>OY734944.1:16841080-18041080 GCA_963457585.1 Spergularia bocconei
GAATCAACTCGATCATGTCCCCAGTGGAATGATATCTACCATGTGGATCCATCCATCCACCCTCGCGGATATTAGTCGCTACCCCCCAGTGGAAAAGGCCGTTGTCGTGGGGCTGCCCGTCAGAACTACGTTGGGTTTTGATCCTCGAGTGGATTCCAATCCCACAATGAAAGGTACGTAGGGCAACTTTGGTGCTCAAACCCCCCAAGTCCGTACCCAAAAGACTCGGGAAATGTTTTGTAAATTCTTCTTCTAATTTCTTGTATATCAATGACAATTTGAATATATGTGCTTTTCTATTTCTACATATTTATATGGATCTTAACGTAACCACTACACCGAGACTCTTTAGAAGGATATGATGTATTAGTAAGTGCCCGTCCTTAGGATTGAAGGGGAGACGAGTTCCAAATGTTCGCACCCCTTAACTAAGGCCCCGAACCCTTTTTCTCTATTTCGCAGACCAGTTTTCCAATTCAAATTGTAAATAGACAATAAAACGAAATTTTGCCTTAGGGCGCATGGTGTCATTTTAGGTTTTAGAAAGGTTTTCCATAAAATTCTTTCATTTGTTTTCGAACTTGTACTTTTAAAACTTGTTTCGAAACCCTTCCTTGTCGGGGTAAAGACAGGGTGGCGACTCTGAGTTTTCAACGATCAAACTTCGGTTAATTCAATAGTCATCAAACCTCAAACCAAATTTCGCGGGCGCCGCACTTGCCACGTGTTTGCATGGCATTATCATGACTGCTGGTACACGAGAAACTACAATGGTAATAGGCGTATGCAGTAGAAGAGTTGGTCGGGGGGGTAACCTCGACAGGAGTCACTGATGCGGATGACAGATCAGGGTCGGATGACATAGGACTCGAATGAGACGATGACACTGAAAAAAACGACAGGCTAGGGTCTGAAGACAAGAGAGTCGGGGAAGACAAAGCAGAAAGGCTCGGAACTGTGATAACCCAAAATTTAGAATATTAAATTATTATTATTATCCACAAATTATACTACTATATGTATTACCTAGCACAAAACTAGTATTTTCAAACAAGTCATCAATATAAATAAGTACTGAAACTAATAGACAAGGGCGGTATCGGGTTACATTATAATAATACGTATCATTTCTTTATATTAATCAACTATTACCTTTGCCTTATGACAAGCTAATAAGTCGTTATTATTAGTCAAATTACCACTATTCCTACTAAATTAGCTATGGTAAGTGGGTATCGTATCCACAAGGAAGGGGGAAGTCCTAATATGCAATTCTAGTGTGGAAAATAGAAATAAAAGAAATAAGAACAATAAATGGGGGATTTTTGTGGTTTGAAAGTCGATTAAACAAGAAATAAACGATTTATCAAGATTACTACGGTGAACCTCGGTGATAATCTCATCTAACACCCTACTTTAGTAATTTTATTGCTCTCCAATTACACAAATTCATAGATAATCTCGATTTTCGATCAGCAATTAATCCTCTTTTGTGGGGAATTTGAGCAACGGCTACCCCTCCTTTTAGCCCTAATTTGTCTAGTGACCAGTCAAACAAATCAAAACCAAAGGCTTGAAGAGCATGTATTAATAAAAGATTAACAACAACCCAAATTAGTATCTCATTAGCCGCAACCGCAACACTAATCAAATCTAATATATTAGTTGCCTATTTAATTCCCCAATCACAAGTTAGTCATAACCATACACTAAAAATGTGAAAGTTACTTCTTTCAGGGTTAATAATCAAATACCATCAATTAAAAACCAAGCATAAGAAATACCCAAATAACCAATTGGATGGCAGTGCACCATCCACCCCTTTCCCATTTTCTCTTTCTTTATTCTCTCTCCTCTATTTTTTCTCACCCACGGCTAACAAAAGCTACTAGGAGGCGCAAGAGGTGGTTTTCGTGAGGAGGGTTGGTACAAACCAAAGGGGGGAAGGATTGAAAAGAAAAGTTTTGAGAGGAGGGAGAATTGTTCATGGAGAAGAAAGGGTGCGAGAATGGCAAACGTCGATGGCACATGCGGCCAGACGACGTGTCTGAGGCTGGAATATGGTGGGCGTTGAATGAATGGTTGGCTTGGGTGAGTACCGCCGGTGGTGCTGCGGCAAGGCTGAAGGAGGGGGAATGGGAGAAGAGAGATAAAAAGCTATGAAAGGGGATGGTTTTGATTTTACTTTGTTACATTTTTTACCATCTTCATTTCTAAATCATTGGATCTAAATTAAAAACAGTCAAGATTAATTGGCCAAACAATTATCTTACAATTTCTGATTCTTAGAAGCACTTCTAAAATAAGTTTACCAAACACCCAATAATTTATTTAGAGACAGTTTTTGGAAAATTACTTTTGAGAAGCACTTCTACAGAAGTTGGAGTTTGGACAAACAAACCCTTATTAATCCAATTTTTGGCCTAGACTTTTATTACACTACGTACGACAAGAAAAACAGGTAAAATTCCATAGTTGAAATCGATCGTAAACTATGAAAAATCGGTCGCAAACAGACATTGCGACCGATATAGGTGGTTGCATAAACCTTGGTCACAAATCCAAAATATACAACAGATTTTTAAGCCGTCGCACTTTATATGTGGAACATGTGCCTTCATGAGCAAGGAAAATATAAAAATTATAAGCTTATAATACCAACAATCATAATAATCTTGTTCAAAACAGTAGAAATAACTAGTGTTACCTTTAAATAAGTACAAATCAATCCGAAAACCTTAAAATATGCACCACTCATGTTTCGGGGTGAGTCCACGATTAACCCACCTCCATATAAAGAAGAGCAACCACAAACAACCCGGGAAGAAGCCTCCAATAGAGCCTCAGAAGGAGCTTCCCATACTAGCTAACCAGCCCCCGCATGAGCTGGTCCAGATAGGCTGGCCGAGGTGGTCAGAAGCTGCTATAGACCAGGTTTCAAGCTGTACCTAACGAGCTGCTCAGATAGACCCAACCAGCATACTAGCTGAAGCTGATCTAGACCCCGCGAGAACCAGCTCACCAGGTCCACACCTTGTAAGGTCCACACTCCAGGACATCTCCCTAAAGTTGACCCCATTTTGTAAACTAATGACGTGACCAAATGCTGTCCATACACGTGCACTCTTTACAACCACAAAACTAAGGCAAAGTTACTCTAAAGACCCCATACTGCAAGGCATTAAAAGGGGGGATTTTCTCTCCTCCCTGTACAGAAATACTATCTAAAACCTTACTTAGGCAACGGAAAGAGCTTCATCCGTCACACCCCCTCCCAGAGACTAGTGACGTTTCTCTATGCAGGAGCAGGTCTCGGAGGCTGGTCGGAACCTGCTCGAGGGCGTCCCAAATGTGTAATATCCCAAAATTTCAAAGTATTTTAAATTAATATTTTAGAATTATTAATTAGATTATCGTAGTGGAAAATGATTTTAAATATTATTTTGTGAGTCGTTTTCAAAATGGGTTCGGAGGTGGTTTATAAAATCGGATTTGTTATTTGGGTTTCTATTTTCTGATTTGGGTCATTTCTCATTACTACAACAATCATACAAAAACCAATCCATGTTGGCCCAAATATTATATCCAAATATCCAACCCAAACCCAAAGAGAAAATCAGAAATTGGGAAAGAAAAAGAAAAGGAAAAAAAAAAAACACAACCCCTATTTCTCTCTCCTCTCACACGACCAAACACCCCCCTTCTCTATAAAATAGTCCCCTGCCTCCCCTCTCTTTTCTTTCGCCTTCTTCACCTCACGCACGCAACACCAACGACGACGCCGGTCCTTCCTTCCTCCAGTCCACCGTCCCATCTCGCCAGCCGACCAAATCTCTGCCCTCTTCTTCCTCCTTCCGTTGCCGTGGGAACGCTCCACCATCCTAGTTCCCCTGTTTTCGTTCTTTCAATTAAACGTCGATTTTAATTCGTTTTCTTTCTTTAAATCATGTTTAATTGGTTCTAATAGATGTTATAATTAGTGGGTAATCGATTAGGGTTAGTTTTATGCATAAAGAACTGATCTTGATAATTGTTTTGAGTTGATTTTCACTAATTACGAATTTGGGACTAATTGGTTAATTATTCGAATTAGGTTCAATTAGTTTCTAAATTATGACATTAGCATGTTTACAATCTGTTGATTAGGGTCCTTGAATTTAGTTTGAGATTTAAATTGGGGTTTTGTTTAAGATTGTAGAAATTGTAAATTGGGGCATTTTGAGTAATTGTTTCTTAATTAGGTTATTTAGCTCAAAATTAATTATGATAAATAATATTTCGAAATTTATATTATTTGGGCATTTATAGACTGATTTTCGTGATTTAAATAACTTAATTCGAATTTTGGGATATTATGTAATAAAACATTGTTTTTAATTGATAAAATATAATTTAAATTGTTGGAATAATTCTAAGTAAAGTATACTCCCTCCGGTCCAGATTAAACTTCCCGCTCCCTTTTGCGCACTTCAAATGGAAAATTAATAAATAAATGTTAATGATTCATTTAGCAAAAAAAAATTTAAAGCTAATTGTCACCAACATCTTCATCTTGCCTCCCTAATTATTCACTCGACAAAAAACGTAATAGTTTGGGAATGAGGAAGACAAAGTCGAGACCCTAAAAAAGAGGATGGAAAGTTTAATCTGGACCGGAAGGGTTGATTTTTATGAGTTATATTTTGTTTTAAAGCGAATTTTAGGCCTTTGGGACTTTTTATAATAATTTGGGTGTTATTTGAGTTTTATTGGATAATTATTGAAATAAAAATTATAATAATTGGTAGGAAAATTTGTGGGAAACCACCAATAACTTTTACTAATTTTTGCAGAACCATCTAATAAAATTTTATTTTTGGGGAACCACCAAATAAATCCAATTCTCTATGGTTGAACCACCTTATGACCAACCCAGCTTTAAATTATCGGATTTGTCCTACGTGTCTAGCCGGAATGTTGACTCATTAAAAAAAAAACAATGAAATGCTGATTACTAATATACAATTAGCCGGAATTCGCAAATTCTCGATTGGGTGGGGAGTAATGGAATTTCAAGTTTTTTAGTGGGTGAGAGTAACGACTACTAGATTTTTATGTTTTTTTTTTCTAATAGTTTGTCTAATGAGTCGGCATTTCCGGTAGCCATGGGGGCATCCCAGCTAGACACGTAGGACAAATCCGATAAGTTAAAGTCGGGTTAGCCATAAGGTGGTTCTACCATAGAGAAATGGACTTATTTGGTGGTTCCCCAAAAATAAAATTTTATTAGGTGGTTCCCCAAAAACTACAAAAGTTATAGGTGTGTTCCCACAAATTTTCCTTGTTGGTAATTAGTGGTTTGGATTTGGTATTGTCATGTTCATACATTGTATATAGGATCATATGAACATATAGGTAGGTTGGTTGAGTAAGATTGAGTGTTGATTTGGGATTATTGTTTGTATTGTTGTAGCCACTGAGTTCGTAGACGAAGAATAGTAGTGGTCGTTGTGTTGTCGTTTTCTTGTGTGCATTAAAAAGGTAAGCTAGCATGCTCAATCTTTCTTAACGTTGTACAAATCTTTCAAAATTATATGCTAAATGATTGGTGTGTTGGATGAAAACTTAGGGTCATGATAATAGGTGGAGAACGATTTATCGTTTGATTATTATATCTTGTTGGATTGGATTATTTCATTGATATAATGTTTGGTTTATGATTCAAAGAATGTATTTTTGGAATTATGGTTTATTGGATATTTGATATTGTTGTGGTGGAATTATGAATGATTGTATGGTTGTTTGAATACAAATTTGTTGAAGATTCGATATCGTAAACAGAATAAATAAATACAGTATGAGGATATACGATGATTTGGTTTGAGTCACATTGACTCCACATTATTGGTTTGAGTCACATGGACTCCACTTTATTATATTGCCCCACCAAATGGGTTTTTAAGAGGGCTTGACTCTAGTACTACTCTTTTGGGTTAGCAATACTTAATAGGGGGTGTGCACACTTAAGGTCTAGTAGTCTTGTATGGTATGGTTTGGTGAGTCGGCAAAGAACCGGCTCACCCACGTATATAATGGTATGGTTTGGTGAGTCGGCAAAGATTCGGCTCACCCACGTATATAATGACATGGTTTGGTGACTCGGTAAAAACCGGCTCACCCACTTATTTTTATGATTGGTATATATGGTTTGGATGAGTTAGCAACATTGGTTTATCCCACTTATAAATTTTGATACGGAATCCTCATTAAAGAGATAAAAGAATGAATTGTATTATATTGATATATGAAACGTTAAACCCTTATTGAAATTATTGTGATATTTCTATTTTGGTGATTTGAATTGTGTTGATGATTGGTTTATGTATAACATGCTAAGTGGCGTTTTCGAAAATAAAATCTAAATGTTTTTCAAAACCAAGGTAAGAGTTTTGGTTTTCTATAAGTTGTGGTGTTAGCTTACTCAATTTTCTGACTTTTTCAACTGTGGTTTTTGTGCTTTAAATCACCACAGGTTTGGAGTGATTGATGCATGCGGGAACGACGACTCATTAGATATTCAATAAGCTTAGACTTTTAACTTAGACGATCTCATATTTAGATTTCATATTTCGGGCTATTGTAATTTAAGTATTGGATGTAATAGATAATTTTAAACCATTAGACATTTGTAGTTCGGCTTCTGAAATCTCCTTGCATTCGGGTCTTTGACTCGAGCGCGGAGTGACACCTCTGAAGTTCCTTAATTTGTGTTTTGGTTCGCGTTAAAAATGTTTTTAAAAGGAAAGGAAATTTGGGGTGTTACAAAAGGTGTCTTCCCAACTTAATAACAAATCTTGATTGTCCGATTTAAAAGGGCCAGTTTGGTTGCTTTTTATCTAGAACAAGTCAAGCAATCCATAAGGAGCTGAGTACGCAAACCATCACGGCCAAAAGACATGCCACGAGAAAAGCTTCTAATTCTATCAACGACAACCGCGACAGGAGCGTCAAAGTGTGGCTGTTACACAGGTAAGGCAGGCAAAGACGGTCGCTGCGTAACCGAATGTTTAGCGGTAAAATCTCCCAAGGTAGCACCATTGTAAGGAGCAATGCGAGAGGAAGAAATAACATGAAACGTAGTGTAATGACTATCACAGATCTTACGCTGACACTGGAAAATGTTACGGTAAGCCTTCTCCAGAGTCTCCTCATCAATATCCAACAAATGAGGAGAATCCTCGACCATAGTATCCCGCACAAGCTGCCACTCACCTATGGCTCACCTCAAGTGCGAATGGCACGATGAATACACTCCTCCTACAAACGTCGCCGATAAGTGGACCTTTGCTCATGACAGATCCACGGAGAGGAAGTTCTAAGTGTTCACTACAGCAAAACAAGCCTCTGATGCTCGGACTGGGATGGGAGTACCCGAGATGGACACGGATCTGGGTGTCCGACATCTTTTGTTTTCTAGAAGCAAGGGTACGAGGACCAATCAACAAGTATCTTCTTCTACGTTTGGACACGATCAAAGTATCCATTTTTTTGGACACAATCTATAAGTACCGAAATTAGATTATGTACTTGAAATGAGCAAAACAGAACTTTTATTAAAAACATGCAACCTTTATGGCCAATAACTCAACATTATTCGTCTTGGGTCTCCACCCACTTTTTGGAAATTAAAAATTTATTAAATTTTACTATTGGGCTATATTTGTTGTAAGAATACAGGATTATGGAAAGTGGTTTACAGAATTGGTGTGTCCCAAATTAGTGAATTGTTGGTCTTATGATACGTTTATAATAGATTTCTACTAACAACGCATTCACATTTTAGGCCAAAGCGAAGATTTACGGGCCTAGAGGGGACTTCCCAACTTATGAGGTTGTGTTGCGATATGTAGTAGGTCGGGCTATTACAGATGGTATCAGGCCAACCCTTCGACCGCGTGCTGGGTTTTGGAGCAAGGATCAGTTCAGCCGTCTAGTGGGCAAGATCTTCGGCTTTTGGCTATTGCTATAGATTGGCTTAGGCGCAATGAGGATGTTGCGTTCTTTAAGTGAGGGAGTTTGGAACGCTACAACATTATGGGATTGGTTTGTCCCACATTGGAAAATTGTTACTCTGATCTTATGATATGTTTATAAGAGATTCGTACCATCATACTACTAATAAGCCTTTCACCTTTTAAGTCCAAGAAAGGATTTACGGGCCGATAGGTGACTTCCCATGTTATTGGGTTGTCTTGCGAGGTCTGGTGGGTCGGACTGTTACACTTATATATTATTGTCTAATGTCATTGTTAAACTTATGCACGTTGTTTAATTCTATTTTTTTTTCTCTCATTAACTTCTCCTCTTATTTCATATTCTCCACGAGCACAGTTCTTTTCCCATAGCTATGGCTTCCATAACAAAAGTGTTCACTTATCACTTTTATCGACCTGACTCGTATTCCATGTCCGAATTTGAGTTGCGTCATGTCGACATGGGTACAATGGCCTAAAGTGTCGCGTCCGAGCACCGTAGACACAAGCAACTAAACCTAATCGGAGCTAAGATGTCATCAGACATACCAATAACCCTGTCAACCGCCCCTTTGAGTACCCTGAGAGGCACCCGAACGACAACTCAATGGGACATACTTTACCATATACAACCATTTATAAAGCAGAGGATTAAGCGGAGCAACATCAAAGCTAGAAGGCAGGTCCCGCTCATTAATCCCCCCATAAATTTAACGTGAACAACAACCACGTGAAACGGTTTGTCTAAATTATATCTGACAAAATAGATCACCCCATCACGCTAATCAGGAGGACCCTAAAACTAGAGTCGCTACCATGACGACAATTAGAACGAAAGGTATGGGTCTTGAAAAAAACGGCATAAAACCAAAGACCCATACGCCTGAAACTCGACTAAGCCTCATGAAAGTAAACACTCCCAAAGAAGACGCAAGAGCACGCTTAGTAACGTCCTGAACATCGCCATCAAAATGACAACCACGCATATGAACGAGCAACGAGCTTTCAGTAAGGCATTGTCCATCACAATCCCGGAACTCATTAAGGCCAACAAATGGGCATACGAAATAAAGTAAGCAACAAAAATGAACAAAACGAAAAAATAATAAGCCACAAAAGACCCTACAAAAAAACAAATGGGCCCTATAAATGGAAAGTATAACCCAAAGAAACGCACGAAACATTTGGGCCCCCACAACATTGGTTGTAGGGAAACCAAAAGGAGTGAAAATATAAAAGGCAGCATGTGCCTCAAGTTCCTCGAGTCATGGAGTATCGTTGAATCTTAAGTAAACATATGAAACAATATCACACCGATTTTCCACATGCATTGGATATGTTCTGTCCTAACTCCAAACCATTGTTCGCAAATACATGGAACCAAGACTACTATAATATCCAACGCAAACTTTTATTATTAGTACATATAAAAAAAAAGTCCAAAACTTAACATAACTGAACAGAAATAAGCAATCCCACACTCTTTATTTCTAGGTCTTGTATTATGGTTGAACACCTATTTCTTTTCAGATAAACTATATTTAACTTCTTGTAGATAAATCTCCAAAGCACTTCCAAGGTCGAGCTCTATATCTACAACAATAAACAAGAGGAGCATTACACGTTCAGCATATATAAATGATATCATGTAAAAAAAAATGTATGACGTATTAGATGTTATCCTAAAAGTTTATACAAGATTATGAAATAGTTTGCGTTGTAGTATAGATCAGTTGTCAGTTGGATGATTACTCTTACCATTTTCCATATATGATCACTTCGGTACATTTTGTTCATCGCTCTTTGCTGATATCCCCTGCATCATTGGTTTATAATGATTATATCTACTAGTATCATGACATAAAAAGATTTCAGCAATGCATTGTTTGAAGAAAACTCCTTCGACATCTTAATCAAATTTTACGGGCAACATAAAAGAGTCTAACTAACAACATAAACTATCATAAGACCTTAACCATGACAGAGCATTCAATCGAATGGTTCGCCCAATAAGGTTAGAAGTAGGAGACATGGTCCTCCGAAACGCCAAGACAACCGGCAAGAAGCTTCGAGGAGGAAAATTGAAAGACAAGTGGGAAGGGCCATACCTGGTGACGTGGTCGAGCAGGTCAAGGAAGGCACTTTCCGACTAAGCACCTTGGAAGGAGAGATGGTGAAGAGGCCCTGGAACCTCTACAACCTCAAAAAGTATTACCCCTAGATGTCTGTATCGATAATGTCGTTTTGTTGTCCCGAATTAAAGCTCGCATGTTGCGAAGCTGTACCATGTAATATTCTTGTTTAAAGTTAGTGGCCGAGAGCAACGTCTTGTAATTTCAATATCAAGCAATGAAAGGCCGAGCGCCAGGATGTTACACAAAACTAAATGTCAATACCCGAATCATTCCCCCCCGAATCGACAAAGAAGTCGACAAGTCAAGAGCAGAACCGAGGCAATCGCTTGACATTGTTCGAAGAAAATTAACCGAGTGCAATCGCCCAATCACTCGTATGGGAAGTCACTCGAAAGGTACAATGGTACACCTTAAACCCCTCTACACGAAGCGAGCCGAGTGCAATGGTCCATACGAGGAGTCGCTAGAGACATTTTGCCGAAGACAAGAGTCTATAAATTGTCCTACCAAGGTCGAAAGCATTGTTGAGAATAACAATCGCTCGGAGTAGGTTGAAGTTGTCTCACCTTGGTAGCGACACGCTTTCCCAACTAGGGCTCGCGTCGAATAAAAAGTTCAGCTGAGAACAAATTCGCCTACGAAATATGGAATCCCGTAGCTCCTTAAACTTCAACTCGGATAAGGAGGCCTATGGGAGGCCTCCCCTCGAATGACGACCATCGAAAGATGGGCTTCGACCGAGCGCTTGATCTAACTCCTCGATAGTATGCCACGACCCATGGCAAAACCGAGGCACCCGAACCAAGGCAACTTAGCCGAAATGATTCCAGTCACCCATGCGAGGAGTCGAATACCTTCGCGATAAATGGCAGCGAGCCCTTAGTCCCGAAGAGTTATTCGCCTCGAGGGCGAGACCACCCATGGATGACTAGAACGAACAATGCAAAAAGTCGTATGAAAACGTCGCAAAAGCACACGACGGTGCACAGCATTGATTGAAATAAATATAAATAATCGAAGCCAAACACCCTGAAAAATGGGCGGCTCCGAACGATAATCGTTTAAAAAGCCAAAAACCCTCGAAAGGGTGGCCAACGAACAGAAAAGTAATGCATTGTACGGTTACACGGGCTAAACAGCCACTGAAATCATGAATTGTTGGTGTTAATTGTAGGGTCTTCGGCAGGTATAGTGAAGTCGAACGCTTCAGGCAGGTCGTACAGCTCTTTCTTCGCTGCTGCCTCCTCGGCCGCAGCCGCTACCTCGAGCGCCTCGACATCTTCGTCGACCTCTCCTTCTTCAGGGGCCTCGCCTGACTCGGCTTCATTATGCTTGTCCAGCTCAGCACGGAAAGCAGATTCGAACTGCTACTCATCCAGCCCAAAGTCAGCTCGACCCTCATTGCACTTCACCAACGCCAGCCACCCTAACCGAAGGCCCAACTCGATGCTCGCTTGTTCGCAGCTGCCTTATCAAGATCACTCAAGTAGGCATAGCCCTTCGAGGCAAGAAAGGTCGAGACAGCCGAACAAGCACGCTTCGCCCAGAGGGTTGCGTGGCTCGATGCATTGACCAGCTTAAGACTTAGTTGGTCATCATCGGCCCTTGCCCTCTCAAGATCAGCAGCGACCGAGGTGGCCTTCGCATCTGCCGCACACATGGTAGCGACAGCCTTCTCGTTCTGCTCATGGCATTCGGCGATATTCTTCTTCGCCTCAGCAAGCTCCTGCTCGAGCACCCCTTTTGCCGCCTCAACATCCTTCAGCCTCGCCTCGGCCGCCAAGCACTTCTCCTTCCAGAGCCCTCCGTCGGCGTGCTCGGCGCCGTGCATCTCCCCTTGACAGACCAAGGAGGCCGCCTAAGGAAAAAGTCGAAAAATCAAACACTATGAAGGAAAAAGAAGCAAGCCGAGATACAAGATAGAGACATACCTGGAGCATCTGCGACACCGCTCGCCGAGCCCAGTCAGGGCAGAAAGGCATTTTGGCGAGCCACATCGTACACAGCTGCAGCAGCTCTGGAAGTATCAGGAAGGAGAGGCATGGGCATCGCCTCCAGCTGCTCCACTACACCAGCAAGTAATCGAGGGTTAGAGAAATCCCAATATGGTGCTAAACACAACTGTTCCAATGCCTTACTTGTAGGGATGACCGAGGCGCCAACGTCCAACCTCTTAGCAGCTGACGTCTCGCCCTCATCGAGTGGCCTCTTCTCGCGACGCCGAGCAGAAACCCCCTGAAAACAATGCATCATTGTCAGAACCATCACCAAAATGTAAGTACAAAGGTTAAGAGGCGAGGGCAATACCTCTACGTCCTCGCCCTCAAAAGACGAGAGAGCAACCATTTCAGGAGCAGCCGAGCTAGGCTGAATGACGACACCCGAGGCTCTCTGCCTCGGAACAGACCCCGAAGCGGCCCGGACCTGTGTGTGCATGCGCACAGGAGTAGCTTGAACAACTGGCTCCTGCGAAGCACGCGGCTGAACCAAGCCTAAGGGAGGAGGACGAGGCGAAGGAGACGCTCGCTCACCAGCTGAGCGGCCTCCCGTTGCTCGAGCCCCCCCTCCTCGAGGAGCCGGCTGTACCACCTCTTCCTGAGTCGCATCTCGACGATCCCTCGAACTCTCCCTCCTTGCCCATTGAGCCATCAAACGATTAAGGTTCGGCATCGTCTTATGCCAGTCGTGGAATGTAGCCGAGACGGAAGCACTGATTGCCCCTGAAAAGAAAAATTTGATCAGTGACTTGAACTGGAAAAACGTCAAAAGTAAAAGGCGATGCGAGCACGCCTCGAAACATACTTCGCTCCTCCTTATCCGGAGCAATTAAACCCGCATACATAAGCCACTTGGGCTCGTTCAGCATTTCAACGCTCGGAACGCAGGTGAGCTCCACGAGCTCTGGATTGAGCGGTTGATGGAAGTACTCGGCCACGCGATCTTCCATGCTGTTCAGCCGAGGAAGAGAGTCGTTCATTTGGCGAGCGCCAAAAGATCGAAGGGGCACTTGAAGAATATCGCCAATCGGCGAACCGTCGATGGTGGTGAGCCAGAAGAACATATTTTTCCACTCCGGCCCTTTTGAAGGCTTCGGAGGATGAGTCACAATGCTCTATGTATTGGTTTTGCCTCGGACGGCAGAATTCTTAAACCCCCACTGATCGCTGGAGGCATTGTGCAGAAAACGAAACTGGTTGAGAGACAGTGGTATCCGAGCGCACCGGCATGTCATAATAAAACCCGCGAGGGTTATATGAGCATTAATGGTAAGCTCCGAAGGGCAAATACCATAATGGTTGAATAGTCTGGTGACAAAATTGCAGAAGGGTACCCGAAACCCGAATGCGAACGACTGGGCATACACCCCGATGCAGTTCCTCGGAGGGTTTGAACAAACGGACCCCTCGGCTGGGACGACAAGTGCGAGCGGGTCATAAATGTGATGGGCCTGACAGAAGGCCTGAACGATCGAAGATGTCTGAGATCGACGCAGTCCTCGTCGATAACAGCCGTAGTAAAGGTATTGTTTGCTGACTCGAACAGCGGTTCGGGGAGGCATCGCGTCGGGAGGTTCCTGCGAGGGGGGAACAACCGAATTAGGGTCGACATAAACACTTCGAGCCATTCTCGGATCAGTCGAACCCCCCGGATAAACCCGAACAGTCTGTTTGGTTCGCGCCATCTGAGAAAAAAAAAAGGAAAGGTAGTTATGGACTCGCCTCGCGCGAGCCGTTACCCTTCTCTCCCCTTCCTCCGATGACGGATCTGAAACACCAACACTCGATGGGTCAACGGAAGTCGAAAAAATCGAAGGATTGATGCGAGAGAAGCGAGTCGGCGGAAAGGGTAGATCGCTCCTCATCGCCGACCTCGAAACCGAGCAGTTCATCGGGTGTTATCTGAGTTCCCAATCCCAGAACGCTCGGCTGGCATCTTTTTGCCGTCGGAGCGGGACCGACAACCCGGGATCGTCACCAGACAGGTAGAACGGAACGGAAATAGCAAAATAAACCAAAAAAGAAGCAAAGATTGCGGCAAAAAGAAATAAAGGGGACGAGAAACATACCGGTGATAAAAGCGAAGGAGAAAGTGGAGTCCGAAAAGAGGAAAAGCGCCGGAAATCTTCGCCGGAAGACAAAAGAATCTTCTCCAACAATGGAAAACTCGCCGGAGGTGAAAGGAGTAAAAAAGAGAGGTTTGGAAAGTGAAAAAGTGGATGAGAAATGGGAAGGAAAAGTCCCTTTTTATAGGGAGAAATGATGAGGGGCAAAATGGTAAAAATAGAAATTTTTACACAACTTCCCAAACGCCGTCAGTCATCATTACGGCACAGGAGACGAAAAGTTTTCGCATGTTCCCGATGTTGCTTTGCGCAAGAATCTAGGGACATGTGCCTAGAAAACTGTTCAAATTCTCGCGAACTCTCGAGATTAATAACTGCAGAATTAAAGTTTTGAAATTTTCGAAATTCAAATTTCGAAATTTCAAAACTTATTATCAAAATTTAATTTCAAAATTTGAAATTGAAATTAAAAATATCGAGCCAGGGGCTCGGATTATCGCGAGCGACCCCTCCTCCGACCGAGTGGGAAATTTTCGAGCTCTCCCAGGCGAGGGATCGAGGACTCGAAAAGGGTGAAATTTTCGAACCAAGATCGGTTCGAGTAATCACTCCCTCGAAAAAAGTGAAATTTTCGAGCTGTCCCAGGAGAAGGATCGAGGACTCGAAAAGGGTGAAATTTTCGAACCAAGATCGGTTCGAGTCCTCACTCCCTCGGAAAGGGTAAAATTTTCGAGCTCTCCCAGGCGAGGGATCGAGGATTCGAAAAGGGTGAAATTTTCGAACCAAGATCGGTTCGAGTCATCACTCCCTCGGAAAGGGTGAAATTTTCGAGCTCTCCCAGGCGAGGGATCGAGGACTCGAAAAGGGTGAAATTTTCGAACCAAGATCGGTTCGAGTCATCACTCCCTCGGAAAGGGTGAAATTTTCGAACCAAGATCGGTTCGAGTCATCACTCCCTCGGAAAGGGTGAAATTTTCGAGCCCCTCCCAGGCGAGGGATCGAGGACTCGAAAAGGGTGAAATTTTCGAACCAAGATCGGTTCGAGTCATCACTCCCTCGGAAAGGGTGAAATTTTCGAGCTCTCCCAGGCGAGGGATCGAGGACTCGAAAAGGGTGAAATTTTAGAAGCAAGATCGGTTCGAGTCATCAGGGTGAAATTTTCGAGCTCTCCCAGCCGAGGGATCGAGGACTCGAAAAATTTTAATATCAGAGAAGAAGGAAACGCCTCGGAAGGGTACGTTGCATTACATTGGTTTACCAAGGTCCACAGAGTACACCTCGATCAAGGGCGGCCAGGGATCGTACCCTAGTCGCTACTGTTGAGTCCGCCCTCGTCAACAACGAAGGGCGCGACCAGGATCTGAGGGGCTTTGTTGGTACCACTTTGTGGTTGGGCCATAGCCTTTAAGGAAGTATACCTTAGTAAAGTCTCATGTGATGCAATAAACCTCCTTCAAGGGCAGCCCTTAGATGGAAGGGAAATAAAGGAATCAAGATGGAGTGGGGAAACCTAGGATTATTCCTAGGTCCCCCCTCTATCATTATAAATACCCCCTTTATGACCCATCAAAATCAGGTTCTTACACACACACCCAAAATTCTGACATTCTTTATTCTCTGATTATTCCCTTGATTTGCGCATAAAAGGCTATTCTTGTCTTATTTGCTACCCCTTCTCGAGCCCTATACTGACTTGAGCGTCGGAGGGGCGACGCCTGGTGAAAACCGGGCTCCCTTTCTAGCAGGTATTCGGCGAGACTGCTACAAATTCCTTGTTTTCTTGACGCTTTTAAAGTGGTTTCTTGACGCTTTGAAAAAGCGTCAATATTTGAGGTGTCAAAATTTATTGACGCTTTTTTGTGTCATCTTTTCCAACACATAAATGCGTCAAGATAACAATTTTGACGCTTTATAGTGTCAACAATTTCTGACACCATATTATGTCAACAAAAATTCTCGACGCTTTATAATGTCATTATGTAAAAATGACAACAAGCTATATCTTGACACTTTGAGGTATCTAGAATTATTGAAAGTACTTTCGGCTGATAGATAGAAGGCTTAAGGCATTATTAATAATTGCATCATCGAACTCATATGATATGCAAACCAATGAACTATATCAAAAATCTTGCATTTCATTACTTAATAACAAATGGATCCAAAAAACAAGTTTATATATGAAGTTCCATCCGTAATACAATTTGATACAATAAGATTTTGCAACAAATAAACTAAAGTGTAAAAATGGCAAAGTTATATATACCATACTAGAAAAATCCTATTTTTAAACGTTAAATCCACTTGTGATGTTGTGGCTAACCAGCTTGTAGGCTCACTGAAAATTAAGGCTTCTTTGATTTACAAGCACTATGACTACCATCAATAAAAAAACCTACAAAGAATGAACAAGTAAAAACTTGTTATTGGGATATATTACACCATGACATAAATAAGTTGACAGAATACAGCCACAACAACAAAACTCATGCAGCACCACAAAAACAAAAATCATGCAGAACATCGATGTAATGTAAAAAATGTCCAGCACTAACCAAGCAATGAAGTTAAACATAAAAAACACGATTATATTAACAACAAAGTATAACTCTGGGACGTATGGCAGCACCAGCTCTAATATCCTCGTTTCGTCGCAAATAGTTAGCCAAGGTGCAAACATGACCAAAATCTATTAAGTGGTCAGTTTTTGTGCTAGCATGCTCTACACTATTTTATGTTTCGATTACAACATCAAAAATCATAGAAATCGTAGTTATTGAACCAACAACACAAGACATGGTTTAAAGCAAAAACCTGATTCGGGTACAGAGCGATAATATTTACAACACGACTTTTGTATTCACTTTGACAACCTAGAGTAGCACTCTGCAACCAAAGCTTAGGATCGTTTCTTTGATCAACAGAAATCATCAATGAGATAAAGCCTCAGAGTTCATCTCTTTACCTTAAATCCCATATCTTGACAGTGCCCATCCTCTAAGCCAGAATACATCCAACTCACATCTGCCATAATATTATCGTATGAAAATCATAACTCATCACCTGCCAATTTATCAACAACCTCCAATCACATATCCTATCAATTATAACTACCACCAGGCCCTCATAATCAACCTTAACATCAAAATTCGTACACCGGTACAAGATAAAACATGAAAGCAACTAAATTACTTATCTTCTGGAATTCCTCTTTGAATACCCAAAAACAGACCTTATTATGATTTGTCATAACCCCTATGGAATTGAGAGATAGTAGCAAATATACGAAGAACATCAGACATATAATAGAAGCATCAGATACCTATTAAATACCATCCAAAGATGTGAATCTCTATGCATTATTTTAATGATTAGAAAGGAAATTAAATGAAGTTCATCTGTTGAGTTTCATATATCATTGGAAAGTTAAAGAACTAAATCATAGAATTGAACTTATGGTAAAAAAACAAATCACTCAAAGTTGGAACTAAGGCAAGAAACAATATGGTTTTACTGCAGTTCATTGATTAGTGAAGGCTGTCCAAAGGGTATGAATCAGGAACACACACATTCCCTTGAACATTAGTAGGCTGCATGTCGAAGAAATACTATTGGTGATGCATATTTCTGAAAAACAAACTCACAGTATCAGAAACTGTCATCTAACTTTAGAGCTTTATATCTTTTGATATAAATGGGATATGGATATGGTTGTTATATTGGTGGAAAATTCATTTTTCAAGCTTTCGAATGACACATTTAGCACTCTATTGAAGATATGGTTTAGATTTTATACGCTCAAAGTCAAGGTGCCAGAATGCATGACCTGCAGAACAGAGGACTGGCCTGATGTCACTCAAAGGTCTATATCTCACAAACCATGATGAATTTTTGGGTTATTCTTTTCGAAAATTAAAGCTAAGATCTGTAGCTTTAATTCGTATATCATGGGTTGCGTGAATCATCTTGAGCAGAAAGTTATGCTCACTTCCAGGGAGAAGTTCTGCACATGAGGATGCAGTCAAGTGTGATTATTGACTACGAGCAATATTGTCGTTTTAATTGCTTGATGTTGGACCAGTGGGCACCTAAATTAGTCTAGAAATGCAAGAGTCTATACTAATCGTAAAAAGCAAAGCTATTTCCCATTCAAACCATTGAAAGTTCAAACAAAACAAGCACTCTTATTTTCATACATTATCAGGTGAAATTTCCTGACTCTTCTTTGAGTTTTGAAAACCACTCAAATGGTAAGCAACCCCTATATTTATGCTGCAAAGGTGACTTATTCTTTGGATGAAACCAAACATAGGAAAATAGCAACAACAAATACTGTAGAAAGCTTATTTGAATTTGCATATCCCATTAAACATGACTACATGAGTCACAGCAACAGATACTCGAAGAAGACCAAAGATATGATTTCCTTAGCATTATTTCAAACTTCTGTGCCAAATGTTGTGGATATTTGATGCTTTAATTTGTAAACACAAATAAGATTAGATCAATCAGGAAACAAAAAACACAATAAGCAACCCCTGGCTATGAACTGATGAATAAACCGTACACAAAAAATTTTCCCAAATAATAAAGAGCAACAAATACGATTCAAAGCCCCAATCAAATGATAAGTGCCCAGAACATAAAATATGAAAAATTTAATCAAATGAGAAGTGCCCAGAAAATCGACATTCCCAAAATTTACCCAAAAATAATAAGAAAACAAAGAATTATACCTCTGACGAAATGATTTGAAAGCAGTATTGATGGGGAATTCGATCTCCATCACCGCGTCTATCCCTTCTTCTGCTTCAATTGAAAATTGATAACAAAATTGAGTTTAAGTAGGCAAGTTGTGGAATTCAATACCTGAAAGATTAGAACAATCGTATTAGAGTTTGAGAAATGAGAGCAGAATAATCAACGGCAAATCATGTGCTTTGATGATTTGGAGGCTGTAGTGAGAAGTTTTTTTTTTTTTTTTTTTGAAGGACGTAATGAGAAGTTAGAGGTAAGAGAAAGAGACGAGAAATGAGAGAGAAGTTAGGGTTTCTTGTTTTCTATTGTTTTTTTCTTCCCCAAATTCCAGTTGAGCGCGGAACGAATAAGCTTCCAAAATTTTAATTTTGTTCCAAAATTTTAAGTGAGCGGGTGTTTTCCTTTGAGAAGGGGGGGAACTTTAGAAAACAGATTGTGACGCTTGGAAAAGTGTCGTTGCAAAAGTGTCAAGAAAACAAGGAGATTGCTCGAGGCCTACCGAGCAACTGTCCTTCGAAGAACTCACATCCAACATATAGTTTTCAATCTTAGGAGACAGATGATTGATTTTGCAGTGGATGGATGAGCTAACTAGTGGTCTTAATAATATCTACTTTTGCATAGTTTGAATTCCAAAGTATCCATATTCTGTCATTATAGTGATATCTGTAATTTGATGCAGCTGAAAAATACCCAAAACTCCTCTTGAGAATTCCAAGTGCTTTATTTTCCTTCACCCTTGTTTCAAGAACTCCTAAAATACTCAACTTATTCTTCAGAAGGAGGCTTCTCACCTCAAGCTGTTTGAGGACCTCATTCAGTCCTCTAGTCCTCTAATATTCCATGCTCCAATCAACACAATGGGGGAGATTCTGGAGCACCATCCTCCTCTAAAAAATGATGTACCACATTCAATCCTTGAATTTGATCTCTCTCTTTTTCAGCCACACCAGATGTCATGAAAACTCTAAAGTTGTTGCTGAGTGTTGTAGGCTAAACTGAATTCTGCAGTTTGGTTTTCTGAACTCCACCACTTTTCTTTTTCCTGAACCCCATTTCATCAACATTATATTTCCCAAAATTCTCACCAGGAGAAGTTGGAGGAGTGGTATGACAAGGCTCATCAACTACAACTTGAGCTTGCACAGTAGGAATTTGAATCTCAGCAGATTCCTTATCTTCTGTCATCACAGGCTTGTAAACCTTGCCTTGCTTTGGTTCATTCTTCCTGTTGAGTTTGCAGCTTTGAGATAAGTGACCTAATTTCTTGCATGATTTGCAATAATAAGGCACCCACTCGTAGTCTACTCTCTGAGCAATTTGTCCACAATGAGGCGTGTTTATGTACACTTCATCAGGCAAATCTTGTGAGACATCAACCTCAATAAGAATTCGAGCAAAAGACAGCTTTTCGTGGTGAGTTGTTGTGTGATCACACATAGGCTTACCCAACCTACTTCCAATTTTACTTAGAGCGTGATCACTCCAAAGCCATGGATCATGGTTAGGTAATAAAACCCAAACATGAATGCAAGTTATGCTCTCCAACTCCTTAGATATTGTTGGATTCCAAGGTTTCAAAATCAGAGGATTTCCACCAAGTTTCCAAGGTCCAGCTTTCATAACTTTATTCATCTCATTCTCACTAAAAAAAACTTAAAACTAAACCATCCTCTCTTCAAGTATTACACTATTGGCTTACCCAGATTTCCCCAATGTTTATTTGCAAATTCTTTCAAATCCTTGACAGAGGGTTTACCAACAATCACATTTCCTATCAGAGGATGCTGCCATTTTTCAAGTTCATCCTGAATATCAGACTCCTCAATGGTAATTTCATTATCTTTGCCAACACTTTCATCATAATACAATTTCATACCCATCCTAGAATTAGCCTTAACAACATTATTCAAAGTTTTCTCAACAGATTTCACATTATCCACTAACCCATTCTTAACATTTTCCTCAAATTCTCTGAATTAACAGCATTAATAGTAGTATTCATAGAGGAACTTTGATTCTTACCTGCCTTGGAGAGAGCTGAGGTAAGAACATCAACGAATAACAGAGGGTTTGGTTTTTCGCCAAGCTGGGTATTTGTTTTTGGCTCCGATTCTCCACCATTAATTCCAATACCAGTATCTTCCTCTTCCTCATGAACTGGGTCATCTGCCGGTGGTGTTTGTTTTTTGGGCCGCCCTGGTCGCCGGCCGTTAGCCATGAATCTAGTTTTCCGAGTCGGTTGTACGTACAGTCTTTCCTAGAGGAGAAGCTCTCCTTTTCTCATGACTTTAAATTCCAAACCCATTCTACTCGTTTTTTTTTTCTTTTTTCATCTACTTATTTTTCTTGCAAATTCTCTCCTCTCAAATCCCCACCCAACCCACCTCGCCTACAACCAGTGACCACCGTCTATGCTTCCCACCACCAACACAACTAACCCGCTTGATCTCATCTCAAGACCTTCAGCAACTGTCTGCCACTTCCCCTCTCGTCGCATGGCAGTGCACCATTATCCACCCATTTCCCATTTTCTCTTTCTTTATTCTCTCTCCTCTATTTTTTCTCACCCACGGCCAACAAAAGCTACTAGGAGGCGCAAGAGGTGGTTTTCGTGAGGAGGGTTGGTACGAACCAAAGGGGGGAAGGATTGAAAAGAGAAGTTTTGAGAGGAGGGAGAATTGTTCATGGAGAAGAAAGGGTGCGAGAATGGCAGACATCGATGGCACATGCGGCCAGACGACGTGTCTGAGGCTGGAATGTGGTGGGCGTTGGCTTGGGTGAGTACCGGCGGTGGTGTTGCGGCAAGGCTGACGGTGGGGGAATGGGAGAAGAGAGATAAAAAGCTATGAAAGGGAATGATTTTGATTTTACTTTGTTACATTTTTACCATCTTCATTTCTAAATCATTGGATCTAAATAAAAAACAATCAAGATTAATTTTTAAAGAAATTGTAGAATGTACATATAAAATTGGCCAAACAATTATCTTACAGTTTCTGATTCTTAGAAGCACTTCTAAAATAAGTTTACCAAACACCCAATAATTTATTTAGAAACAGTTTTTGTAAAATTACTTTTGAGAAGCACTTCTACAGAAGTTGGAGTTTGAACAAACATACCCTTATTAACTGATGCAGGTGCAAGATGCTCATAAGCCATTCAAATTTGGATACCTATATTTGAGGACAAATCTAAATTGAAGACATTCTGAAAATTCAGGTTTGCTGAAAATCAGGTTTGCGCACTTAAATTCGAGAGTGTTGTAGAACGCTCAAATCAAGTCTATTATCAATGTGCCATACCAATTTGTAAACCTAGGAGATTAAACTAAGTCATGGCGTTGGAATTAACAGCAAAAGGTTTATATATTAATTGCAGTTTATTTATGAAGTCGGACTTGTAGCAGGCGCTGATCAGAAGTTTCAGGTATCAAAGCTTGTGTTTGAGGAGGCATATCTCCTAGCTCAGAAATTGATTTTGGGTAAACTTTATATGCAGATTGAAGTTCATGAATCAAGCTATCCAATGGCATAAGTTATAGATTTATCCTGTGAGTGCTTATATGTCTGACAGTCATTTTCGCACTGTGTAGCAATGTCAAATGCTCTAATTTCAGTTTATTAGGTGGATGTCCTTTGGGCAAATATATGGCTCGAATTCTATTTACACAACGCAGCTTGAAGTAATAGACCCTCAAAGAGAGGATATAATTATTTTGGAGCCACAATATCCTTGTTAAATCAAGCAAGCAGCTAATGGAAGGGATTGAGAAAACCCATCAAAGAGGGTTTGCTTTAATAATCTATTTACAACAACTTTCTTTGACTTTTCAGCCTAGTATATTATCCATAAACTTAATAATTAACAAGCAGATATTCCAACTTTTGTATTAAACAATGATGAGGGGATGGAAGTATCAGCAAAAGAAGCAGCAAATTAAAGGCAGCCCCTTACCCACGTAAGAGTCAGCCTACATCTCCATCACCAAGGAGGAAGTTTAGTCATATATTAGCCTTGTATTTTATATATATTTCCTTAAATTATTTTATTACTAACGTCCTTATATTATTTTATTATCTTGTAACTTCGTTGAGACTCTATAAATAGAGTTTTATTTCCACTGTAAAAATCAGATTAAATGAAATGAAAACCCGACTTTCAGATGTGAATTCTGTTTCTTGTTTAAATTCTTAGGGTGAGTTTATCTTTTAGAAATTAAGCATAACCTCGGTTAAGTTTACTTAGGGGTGATTAACCTGAGTATTCTAAGCCTAGTTCTTGGAGAAGAGTTGAGAGAATCAACAATACTTCAAGTTCATATCCTTTTATTTCAGTCCAAAAATCAGAAAATCACAAAAAGAACTTGTAGTTTGTATTTTTGGTTCTAGATGGTGTTAAGGACTGCATCATTAACCCAATTTTAAGCCTAGACTTTTATTATACTACGTACTACAAGAAAAACAGGTAAAATTCGACAGCACAGTTGAAATCGGTCGCAAACCATGAAAAATCGGCCGCAAACAGACATTGCGACCGATATAGGTGGTTGCATAAACCTTGGTCACAAATCCAAAATATACAACCGATTTTTAAACGGTCGCAGTTTATACGACCAATTTATGACCAAGGTTTATGCAACCAGCTATATAAATAAAAACGGAGAATTAAACCAAAATTAATTAAACTTAATTATTAAAAGAAAACCTTACATTTCTCTCTCTTCTTTAACGGCAAATGCGACCCTTCCCTTAATTGGTTAATTTCTTCTTCTTCTTTCACTTCCCTTATTACTCAACCCTACTATTGCTCAAGATTGATTTGAGAGACAAGCAAGACCATAACCATCTAACCTACTTGCCATTGTCGACCACCAACAGACGCCGTCATGCCGCCAGTTCCGCCACTATTCTCACCATCTTTGACCGCCCTGAGACTCTAGCTCATGCCAATGTTTTAGGATTGATTTTGTGAAATATTTTGATCGTTTGCACAAGATATAGAAACACACGATGTCTACCAACTTTAAATTAGTGTGTAATTATGAACCGACTTTTTTTTATATGAGTATGTACACGTCTGTGAATAGTTGGTCAAATGACTTGTTCTTTTTAAGTGAAACAAGCTTTGATATGCATGCAATGCGTGCGACGTCTAAATATATGAAAACCCCTAATATTGATCAGTAAGTCTTACCTCAGACGGTCTTATAGTAAGACCATCTTATTCGTTTTTTATAGTGACCTCTTTTATGATCTTAGTGACCATTATAATTCTTTAGATGATCTGACAATAATTTTCACTGAGACCGTCTCATATGAGACTTGCCCCTGTTGATTGTCCTTCTTTCCAGCTCTCACTATTATTCTCTAATTATTTTAATAGCTTGTGAAATATCTAGCTTTTTAATAAATTTAACAATTGACCACCGCGAGTGGGGAATCGGGGATCGCCTGTCCCATTTTTGTGTCTCACTCATGTACCCCTACAATCAAATTCCTAGAAATTAATTATTTATAATATTAAATGAATTTTTAAAGTTGTAAAGTGGGTTTGCAAGGTTGTGATTGGAGGGGCATATGAAGTGGGATACAGAGTGGGAAAGAGAATCCTCATTATATGTGTGCAAAACTGCAAGGCATAAAAAGATCTTTAAGTCTAAATTCCTTAATTAAATTCATCATTTCTACAATTACAATTTCTTTCATCCAAGTATATTTTTTATTTTTTTTTGGAAAGATTAGCTTTTATTCTCCATAATTGGGAAATGAAGAACAAAAATACAACCTAACCAAAAAGGGTAGCGGGGAGCCACCCTCTTCGACAAAGCCACTAAGCTAAAACAATTAGCTATTCGGAATACTAGATTTGAACCTATCCATAGAACGGACACAAACTAGAAATTCGATACATTTTGCAACTTGCTCTATACTACGACTGGTATCTCGAGAGATTCGAAAATTTCTTTCCCGTCATAATTCATATATAGCACATGTAAATGCACTACGAATCATATGATGCTTTCCTTCCTTCCCCTTGATCTTCCTTTTGAACCATTGAAGTTCTCTAGGTAGACACCATGCTCGTCTTGTATAACCAAGCCATCTCAGAACCTCCTCCCAAACTGCTCTGGAAAACTCACATTTAAAAAACAGATGCTGCACATTTTCCTCATCAACCAGGCACAAACAACACCTGTTAGGCATGCTCATACCTCTTTTCTTTAAATTACACACTGTAGGTAGCCCATTGTGGATAGCCAAAGTTGCAATAACTGAGCTTTTTGGCAAGTTGCAAGAATCCCATATTGATCTAGCCCAAGCAACTCTACTTCTACATGCCCTAAAGCTGTCATATGCCAGATTTTTCTCCTTTCCTTTCTTCCAGCTTCTGACTGTACTTTCAGCTGTCATCCAGTCTTTATTTACCTCGAGAATTTCATCCCTAAGATGAAGAATACTTCTCCAGGCAGCAGAACAGTCAGCCTGTTCTTTAACATTCCATAGTGAGCAGCCTTTCAAGTAGTAAGCAGCAGTCCATTTTGCCCACACATTTTCCTTCTCAAACAGCAGCTTTCTAATCCAGCTTGAGTAGAGTGTTTTATTCCAACTAAGAACTTCTTTAATGCCAAGCCCTCCTTCTTGTTTTGGAGAACAGAGAAAACTCCATTTCAAGAAGATGATTCTCCCATTCTGCTCACTGATTCCCCAGAAGAATTCCCTACATAACCTAGTGATTTGCTTTGCAACTGCTTTTGGGAGCATCAGCACTGATCCCCAAAAAGTCTGAAGTCCTTGAATCAAAGAGTTTATAAGTTGTAGCTTGCCAGCATAAGAGATGAACTTATTTGCCCAATGGTTCAATTTGGCTCTGATTTTATCTAACAGGGGAAGAAACATAGAAGCTTTAAGCCTAGCTGAATGCAATGGAACTCCCAAATACCTGAAAGGAAAAGAGCCCACTGTATAGCCTGTTTCATCAGTAATTGCTCTAGACACTCTTTGATTCACCCCTCCTAGATAAATATTAGTCTTCATTGGGTTAGTAGCTAGGACGGATTGCTGTTGGAACTTTCTTAATGTGTCTGCCACTGCAATAACTGAATTTTTATCTCCTCTAGCAAAGATCAGCAGATCATCAGCAAACAACAGATGATTGAGTGAGATTTTATTGCATTTTGGGTGCTGCTTGTACCTTTTCTCCCCATTTAGGCTCCTCAGCATCCTAGAAAGCCCCTCCATACAAATAACAAACAGATAGGGTGACAGTGGGTCACCCTGTCTTAAACCCTTTCTAGCAGGGAAGTATCCCACCTGAGTTCCATTAATATTCAAAGATATTTGAGCTGAATTCAGGCAAGTCATTACCCAACCTATAAATCTGCTCGGAAAATGCAGAACAATGAGTAGATTCTCCAAGTAGCTCCAAGAAACTGAGTCAAATGCCTTTTGAATGTCAACTTTGATAGTTGCTCTTGGTGAAATACCAATTCTGTCATATTTTCTCACAATCTCTTGAGAAAGAAGGATATTGTCAAAAATTGATCTGGTTGGAACAAAGGCAGATTGCTCAGGGCCAATAATTGTTGAAAGAATAGGCTGAATTCGACTAACCATCATTTTGCTAATGATCTTGTAGATTGTATTACAGCATGAGATTGGTCTGTAATCAATCACTGATTCAGGGGTGGCTTTTTTTGGGATGAGAGTGATTAGAGTTGAGTTAACTTGTCTGAGCATCTTTCCTGTGCAGAAGAAGTCAAGCACAGCTGAACTCAGATCATCACCTACAATATCCCAAGCTCTTTTATAAAATGCAGCTGTGTAACCATCTGGGCCCGGGCTTTTCATGTCATCAATTGAGAAAAGAGCTGCTTTAACATCCTCTTTCGTGAAGTCCTTGGTTAACTGAGTCTGATTTTCAGTTGTGAGCTGCTGTCCCTTGACTAGATCTGCATTAAACTCTTCAGTGCTATGCTCAGTACCCAGAAGCTTAACATAATATGTCAGGAAAGCATTGTTTACACCATCAGCATCAGTATGGAGTTTTTTGTCTGCATCCTGAATTTTCCCAATATAGGCTAAAGCTTTTTTCTCATTGACCTTTGCGTGAAAATATTTCGTGCTAGCATCATTCATCTTTATGTCTCTGATTTTCGCCCTTTGGTAAATGAAGCACAACTCCATGTTTTCTAATTTCTCCAATTCCCCTTTCAACTTTTTCACAACCAATAAGTCACCTATGCCAACCTGCATGTTCTCTTGGGCTTTATACAGGTTTTCTCTGCATTTGTCAATCCTGTCAGCTATGTTGGAGTAGCATGAACAGTGAAGAGATTTCAGCATTCTCTTGATCTCTTTTTGTTTCTCCACAACTCTGTACATTTTAGTGCCAGTAAAGCTTTTACTCCACCCCTCCTTCACAATTCTGCCAAAATTTTCATCCTCACACCAGGCATTTAAGAATTTAAAGCATTTTGGTCCCTCTTTTACATTAAGCCTTATATCAACCAGCACAGGTGAGTGATCTGAGAGGCCAGGTTGCAGGAAATGAGTTGTGGCATTAATATTCTGAGCTAGCCAACTTGCATTGACCAAGGCCCTATCAAGTTTTGCCCTCACAGCATCATTCCCTTCTTGCAGATTATGCCAGGTATAATGACAACCATTTCCAGGTAGATCCATGAGCCCTGAATTTTGAGTGCAGGCTTGAAAGTCTGCAACATCCTTCTTGTTTAAGGCTCCTTTGCTCAACTTTTCACTGCCGTCTAACACAACATTGAAGTCTCCAGCTAGTAACCATGGTTCTTTAGTACTTCTTGCTTCCTTAGAGATAAAATCCCAAAGAGGCTTCCTACCATCACCACTATTAAACCCATACACCACTGTAAAGTAGCAGATGAAGTGAGATTTCTTGCAGCATAATTTACAGTGTATGAACTGTGAATCAGTCTGCAGAACATGCACATCAACTACTCTAGAATTCCACAGAAGCCATATCCTCCCATTAAAGTGGGAGGAGTAATTATTATGAGAACAAAACCTTCCAAATTTCCTCTTAAGGATATTTATACCCTTATTCTCTTTAACTCTAGTCTCTAGCAGTCCTAGAAGGTCTATTTTATGTCTTTGCAGGTAATGAATGACCTCCTGCTGCTTATGGGGCTTATTGCAGCCCCTTATGTTCCAGGTTGAAATTATCATCAGGCAGAAAACCCCCCACCAGGGTCCTCCCCATCATCCATAACCACCTGCTCCATAATATCCAACTTCCTCTCCTTTGTTATGCCAAATTCTTGTTCAGTACTTTGGAGAGCTTTAAACCTATTTTCAGCAAAATCTAGCTTCTTAGCCAATGACTGCTTTGCTTTCTTGTTCAAGACTGGTGTGAAACCATCCTTGTCAGTCTGTATAACCTTTTTTGGACCCTGGCTACCAGCTGCAGTGTTAGCTGGGCTTTCATCACCTTTGTTTTGCAACTCAGGGCTAGGAACCTCCTTGCTTTGTATCTGAGCAATTGCGGGGGCTTTTTCAGGCTCAACAGCAGCAGGCTGAGCTGTTTTTGGGACATATTTTGCCTTGCCCTGCACACCAGCATTTTTTGGCTTTTGCAGCTTGCATTTTTTAGTCATGTGTCCCAACTTCTTGCAGCATCCACAAAAATAAGGAACCCATTCGTATCTGATAGTCTGAACAGACTCCCCATATGGAGTTTTCACTGCAATTGTTTCAGGCAAATCACTGGCCACATCTACTTCAATAAGAACTCTTGCAAATGACAGTTTTTCCTTAAGAGTGGTTCTCATATCTGCAAATAAAGGAGTACCAATGTAGCTTGCTAGCTTACTAAGCACCTTCTGCGACCAGAAATGAGGCTCTAAATCTGGGAAAAGAACCCAAACTGGGACCTTAGAGATAGTTTCCATGTTTTTACTGAAATCAGGAGACCATTGTTTCAGTATAAAAGCATGTTCACCATAATACCAAGGTCCACCACGCAAAACATCCTCCATATCAGCTTTGGAATCGAATTTGAGGAAAAACCATCCTTTTTTGTAGTATTGAATCAGAGGCTTTTTAACAAAATTCCAATGTTTCTTAGCAAATTCATCCAACTATATTTTGATACACCTAACAGCATAAGTTACTATTTAATTAATGGAAGAGTAATACCACCACGAAGAAGAAATTGGTAGTTGAGCAAACGACTTAAACATAATCACATTAATACAATCCGGATTACATAGAAATGATATCAAGTTGCACCAAAAATCCAGGAATAGACGACAAAGGGTATTTAAATATTTTAAATATGAGTTTTAAGGTAACCTTGGTTCTATGTATATCACAATTACGTACGATATTAGAAATTCAAGGATCGGAAATGATTGTTGAACAAAACAATGCAAGACTTATAATCATGTACATAAACATTGGCACAAAGTCTAATTAATGAGGAACATGAGAGTATTAAGGCTCAGAGAGCTTTGTATAAGAAGCTCTCTGAGCCTTAATACAACTGAGATCGTTGTGGATTACACCCTCCCAAACTTCCTCTGTAAAACTCGATACGCAAACTCAATATCCTGTATGTAGACGTCAATGCACAAAGTAATGAAAACATATGATCGAAAAACGGTAAAAGTGAATATTGCTTAGAAATAAAAAAAATCAAGACAAATTTTACATGATAGAACGGTCAAGATGTACCTCTTAAATAAAATTGGTCTCAGTGATGATTCATGTAAAGTCCCATTATAAGTTGATAATTCTTCATTGATTCACTATTTCTTCTAAACTTTTTGCACAACATTAGACACAATATAAGAGTGTAGAAGATACAATTTGACGTAAAAGAATTTGAAAAATCCATATAATAAGCATCCCACCAAGAGAAAAAAAAAACATGATCAAAAATATGTGTTCCATTCTTTTTATATCCATTTCACGCCAAATTAATGAAGAGATCAAACCTTTTGAGATGGACAACCAATGTGACCAAACCCAATGCCTGAGAATTCAATAGATATCCATTAAGAATACCTGAACATAATCGAAAATTGTTAATCAACTAAAAAAATGAAGCCAGAAAAGAGTCCGATTAAGGAGCATCTTTATCTCAATTGGAAACCAAGATATTATCGTAATTTCCAACATCTGCAGGTACATCAAACGGACCACCATACATGACTTGGGGAAAGATGGAGATAGAAGTTGAGGATACAAAATGCAGAGTATAAGCATAAGAATGTTTCCAGCTTCATCCGTGAAAATGTCAAATAAGTGAAAGTGAACATACAGACATCAAAAAATTCCCCAAATCATGATGGCATGAGTAGACACCCCCAATAGATTTTCAAGGACTGGTCAACTTATAAACAACATTAAATTAGTACAAACACAAAATATACAAACTGGAGCATTCAGAAAGAGTTAATATAAATTTACATACCTCGAGGCAGCAAAAAAAATTGGAACGACAGCGATCGTCAAAAGTGCAGAGCTTTCTCTCATATGCCGAGTTTCTAAATTTGGGGCCTGGAATAGAAACTTCCGTTTTATGCAAAAATCCAAAATCATGATATACATTTGCAACTAAAGAAGAAGAAACTGAATAATTGCATCAACAAACCATCTCTTACTGCTACAATGTGAATCAATTAATAATTAATTCATGATTTAATATATGAACAATGAATAAAACTTGCATCAACAAACCTTCTTATGGCAATAGGAAGTTGAGTTCTTTACATCCAGAGAAGAACAATTTCAAAGACCCACCTCAGGAGCAATTATAAAAACTTTGATTGAACAAAGTCTGAAACTTTGGATCCTCTTTCATTTGGTTGATCAAAGCACTTCTTTGGGTGTGAATCTTTCTATGGTCTGGAAATAAAGAGTTGGAAGAGGCAAAGCACAATTGGGGATTGGTAACTGAAATGTGGTTGTGCGGTGGTGTAATTGAAAAAGAGGGATGGGAAGTTTCTGTACAGAAAAGGGAGTAGCAGTTTTCTACATAAATGGAAGGAAGGAGTTAGAGTTGTATTTTACATAAATGGCCCTCACGTAATATTGGATCATTACTGTAGCGGAAGGTTATTTTGGAAAAAGTCAATTTGGATAACATGAAAAGGGTGTTCTCTTTATAATAGTACATAGATGATGCAAACAGAAGACGCGTCAAACTCAACACGACAACTATTATCTAGACATAGCTGACGAACAGACAACAAATTGTGTTTGAGACCAGGAACATGGCAAACATTATTCAGGTGGAGAGGACGCGAGGCTGAATTGAGTTTAAGGTTACCAACATGTTTTATGGGCAATAAACTTCCATTAGAAGTTTGCACGTGCACGTGAATCGAATGAGTCTAAGCAATTTTAGAAGAAAAATTGCCAGCGGATGAAGTATGTGAGATAATGCAGTGGAGTCCGGGTACCAAAGGTTCTCATTGCCTTCACCACCACTTAAGGTAGCGTAGGTAGAAAAAACAGAAAATTGAGACTTCTTATCTAACTCTTGAGTCGAGATTAGGGTATCTCCAAAATTTAGGTAATCTCCAAAAAATTCCACGAATATATCTAACTCTTGACTCGAGATCACGAAAAAAATCAATATTGGAGATTACCAAAATCTTGTAGTCGAGACACGGGTATCTTGAGTCAAGATTACCAAAACTCTTGACTCGAGATTAGGGTATCTTGAGTCGAGACCGGTGTTCCTCAAAACCTTTTCCGTGACGACCTCTCTCGAGTCGGGATGGTGTTCCTCGAGTCGAGGGTGTAGATCCTCGAGTCGAGTGACTGTGCGCAGGGTGATCTTCGAACGGGCATAACTCTCACCTCTAAACTTCATTTTGAGCTTATCATATATCATCGGAAAGTTAAGATCATGAAAATTCCTCTCCCATTAGAATTTCAGCAAAATGTCTTCTGGTTAGAGATCGTTATGATCATGTGAAATCAGTTGTGATGGTGTGTGGTTCTTGGACGTACTATGGTCAAGCTATCTTCTCCTTGAATCTCACTCTAACTCGTAGCTTGATCTTCAGATCCCACCCAAGCCTCACCAAAAGAGTCTAAGGCTACCAAAAACTCGTTTAACTGATTATTAAATTTCAATTCATCCCAAGTGATATGGTCTACAAGTCATAAAAAAAATCATGACCAAAAAATCCTTAAAGCGCCTAAACCATGCGAAGTAACACAACACATCACTCTTACCCACAATGTAAGTTCATCTAATATTACTACCGAAACTAAGACTAGTGCTGGAATTATGAATGGTAGTGATAAGGGTGATGATTCTAGTAACTCTGTGCAAAATGGGATTCCTGATAATGATGATGCTGGAACCTAGAATAATGGAGGTAGAAGGTGTGATTTTAGGGATATTCTGAAAGATAAATGAGGAATGAAACTAAACTATGTCCAAATGGATGATATTTCTGTAACCCTAGAGCTTGAAGACTTTGCTGACGAATTGGCTTATTGAAAAAAAAAAAAAAAAAAAAAAAAAAAAAAAAAAACTTTGTAGGACATGTTATAGGCTCGATCAAAACCAAATGAGAAGGGTCTTGAGGACTGTGCTAGGAAGCATTGGTTTTTTAAATGTTAAAATTACGTAAACGAAATTTTTATCTAAAACCTAAAATCTCATTTCAAACACCCGAGTGATATTTGTAATGTAATTAGATGAAAAATCACATATAAAACCTAAAGTCATGTTCCCAACACCCGTGAGATAGTTGTAATGTAATTAGATGGAAACTCACCTTTAAAAACCTAAAATCTCATTTCGAAAACCCGTGTTGTCATGAAATTAGAGGAAAAATCACCTTTCAAAAGCAAAACTCCCATTTTGAAACACCCGTAAGATATTTGATCAAATTGCTATAAATCAAGTAATTATTATATTATACAACTATTTTTCATAAATCAAGTAATAATGTTATTTTATTAGAATAATATTATCATATATCTACTTACCATATATATCTACTTAGCTCAGAATAATATTATCATATATATCTACTTACCATATCGTATCTTAAATAACCATTATTTACAATATAATAATATTATTTTATGCCACGTGTCAGCGTGGGAATTGAGCGGGTTCAGGATTACATATGTATATTAGATAGATGTGGCCATCATAGTGAAATAGTGGTCTCTTACATTCAGTAGTATGATGGAAACAAAACTTCTAAAGTGCCAGTTTGGGTCTTATTTTCAGATTTAGAACCTCATTAATTGTCGCGGTGAGCTTTAAGTAAAATTGCTAGATATAATGGGAGGCCTCTATTTGCAGATCTTGGACCCACTTTGAAGAAAAAAAATATCGTTTGCTAGGGTCTTAATATATATAGAGGTGGATGTATCTGATACATTGTCGGATAGCATTACTTTAAATACATCCTTTGGAGAAAACATTCAAAATATTAAATATGAATGGATTCCCTACTATTGTTCAAATTACTGCAAGCTTGGACATGTTGCCTACATATGCATATTGCTGGGGAAAGAGAAAGACACACCTGCCAAGCCAAAAATGAAAGCAGTTTATGTGCCAAAGCTTGCTGAAAAGAGTGTGGAAGTAGCCGATAGCATAGAATCAGTGCAGAAAAAGGTTGACACTCCAGTTACAAAAAGTGCAAAATCTCAGGAAATGCCAAAAGTCAAAGTGGACAAGGGTGGTTTTACGCCTGGTTTAGGCAAAGAGCAAAGCTATCCCTAGCTAAAAAGTTTGCTTTTGCTGAAAATAGGTTCTCAACTCTTTAGACTACTGAATTTGATCTATTCCATCTTAACATGACAAAAGGAGATAAGGTGGATATTATGGAGCAATGTGTACTTGAAAAAGAGAGGAACCTAGAGGGGGGTTTCTTCTTCCTGATCATCTCCTCATGGAATATAAGGGGTTGCAATAAGCCCCATAAGCAGCAAGAGGTTCTACAATACATGCAAAGTAATTAACAAGATTGACCTTCTTGAACTGCTAGAAACAAGAGTAAAGGAAGTGAAAGAAGTAACATTCTCAAAATGAAATTAAAGAGATATGACAGTTATCAAAACTACTCCCATCATGCAAATGGAAGAATCTGGATGATTCGGAACTCACTTGCAATATTATCTCAAATTAAAGCCACAAATGCCCACTTTATAACTTGTAAGATTTCATGTTTTAAATGTCAATTCACTTGTAAAATTACAATGACTTATGCCTGTAATAAAGGGCGGCAAAGTAGAGAAATATGGGAAGCAATTTGCAAAGAGGCACAGTCTGCTAGTGACCCATGGCTAGAGCTGGCCATTTGGCACTAGGAGCCCCGGCTCGCACGGGCCCGACGCTGGTCAAGCCTGTAACAGCCCACAAATTTTGGGATTATATTTAATTAGGGTGTTACGTTTTATTAAGTAATTGAGAGAATTAAGTACTAATTTTGTGTGATATACCCAGATGATTTAGGAATCTGGTAATTTACATCCTATTGTATCATTGTCCAGATTTAGTAATTATACTTTTGGAATTTCTAAATTGTCTTTTCTCCTTTTGGACAGGGTTTTGGACTCATTATCTTCACTCTGCAAGTGAAGCCAAACCAAGTGAAGCCAAACTCAGATCTCTATTTTCTCAATCATACGAACAAAAAAGGGGTTCTTTTATTTCTTCTGCTCTTTTTTCCCGCCTCTCTCCTCCTTCGACCTCCTTGTCTTTCTCCCTCGGTCACCGCTGCTACCGCCCTCCGTCGTCGCCTACGTCATAAAACGACATATATTGCACATAAATTACACATGTTTTGCACATCAATCACATCTATTGTATAAGATCAAATTATATACAACTTATTTATCAAACAAACTCACTAATTAATTAGGGAAAAAGAACAACTTTATAGTATTTTCGACGATTTTAGGCCTGTCTAGTTCAATTCCCATACATGCCATACAACTAGGAGCAAAAACCCATGCACGAAACACCGTGTACATAACCTTGATACCATCAAACTGATCACCATACACAGCCACATGTACACCACCTACAACGTTCATGATGACAAGGGCGTCGTGCACACCCCACCAGTTAGCGACGTCGTTAGGAACACCATTCTCGTCGTGCCATGAAACATAGTTGCCAACTCATGATGTTGGCTATCATGGTTAATTAACGTGTACATTTTAGGGCCTATGTCTACGTCTTTTGTACTCTCTCGTTTCATTTCCTATACATCGCCGTCTAAGGCCATTCCTACGGCTGTGAGTACGGGCGTACGATGGTTGTCTCCATTAGACTACATTCTATCACCATTTTGTAGCTGAAATAATTAATCACTCTTTTAAACACGGTTAACTTCTTGTTATCATGATTAGTAATTGTTGTCCAATTACAACTAAAATGTCGCGTTCTCTTATGTTGCATATATTGTAGACTAAGCTTTAACTTCTAGTCGAAAATTAGAAAATATATAGTGCGTGGATTTCAATGTGAAATTTCCTAATGTGGTAAAATAATTTTTTGTATTTTGCTGATATAGAGTGTCATCGGGTGGTAATATATATTGTAGTATTGACCATGGCTAAAAGTATTGGAATTTTCGCTATAATAAAATATCTCCATAATGGGATACGGCGAAGAGCAACCCGACCAGCACCAATTGTACAAAAATACCCTACAAAGTATATTCATGCGCTCATAGTCTCCTAGTTGACTTCCTCCTAGGGACAGTGCGTCCTAATGTCACACTATTGAGGGGTGTGCACACTCGAGTCTTTAGGGTCGTATTTCTCTATGCTCTAGCAGTGGTGTAGCTTGTAGTAGGACCCTTGCATAATGAAGGATGAGAAAGAACAAAACTCTCGCGATGGTGCAGAGGTTCCATTTGATGAAGACTATGACCCAAATGAAACGCATAGAGTGGAGCCGACTTAGAGGACAATTGAAGCATAGGGTAGAAGGCCTACATATTATCCATTAGCAATTTCTATAGACTTAGTTTGTTTCAAATAAATTTGGAGTTTGGATGTTTTAAATTCTTGTCTTCCGTTTGATTAGGAAACAATACCCCTAAGGATCTCTCTTTTTTGTTTTTGATGATACTGATTGGTGTTAGGACTATGTGCTAATTGGGTGTTGATAATTGGTTTTGGTGATTGTCTCATCCGTGCACAATTCGATACTTCGCCCTGGCCTGAGATCGGGACGACTCATGCCCTCAATTGCACGACTCGTGCTCCACCCTTGTAATTGTCATGCATAGCTACTGAACTCGACACGACTCGCGCCCAAAACTACACGTGTCGTGCACCCCTATGATAGGAATAAGCAAATAACTCTTCTTGTGTTTCTATATTCGTTACTACGCTATTGCTTTACTACGTTTCGTTTAAGGTTGGACGATATCCTAAAAAGTCGTCCCATGCTGCTAATTTTGCTTCGTTATGATGCTATAAAAAATGGTGCGAGGGAACAACAATGGTCATGACTTAACTTCTGTCCTAGTCCAGCTGGCTGCCCAGCAGCAAACCAGGGTGCAAGCGATGACCACAATGGCTAACGCAATGAATAACAACAATTGGTCGAATCAGTAGATGCCTAGGATTTATTGATGAAGATCAATGGTTATTATTACTCCCTTTATAATGGCTACCAAGCCTTGGTAGCCATTGTAGAGTTGGTATAAAAAAATATTAACAATTTCATTTGGAGGAAAAAAAAAAAAAAAAAAAAAGTGACAAATTCAGCCAACAGGTGAGTGTAAAATGGGCCTAGCTAGCAAATGTAATTTCCCCTAGTAAATGAAAGTGGGAAATATCAAAAAGATAATGGCCAAATGACCAAATTGCTATATAAAAATACAACCAAATACCATATTTGTATAAAAAAAGTTAAAGAGACAGATTGGTATAAAAAAATGTCAAAAGAGTCAAATAAGCCTAACTTTTTGTCAGGGTTGAAAAATCGACAAAAATAGTTATTTTTTTTCAAAAATAAGATGACTTGGACGAGAGTGATTAAAAGTGATATGAGCTTCCTAGGGCTTGAAGAGAGTATGGTGTTGGATAGGGCGGTGTGGCGAGACTTTATCCATGTGGAGGACTTATTCTGACTCCTTTTGATTTCTTTGTCTGGTTTTTCCAATGATGTTTTTCAAAAAAATTTAACTTGTGTTCAAAGTTCATATATTTTTTGCAATATTTTTTTAAACCTTTTTACTTATTTTGACTTTCTAAACTTCCTTTGAAAGTGTTTAAATAATTCTAAAAGGCTTACAAAGTTTTCGAAATTTTGGGAATAAGGCTTGGTTGTTGTTGTTGCTGTTGTTGTTGTTCTTGTTGTTGTTGTTGTATGAAAAAGAGTTTTCCACTATTTTTACAAAAATAAGTTGTACCATGAAAAATATTTTAGAATTTAGTATAAATTCTTTTTTGTTATTTTTAAAAATAAAAATTCATTTTTTGTGTCGATTTTCCAACTTGGGGAAAAAATAGGCTTATTTGACTCTTGTTATTTATTTATATAACAATATGTCTCCTGAAGTTTTTCTTATACCAATCTGGTATTTGGGTGTTTTTTTATATACCAATTTGGCCATTTGGCCAAAAGATAATAGTAAGAATGAGGGAAAATCCTTCTATACTATTAAAGGAGGTTTTTTTGTAGCTCTCGCATCGACCGGAGATTTTTAGAGATTTTGAAAATTTTATAATATTAAAAATATTTGATGTCCATCTAAACACAAAAACTCACCTACTAAATCTAATAATATTATTAAAGTATTTGGTATCCATTTAAACACAATAACGAACTCTATTATTAATCATACGTACGTACATACTAATGTCCCTATGATTCATCTGACAATATCCAAACTGATCTGAATTGGAGTTGTATAGGAGTACATGCTCGCATAAAGACAAGATTCATTTCTTTCGGACTAAATTAACTACTCCGAATTTTTTAAGTTGTATCATAAATGGCATAATTCTCATATCCTATTTGATTGGACACTAATCCCTGATTATATATAAAACATATAATTTTTTTTTTTTGATGTTTAAGTGTTTAACCGTACATTATCTCCCCCGGTGGAAACTATAGTTTTTATTTTATACATCATTTTTAATAGAAAACATTATCATGTGACTCGTGCAATGCACGGGCCTTCATCCTAGTTATATATGATGGGCGGGAAGTCGGTAAGAAAGACAAGACACAAGACACTGAATTAAAAAGGTTGAGGGAAAGATGTTTTTTTTTTCTTTTTTTTTTTTTGTTTTTGTATTTGAAAAGGTAATTACTCTAGTCTGGGCAGTGTAAGTTTAACGAATCCCATTATACCGTGCAACGGCCATATACAACGATTTGCCAATAACTAGAAATGGGATCAGGTTATAAATGAAGATGAATGACCCAAATTTACGACCATCGATGGTTAGAAAGGGGCTCTAATGACCGTGGTTTGTTATGCCTTTCTCTAAACTAACTAATCAAGTAATCATTGTGTTGTGTCAATAGAATGTGCGCTATGTGATCAGAGTGAGCCATTCGACAGAAGGGACCAATGTAATTAAATACTCCAGAAATACTCTACAAAATTAGGTCACTGGTAAACAATACTCCAGCCATTGACGCTAGAAAGGATCAGGATCTCCATTACAAGCCTGTAGAATCATTTGTTCCAACAATGGAGATATCGAGTTATCAAAAACCGATAAATCATCAAAAAGAAATCAGCAAAAGAAAATAACTTATCACATAAGAAAACCCAAGTCTATGCTTTCCATAAATCAACAAATTTTAACGTGTTCAATATTTAATTGACTTTAGAATGGTACAGCAATATTCCGTACAAAATTAGCAGCAGTGAACTCCTTAAGTACAACCCATGAGCAGGCATGCTGTTAGCATTCTTCTGGAGGGACTCTGGGCTTGAACTCTCGCGCTCCATCACTGTTCACCTGCATATCATAACCTGAACACCGTGTCAGGTCATCAAAATCTGGTAATACATTCCAGCCAAGTGTACTAGTATGTAACTGAAGCAGTGAAGCACATGTTACTCTGTTCGAACAAGTAAATCTAATGCTTGAAGAACTTTTTCTCGCAACCAAACTCTTAACGCCACGCCTCTATGATGAACCATTGTTCCTAATCTTAATATGTGTTCCAACAAAGTGTACCGATATGTATCATAAGGCTCATGAGTTCAAATTCTTCCTAACTCGCAAATCTTGCAACCAAAGTCCAATGATTGCTAGATTTGCTAATAGCATTTTGGACGACGACCTTATAAAGAGCATTACGGGTGTACATGACTTAGTAACGGAATATATGATACACTCAGCCAAAAAAAACGGAATATATGATACAAAACATTACACCCCCCGGAAATAAAATAGAAATACAACTTTTAGAAAGAGCTAGTTGACCCCTAGAAATTTCTTTCCCAGGAGCTCAATACGAGTAGAAGAGATTGACCTTTTCCTTATAGCACCCGCAGCTAATTGCTTTAACAAGGAATTCAAAGAGTATTCAACACGTATCATCAGCTCGAAAAATGTGCATAAGTCGTACTCCAGAAAATCCGATTGCATTAACCAATCGAAAGGAAGCAACTTTTATAACTCAACGAGCTAGTGAATTAACAAGGTGAAGCCTACTTTTGGGCTTATGGCCGCTTATCCGGTTATCCCCCCTGCCTAAAATTTCTGAAATGACTCTTACACTGTACAGATAGCTACGACATAACATGCAAAGAAATGCATTCCCATCCTTCAAACAAATTCATCATCTAGAGGCAAAAACAATGACAACTCCAAAACCTTGGTCTTTGTTTGATTTGGTACCGGCTAACATGAAATGCCATACTCATATGTGATACCATTGAAGAGAAAAATCTCACTAAAATGTTCAAGGATCCAACAGCAACAACGAATAACCAAATGTATGACATGACCCAGCAGAAATCTTTACAACCAATGTAACACCTCAGTTTAATCATTGGATGAAGCGTACTTTTGAGTTTAGTTTAACAACAGCAAATACAAAATCCATAATGTGTATATGTATGTGTTGCATTACTCTTTTATTTTAGCTCATTCATAAACATGATACCTTACTTCCAGAGCTCCTACTGGAAACGAATCTGCTAATCAAGCCTCAAAAATAATAGTCCGGCACAACTTTTCTTTTTTTGTTGAAATAGGCCAAAGATTTGTGTAGGGTAGGAGACTGTTGAAGAACAGAAGCCTATCTGAAATATATGATTAATCACTTTGACTTACCAGTCTCACTTAATAAGAAGACTAGATCAGATGTTTTTAGTTGAATAATACAAGGCCTTGGTCACCGATTCCAACTAATTGGAACCACAGCCAGCCAAGAACAAGTAGTTATGATGAACCTAATTTGCAGCCCAAACATGCATGGAATTTCATGTGCTTTTTGTGTGTGTGATGTTTGCCCGGCAAAGGAAATGAGCAAAATGAGTAACTATACTACCAAAATTCCAATCCCATCCTAAGAAACCCTCAACAATGAAGAAGTTTACAAACAAAACAGTCCTCTCTTTAGGTTGATGATTTAAACAGACAAAGAGGATGAATTGTTAAAGGAAAAAATTGGCTTCTACTCCCTCCCTTTCGCTATCTTGTTCCCATTTGAGAATGTGACAAAGTCATAGGAAACCATCTCAACCTTCATATATGATTTATTTAACCTAATAATTTGACCAACTTCACTCAATTGAATTGAATAAATCAGTTTTAAGTAAAATCACACAGGATGACACGAATGTACCTGCTCAACTTCTACCTCCAAAACTTCACAATTTCATTACCATTACCAAAAAAAAAAAAAAAAAAAAAAAAAAATTGGAACAGGTGGTTGATTTTGTTATTGTCTCTCAACTAGAAACTGTAAAGTTCTAACCCGGTTGTGAAGTGTTTTTGGAGTTAGTACAGTAGTGCTAATTTGGATGCTCGTAGGAAATATAGGTTCGCAGGCATTTGCACTTTCCTTGGACAAAAAAAATTTACGGAAATTTTGTATTCTTGTTTGGATGAAAAAAAAGTAAGCATGGCAAAAAGTAATTTAGTATTTCCATTGGATTTTCTAACTTCTAATTCCTACATTTTTGGTAACCAAACAACTCAAGGATGTTCTATTTCCTAGGAATTTTCGCTTTCCATGAATTCATATGATATCCAAACGATCCTTTGAATTGCATACCCTGGCTAGAAGTTTCAGAAATGCCAATATGCAAAGTGATTTTCAATTCAAAGCTATTATAGCAAAGCTTTCGATAGCAAGAGGCGGAACAACTTAGAGATTCTCCATAAATTTTTTTACTAGCATTTAGTTATTACGAAGTATATTGGATAACAATGGACGACGTCAAAATGCAAACAAAAGTACGTACAAAAACTTGCTAAAACATTATTTCAAAAAAAGTAACAAAAAGAAAAGAAAAAAAAACTTGTCAAAATATATACGGAGTAGTATTGACCATATGTTGATCAATATCTCTATTGACAAACACTATCCTTTTCTCTCCTGTTCACAAAAAAAAAAAAAAGAAACATGGCCGCTTTGCTCGCAACCATCAGATCAAGCCGGTGTTCTCAACTCCAAGCTGTCCCATCTAACGCTGCCAATGAGCTTTTAGAGATGAAGATGATGGGAGAAAGTAGGGGTTGCATCTTTTGGGAATAAGATAATGGACAACCGCCTAGTATAGTCATGTGAGGAGGTGTAGACGCGATGGTTAGAAGACTTGAATTATGGGGAAGTTGTTGGAAGTATAAGGTATAACAATGGCTAGCCACTATATCCCAACTCATGAGATAACACCATGCGGGGTCGGGGTAGACTCAAAAAGGCTTGGATAAGTATAATGGGGTTCAAAAAGATTATGATGTTGGATAGACCAATGTGGACAATGGAGAGATGTGATCCATGTGAAGGATAGAGTTTGACTTTTCATGTTTTCTTTGTTTGCCATCTAGATGGTTTTCTAATGGAGCCCATAACGCCATGTTACAAATCAACTGATCCTCGCTCTTTTGTGGCTGGAAAATCATAAACAATCAGACACAAAAGAGCGTGGATCAGTTGATTTTTGCGTGGCGTTATCATTACCTTTTTCTAATGATCTTCCTAAGTTTTTCCCTAATTTAGTGTCTTTTCTCTTAACTTTTTTTTAAAAACGGTCATACTTTTATTTCACTGCTTTGAAATTTGTTTGCTCTTTATCTATAATCATATTTTTAGTGGATGATACATTTCAATCGAACCCAAATCATTTGAATATTAGGGATCAGATGATATTGTTGTAGAGTAATTACACTAGACTGACTCATGAAATCATTTGTAGGTAATCAAACTTAACCCATAGACATAATACCATAAGAAAATGAACAATTTGACACCCTATCCTCCCCTATAAAAATCCGACCAAATGTCTCTATCTTAAGAACCAAGCCCACCCTCATTGCCACCACAGCTCCATGCCCGAACTCGCATCAACTAACCCAACCCATTCGAGCACAAAAATCAACTTCCTTAACATCCCCAGATCACCTTATATCACAATCTACACTCTCCTCAACATGATTAACAATGGTGTTACATTATGCAAGACTGAAAATGCCCATCTAAGAGCGGGGAAAGAAAAAAGGAAGAGAGGATGAGATTCATGTCAAACTGTTAGTCAATGTCTGTCTTCGGAAATTAATCTAGTGCAACGACATTGATGGACGATAAACTTTAATTATGTCGGATTGAAAGTGCAACATCAATAGCAAGAAAGGGAGGATAGATATGTTGGGTGATGAAGATATGTGCCAACTCATGCTTCAACTAGTGTAAGTAGAGCAGTCCGGCCGTTAGTCGAAGGAGAGGAAAGAGAGGGCTTATTTGTTAGACAAAATTCTAGGAGTCTACTCCTTTTATTCACCTATAAACTTACTAGTTTTCTTTCTAGGGTGTCAAGTACCCATTTCCAAACTTGTTGCTTATTACAGAAAGTTTACGGATTATAGTAAGAAAACGTAAAAACAATAGGAAATGAAATTTTGACATTTAGGATGCATCTCATTGGCTCAAACGTTACCAAATAAGAAACATAAAGCTTGAAATAAATTGCCTACCAAAAAGGAAGTCAGGAAGTTTGGAAATGAATGAAATGAGTATATTTAATGTTCCTGCTTCAAATCTTCCCGAGTAAAACTTTAGATCAAATTGCAGTTTGTTGATGGAAAATGCAAGTGAACACTCATATATTGTAAAAATTGTGATTTGGCTCTACAAAGTATTGGAGTACACATTAGACAATACTAAAGGTCATGTGACCTTTAGTAATTGAGTATTTTTTTCTATGTTAATGGTTATATGTTTAAGTTTTCTTGGTACCTAATAATGTGTTAAGTTAGTCACATTATAAGACGGTCCTAAAAATAGTAAATATTTATTCAAAATTTAAACCACATCAATCAAACACCAACCATTGAAATGAACTCGGTGATTATTAGTGATATATAGTCATTATGGAGTCCTAACATAGTACAAGATTAACCTCTTTCTTGCTTTCCCTAAACTTGAAATCGAGAATAAACAGAAAAGTCATTCAATAACCTCTTAAATTAAAACTCGAGCACACGAAATCGCAGCTACAATTTTTAAAACTTATAAAAGCAACTTTTTACAACAGAAAAAAAAAAAAAAAAAAAAAAAAGTCTCCATTTGGGGCACACTCGTAAACAAAAACTTAACGAGTACCCTTAATCAAATGAATAAGCAAATAAATGAGAGGAACACGAAATTGAATGTCGCAACTTAAATGTTGAACCAACACAAATACTGTATAAAAAGACTTATTTGTAATTTCTAAAAAGATGGCAGAAACCATCTACATTGGCTTCCCAACCAATCACGAAACATCAAATAGATTGCTGACAGTTGTTAGTAAGAGAGCCGTTGGAAACACTGTCCACACAAAATTTAATTTCACAGACAACAACTTATATAGGGAAGCATATGGTCATTGGGTTTCTAAATCCCAAGTATAACACCTTAAACTCCATCTTTTTATCTCTGTAACGTTGTTTTGGAAACAACTCTGTGGATTATCAACACCTGTTTCTCCACTCTCTCATTCCAGACAAGGAGCCGATTGCCTAGCTATTCTTATTCACACTTATCCATGCAACAAATCACAATAAGACAACTTCATTGGGTTACACATCACAATTTTATATCGTATATAGTGCAGTGTGATTTATTTTAAACTAATGTGTTTTATTATTATGTGAAGGACAACTCTAATAGACTATTGCATATCTAATTTCTGTGAAATTTTCGCAAACCAACGAGTCTTATCTACTAAATAGTTCGGTTCCTAGTGACAATTTTGTATAAATAAGACAATAGTAAATTCGTAACATGCGTTCTTTAAACACACAATAGAAAAATCGATATGTTAATCACACACCATGACACTAACAAAGTCATGCATTTCCCTGCTCTTTTTTTGTTCATAGTACCATGAAATCATAATAGACACATACATAATTCAAAAAGTATGTAATGCATCAAGGTAAGCACCTTTTTTGAAACATCATATCATATCATCATACTATGAAGCAAAGCAGAAAAAATTAAAGTGGAAAAGACCCGGAAAACAAAGAAATTAAAGCAGAAAATGTAATTAAGTATTTCAAGTAAAGCAATAGAAAACAGGAAAGGTAGAGCAGTAGGACTTACAAATTGGAGTAGAGAACATCATGAACTAGTTCTTTCCTTTGCCCTTTTGGTCTGAATGATGGGTTCCGTCACCGTAACAAAGCTGCAACCCTGCCGGGTTGAAGTCCTGGTGGTGGTTGTGGTGGTGCTGATTCTGGACAACAGGAGAAATGGGAGCACCTCCAAGGAAAAAGGGCACGCTTGAACCACCGTCAGCGGTGGAGGAGAACCTTTGGAGGTAAGACAAAAGAGACGGTGAATTAGAATTGGACTGAAGGGTCCCCCTATTGAAACCAGCGGCGAGGCCAGAAGTCGTGGACGACGACGAGATTGAGAAATTCAAGTTGTAATTATCACTGCTGCTGCCACCATTCGCCCCCGCTCCAGTGGTGGGGGTGTTGTTGCTGGGGACTGGCATGAAAGGGTGGTCATGCAAGAACGGGAAATGCTGTTGCTGTTGCTGATGTTGCTGTTGCTGGTGGTGTGAAATCTCCTGAGAGGTAGAAAAGGGCAAAAGCGACATCACATGAGGGAGTGGACCGTTGCCGAGCTGCTGGTGAATTGAATTATTAGTCGGCCGAGACGCGGATAAACCCATAAGTCCAGTCCCAAAGTAATCCGCCATGGGAGTTGTACAGCTGGACGACAACCATTGAAGAGTGGTTGTACTATCAGCAACATCTCTCCCTCTCCCACCACCACTATGGTGAGGTGAAGGTGTTGAGCTCGCCGCCGCATTCTCATTCAGATTGTTTATTCCAGCCGTTAACAGCTGAGTAAACGACGACGTTTGAGTCATCGGCTGCTGGTGGTTGTGGTTGTTACTGTTATGATGAGCATGAGCAGCAACGCTAACCCTAGACGACGGCTCAGTGTCCTTATCCTTCTCCTTAGCCGTCCTCTCCCTCGCCCTCTCCCTCGCCTTCACCCGGATCTCAGTCCTCGACAGCGACAACCCTGACCCCTTGCTTGTCTCCGAGTTGTTACTGCTACATCCCGATTTCGACATCGACAACGACCCTGTCCCCACCTGCTGTCCCTGGACCATGTTGTTCTGGTTGTTGTTGCAGTCCAACTCTGCATCAGCTGAGCTAAGAACAAGGTTCCCAGACCGCCTCTCGTCACTCAACTGCCTCGGCGTCTCCGGTGGGAAATTAGTGGTGTTCAAAGAAGGCAGCTCATTGATAGAATCAGCAGCCGCCTTAATCAACCACTCCACCGCCTTGCTCGGCTGGTCGTACCCCAACCTATCTTGCAGATCGTAGAACTGGATCGCCGTATTCACCGACAACCTCACCCTTCTATCCCTCGGCCCTTTCGCCGTCCACACCTTGCTGTGACGGTCTTTCCCACCCGACGCCCTCGAAACCCTAATTATCCTCGACGAGTGCTGCCACTGCCTCCCAAACCGACCACCGCCCACCACATCCCCACCACCGGCTGCCGTGATGGCGGGTCCAGCTCGGCGGATTACATTAGTCTTATCCTCTAAGCTGGCCCCACCACCACCACCACCACCGTTGCCTCCGATGAGTCCTATCTTTGCAGAGTCAAGTCTCTCACCATTGGAGTTAACCCTAGAGTACTTTGACGCTGGTGAATGAATGTCGTCCACCTCCATACCATCCCACTCTCATAATAATAAATAATAATCCCTCTCACATAAATATACTTTGAATAATATAATTTTTAAATTAAATCAGATAGTTGAACTTTTCTTTTCTTTTCTTTTTTTCTTCTGCTGTAATTTTTCAGGCTTGTGAATGAGTTGATGGAGAGAGAGAGTTGTTATGTCGTTTGCATTGATGACGATGTTTCAGAGAGTACTGTAATGTGGCTTTTTCTGCAAAATAAAAAAGAGAGAGAAATGTTGTTACTGTGAAGATACTACAGTAAGATGAGAGAGAAATAAACAAAAGGTGGGGGTTATTTTTTCACGCTTCAGAAATTTTCTGAATGATGAGTGTAGCAGCTACTGCTGAAACACTGTGGTAATATAAAGCACTTATAATTATTATTATTATTAATTATTAATAATTATTATAAATATTGGTGCAGTGATAATACTCAAATAAAGCTAAAAGAAAAGAATATTGAATCAGTACATTTCTTCGGGAGCAACCACAGCCACAGCTACCACCTTATTAGCTAGCAAAACCCCCTGCCAAAATATATTAAATCAAATTAAAGAAAGAGAAAGTATTAAAAATTTAAAACAGCATCTGATGCTAGCTAAAAGGAGGCAGCTAAACATGAGATTATGTTATTTGAACTTCTTATTACTTACAGTAAAAATGAGTTAAGCAAACGATTTTCGAGTCGAACGAACGAAGCCGAGATTATTGATTTTGGGGGACATAACACTACTTACAACTACATTAGCTTTTAAGCTTGAAGTTAAGTTAAGACTGTAATTATGAATTACTGTACTATTAGTGTATTACTAATACTGTACTCCTTTTTATTACTATTATTATAATTATAATAATGGTAGTAACTAGTAGTAATTAAGTACAAGTAATGAAGGATTACTTCAAAAAAAGGTAGCTAATGAAGTAATGATGCCTATGCTTAGGGTTACAGTAAAACAAGTACTAGTAAGATGAGATCTGCCTTAGTTTATTGTTATTAACATACCTAAAACCAAGACTTTTTATACTTTCGAAAAAGTTGTACTAAAAAAGCCTATTTTCTCTCTCCTCCTCTCTTTCTTCTCTCAATTTACCTGCTGCTGTGCTCTTGCTCACCTCCCAGCTAAGCTTCAATGAAACAGCTTTTTCAGCTCCTTTCCTCAGATTTCAGCTCTGTAAATTTCGACCAAAATGAAATCATCAGTCAATTTTTATTTTACTGCTGACATAATACACTTGGTTAAAATTTATAAGAATAGCGTTGGCCTTGGATATTAATTAATGAAATTAATTAAGAAGTGTGGTTTTGTTGATTACCGAATTAATGAGTCTGATGTTCTTGGATCTACAAAACGTGTGCTGCACATACAAAGGGGGTTAGATAGTGATTAGTAGACGAAAATTGGCGAGAAAATGTGTAAAAGAAAACAAACATAAGTTGCGAAAAGTGTAAGAGGAAATTAAAGTGATTAAATTTACCTGTGATTAGTGTGGTAAAAATGTGAAGAAGGGACAAATATGAAGAGATATTTCGGTAAATTTGGAGGGAAAAAGAGGAAGGGAGTTGGAGAGAGAAAGCAGAGAGGAGATTTGAAAAATGGGAAGAGAGAGAAAATGGATATGTTGTTGGGGGGATTTTGCCGGATAAATAGTGAACAGTAGTAGGGAAGTGTGGGAGTGGGGAGGTAATAATATGATATGATATTTGTGTTGAAAAGAGAAGAGGGAAGTGCAGGATGCGTGGGGTTGTCTCCAGATCAATGCCTTAAGCCAAAGGTTTTCCCCATTTCAGCAACCACCGTGCTTATCGGTTCACGACAACCTCTTCTCCACCTTTGTCTCCCTTCTACTTTCCCCTCTCCTTTTTTTTTCATAACTAGTTGTTGGGCCGCGCGCATTCTCTTATTTAATCGTCATGACTTCGGTACAATTTTCCCGAATGCGTGATGTTTTTGTGTGGATTGTAGTTACTTTTACGGTTAACAACTTGCCAGGAAGCATACCTCATCAACTATGCCCGAATCAACGTGTTTTGCCTCTTTTATAACCATACGGGTGACTGAGAAGCCGTTCAATTTTTCTTAACAGGTGAAAGTATACAATAAGTAGGTGAAAGAAATTAACATTCATATTTGAGGAACCATCATTATTTTGCATATCTTTCATAAATCTAAAGGAATATAGTAGTTAGTGTGTGTTCAATCATTCTATTTTCTATTATATTGGAGAATAGCCCATGAGAATTCCGAACATTAGTAAACGCACACCTATACTCGTATATCATAACTTGAGCTCCTTCACTGATAGAGTTTCGACTCTTCTTTCTCGTGCTACTCGGTTTTCTGGTGGGAGAGAGTTTTCACATTGAACATATGTACCCTGGGTAGAAATTTGAAATCATTTAGTCTATCGATACCCCCTAAACATTATGTTTTGCCCCCAAATAAGCCCTATATATACCTCTTTAGCTGAAACCTTTCCGGCTTAAAGTAAACCCCCGTCCCTCCCTTTATTCTATCATCTTTGTTCAATATGTCATTTACCTCACTCTATTGACTCTCTGTCTCCCCACCGCCTCACCCCATTCTCTATGTTGCGCGTGATTCCCAAACACCGTTGGTCGGCTATGATTCGGTGATGGTGATCAAGGTGTTCGTGCAATTGTACGAACATCAAAAATCTTGCAACACAACCAATGTTGTACATAGCATTGAACAACTAAGTGCCATCCCATTTTGCACATTGCGTGCCGAGTGCAGTTATACGTTGTCCCTCAATGTAATCATATACAATAGTCCCCAAGTGTTGCTACTTTATACTTATAGCAACAGAACAAATGATATAAAGACAATATAGTACGCAATAGTTCAATGGCACATTGTTCAAATCTCCAACCATGAAAGTTGCACAATGTAGGATATGTACATTACAAAAAAAAAGGGAAGTAAGAAAACAATATTTAAATGGTCTCTTTACATAGTCTTTGATGGGTTAAAACATTTCAAACGCAAGAAGGTAACATGTCCTAACTTATTACAAGTTCAATATGTCTATAAATGCATGATGCGTTGATCATCTCGATAAGATTGGAGCGCTTCAAAACAACCAACTTCAAAGAGAGCAGCCCTATCCTCGTGATGACTGGGCATATTAAAATGTAATGGCCTGAAATCACCGAAAGGAACAAAAACACAATAAGACGATTGCAATATTCAATAACCTAAATAGCACACATAACATATAGAACTCATTCCCAACAAAGAAAAAAAGCCTCCAAAAATTCATGATGAAATCAAATCACGCAAGGATTCATTCAATTGCTTGTATACCCTTCATTGCTATACCCCATTCCGAAATTCTGCCAAGCTCCAACCAACAGAATTAGCAAAAAGCCTAAGCACATTAATTATCAAAATTGTGGGATCCAATGAAAAGAATATCGTTACTATAACATGACTTTCGTCGCCACAATAACTCCTACCTTATTATGTGTTTTTATAAATCACCCTGTTCAATTGAAAGATATGTTGCATAAATCATCCTAAGAAATCAAAACTGCAGTCCTTATTGTAATAGCCGATTCCTATCACTTTGATTAGCTTAATCACTCTCCTAATCTCCAATTAGAGATCTCGGTTGTGGAATTAGATGATACCATTAAGTTTATTGAGGAGCTATTACTTAAGGAATGTTCGTTTACATTTTCAATCCATTGTCGTTTCGATAGCTTTCTTAATCGTGAAGAAACGTTTTCTTAGTCACTAAGTAATCTCTTAATGCAAACCCGGAACAAAATTGTGATTGTTCCATTGTATCATTTGAGGAGCTTTCCTTGGTATATATGAAGTCAAATGACACAAGTTATAGGTTCATTCTCAACTTACACAATCTCAATAATCTACACAATTTTAGAAGTTTGTGTATAGTGTCGGGATTCGAAACCGATCTTATTTCATAAGCACGAGGTGCCGGGAGTACCTAATCATCCTAGATGATCATACCTCATGTTGACACTTAATTGGACCCCAAATTTGATGCTTAGTCGACCAAGCCGTGCCTTAGAACGAGCCACGGAGCTACCTGGCTGCTTGCCGCTAGAATGACCTGCAGCAGGTCCATCTTCAACATCAATTTTCTCATTCTTCTCTCACTCAAAAATGGCGAAACAAAAGCCTAAGCTCAACTACTCTTTTCTATCTACAATTTTTCAGAAGAGAGTAAGCCCAAATTTGTTCATCATGATCGCTTTATTGGCTCTACAAGTTAAGGTGTCTTTCTGAATGCGATTCTGGACCAGTTTGTGTATATTGGTCATATCTCCTTCATTTGGTAAGATCAATCCTTGATTCTTGTTTCTATTTACTCCTAAGATATACTGGAACAAACTCCAATTGGTTAATTTCATTTTCATTATGATTTAGTTGCCCAAATCATATTCTAAAGTAAACCCTTATTTCGTTGTTCTTCCTGTGAGTATCATGAACATAGGGTCTTCGTAATTTGATCATAACAGTCTCATTTATTCATGTATTCAATCGAAACAAAACCCTAGGTTGAACTTCATTTCAAGATCTTGATGTTAGGCTTTTGTAATGCTTTAAAACCTTTCGTTATGATCATCTTATAGTCCCTACAATTGGATGCGCATATGGTACTCTGTTTTGGAGCAGCTGTGGTATTTGGGCTATAAATCCTTTGATAGTTAATGAAATTTGACGTTTGATGTGTGGAAATACTCCTAAGAGGAAGGGTTATGATTTACAGTTGGTGTTGTGCCTAAATAATGAGGAATTCTTGCCTAAATGAGCATCTAAACAGCCGTCATGTGTTCTGAATCATGATGATGGTGCAGCCTATTGTTGTATTGGATTTGGACAAGTTATACTTGGTTTCTTTGGGAGATTTTTGGTGAGTTAAATACTGATGTATAGTGATTTGATGTCCCATGATTATATTGTTCGTTGGAGGCTGATTCATGGAGGTTTTGGATGCTTGGTTCGCGGTATGGAGCCGTTCGGGATAGCTAAGAGTGTAAGTTCATACTTACTATGTCCTTTGCGTGTTGTGAGTAATATAAAGGCAGTTTATGAATGATATGATGTTATGATTATGAGTGAATGACGATTGATGAGTTCAATCATGTTTTGGTTTATGAGAACACGGTATAGCACCTAATAATGTATCTTTTGGTTACTAGTGCATGCGTATATGAATGTGTATGAATAATATGAGTGGTGTTATGACTCATATGACCTTGTTTAGTACATGTGAATAGTATATGATGAGTCGAGTCATGTTTTATGTGAATAGTACCCTTTTGAGGGTGATTAGAACATTATTATGCATACGTTGTGCATCATCAGTTGATAGTGTACAAGTATCTGATGGTTTTTGAGATGTGAACGTGGTCTGTGTCCGCATGATCTATTCGATTGCGTGAGTACACATGGTGTGATCTTGTGTTTGTACGTTGTTAAATGAGTGAACTCTATGATAGGATGAGTTCTCAACTTGACATGTGTGGAAACGTGATTCATGTGAATTGTAGTTCATATACATGAGTATAGTCGTATATGTGAAAGTGTTTGTGACTGGTGATTGACGAACTAATCACCTGATGCATATGAATTGTATAGTAAGAGGTGATTGACGAACCAATCACCCGATGTAAATGTATTGTGGCTGGTGATTGACGGACTAATCACCTGTTGTTTGATGTCTTATTAATTGATGATTTACGCATTAATCATCTATTGTATGTATAAGTTATATGGTAATTTGGTTAAGGAGCCTCAGTGGTTTGATGGGGGAGTACCATGAGGTGATGAACGTATGACAGAAAGTCGTAACCTCGAATTTGGGTTACGTGATTGAAATGACCCGGATGGGCAATATTGATTGTCGCCTTAGGAGAGATTACCTCGAATTTGGGTAAGGACCTCCAAGGGGTGTGCACACTAATGACTGTTAAGGCATGCATAAATGAGGGGAAGACGTTCTCCAACAAGCGAGTGAGCCCGCAATGCGATCTTTGCCGCCCTCGCGTCGTTCCCTTACCTATTGCCAATGAAACTATAAATCGTATAGTGCAAGTTATGTATGGTATTGAGCTATCCTCTGAGCATGCTTGTGCTATGTGAAATGTATAGTCTAGTTCTGAAATAGAACTATGAATGATATGAAAGGTGATTCAGTGAATTACGTGTTTAAATTCGAGTTGTGCTTAGAGGTGGAATATGATATTTCTACTCATATATGTAGCAAGTAGGTTATGTGTGACAAGTAGGTTGCATATCAAATCAAATGCGACATGAGCTTGTCTGTTATGGTGATCTTTGTTATTTGTAAGTCGTGCTATGTCGTACGAGCCCTTTTAATGTCTTGTTGTGTTTATTGGCGTGTATGGTTGTATTGCCAAGGTCGTGTTATGTGTATTGCTAGCATGACATGTTATTCTATAAATGGTTAGCAAATGAGTATTGGGTTTGGTGACGAATCGTCATCGGTCTCAGGACCTTTATATGTCGGACAAATGAGGGCAGGTGTACCTCGATAGTCCTATATGTGTGTCGTAAGTACGATGAACTTACCAGCTTTTGCTGAGTTACCCCTGTCCATTCAATTCATTGGAATGGGCAGTGTCGTGTTTTGTTAAATGTGCAGGTGTACGTGTATAGGGTCACATACTAGTGGAGAGGACGAATCACCAAGTCTAGTAGAAGTCAGGTCGTATTAGACTATGGTATTAGTATGTAAAAGGTTATAACTTGTAAACAAACTGGAAGTTTTTGATATACTTGTATAATATAATAATCGTTCGTAACCGAGTTATTAGTGTTTTATGTTTTGGAGAGCCTTGTATCTTCCTTTGGGGGAGATACGGCGGTAACAGGTCCGATTTAGGCTAATGATGCTTCCGCTAATAATACTGTTAATTAAGTCTTAAAACTAGCTTAGAAAATCGGGCTGTTGCACTTATAATGTCAAGAGTCCAAGCAAATTCAGAATAGGGTGATAATGATTACATGTAAAAAATCACATGAGTAACCCCGGTGACTTAGACCATGATAGACAGCAAAAACCCAAACATAGCCAATTTAAGTAGACCACAACTTTAAATCTTATATCAACCAACTATAGAGCCTGTAGATATCCTAATAACATTCAGAGAATAGTAAAATCCAAATAAGCCTGCAATCACACTACTTTAATTGATACCATGTCTCCCTCCCTCCCTAAATTGTTCCTTTCCTACATCATCTTCTCTTCATTCTTCCCCATTTATCTTTCCCTCCCTATCTTCTATTCCTTCCCCTTCTTTGAAATCTCTCCCTCCCTCTCTCCCTCCCCCCCTCCCCCCCCCCTCCCCCCTCCCTCCCCCCCCTCCCTCCCTCCCTAAAATGTTCCTTTACTACATCATCTTCCCTTCATTCCTCTCCTTTTATCTTTCCCTCCCTGTCTTCTTTTCCATCTTTTCATCCCCCCTTCTTTGAAGTCTCCCTCCCTCCCTCCCTAAGATAAACAATCAAGAGTAAACCAACGAAGAATATTTCAGATTCCGAAGAAAAATTTAGCACAAAAACAGTCCAGGTCGAACTGATTAAACACCCAAGAAACTAAGATTCAAGCAATTACTTTCAGCAATCTAAAAGAACGTCATTTTAAAGAACAGAACTTGAACTATTGCACACAAACTAAGCTAACAAAACCAGGCACCAAGTACATAAACGTGTTTGCTCAAAGACGCAATAACTAAGGGCATTACTCTAGGAATTAGTGTGGTGTCTCTAGCAATAGCAACATGGACAACCTGATGTTATTGAACTGCCAACATTGCCAGCAAACTTCCTAATTGCGGAAATGGTTATCGAGTGTCGTAAACCTGGATGTTTTTCTAGTCAGATATAATTGCACTTGATTTCTGCACATGCGGACAAAAACTGGTTACCCAAGTATAGAACCATCGCCTAAGGTACTTAGCATTCCATTGGCGTTTCACCCAGTTTTGAAAAGTAAATATGCAAAAAAAAATCACGAGTGGTCGAGATCACAAGAACAACCTTTGTTAAACGCCATCAGAAGACCTCCCTCGCCCTCTTACATTCTCTTACCCCCAAAAACCATGAGTCCATTATCTGAACCAACGTCCCTCCCTCCATCACTTGTCCTAATCTCCTATCTCTTACTACGGAGAATCGAAAACCATTGCCTGCCCATGTTCCTTTCCCACCTCTATATAGCAGTCTCGATTTCATCCTTTGCTCCCCTTCCCATATATTTGTCATCTCTCCCCATCTCTTTCACCCCTTATTTTCTTGTCTTTCCCATGTTTTCTTATGTTCTTTTTTCCAAAACACTTTCTACTTCCCTTCCTCTCTTCATTATCCATCTGTGCTTTGCAGATGATTTACTTTTGTTTTGTAGGGGAGATATGAAGTCTGTTACTCTTTTATTGAGGGGTTTTACTACCTTTTCAGAAGCTTCTGGTCTCAAGACTAATAATGAGAAATCAGAAATATATTGTGCAGGATTGGGATATAATGTCAAAGAGGATGTCCTTGCTTTTTCAGGCTTCAAGGAGGGATCTATCCCTTTCAGGTACCTTGGCATTCAAATCACAGCTGGGAGACTTTCTGTCCAAGACTGCAACATCCCCACAGAGAAGATTGTTGGGAGAAATATGGCTTTGGGGGCTACGAAATTATCCTATGCAGGTAGGGTTACATTAGTAAAAGCTGTTTTGTTAAATCTACATGATTTCTGGGCTAGAGTTTTTGTGATTCCAAAAATGGCGATGAGGAGAATCAATGCAATTTGTATAAACTTTATGTGGGATAATAATGAGCATATGATTCGAAGTCCTTTGGTAGCTTGGGACAAAGTGTGTACTCCAAAAGAGGTAGGTGGAATTGGACTCAGAGACATAATAGTTTGGAATAAAGCCTACATAGGTAAGTATGCAATATGGTTGTATGAGGAGGCAGATGACTTATGGATCAAGTGGGTCAACAGTGTGTATTTGAAGGGCAGAAATTGGAATGATTATGAGCCTCCTAATGACACAAGTTGGTATTGGAAAAAGATATGTGCAGTGAAGGATGATCTGAAAATTGGAATACAGAATGGGAAATGGCTGACTGGGCCAAGATACTCTGTTGCTGATGGATATAAATGGATGAAAGGTGAGTATAACAAAGTAGGTTGGGGTAAATTTTTTTGGTGTCGACATATAGTGCCTAAAGCCGCGTTCATAAGCTGGTTGGCTACTTTAAACAGATTACAGCTCAAAGATAAGCTCTTTAAGCTTGGAATCTGTCAAGATGATAAATGTATTCTATGCCAACTTGACAGTGAAACACACAGCCACCTCTTTTTTGAGTGCCCTTACTCAAAGAAGTGCTTATACCTGGCCAAGCAAGAGTGTAAGGTGGAAATTCCAGAACATGATACTCTTAGGTGGTGTGCTAGAAAGAGGATGGGAAGTAAGCTGAGGAAACAAGTGATTGGATCCCTAATTTGCAGCTTACAATATTATGTGTGGATGGCGAGAAACAAATGCAGAGTAGAACAAATGGTTATTCTTCCAACCAAAATCAGCAAGATGGTTAGAGAGGAAGTCAAACAAAGAATTCGGATTGAAGTGAACAATTGTAGTTCTAAAGATAGAAACTGGTTGATATCGAAAAACTTGATGTAATTCTGACAATGGCTGTTTTCTCAGCTGTGTAAGGTTGTGGTTCCTTTAATTAATAAAATTACATTTTAATAAATAAATAAATAAATCCAGTAAATCAATAACAATAATGTTGAAGAACGATACATCAAAAGATAAATAACATTGATTGTAAGAACCAATAACGCTGAAAAAATCACGTAAAAAAACAATGATTGTAAAAACAATAATAAAAAAGTTATAGAATCGAATACCTGATTCTATTGATTGAAGCTACCTATGTGTGTGCGATTGAAGCTACATACCCGTTGCTTTGTACAGCTAGAAACCCCCCCTCTCCCTCAAGTGAGCGAAGTGACAAAATTACTCCTCTGGGCTAAATCACGCGTGTTTTTAGCCGTTGGATGATCATGATCGATCGGACTGCTCAGAATGCTTGTTATTTCTAACGTTAATTTAACTTCTTATCGGATGCGACCCCTATATTTATTATCCAAAAATAAATTGTGATCATTATAAATAAATTCCTTAAATCTAATTGAGAGGATACAAGAAATTATATCATGGTTCTGAGACGAGGAGTAGCATGATGACCCTTCTTCTAATGTATATGTGGGAGCCAAACTTAAAAAAATAAGGTTGACCAATGGTTCAACATGTCGAGCATGGGTTTATGTCCGATCATGGTGACTTTACTCCAATATACTGACTAATTGAGAGTTGACCTTCTTTAAGTTAATGAGTACAATTTGCATAAGTAAATGACTATGTGACAGTTTCTTTTATAGTAGGGATTAAAATTCGCTAAAATAAACAACGGATACACGTCTATAAATTTCTTATACGTAAGTTTAACCATTGAAACATATGCATACTTTAGAATTACCTACCCTTATTTACGTGTGAATTACGAATTTTCGACCACTATTAGTAAACACAAAGTCTCCAAATATAACCACTGGCCACTGCATCTATGAGATGCATGATGGAGCAGGAACTTCATGAGTGTAGGGATTAGGGAAATTCTAATTTGACTACAATTTATACTGAACGCGTTTTATGTTTGCTTAACTACGACTGAAGTGAACATGAGTTTTAGGTCGTGCTTGAGGATGACCACCATGTTAAAATAGTTTAATGATAAAAGAGATTTTACGAGCTGAAGTATTTGCATGCTATCTGATCATCATTTTATAATCACTCGGTCAAGTTGTTATATTACGCTTACATTCTTCTAATTCATTTTTATGCTTAATTTCATCAAAATATTGTCCTAAATTAGAGGTCGTACCGTTGGTTCATCAACGGGTCAATCGGTTGGGATTGGACCCAACAATATGTTGGTCTAACGAGAATACATGCACGGGTCAAAGAAAATGAGTTTAGCTTTTGATAAGTCGAATGTCATGTGTCATGTCTTATATTACTAGAAGTTTATGTTATTAATATCGGTAATATTATCATTAAAATCTATTCGAATAATAAGAGTTGTACATTAAAAAAGGGCAGCCCGGCATGGAATCCATTTTTTTTCCAAATAATATTTGTATCATTACTATCTTTAATCCAAGTACTATATGAAGTTTATAACAATTAGAAGTTCTCGGAATTCTACAACAAGAACACTAAACTTAGTTATTGATTTTTTTTTATAGGAGTACTAATTCTGTGTTCTTCTAACACATTTTGGCTTCATTCGGCATGAACTCAATTTCAAGTCCGCGGGTTGGATCAGATTTGACATAAAGAAATTTGTATCAAAACAAGTTCGGATTGATATGGGTCAATGGTCGTAAAAAAGAGTTTAATTAACGTAAAGTAGTGGATCACGAGTCTTAAAAAGCAAATTCACGACTTAAAAAAAAAAATATAACATCTCGTGCTATTTTACTCAGGCTGAATCATCGAGCATGGTTACGATATAAGAATTGCTTCGTTTTCCATCTTGCATTTAGAATTTCTTTTTTTTTTGAAATGTTGCATTTAGAATTTTTAATTTTACCCAAAACCATTTTAATATTTTTTTTTCGTTATTATTACTACAAAACTTGTTACTATTATTTAATCTATCCTATTGTGATATCATTTCTAAAAACTTTCAAAAAACCACTAGCCTCTCTCCCTCTTCTCCTCCTCCATCCTCCATTCTCAAAAACCCTACATTCAAAATCTCAATCTAGCGGCTACCAGCCATCAATTATATGGTGGTAAACCTCAGTTTTCTTATTGTTCACCGCAATTACTTAGTTTTCACTAGTTATTATTAATAATAACTCGTTTCTACCTCATCGAGAGGGTATCTCTACCACCATATATGTGAGTTTATACTGATATTCGCGAGATATTTGCGAAGATTTGACGTTCATTGATTTTGTCATGGCGCTGCGATGGATGCTGAATTCGGGATCAAATACCATTAACTACTTTGGTTGCCTTTTCTTTTCCAAGTTACATAGATATCCGATGCCGATAAAAGACGCAAAGATGTCGACGTGCAAGGGATCAATTTTGTTAATTAGGGAAGAATGATGTCAATTAGATTTATTTGATGATATTTGTATCGTTAGAATTCTTCTTGATGTAAGTGCTGTTTGACGACAATATTAATGAATTTCAATTTATTTAAAAAAAAAATAATTATTTATTCTATCCTAAAAATATCATCCTTTTAGAATAACCCCCAAATCTTACACAAATTCACACTTTTTTCCCTCTCTCTTTCATCCTTCCTCTTCATCTTCATCTGTCCTTGCTCTTGGAGATCCCAGGATCTCCAAGAAACAAGCCAATTATTTTACTGAACCGGATTGATCATTTTCAAGTTGCTTCAGAAAACGCGGTAATTTCAAATTCTGCTATCATAATTCAATTCAATTCAATTTTTTTCGTCAATTTTATATCTTATTATGATGAATGATGAATGATGATGATGAGGATAATAATTATGATTATGAATTTGTTTCGCGGTAATTACTTAGTTTCCACGGATTTTAGTTGACTAGTAAACGGTAAAAAAAAAAAGTTGAGATCATGTAGTTCTGAAGAACAATCATCTGTTCAATTCAATTTTAATATCAGGAATAATTGTGTACGAAATTTGGTGAAATTTGAAGTTATTTTCGACTTATGAGATTAATTTTGAACAAACGTTTTTCACAAGCTAAAAAGTTGACGATGAATTGCTGCTGCTGCTGCTGCAGCTGAAAAAATGCAGAGCCAGCTTGTGTGCAACGGTTGTAGAACTATCCTTCTGTATCCGAGAGGCGCTCCCAATGTTCGCTGTGCTGTCTGTAACACTGTTACGCCTGTCCAACCTACTGGTACTTCTAATTTTGTTATCGTTTCGCTTTTTTCTCGTCTTTGCTTTTTGTTATCATTGTCGATGTTCTACTGGTGAAGGCATGGTTTAGCTGCAATTTGTTTTTGTTTACTTGTGGAATGAGGGGAGGGAGGTTAATGCTGAATTACGCTTATGAATTCGACTCGTTCATTGTAGAGTACAATGTGATTCAGGCATTTAAATTTCATGTTCAATTTTTCGTTGTCTATTGTTCCATGTATAAGCAGCCAGAATTATCGATCAGATTCATCATATTACTTTGTTGCATTTTGAACCAGTTCTAAATGTAAGAGATTTCGGGGGGGGGGGGGGGAATCCGAGTGACGTGCCAGGGCTCTCTTTTGGTGAGATAGTAGTTTGGATGATCTCGTCGAAGATAAGAAGTCAATCTATTCTAGAGTTGTCAAACCGAATGCCTTCTTATATTTGACCTATGTCAAAAACCCTGTAAAATGTATTCCGTCTGGCAATTAGCTGAGAAACAGTGTTTGTGTTTTCTTTGTTCAGTCTCCTTTGTGGTAGATATATCATCGACTTATTGCTTAGGCCCTGATTAAGATGAGGTTGGCTCTGTGGTGATGATGAGTAAAGATGGTTGTACCTGATACATGGCCCAGTAATTTGCATCTTGGCCTAATTTATCTCTGATTCAGTTTAACAGGACCCCTTTTTATAGATTCAAATTCTTAAAAGCATTGGCTTTGTAGAAATATCATCTTCTTTGATTGCTGTTTACTCAGTCTTTAACAGTGAGAACTTACCACTTTGCATCATCCTTTAAAGAGTGTTTTAAAGTCCCGTGATGCTCACAAGCTGCGGTTGAAGTATTGTGAATGAAAGTCTATTTCATCCAAGTGTTTATCTAGACTTCACCTGCAAGGATTAGATGGCAATCCTTTGGAGATTAGTTAAGCTCTAAGAGGAGAAACATCTTATGCAGTGAGAGTCACCATGTAGCCTAATTAGTTGAGATCAACTAAAGAGTCAATCTCTTCCCAATAGTCAGAGTTTTTTTTGCACCGGCCGGGAGCTACTTCTGTGTGTTAGTTCTTCTAGCTAAGCTGTTCAGTGAAGGGCTGATATAGGCATATAGCAGATTTAAAGAACATATGTATCTAGAATAGCTCCCAGGTACTCTTTATTCAGTTTTAATGTATTATATGTTGAGTTGTTGACACAGTTTATTTTGTATGTGAGTTTAGGTCTCATTGTGTTTGGAGTTGTGTTGTGTCTTATGTTGTTAACAAAGCTACTCTCTCAGTCTCTCTATATAGTTCTTTGTCCTGCTTCTTTTGGTGACTAGTGCCATAAAAATTGGCAAATAGGGCTCATCATATTGGTATTCAAGAGTGTAGCTCACCAGATAGTGTACACTATACAGTTTAAGCAGCAGAAAAAAAAAAAAAAATCTATGTTGGGGATAATTGGTAGATGGAGGGAGAGTAAACCATGGAGAAGTTTATCTTATAATCTTTCTCATAAACTTTCTCAATACATCTAACTATCTAAGCCCTTATATATATAGGACAAATCTCATGACTATTGATATTCCGTAACCCCTAACAATAACTCTATAACTTAATTTCTATTCTAGGATATTCTTAATAATCATTTATTAGGAAATCAATTACTGTGACTAAATTATCTTTTGGATCATTTCAACAAAGACTACGCTTGTGCTTGTAAGAACTTTTAAAGACATTTTGCCTGGTTGGCCTTTGCGGAATACCCTTTGCAAAAGCATTCTACCTCCCAACATTTACTCACTGTCTTACATAATTCTTTGTGAGTTTTTGTTGGAGATTTCTATACTTTTCTTTGGCAGCCATTGGGATGGGTAAGTGAAGGAGCTTGTATTTTATGCGGGTTTAGGTGTATTGTGGACTATGATGAACGTTTGGAAGAGTTGACGTTAGGTATCCCATGTTCTTTGAGTCTCTGTGATTCTTTTCCATTGAATGGTCTTCGACTTTATCAAATTTTAGATTCTGTCACTGTCCCAGGTGTCAAAGAGATTTAAGTTATTTGGTTCGCTTCCTTGAAAGGGTATAATAGAAGACAATGAACTGTTTTGAGTGAGAAAGGCTATCCCTTGGGGTGAGTGCTATGTTTTGGGAGATGCTGTATTGAGACTGTGCTGATTTGATGATCAGTTGTTTAGGAAATAAGATCATCTTTTCTTGGCATTCCATATATGACAGGAAAGATTAATTACAGTTGGAGACTTGGAGTCACTTCAGCACTTTCCAATTAAGCTGGAGCTATTACTAATGTCTTATCTGAACATTTAGCTGCTCTAGAGACTTCTGGTACATATAGCTTTCTCGCCTCCTTGCTTGGGGCTGTTATATGTCAGCTTTTATGTTGGTGGGGGGGGGGGGTACTGGTTAAGTACAATTTATTTTCAGGTGTAGTTTATGTACCTTCGTATGATCCTATTAGTTATGCTTCATAATGAGAAGATACTTATACTCGTGCGAGGTTTGCACTATATATGATATGAATGACTGCTTTTGATGTCAAAGTCTCATGGCTCAGCCTTTGTTAGTCTGCAATATGCACTTCAAATTCACACATTTACTGATTTACATATGTTAAGGTTTTGTCTTGAAGTAGAAATTATTCTTCACTGTTTCGATTTATGTCAGTGTGAATGTGCAATTTCATTATAAGCTGTATATGTAAAAGTAGGTGAAGCTTACCCAGATAAATGTTGTCATCTACGCAACCCTTTTATATCGTATTTTCATTACATAGATGATTTTGTGATTGATTTTGCATGAGATTGTAGCTATAATGTCACAGGATGAAACGGATACACAAACCTTCACTGATATGGTTGTCGTACTGATAAAAAGATGGGTTTAGGTCTGACACACTACCAAAGGAGTGAGTTGCAGGAAGCCTTAAAATTTAACCCCTCCGGGAGCCGATTGCCTGGGTTTAACAGGGTATTTGTATACATAGTTACAAATGCATACAACTTGTTAGCTTGTTAATTAAAGGAATGTGGCGGATAAGGGATGTTGTAAATCAACAAATATAAAGAATAAAAAGGTGTGCTTTAATTAATTGGCCTATGTTGCATAGAAGTAGGTCATGAATTTCTTTGATGGCGACATTTGTGTTCCTTGGTTTGCTGATGAGGTTCAGTGCTGACTGTTGATTTTCTTGTTATTTAATATGACATCATGGGGTGTTCCATAATATCATAGTTCTTTCAACATATTTTACATTCCTAAATGCATAAATGTATCCTTGACTGTAGGATTGGAAATGGACCAGATCATCTGTGGGCGCTGTCATACTTTACTAATGTATACACGCGGGGCAAGTAGTGTGAGGTGCCTGTGCTGTCATACAGTGAATCTAACAAATGTGAATCCCCCCCCAGGTATTGCTTAAGCTGTTTTATGTTTATTTCGTAGCTCCTTCTCTTCATGATTTCATAGGAAGCCCTAAATTTAGTTTCTGATATCCAAAGTTTAAGATTTCTCTTGTATGCCAAAGGGTATTCTGTTTTCTTTGGTGGACGCTAAAACCTTTGCAAGTTCTACAGGATAATAGTTATCTTGTTTGCATAGATAGAAATGGAGGTAAAGGAAGGGGAGGGAAAGGTATAGCCTATAGGGTTAAAATCCATGGTTTGATAAGGATAATAATTGGAAAATAATGAGGAGAGGGATGCATAATGTGCAACTGAAACTCGTATTCGCTCGAATAAAAGATGGGCTTGCCAGAACACATGAAGGCTTGATTCTGATAAGACATGGAGATTCGCTGATTCACCCCAAAACTATGAGTTGTAATGTTTGGGGCCACATTTTGACGAGATTGATAGGGTGAATTTCTTTGTTCCTACTAGCTTTATACCCGTGCGTCTGCACGTGGAAATTTGATATTTTTTTTTATCAAATATGGCAAGTGGTGTTGGTTTTTAATTTTTATTTTTGGGAACATGAGGATTTGAACGGAGGACAACCCGCAGGTGGGTTGATTTTCCAACCGCTAGGCCAACCTTAATCCTCCAAAAATGCTAATTGTGAAATAACTTGTGTGTTCTTTGAAATATAAGTCTTGATTGAGAGGTATATATCTAAGATATTTAATGTTAAACTCATTTTGGGAATAAAGATTGGTTGTTGTCTGTATTGCATTTAAAGTTAAACTCACATAACGTCTCGTCTATAAAGTTTCATTAGCAAATTTGTGAGAGATGTTAGCTGCATGGGGTTACGGCAAATCAATCCTCTATGACGCTGTGGTAGATCTTGGTATTTATTTGTTACATGTACTTGATTAGTGTTTCTTGATTCCGTCGACTCTAAAAAGATTATATTTTTGGTGTATTGTATCAAATTCAATAGAGACTTGAATAACTTACATGACCTGTTGATGTCCCTGTCACCAACTTTGTTGTTGTGTAGATGCTCTTGTCACCCATAAGTCTTCCTTTTGTGTTTTTGTTGATATCCGTGTCACAAACCATTGCTTTTTTATGGTCTTTCTTTTTTTTTTTTTTTTCTTTTTTTTTTTTTTTTGGGAAAAAGATAAATTTCATTCCAAAGTAGAAGCATTACAAAATAGAGCTCAAAACATTAAGCTTTGCATTAGGCATCAAGATATTGTGCTAGATCAATCTCCTCAATCTCATTACATTGGTATAATATTCTTACTCAGACCACAAAGTCAATGCAATGAATAATCTGCTCTGAACTAAGCTCTTTGTTCTGAAATATTCGGATGTTGCGTTCACCCCATAGCTCACTGACTGGTGCACCAATACTATATTTTAGCCAATTATGCCTCCAGAAATTATCTCTAGCAATCTTGCTAATTTAATTCATCTCTCTTTTTATCGACCATCCCCTCCTGGTAAGCCCAATCCTTCAATCGGCCAATCCACGCCAGGATTCGTTTTCAAACTAAGCTTGTGAAACTACAACCAGAAAACAGGTGAGCTATTGATTCCTCTTCCTCTTCAACAGAGTATACATCTGTTAGCTAGCTGAAACCCCCTGCTCATGTGTTTATCCACTGTGGGCATTGTATTTTGAAGTGCCATACTTAAGAGTAAAGGAGTGGCTAGGAAGTGAGACAGGGTGAGAAACCTGTTTATGCCACTTGCTTACAGGGTAATGAGGCTTGAGAAAGTCATAAACGCTGCGCAAATGGAGCTTTCCTGCTATGTACCAGCCTGCAAAGAGTTATTTAGCTTCTTCTAGGGAGCCCACTTCACCTATAACTTTCATCTCTAATAACTTTCACCTCTACAAGTGATTGAGGAGTCTTTTGAAGCTAGTACTCTCCAGCAATCAGCTCCTTTAATCAGGTATTTGCACACCCTTTTTGTCCGTACATCCTTACTGGCGTTTACCTAGCAAACCTTCTCATTAATAATGTTTTGTTCTAACATGTAATCTCCTTGAACCCTAGACCACCTACCTAATGTGGTGCACAAAGGGATGCCAGCTCTTGAACAGCCTTCTCTTATGATTATCACTATAGCCCAGAAAAAGCTCCTGCATATTTTGTTCATCTTTTTTGCTACCTCAGTAGGAATTAACAGGCTTGCACCCAAAAAATTGCAAATTCTAGATATCACTTAGTCAATCAGTTGTGTTTTACCCATAGATGACAGCATATAATCTGCCCAATGAGCTAATTTGCTCTAAATCTTGAAGCAAGAGACTGATACATGCCAATAGAGAGCCTAGCAGTATTGAGGGGCATCCCCAGGCATTTATACAGAAATTTGCCCTCCACAGACCCTGAAGCCCTTGAGTATGCAACGTCTGATTTCTTCAGAGACTCCTCCAAAGAATATATGGGTCTTACTCACTTTTGCCACCCTGACCAGCCTGCAAATTTTGAAAGACTACTCTCTGCTGCCATCAAAGAGGGAAGGCCTCCCCTAGTAAATATAAGTAAATCACCTATGAAGTGCTTCAACCCCAATCTTGACCACCTTGGATGCTTTGAGAATCCTAGGCATGTTGGGAGCTTCCTTAATAACTGAGAGAGGACCTCGATACCTAGCACAAAGAGATAAGGGAAAGAGGGTCTCCTTGTCACAGGCCTCTACTACCTTACAAAGATCCTTGATCATGCCCATATATGTTGGAGTAGCTTGCACTAGATACATAGGTCTTGAGCTAGTCAACAAAACTCTTATCTATCCCAAAAGCCTGAAGAGCACTTGCTAGGAAAGGCCACACCACAGAGTTGAAAGGCGTCCTAATACCCATCTTGACGACACACTTGGGGATAAGTGGGCTCTCTCATATTTCCTGACCAACTCTTGAGCCATAAGAGCATTGTCACAAATATCTCTACCAGCAACGAATGCAGCCTGCTCGTGCCCTATCAAATCTGGCATAACCACTTTAATACATTGGAAGTCAGACCCACTTTGAGGAGTTTGAATTTTAGGAGCCAAAGTGATTTGAGCAGCTCGGACTTGGGGATTAACCCACCTGTTGAGAAAAAATCTCTAAAAGCTGCAATAATGTCTTTGCCCGTTATAGTCCATGGAGCTTTGGAAAAAGCAGAGGTATAACTATCCATGTTCGGGCTCTTTTTTCATCAATAGAGTGCAACACATTTTTTCTCCTCATCTGTAATGGGCCTTATGAGAGAGATGTTTCATAATTTCATTGAGGGGTCAACCAGTTTGTCTAACCAGAAGAAATGATACCATCATCAATAGCTGTCGTTACTGAAGTTCTTAGAAGGTTTTTATAGAAATCTATAAAGGGCAGCCCGGTGCACATTGGCGTCCCTGCAAAGTGAGGGTCCGGGGAAGGGTCCCACCACAAGGGTGTATTGATGGCAAGCCTTTCCTTGTCACTTTTTGAGAAGAGGCTGCTCTTAGGACTTTCTCAATGTTTTTTATTTTTATTTTTTATTTTGTGTGGATATGAAATCGGGACATTGGAACCCTAGAAGGATCGAACCGTCACTATGATATCAAGTTGAAATTTTTAGGGTTGCATTTTGACATGGTGAACTTTGTTGTTTCAGTTTTTTACATTAGATATGGACTACATGAGCATGAGTATAGGCTATCTATAGATTCCCATGTTGGCTAATTGAATTTTCTGGAATACTGTAATTACTATATTGTTCAATAACATTTCTAGGAATTTCAAAACGTTTTATGCTGCTCTAGTGTCTTGTAGATTAATTTTAACAAAATGCAACAAGTTTTCTACACAAAAGTAAATTCAGCAAAGTGAACACTTGGTTTTGCTGCCTTTTGGTATATGCAGTAATCTGCTGCCAATGAGCTTTGAAAGTGACGAGGCCATGTTAGTGATGTAGATAAACCAGTCTGTAGAGGAGCTCAATATAATAACTCAAAAATAATTGCTAAGGTCCAAGATATGTCAAGACATAAGCTACAAGCTCAGGCCAATTGAGAGAGGGATTATTCCTCCAAATAGTTCTAATAGTCAAAGGATTTGATGCAGCCAATGACTTTCCCATCAATGCGTCAGTCACCAGTGGCAGTCACATTTCCATTGTCTCTGCAAACTCCTGCAGATCTCCATATTTTCTTCTTTTGTCAGTCTTTCGATTTCTCGAAGCAATCTTCATTTTGGGTCATCCGTGCCCAGCCTCTCTATGTGTCTATAGGGGTAAGGCTTGCGTGCATCCGACCCCGCCTCACCCCGCCTTATGGCGGGAGCCTTTAAGGCACTGGGGTAAAGATGTTGTTGTTGTTGTTGTTGTTGTTCAGTCTCTAGACTTCTCCTAAGAGCTGATCCGTATTCCTACATCGTCCACTCTTCTTCTCTCCGTATGGTTTTAATCTGTCTTGTTCATTTGCATCCACAGATCTCACATCTAGAGTAGTGAGTAGTTGCATTCTTTATTTGGATTGATATTGTTTCCTTTGCTCAAAACCATCACACGATTTTGAACGAGTTATCCAAGTCTGCTTGCGATTACAGTTCCTAAAAAGGAAAATTCATTCATGAAATTGAGTTTTATTGATTGATCATTATAATCCTGACCTTGATGCTTTCAATTTGCAAGTATGTAATGTAATCCAGCTTGTCCTTGGTTCTATGGTGTGTTACTAAGTCAGGATCAGAATTACAACTCTGTGCTTCCTGTAAAATCTAATCTTTTAAACATCACAAGTAGAATAATATAAACCTAGAATTCTCAACTTAAAGTTTCCGTGTCTTTACACCGTAATGATGGAGTCATGGAGATGGTCAATGAAAGAGAGCCAGTGTGTATGTTTTTGGCAACAATGGAATAAAGATTATTAACAGAGATAGCAGAATAAAAGATACATCCGTAATGATATGAAAACCTGAAAAAACAACAAAAAAAGACAAACAAGTGTGGAGAAGACTACATTTTTGTACAGATTACAGTCCATGAAGGATGAGAACAGAGAATGTCCTTGATGCGTCCTACATTGTGGAGAGCATGAATCTGCGGTGTTGTGCTTGAAGTGATAGTGTTAATCACTGATTTTGATGGAAGTGAGTAGAGAACTGCACGCAGCTGTTGCTTTTCTGCCCATTTGAGTGCTACTATCAAGCAATAGCATTGAGGAGGAAAATAGAACATCGTGGTCTTTGGCATTGATATTGTCCCCTGTGCTCAGGTTTTTCCATGAATATGATGAATTATTGAACAGTTGTCCTGTACCTTCGCCTGCATTGGATAGTGATATTGCATTGTGGTGGAGGAAAATTTCTTAGGGGAAGGCTGGTGGAGAGTTGGGGGTGTGATGTTGTGAGCATGTGTTTTGTTGATTGTTGTGAATTGTTGGTTATCCTTCATAAAACGGGAGAGGGGGGTAATAATGGTGGGAATAGCTTCATGATTAGCTATTTCATTTGTGGGAGTCCAAATAGCCTAAAAAGTGGCGAGAAATTGGACAGCGGTTGACAAGTCCGGGTGGGTTCGAAGCACCTAAGTTAAAAGCTTAGTGAACCAAGTTTGAAGTGTGATGCAAGGGGAGGGTGCGTATTTAACTCCTGAAGGACGGCAAATCCATATGTGTTGTGGTATATAACATTCTCGGAAGAGGTGCTCTGGAGTTTCAGGTTGGGTATTGCTGAATAGACCCAGAGGGCTGAGAGAGTGTTTCCAGAATTTGATGCAAAAGTTTCCAGGAGAAGTGTTTCCATTTCCGAGCAACAGGCAATGACCATATTAAGTTCCAGACATTGGATGTAGTCTATGACTATGAGTTTGTCATACTCCCATTGAGAAAAAGATATCCTGACTTTGCGGTATAATGCCCCTCGCTGGTGAATTTCGAGTACATAAAGTCATCTTGTGTGCGCAGAGGGGCTTCCATGCTGCATATCTCGTTTATGGATTTGGGCCGGAAATATTGTTTGAGAATGGGAACACTCCACGAAGAATCTGAATGGGTAATGGTGTGTATGGTAATTCTATCCGGAGGAGTTGTGCTAAGAAGAGCTGGTGGATGGCCATTAATCCAGTTACTTGAGCAAATTGATGTTTGAACAGCCTGCTGTTGCTTTTTTTTTTTTTTTTTTTTTTTTTTTTTTTTTCCGTTGAGGTCCATTGCCTACTTTCCAGTCAAAACCATGACTGAGAAGATAGGTAGCTTTAAAAATACTTATTCAAGCCCAAGGGCCGAGGATAGCTAGTTTTAGGTTTGTGAAAACTGTGAGAGGCATATCTTGCTCTGTAAACTTTTAATAGAATCAGATGTTGATGATTTTGAACCCTCCAAAAAATTTCCCCTGCAAACCCTAGATAAGCTTTCATCTTTCCTACGAGCGAGACCACCTACAGATTTTGGGAGAGTAAGGGTGGATCCGTGGATGGGAGAAGCCAATGTACACTTCTTATATATACAGCGGATCTCCAGAAAAAAAGGATAGGAGAGTGTGTACTTGTAGTTCTCATTAATCTAAATCGGGGGTCAATATTGTTTTCTTCCTTTTTTTTTTCCCCTTCTAAATATTGGTTTAACCCGTCAATATGGTTTAAGTATGTTTGTACCATTAATTCTCCTGCCTAAGCCTTGGGAAGCCGATTTTTTTTTTCTTTTTTGTATTTTGTCATGAAATCTCACAGTTTGTGAATTCTGTATTGACTATGGGATCTTCCTACTTTAGCTTTAAGCCTCAGCCTAGTTCTTGCTTTATGGGAAGAAAAACAGCAATACATTATAAAATACCTGTGTAAATTGTAGATTTCACAATAATAGTTTGTTTATGGTTCTATTACAGTCCCCTTATGGCCTTAAGAATCTGTCGAGGAGTTGATACTTACACTAGACATTCCCCCCCGCCCCCCCCCCTCCCTTTTTTTTTCTTCTCAGAAACAGGATTTGTTCATATATGGTATTGTAGTAAATTATTATACTAATGAGACTTCGGCTGCTAATCTCTTTGTTTCGTGATTGTCAATAGCACACAATCAGTTTGCCACAGTTCGTTGCGGAAGTTGCCAGATGACCCTTATGTATCCCTTTGGAGCTCCTTCTGTCAAATGTGCTGTTTGTCATTATATCACTCATGTCGGGGTAAGTTCATTGTTCCTTCAGCACAATATCGAAAGATTTTTTTTTTCATTGCGTCGCATGTCTGGGGAAATTTTATGTAATTAATTTTCATTAATATTAGTAGGGGTCGGGGACGACCCAAGATGACTTGGATGAGGGTGATTAGAAGTAATATGAGCTTCCTAGGGCTTGAAGAGAGTATGGTGTTGGATAGGGTGATGTGGAGAGACTCTATACATGCGGAGGACTTAATCTGACTCCTTTGATTTCCTTGTTTGGTTTCCCTAACTCTTTTCCCAAAACTTTTTACCTTGTGTTTAAGTTCATATGTTTTTCAATACTTTTTAAACATTTTTAACTTATTTTGACGACTTAAAATTCCTTTGAAAGTGTTTACATATTTCGAAAAGGTTTACAACGTTTTGAAATTTCATGGCGTACACAAGACGGTTACTAGATGACGATTCATGTTAGCCGACCCCATACATTTTGGGAATAAGGCTTGGTTGTTGTTGTTGTTGTTGTAACGGTTATCTGTAAGCGGCCTCTCTATGTTTCATCGTAGGGGTAAGGCTTGCGTACATCCGAACTCTCTTACCCCTGCCTTATGGCGTGACTCGTGAGTCATTGAGTGCCGGCACTGGGGTAATGTTGTTGTTGCATTGATGTATAAGCGATTTCAAAATCCTTCCTGCATGAAGAGTGCTACAACTTGACTTTTGTTAGATTGAGAACCAATTTACTCGTTTTGAGATTGGGGTTTTAGATGAACTCTTGTATATAAGATCTTTCCTGCAACTGCATGAAAAGCCTGTGTTGTGGACGATCCATATCATTTTAATTGTCATTAGTCTGTCAAGTTTGGATTGAAAAGAACTGTAGTTCCTATGGTTGAGCCATAATGCCATATGGAATTGATATCCTAATTTGAATTTTACTGCTAACACGTGGTTTGAGAAGAGGGAGTCTCACTTGGTGACATACAGGAGCGGAAGTAATGCGAGCCAGATTGACTTCTTTTTGGTAAGGAATGTTTGGCGTTAGAGCTTTACAGACTGCAAGGTGATACCTGGGGAGAGTGCGGCTACCCAACATAGATTGGTGGTACTGGATTTCATGGCTAAGGGTGGCTTAGGGAAGAGGCGGCCACAAGTAGAGCCAAGGATCAAATGGTGGAAACTTGAAGGAGAGCACAAGGAGTCTTTCTTGGAGAAGATGGCCGGGACAGATGTCTGGTCAACTAGTGTGGAAAGAGATGTAGACTCGTTATGGGTTACCATGGCGCATAAGGTAAAGGAGGTGGCAGAAGAGGTTCTCGGTGAATCTAAGGGGAAAGCACTACCGAGTAAGGATACATCTTGGTGGAATGAGGAAGTGCAACAAGCAATAAGGAACAAGCGCAAATGTTATAAGAGTTTGGGAAAAGATAGAAGTGAGGAGAACTTCGAGAGGTATAAGGATGCAAAAAGAGCAGCAAAGAAAGCTGTAAGAGATGCAAGAGGAAAGGTGAACCAAGACCTATATACAAGATTGGATACTAGAGAAGGGGAGAAAGAGATCTACAAAATTGCGCGCATTAGGGAAAGGAGGACTCGGGACATTGGTAGGGTGAAATGCGTCAAAGATGTTAATCAACAAGTCCTTGTTGATGATAAGGAGATTACGGAGAGATGGAGATCGTACTTTGATACCTTATTCAATGGTGATCGGGTGAATGATATTGGAGATGTGAACATTCATTCAAGTATTGTTAATCGGGAGTTCATGCGGAGAATTCAGCAGGGAGAGGTGAGGATGGCCTTGAAGAAGATGGGACGGAAGAAAGCAGTGGGGCCAGACGGCATACCTATTGAGGTTTGGAGGTGTCTAGGAGATAGAGGTGTGGAATGGTTGACGACACTTTTCAACACGATTTGGAAAGGTAATAAGATGCCGGTGGAGTGGAGGAAGAGCACTTTGGTCCCTTTGTATAAGAACAAAGGGGATGTTCAAGAGTGTGCCAACTATCGCGGGATCAAGTTAATGAGTCATACAATGAAACTTTGGGAACGGGTGATTGAGCATAGATTAAGAAGGAGTGTGAAGATTTCAGAGAACCAATTTGGATTTATGCCGGGGAGGTCAACTATGGAGGCAATTCATCTCATAAGACGACAACAACAACAACAACAACAACAACCAAGCCTTATTCCCAAAATGATTTGGGGTCGGCTAACATGAATCGTCATCCAGTAACCGTCTTGTGTACGCCAAGAAATTTCGAAAACGTTGTAAACATTTTGGAAATATTTAAACAATTTCAAAGGAAATTTAGAAAGTCGTCAAAATAAATAAAAAGGTTTAAAAAAATATTGCAAAAAACAGATGAACTTTGAACACAAGTTAAAAAGTTTTAGAAAAATAGTTGGAAAAACCAAACAAATAAATCAAAAGGGGTCAGAAAAAGTCCTCCACATGGATAGAGTCTCGCCACCCTGCCCTATCCAACACCATACTCTCTTCAAGCCCTAGGAAGCTCATATCACTTCTAATCACCCTCGTCCAAGTCATCTTGGGTCTTCCCAGACCCCTACTAATATTATCACTTCTCCACCCTTCTACTCTTCTAACCGGCGCCTCACTAGGCCTCCTCCTCACGTGGCCATACCACCTCAGTCGGTTCTCCATCATCTTATCCCCTATGGGTGCAACCCCTACTTTCTCCCTAATAACTTCATTTCTCAACCGATCACGTCTTGTATGTCCACACATCCACCGTAACATGCGCATCTCCGCCACACTCATCTTATGAACGTGACACTGCTTCACGGCCCAACATTCCGTGCCATATAACAGTGCCGGCCTAATTGCCGTTCGATAAAACTTACCCTTCAACTTATTGGGCAATCCTCGATCACACAGAAGTCCTGTGGCATTCTTCCACTTCAACCAACCTGATTTGATCCTATGAGCCACATCTCCATCCAATTCTCCATCCTTTTGAAGAATCGATCCTAAATATCGGAAAAAATCTGATCCCTGAACAATCTTTCCATCCAACATGATCGTCCCCGTCTCCGTTTGCCTAATGCCGCTGAACTTACACTCCAAATACTCGGTCTTGCTCCGACTCAACCGAAACCCTCGAGACTCCAACGTGTCCCTCCATAGCTCCAACCTTCTCTCCAAATCCTCTTTCGTTTCTGAGATCAACACTATATCATCTGCAAACATCATGCACCATGGTATATCATCCTGGATTGACCTCGTCAATTCATCCATGACTATAGCAAAGAGAAACGGGCTAAGTGCGGACCCTTGGTGCACTCCAATGGTAATAGGGAACTCTTCTGACTTCCCTACACTAGTCCGCACACTCGTGCTAGCTCCCTCATACATGTCCTTAATGATGTCAATATATTTTTGCGGAACTCCTTTTCTTAGTTAGAGCCCACCAAAGCACTTCCCTTGGTACCTTGTCATACGCCTTCTCCAAATCAATAAATACCATATGTAGGTCCTTCTTCCTATCCCGATAAGTTTCCATTGTCTGTCTTATGAGATGAATTGCCTCCATAGTTGACCTCCCCGGCATAAATCCAAATTGATTCTCTGAAATCTTCACACTTCTTCTTAATCTATGCTCAATCACCCGTTCCCAAAGTTTCATTGTATGACTCATCAACTTGATCCCGCGATAGTTGGCACACTCTTGAACATCCCCTTTGTTCTTATACAAAGGGACCAAAGTGCTCTTCCTCCACTCCACCGGCATCTTATTACCTCTCCAAATCATGTTGAAAAGTGTCGTCAACCATTCCACACCCCTATCTCCAAGACACCTCCAAACCTCAATAGGTATGCCGTCTGGCCCCACTGCTTTCTTCCGTCCCATCTTCTTCAAGGCCATCCTCACCTCTTCCTTCTGAATTCTCCGCCTGAACTCCCGATTAACAATATTTGGATGAATGTTCACATTTCCAATATCATTCACCCGATCACCATTGAACAAGTTATCAAAGTACGATCTCCATCTCTCCGTAATCTCCTTATCATCAACAAGAACTTTTTGATCAACATCTTTGACGCATTTCACCCTACCAATGTCCCGAGTCCTCCTTTCCCTAATGCGTGCAATTTTGTAGATCTCTTTCTCCCCTTCTCTGGTATCCAATCTTGTATATAGGTCTTGGTTCACCTTTCCTCTTGCATCTCTTACAGCTTTCTTTGCTGCTCTTTTTGCATCCTTATATCTCTCGAAGTTCTCCTCACTTCTATCTTTCCCCAAACTTTTATAACATTTCCGCTTGTTCCTTATTGCTTCTTGCACTTCCTCATTCCACCAAGATGTATCCTTACTCGGTAGCGCTTTCCCCTTAGATTCACCGAGGACCTCTTCTGCCACCTCCTTTACCTTATGCGCCATAGCAACCCATAACGAGTCTACATCTCTTTCCACACTAGTAGCCCAGACATCTGTCCCTGCCATCTTCTCCAAGAAAGCCTCCTTGTGCTCTCCTTCAAGTTTCCACCATTTGATCCTTGGCTCTACCTGTGGCCGCCTCTTCCCTAAGCCACCCTTAGCCCTGAAATCTAGTACCACCAATCTATGTTGCGTAGCCGCACTCTCCCCAGGGATCACCTTGCAATCCGTAAAGCTCTTACGCCAAGCATTCCTTACCAAAAAGAAGTCAATCTGACTCGCATTATTTCCGCTCCTGTATGTCACCAAGTGAGACTCCCTCTTCTCAAACCACGTGTTCATTATACCCAAGTCATAAGCTAACGCAAAATCCAAAATACTCGTTCCTCCTTCATTTCTCGACCCATAGCCAAAACCTCCATGCACGCTTTCAAAACCAGGCCGCGTTGATCCCACATGTCCGTTAAGATCCCCACCAATAATCAACTTCTCCCCACTAGGAACCCCTTGTACCACCTCTTCTAACTCCTCCCAAAATTCCTGACGAATAGATGCATCCAATCCAATTTGTGGAGCATAAGCACTTACAACAGTCATAATCTCATTCCCAATCACCAACCTCACTGTCATAATGCGATCGCTCTTCCTCGAAACCTCCACCACATCATCTATGTACTCCTTATCAATAATAATACCAACTCCATTCCTACTCTTATCCTTTCCATAGTACCAAAGCTTATAACCCCATGGTGTGATCTCCTTAGCTTTCGCCCCAACCCATTTCGTCTCTTGTAAACACATAATGTGAATCCTTCTCCTCCTCATAACCTCCACAACCTCCGAAGATCTCCCTGTCAAAGACCCGATATTCCACGTTCCGAACCTAAAGACAGACGATGGAAATTTATCGGGATAGGAAGAAGGATCTACATATGGTGTTTATTGATTTGGAGAATGCGTATGATAAGGTACCAAGGAATGTGCTTTGGTGGGCTCTAACTAAGAAAGGAGTTCCGCAAAAATATATTGACATCATTAAGGACATGTATGAGGGAGCTAGCACGAGTGTGCGGACTAGTGTAGGGAAGTCAGAAGAGTTCCCTATTACAATTGGAGTGCACCAAGAGTCCGCACTTAGCCCGTTTCTCTTTGCTATAGTTATGGACGAATTGACGAGGTCAATCCAGGATGATATACCATGGTGCATGATGTTTGCAGATGATATAGTTTTGATCTCAGAAACGAAAGAGGATTTGGAGAGGAGGTTGGAGCTATGGAGGCACACTTTGGAGTCCCGAGGGTTTCGGTTGAGTCGGAGCAAGACCGAGTATTTGGAGTGTAAGTTCAGCGGCATTAGGCAAACGGAGACGGGGACGATCAGGCTGGATGGAAAGACTGTCCAGGGATCAGATGTTTTCCGATATTTGGGATCGATTCTTCAAAAGGACGGAGAATTGGATGGAGATGTGGCTCATAGGATCAAATCAGGTTGGTTGAAGTGGAAGAATGCCACAGGACTTCTGTGTGATCGAGGAATGCCCAATAAGTTGAAGGGTAAGTTTTATCGAACGGCAATTAGGCCGGCACTGTTATATGGCACTGAGTGTTGGGCCGTGAAACAGTGCCACGTTCATAAGATGAGTGTGATGGAGATGCGCATGTTACGATGGATGTGTGGACATACAAGACGTGATCGGTTGAGAAATGAAGTTATTAGGGAGAAAGTAGGGGTTGCACCCATAGGGGATAAGATGATGGAGAACCGACTGAGGTGGTATGGCCACGTGAAGAGGAGGCCTAGTGACGCGCCGGTTAGAAGAGTAGAAGGGTGGAGAAGTGATAATATTAGTAGGGGTCGGGGAAGACCCAAGATGACTTGGACGAGGGTGATTAGAAGTGATATGAGCTTCCTAGGACTTGAAGAGAGTATGGCGTTGGATAGGGCAGGGTGGCGAGACTCTATTCATGTGGAGGACTTATTCTGACCCCTTTTGATTTTTTTGTTTGGTTTTTTTTTTTTTTTTTTTTTTTTTTTTTTTTTTTTTCAAAACTTTTTTACTTGTGTTCAAAATTCATATGTTTTTTGGCAATATTTTTAACCTTTTTATTTATTTTGACGGCTTTTCTAAATTTCCTTTGAAAGTGTTTAAATAATTTTAAAAGGTTTACAACGTTTTCGAAATTTTTTGGTCACAAGACGGTTACTGGATGACGATTCATGTTAGCCGACCCCAAATCATTTTGGGAATAAGGCTTGGTTGTTTTGTTTGTTGTAGTTGTTTAACTGTTCTGATTTTCGTAAGTACACCCTTTTCCTGATGTCCCTTCAGACTGCCAATGGGAGTTTACCGAATATGACTGGATCCAATGGTTTATCTACGTCATCAACTTCAACAGTAAGTAGTGGAGACTCAGCTAAGTAATATATACGACTTTATAGTCTTTGTAAGCTTGAATTGCCCAAATAAAAAAGCTGGAGTGTGATCACTTTTTGGGCTTGCCTTGCTCAGATTGAGATGCAGCCTTGCTTAACGTCAACATTTATACTGACTAGTCACATTTTAACTTTTATGACCTAACATGCCGTACGTTCAATTAGATAGACATGTGGTTGGTTGGTTGCCATTTCGATTATAATCTTATATCAATTTGGTCTGCAGGCAATCCCAGATTCCCAGAGTCAAACTGTGGTTGTGGAGAATCCCATGTCATTTGACGGGAGTGGTAAACTGGTAAGTTTCTCTGTTCTTAAACTCAGTTCATCACCTATACATATTGTAAGTCCATTCTGAGCGATCGCTGATGGTGCAATCGTCATTCCACAGGTCAGTAATGTCGTCGTTGGTGTCACTACAGAAAAGAAATAACTAATTTCTCTGGCTGCCTGTTTCGTTTCCTTTTTATTTTTTCTGAAAGAGAAAAGGTTGATTTATTCTGAACTGATATTATATGCAGTTGGCAAGTTTGTAAGTTTGTCTATTGTTTTCATTGAGCCCGTTTTGTGCATTATTCCAATATATGACCAGCAACTAAAGTGCTTTCTATGTCAATGTTGTAATTATCCCTAATACCTACCTATTGGAGCAGTGCATACTTTTTGATTTGCCCCATTTTTTGAAATGGTTCCCTGCTGGGCAGATGTACAGTAAAAATGTCCAAACACGGTTCTTGATTGTAAATGTGGTGTTTCTTTTTCGTTATATTTTTGAATTGCGCATGATGTTTCTCTAGTTTGCCACTTTCTACATGATACCTAGGTTTTCAATTTTGTGAACATGGTACATTTGACGTTTTATGAAATATGCTCCCTGCTTTCGGCTGGTGATGAAGAAAAGCCACAAGATAGCTTCTTCAAGCACATGGTACAATCCCAAAGCAGGATCATTATTACCTATAACATTGTTCATGTAATCACTGCAAGTGATCTCGCCAAAATGTTTCGTCTCATTCAATCTAATGGGCGGAGTATGGGACGTTGTCTCGTGGAAAGAGACCGTTAGAACTGCTAGGGAGACAATAACCCAAGAAATGCTGAAGATCAGCAGTCCCTTCTAGTTTTATCAGTGAAATGTATGCTCGTAATACATTCAATGGCATTAAGTCCCATGGTCACGGGAGAAAGAGAGCAGTTTGGTAAGTTCTACACCCGACTTTCGGGATCCTGTTTCACTTAGTTACTTCTCTACTTTTTTGTTAAAGGCTGTGATTTCTCCTTCAATATCTTAATCTTAGATCTTCGTGAAAGGCTGTGATGATTTTGGTTTTCCTCTTGTTTGCCCTATAACATGATGGATTAGTTATATTCGTGTAAGGATCCTGACTATACATAAAAAGAAATGTTAAGACCGTCTTAAATAAGACTCCTATAGTGGTGAGGTCCTCTCTATACACCGGAGCCCTGACTATACATAAAAAGAAATGTTAAGACCGTCTTAAATAAGACTCCTATAGTTAACGAAGATTGCCTTTCGACATAACCAACGAGGGGACTCCCGAAGAAGTAACATTGGTACAAATTTGTAGGAGTGCTGGAACTCCTGCAATTCCAAGAATCCTTCTCCAAGTACCAGGCCGCTACCAGGCACTTGCGCCTAAACAGACCATTTTTTGTACAATTTCCACTTTACTTGATGTCATGTCGTAGCACTCAAGCACGATGAGGGCTGAATCTTGCCTTCACTTGCATTGTGTAGTACTGTAGTATAGGAACATCACAACTCTAAATTTTAAAAATTACTAGCTGACATCATAGTGTTATGCTTGGATACAATTATAATTCCATCAGCTCACACAAAATGTAACATTATTCTATTATGTCCGATCTAAATGAGGTTAATGTTTGCGGAGTATGTTAGTGAGTAGTAACAAATAATTTAAAAGGTAGCATTAAGTCCACGTTTTAATTAAACCAATCAATGGCACAATTTGTCAACCACATAAACTACAAGCGTACATGTAGTTCAAGCGTAACTTGCGTAGGTGACCCAAATAAAAATCAACCATATATGAGAAAACTAATAGGGTTTTATTATATGTTTTGTGAATAATAAAAAAACGCATGTATCGACTAAAGGCACGGGATATATCTAATTATCACTTACCAATAATCCATATAAAAAAATTAGGAAAGAAAACTAACGCCGGTTAAATTGAACACCAAATACGACCGCAAATTATATCGTGCACCAAAGTGCACAATGAGTATGGTGCACCTCCTCACAATAGAGAAGTAGGGACCACACTTAAATAAATTTAAATTATTCTAAGTGTGGTCCCTACTCCTCTATTGTGAGGAGGTGCACCATACTCATTGTGCACCTTGGTGCATGGTATAAGCATTGAAATACGACCTCAAAAAGAAAAAAGAAAAGAAAATTGAACACCAAATATAAATTGTACGAGTAAGAGCAAAGTGGATATTTGGGGATCGTTTTGTTTTCCTTTGCACTCAAAAAAAAAAATACTCCCTCGACACTTAACTTGACCGCTCTCGTGAGCTGCCTTGTTGTCTGGAAACAACCTTGTTGAAGAAGCGGCTTTGATCTCCCTCCAACGCGTTTTCCATGGCGGAAGAAGAAACGGCACCACCAGCAGCAGCAGCACAACCTCTTCCATCTCCTGAACAACCACAGCAGCAACCAATCCCTGATCAAGAACCCGTGTCTCCGCAGCCCACTTCTTGTTCACCTCCTGTCCCCAACTTTGATCCCACTCGCAGTAATCTCTCTCTCTCCTCCCTTCTTTTCTCTTTCCGATTCATTATTGTTTTTCACATATTGTGGTTATTTTTTATCTAGCATTAATTCATAAATGTGATAATTTTCATTATGGGTCATTCGTGCACAGTTTTCTATGTTTTCAACATTATTGGGGGTAAGGGCTTGCGTACATCGGACCCCTCACCTTATCTCGCCATTGGCGGGAGCCTTTGAGACACTGGGGTAGTGTTGTTGTTGTTGTTGTTTGTAATTGACAAAGGTGACGGGTAAAATTTGATGGTAAATTGCTTAAAGATTGGTGTATTTGCTTTATGAATTGGTGCTGCAAGACCACGGATCGTGTAGTGTAGTTGTAGGTTTAGGGTTGTAGCATTGGATGTCATTGGCAGAGTTGAGTGACAAATTCGCACTGACCAACTAATCATAGAGATGTTGTCCCTGTACTTGTACGAGAAACTCGAAAGTCTAGATACCTAGTGAATGTAGTGATGCAGAATTCTTGTCAATTTCAGTCTTCCTGATACCGTATATTTTAAGTGCTAGATACGAGTCACACATTGCGTATTCAGCTGGTTGACAACTCTGGTATAATAGGGAGCATCCCTCTCCAATGGGACATATAGGAGATCGCTATTTTCTGTTTCTACTTCGGCTGACACTCTCCTCAACCAAGTATGACATGCTAATATTCTTTCCCACAATCCCACAGATAATAATCCGAATGTGGCAATTAAAATAGATGTTGTACTGCGGCTTTCAGAACCTCAGCCAACTTGCCATGGTTCTAATCTAAAACACAACAGTTGGAGGAATGTTGCATATAAGCAAATGTAATAATGAAATAAAAGTACGGAGTAATCTGGCCAACTGTGATAATTTCTGCTAATGACCTAAGTTGCAACACCTAATGAAGGATTTTTGGTTAGGTATTGACCTATCAATGTCAGAAAACTTCTAGTATTTACTATTTAGAATCATAGTCTAAGTATACCTTCATGCTTTGGATTATAAGGCATTTTTCGAATAGAATTGGAAGTGTAAGTTTTGCAAAATTGAAGTAAAGTTGTGCTGTCGGTGTGGGACTATTGATTGAACTTTCATTAATATATTTCACGACCTCTATGATTCTGAAAGATCTGCTTCAGTTTCTTCCACTCTTGCACCACAAACAAAATATTTTGGATCATTTTAAATGCTACTTTTATTTCTCCATGTTTTGCATTTTAGAATGAATTCTCAAGGACTGTGATTGATCACATATGAATGTTTCTATGTGAGGTTTGATTGTATTAAGGGGTGCTTATGAAACCTATACTCTTCTTGATTGTGCAATTGCCTTAAGTCGGAGCACAATGTTACGATATTATCGTCATGTACTTTTGCGTTAACCCTACTACTCCCTCCACTCATATCCAAATCATCGATTAAAGAAAGAAAAAATTTGCTCAACTTTTGAGGACTTCTAACGGGAAAGACTAAATTTCATATTCAGATGATAATCTCTCGATCCTTTTCATCTTTAAAAGATGATTATTGTCGGCTAGTGCCTGTTTTCTATCAAGTAATCTGGTTGGTGATGCCTTCTTGCAGTGATTGGTATTATTAGAAGGAAGGCCTTGATTAAAGACTTGGCTGCAGTTTATCATGCTGAGTGCCTGGATTACTGCCAAGAGCTTCTCAATTTTCAGAGAAAATGGGAGGAGGTAAATGCTGCGCTTTTTAGCATCTTCTCTATTAGTTTTACCTGATTTCCATATGTTATGAGATTAAGAAATGAGCCAAATTCTATTAACCGAGCTTACTTTGTGGAAATTTTCTACCTGAACTATTATCCGCCTCGTTAGAGTTTCATAGCCTAATGAATTGATGTTAGGAAATTCGTAGCTGATTGATTTCTGTTTCTAAAAATAATCATGAGTTGATAGTAGCTGGATAGACAACAATATTTGAATGACGTCTCGTAATACCGTGTAGCTTAACCCGGGAAATGAGCTGTAATCAGTTATCTTATAATGGAGCCCTTATCCTCATTCTTTTATTCGTCCATTTAATGAACAAGAGGATAGGACAAGTTTCCTGCGTGGTGAAGCGTGCCTTTGGTATTGATTAGGAATCATCGACTTAAAATTTTTGTGTTCACCGGAGACTGATTTAGGAGACCTTGCAAAATGACTGTCACATTTCCTTAATAATGTTGACAATTGATTGCTTATATCCTCCCTATATCAGCTGTATGCCCTGTAACATTATGGTGCAGGACTAAACCTGGAAAGTGGTTCTAACTCTGATTTAAGTGGTAAATGAATGATTTGTTTTGGTATCAAAAAGTAGTAAACTGTAGTATGGGAAATTTGTATCTGGCTACTAATGAATCGACCGCACACAGTATAAATGTTCTTTTTGTCCCTATTATATATTGCTCTGCACCAAATTGAGTTGTTACTTAGTATGCTAGGTGAGTCGTATCAATCTGCTTAGCAATATCACAAACCCTTAAAATGTTAGGGCCTTCTGGTTTTTATTTGGTATATTAAGGGTTAGAGGTGAAGGGGCCCTAATTTTAATGTTTTTATGAATGTTGTACTTGGCTCAAGTGATTAGTTGCAGACTTGTCCTGTTCTGGTACAACATCAGCATATTCCGTACCTTTTCTCTGTTTTATTGAAATGTAGAGGATCTGCTAATTCGTTACCTTGAGTCCTTAGGTTCTGCTAACCTAGCAAGTTAATAAAGGGCTGGTTGTTAGGTTTGGAATGGGTTGAGAGATATTTGCCTAGAGAATTCCCATTTGAAGACCTGAGGCACATGAGGGGAGAGAGAAATATGTAAAGCTATATTAGAGAGTGTGGCTTGCGTTGTAGAAGACGGTAATTGACTCAATAAAACTATGCTCTGGGGATAAGCCATGCTGTCACTTGAGATTCGGAGCCTTAAGATCTGAGATGGAAACTTAAGAAGGATGGAACTTACAACAAATTTGGGAGTTTGTAGTGTGCTTTAAATCTTGGAGGAGTCATGGTCCTCCTCTCACGTGTCACTCTTCTGATTACCACTAGGTTTTCTAGGATGGAAGTTATTATACCAACTTTATCAGGCTATCTGAACTGGACGCTCTCCTTGATGTTAGGTACTAGGTTAATGGTATCATACAAGTCTCTCTGGTGAAGTTGTCGGATGATTATCTTTCCTAACATGTCATATGAGAAAGAGGAAGGGGGAGGTCCGAGAAAATAGCCCATAAATAAACACGAAACTATTTTGTTCTTAGTATTCTAGGCAAATTATGTGTAATATCTCTGTTCTCTCAGCCTGATTCTCTGATTAGGTTTTGCAATCCAATGCAGACATACAATGAAATGAAGTCTACTGAAGATTTGAGGAGGGATCATGTGAGAGCAGCTAAACGTGTGAAGAAAGCTCGCTAATCATTAGCTTTCACTAGAATGTATGAACTGTGCATTCAGATTTCAGGCCAATGTGTAATATATGTACAGGATATTCGGAAGATGAAGTCTGCAATTATTTTTCAACAATTGGTCTAACAATTGTACTACCCTTGCAAAAAAAAAAAAAAAAAAGATTTGTACTGTGATGAACGTTGGGGCTCAGTGCTTGGATTAGTGGCGAGGATTGTTGTAAAGAAAAACACATTCTAGTGTTCTCCCACTTTTTTGGTCAGTAAATGCCTTCTTTACTCTTATAACATTTTTTTTTTTTTTTTGCTGAGTAAATTATTACTAGTTGTTGGATAGGGTTATCTCATATTATCATGCATTCACCTCTCCGCAATGTTTTCGAAACTAGATCCGCCAGTTCAACCGGTTTAACAAGGAACTGGTCACTTATTCAATTCAAATATGTTGAAAAGCTGCCCAGTTTGAAAACTAGTCAAACCCCAGAGTTGAACCCTTGTCTTTTGCAAAAAGAAAAGTAAAGGCTACAATCATACCGCTTCTCTACTGTTTTCAATACAAACGCCTCTAAAACCATCAGCTCGTTGCGCACTCGTCCGTCTTTCCATTTTTAGTTCTCTTTATCCTTTTTTGTTCCTTAATCTACATTCTTCTTAATTTTTCGACCTCGCCAAGTTGATTTGTTTTCTCTGGACCTTGGAATTGGATATCTACAAAGTATTTTTTTATTATTATTTTTTTTGAACGAGAATTAGGGCGGCACTGTTATATGACACAGAATGTTGAGCCGTGGAACAGTGAGTGTGGAGGAGATGCACATGCTACGGTGGATGTGTGGACATGCAAGACGTGATCGGTTAAGAAATGAAGTTATGAGAGAGAAAATAAGGGTTGCACCCATTAAGAACAAGATGATGGAGAAACGACTGATGTGGTATGGCCGTGTGATAAGGAGGCTTAGTGATGCGCCGGTTAGAAGAGTAGACGAGTGGGGAAGTGATAATATTATTAGGGGTCGGGGAAGACCCAAGATGACTTGGATGAGGTGATTAGAAGTGATATGAGTTTCATAGGGCTTGAAGAGAATATGGTGTTGGATAGGGCGTTGTGGAGAGACTCTAGCCATGCGGAAAACTTAATTTGACTTTTTTTGTTTTCTCTCTTATTATGTGTTCAAAGTTAATATGTTTTACATTTTTTCCAACTTTTTTTTATTTTTTTTAGTTTATTTTGATGACTTTCAAAATCTTTTTTTTTTTAAAATGTGTCAATGTTTCTAAATGGTTCACAAGGATTTTGAAATTTTATGACATACACAACACGGTTAATAGATGTCGATTCATGTTAGACGACCCTAAATAATTTTTGTTGCTTTTTGTTGTTGGGATCTTTAACTTCATTTCTGTTTATCTTTTCTTTCTTTCTTTTTTTTTTCAAAATTTGTGGCTCTAACTTATTTATATATATGGGTGACTTCAACTTATCTATATAATAATATTAATAGGCTAATATAAAAAAATTCACTAATCCTACGTCATCACCTTATGTGTGAGTCCCTTAAATAAAATAAATAACATCTTTTCATATGCCTTATTGAACGTTTAGACATTTCAACTTCTTCAAAATATAATTTTATTATTCATATCATTATTAATCTTCATAATGGTATTAAATATTGTCACTTGGCTTTTCGTGTGCCAATTTGTCAGTTACATGTTAGTTTAAGGTAGTATATATATACCGCAATTATTTGTTTGAAGTTGGTAAGAAAAGAATGCATGTCATACATGAAAGGCATGTTGAAAGAGAGAAATTATGTTAGGAAATTAGATATGAAGATAGTGGTGTCGATAATTTTCTCTTACAAGAGGGATATTATCATCGTTTAGTAAATTTGGGAATCAATTATAACTAGATTTTAGGTATTGTATGTGTTTGTTCATCTATCAAATAAAACAGTCTAATATTTGTGTTTGTACTCTCAAATAATCATTGTGTGTAGATTGGTATACATATGGTTATTTATGATACTCATATTGTTATATTAGAATTTGGTCATTTGATCAATTATATTTTTCATTGCAATTGAAAAAGTATGTATGATTCATCATTCTCAGTCAAAAGAAGCATATCAGAATATAACAATAATTCATTCAAGAACTTCTCCAAAAAAATTAAACATATATATTTCATTTTCAGTAATAAGTTAGAGGATTGAAGTTTTGAGATATATATATTTAATTGTTACTTTCCACAATTCTTTGGTTCATAATAAAAATGAAATTATTTCATCACTTACAACAAATTAATAAGTTTATATTACTTAATAGATCTCATCACTTAACTAAGACATGCACACAATGATTAGGCTCAAAATTAATAACTCAATAACTTAATATTAGTAGGCTAACAAAATAGTTCCACAAATACCACATGGCATGGCCATAATATTAGGCTTAATTGTCTTAAGTTTAATTCAATGTCATCAGCTTACGTGTCAATCTCATATAAATCAGATGAATAACATCTCTTGAGCTGTCTTTCTGAGAGTTTATAAAGCACCTCCACTTCTTTAAATTTAATTATCATAAGTTTCATTATTCAAATAATTACTCATGATCTTAATAGTGGTATTAAATATTGTGTCTTGGATTTTCGTTTGCCAAATTTGTCAATTACATGTTTGATCGACATGCTATATATACGTACCTGAGTTATTTGTTTGAAGTTAGTTAAAAAAAATTCACGTCATACATGAGCGAGTTAAGAAAGGTACACAAACAAGATATCAAGAATTTATATACAATATTGTTTACGTGCGAGTTAAGATTATACATGTGTTACTTTCTTAGGTCAGAAACCTAACTTTTGGTGAAATTGGCGCAATGATAGATAACGCAAAGTAGTCATAGAAATATCTATAATTTTCACTTGAAAGGAAGAAAAAAATAGACCCGTGATTTCACGGGCGCAAAAACTAGTTATTATTGTTTTACGGTAACATTCCACTAATTGCTCAAATAAAAATTCGTTATATCTTATAGGATTAAATCGACTATCCATTGCGGGCCATCAGGACTCATCTCTCCTCATACCTCTTAGTGCTTGCCCATCTCGCCACTCTATGGGCTACATTATTACATTCCCAAAAACAAAAGGCAAAAGAAACACCTCTGAGTCTTGAAGCACAATAGAGACAATAACTCTAACCTTTCATCTTAGCGTGCTGCTGGCCCTCTCCAATTCGCAAGCGTTCCAAAATTCCTCCAGATACTTATGAACACAATATTTCCATTCCTCTTGTTCGCATGCTCTATTGCAGAAAATCCCTTCATTTCTAATATTCTAGTCATTGCAAAGAAAAGAGCAAAAACACATCTCTCCTTCTCCAGCTTAGCTAAGTTGTCACCTAACTGAACCTGCTTCAGATTATAGTCCACAACTCAATCACATCTTATCTGAGACTCAAGCCACCCATCTCGCATGAAGTCGCACACCTTGAAACAGTGCATAAGGGTTTTTCATTAACCCCACGGTAGGTTCCCAAATCGTTGGCATGGAACCGCTTCTTACTCAAGTTCTCGCTCATGTGTAGTATATGGCCGGTTAGTCTCTAAAGGAAGATACGGATTTGTGGCGGGACTTTCTAATGTAGCCTGCCAAATTGGATCCCCTAACCTTGAAGTCAAGGTCTCCGTGACGACATTCTATGTTAGATGATATCCACTTTTGTCTGTGAATTTACCATCCTTTGTGTGACCCCGGAATCGTCTATCAGGTGGTCGTCGAACACTCAACAAGAAATTTAAGATAAGTTGCACATCTAAGGTTGATCGAATATGGTGGTTAATAAAATCCCCTACCATTGCCCTTTTACCAGATCCTTAAGCATTTCAACCTTCGCACCTCCACCAATATTGCCACATGGCAAGATAGGACAATGTCAAAGACCTGTAGGTAGTCATTTGTGTGTCAGAGCTTCACCTGCCATCTAGTCTGCTATATGATGCCCTTCTTAGCCAACCATCAAGCACCACCAACACTCCTCCATGTAAAGTCAGGTGCAATTCCCACTTTTAATTTGCTTCCCAAATTGAGACGTTGGGGTAGTGCTTTGTCTTAAGGAATCTTGACACTAAAGACGTAGAATTAGACAATATTAGCCACACATGTTTTCCAGCACCGCGTCATTGAAGAGTTAAAGTCTTCGGAAAACCAAAATTCAAAAACCGTTGGCCTTATGTAGGCATATCTTCTCCTAACTCATCTAATGAAGTTTCCCTTATTCCGTGCATTGAGCCCACTAGAAAGGGGCTACCTGTAGCTACATACTCTCACACATAGACACATGGAGTTTGAAATAAACAACTCATAACATACCTGGGAACAGAGAGAGCCACCGAAATATTGGACATCCTTTCATTCTCGGGACAACAACCTTTCTTTCCAGCCTTGGAGTTTCTTCCACACCTTATTCGCTAGCGTACATGTGAGTCTTGATTAATCTTAATCCGCATGGGCAATTAACAAGTTGGGTTGGTTCAAAATACGTCTATACTAACAGGCAAATGAACAATTGATAAATTCAATTATGCTAAAAGTATGTCTAATTAGCAGGACACATATGGAGAACGTCTAACACGTAATAAGTCGATTCATGGTTTGAGAAGGCATGCAAATTGGTTAATTCTCTCTAATGCAACTAATCTCAGTCCTAGTAACCTTTTAATTATCTTTCTAGTAATTAGTTAGTTATCTCTAAGAACATGTGTCTAAACCGGCCATCGGATTTCCATGTGCCTGTCCGATGTAACACCCCATAAGTTTTGAATTTTATTTAGTTCTAGTGTTACTAGTTAAATTTAATTTATGATATTTTCGGTTTATTTTTGTGAATTATTCCAAAGACTTTCGAATTTTTAAAAACGGTTTGAAAATATATGATTTTCCGTTTCATTTGTCAATTTTCATTTTTCCATATAGTTATTATAGTAACAATCAATAAAGTTAACTATGTCATTCTTTAACTGTATTTTATGATTAAATAAAAATAAATTGTAAACGACAGTGATGCAGAACGAGCCAAATAATGAGTTTGAACATCTTTTAAGTGTAATTTATACAAATATATAAAGTTATGTCTTTTAGTAGGGGTAATTGTATACTAATAGAAAAATATATTACTTTCTGTGTTCAATTTTAAGCACATCGAAAACTCACCCTTATTAAAGAGGGTGTGCACACTAATCGGATCGGTTAATTAGAATTCAATAAAGTTGCATGTAATTTTTGCTTAGATTCTTTCGAACTAGTTATGTGATTTTTTATAAATTTGAGTAAACGATTAGTGTGTACACTCTCTTCAATACAGAGACATTTTGGGATGGGGTGTTTAAACTTGTACGCAGGGAGTATGTTTTGTCAAAATAAATTACATGTGCACAACTTGGTTATACAAACTACTTGAATAAACATTTTAAAAGTTGATTTGTGTTACTTCTTTAAAATGAAAATAAAAATGATATAAAATGATTTTAAGGAAATTATTATAGTAAAAACGTTACATGTCATCTTTTGTTTCATGATGAGGTTTGCCATAAGAATAGCATACTCTTTTTTATTGTGAGATTATTGTTATATGTGTATCCACTTAACTCGTAACTCATAAATCGAACACCAATGACTTTTTCAAATAACCTCCTCTACAATAAGTTTGTTTAGTTATTTTCTTCTCAATGTTATCTTAGGTATTATCAAAGCTTAACTTGGAATATGAGGGGTATCCAATTCAAGGTGAATATGTTCCTTTCTCTACTGATTCAATTATTCTTAGTTGTTATAGGAAATGTTCTAACATTTTGTATTTTGATGGTAATTTTGCGTGCGAATGTCAATTAATCAAGATGCATGCTTCCACATACATATGATATATTCATATCTATCAATATTGATCTAAACAAAAGTAGAATTGTATTGCTATTTTAGTTAAAAAAATATTATGAATCTAAGAAATTAGTATCTATAATCTTTCATATACAGTATAAAGGACATATTCATACATCGATGTCATTTCAACAAAAAAATATATATTAAGAAAGTATAATTGTAAAGAATGATATTAATTTTCAATGTGCGATGTAACTCTGATTTTCTCAATCATCAGGTGGTTGTGTTATGTAGTGGGTTGTTTGAAAATAGTATATATGTATGACGTTATGATTGAAATTCAACGCTTGGACGAAAATGGATGGAGTAAATATTTCTGAAACTGTTACAAATATAAGACCAACCTTGATCCCTACAACAAGATCAAAAGGTACAAAATTTTCTCATGTCTTTTTACATGTAAATATTTATTTCCCACAATGTTTTAGATATATATATGTATATATCTCAAATTTGATTTACAAGATAGTCAACATGTGCGTGGAAACTATAACGTATAATCTTTTGATTGTAAGTTCGGTAATACTCATACTCCAAATTAGACTTCATAATAAAAGATTAGAAAACGTGAGATCTTTTACATAGATGTTAATGCGTTTGATTTCAAACTTTTTCACTATAGCGTGAAATATCGTTACCATAGTAATCAAACAATTGACTCTCATATATATATAGGAATTGAATCAGGTCAGAAGTAAAGTTATGTCAGAAGGTCAGGAGTAATTTCAGCCACACATCTTGATAATCCAGTAACTCTCATAACTTTAGTTGCTCCGTATAGCACATAACTCCAATAACTTTACAACTCTAACTTAACAATATTTGACTAAAATACGTAATTTCAACTTAACTCTAATAACTTCAATAAATAAAACACGTCTTTTAATATAACTCAATTAACTACAATGTGTAACTATAATAACTCTAATAATTATAAAACACGTAACCCCGACTTAACTCCAATAAGTTTGATAACTCCAATAACTTTAATAATTCCAATAACTTTAATAAAAAAATTAAAAAAAAAAACACAGAAAATTAAAATTTAAAACACCTAACCCCGACTTAACTCCAATAACTTCAATAACTATAAAACACGTAACCCCGACTTAACTCCAATAATTTTGATAACTCCAATAATTTTAATAATTCCAATAACTAAAACGCGTAACTTTAATAACTTTACGCAATTCAAAAAAAAAAACTCCAATTAAAAAAAAAGACAGAAAATAATTTTTTTTTCTTCTCCTCCCTTTCCCCACCCCCTCCCCCTCCCCGTGCACCACCACCCACGGTGGCACCCAGCACCGACCACTACCAGGGACACTTCCACCACCACCAACAGATGCGCGCCCTTCACGGCACCTCAACCCCGCCGTCTATTCCACCCAACCCAGCCCCACAACCACCACACGACAACTTCTCACTTCGTTTCTCTCTCCTCTCTCTCGCCCTTTCCCAGCCCCAATCACAGGTTTCCGCCGCCCATAAACCCTCCCCCGGCCCTCGCCCTACGTCGCCGACCCCAAGCAACGCCATAATCGCCGCAAATAAGTGAATAACAAGGGAGATCGAAAAGAATGGGGGGATAATAGGGGTGAAGGAGGGGGCGGCGCCGTCGTGGGGTGGCGGGAATAGAGTCGCGGTAGCGAGGCGATCAAGGCGGGGGTTTCATGGCCGGCTGTGGTGGTGGTCGAGGCCAGCCGTCGGTGGGATGGGGTGGTCGGGGGAGGTGAGGGGGGGGGGGGGGTGGGGGAGGTGAGCAGATTCAATAGCAATTGCAGCAGGGAAGGGGTAGGTCTTTTTTTTTTATGTTTTTTTTTTTGTTAAATTGCTTTAATCTTGGCCATTGATCTTGAATGGATTGTGGATCAGATAACTTCTGACCTTTTGACATAAATTTACTTATGACTGGATACAGCCCCCTATATATATATAGATTTAGGTTCTGGTAGGAACTATATGTATATAGGAACTTTAGGAACCAATCCTAGCCACTAAACAACTCAAATCGGATGGCTGTGATGATACGCGTGTCATTAATGGCAATATTGTAATTTTCGTTATTTTTTTTGTTTGGCCGCTGATGAGCTGAAGCGTTGAGTATTAAATCCCAAAAGAAAAGGAAAAAGGAAAAAGTAAAAAGCCTTCTTTCTTTTCAAAATTCACGTGCCTTTGCACCATATCCCCATTTTCTTACTTTTTTTCTCTCTCCTCCAAATCATTTCCTTTACCAATACTCCACACTCTCCATCGCCCCCATCTCCTACTCCTGCTCCACCCATTCATTCTAAAGAATCAATGTTCGTAGAATAACAGTTAATGTTCATCTTTTTTTTTTTTTTTTGAAGTCAACCGTTAATGTTCATCTTACTCAAGGTATGTTCATCTTTTTCAGTAAATATTCATCAATTTATAAGGTATGTTCATTACTCTTAATATGAATGTTCATCAATGTTAATCTGAATGTTCATCAATTTAATTGACCCACCATATCGATCTCCATTTCTGCAAATTAAATTTCGAATGTATAATTCAGTCTTAAAGTTGATGAACATTAGTAATAAATCGATGAACATTAGTACTAAATTGATGAACATTACAACTAAATTGATGAATATTAGTAATAAATTGATGAACATACAATTATGATTAGATGAACATTAGCTTTAATTTGATGAATATAGGCTTTTTAATGATGAACATAGAGCAATGGCCGGAGGCTGACGATGACCGTGGTAATGTCCAAGACGGAAATGGTGGTGGTCCTAGGTGGAGCCGCGGCGAGGCATAGAGAAATTGAATGGGAGAGGAGGAAACGAAGAGCTGGTGGCGACAAGTTTGTTGGTGGTGGTCGAGAGAAAATGAAGGTGAATTGAGGAGAGAGAAAGTGAAGGGAAAATGAGAAAATGAAGGTGGAGGAGGGGCGAGTGACGTCGCGGACGGTGGGGGTACGGGTGGTAGGATGGTGGCGGCTCGGGTGGTGGTGTTGGTAGGTGGTCAGGTGTGGATGGGTGGATGTGTGGCGGTGGGGTGGGTGGTTAAGGGTGGTGGTCGGGTTAGTTGTGGGGAGTGTAAAGGGGAGGAGAGAGAAAATGATAAAGGGGGGAATCTGGGATTGTTTTGATTTTTCTGTTTTCTTTCTATTTAATTGTCTTTTTTTGTTGACTGTTAGATCTTGTGTATATAGATGGTCAGGATTGGTTCCTAAGTTCCTATATACATAAAGTTCCTACCAGAACCTGACCCTATATATATACTAGTTTACTACCCGGGCTACGCCCGATATAAATTTTTATCATTATATTTATTTTTGAACAAATAATTTTATCAATAAATTTTATCATTTATAAAACTTTCACTTTTAATATAAATGATGTGATTCCAGTTCAAATAAGTAATAAGAAGGTATAAAATAATAAGGTTAAGATGAAATCAATTAATAGTAAAATCTACTGCACATAATGATGCAATTTTAGTGAACTTATAGGTTATGCTCGGAGCAATCTTACAACATTAAAAATTTCTAAAATTCACAATTACAAATAGCAATTATAAAGGACCAAATTCAACGAAGTTCATTATAACGATTCTCGCTCAATTCGATCCCAATATAATATGGATACTGTTAATTTGGGATTACAAACTAAGAGATGAGAAACCTTATGATGATTGATGGTACATAAAATAGATAGGAACTAACACCCTCCTAATTATATCGTTGTGTATGAGAATCATTGCTTTATTTGCAATACTTTTCTTTCCTACCTAAATTTCAATAACACATACTTTTGTATGCTAACTCAAGCAAAAAACTAAAGTATATATAGTACGTCAAATTAAATTGTAACGTCAAATGGAAAACCAATGGCCAAAAGTCATTATGTTGACTATCATCATTTAAACAAAAAACTTTCAAACAATCACAAAATTCAATTAAAAAAAAGTTAAGGTGTGGAAGAATAAACATTATTAATAATTGAACAAATAAATTTTGATTAATGTACGTTATTTTTTCTATATAAGAAAAATGATTTTATTAAATTTATTGTAGTGTAGTATGACAATCATCACCCTACGTGGTTTTTTTTTTTTTTTGCTAAAAACTTTGCTAATATACTCTGAAGATGACATGTAGGATTAGAAGATTTTTTTATGTTAGCCTATTAATATTATTTTATAAATAGATAAGATATATATAGGAAATCTATCCAGTCAGAAGTATGAAATCTGTCAGAAATCAGAAGGAATCTGGTCCATTCATCTCACTTGATCTAATGGCCTAGATTAATCCTTAAATAAAAGAAAAATAAAAATAAAAAAATAACAAACCCCAATCCCTCACATTTTCACTCTCCTCTCATTTCAATACTCTCCACTCTTGTCCGACCTACCCCGCGCCGCCCACCACCGCCGCCGTCGGTGCACACCGAGAACCTCCACCCCCGGAGCCGACCACAGCAGCCGACTCAGCTTACTATGGCGACTCATTTCCCAAAATCAACGGCCTACTCCGAACACCACGTCACCGCGAAAACCACCTTCTCTCTCCCTCTTTTTCGCTCTCTTTTGTGTCAGATCCGGCCGTCGGGGTTGCGCTACGCCGTCGATCGAAACCTCCGGCGATCTAAACGCACATTTTCGCCCCAATTCGCGCTGCACACGCTTGTTTTCGATTCGGTGGAGGTAAACAGGAAGAGAGGGAAACGATGGGGGTGGGGATGGAGGCGGCGCGGTGGTGTTCTACTCCTATCTTGCCGTCGGTTTCCGGTCGGGTGAGGTGGTGCAGAAGTGGGGGCGGGGGCACGAGGGGGTGGTTGTGGGGGACGGGGCTGGGTGGTGTGCGTGAGAGGAGAGAGAAACTGGGTGGTGTGCGTGAGAAACTGTTTCTCAATTTATTTTTATTTTTATATTTATTTTTTTGGAGTTTCGTATTTTTGGTGGTGGAGTTACAAGAGTTGCGTCTTTAATTAAGAAGTTAAGTTAAAATCACGTGTTTAATTAGGTGAGTTAAGTTGGAGTTACGTGTTTTAGGTAGTGGAGTTACGTTGGAGTTACATGTTTTAGGTAGTGGAGTTACGTTGGAGTTACGTGTTTTGGTTAGTGGAGTTACGTGTTTTAGGTAGTGGAGTTACGTTGGAGTTACGTTGGAGTTACGTGTTTTAGGTAGTGGAGTTACGTGTTTTGGTTAGTGGAGTTACGTGTTTTAGGTAGTGGAATTACGTTGGAGTTACGTGATTTGGTTAATGGAGTTACGTTGTAGTTACGTGTTTTGGTTAATGGAGTTACGTTGGAGTTATGTGTTTTAGGTAGTGGAGTTACGTTGGAGTTACGTGTTTTGGTTAGTGGAGTTACGTGTTTTAGGTAGTGGAGTTACGTTGGAGTTACGTGTTTTGGTTAGTTGAGTTACGTTAAAGTTACGTGTTTTAGAATATGGAGTTAAGTTGGAGTTACGAGTTTTAGATATTGGAGTTATGTGTTTTAGTTGGTGGAGTTACGAGAGTTAAATTGAAGTTGGTGGTGTTTTGATATTAGTGGAGTTATATAATTTAATTAGTGGAGTTAGATGACTGGAGTTACAGATTTTAGTTGGTGGAGTTATGGGACTGGAGTTATGCAATTCAGGTTATGGAGTTATCTGAAATCAATGGCTGAGATTGAATCTGATCTCAGAATCAGTGGCTGAGATTCCTTCTGATTTCTGACAGAAATTACACTTCTGACCGGATAGGCCCCCTATATATATTGTTATTATGGGTGGTAAAAGTCAATGCTAATGTAAATGGAGTTATTTTATTAATGAATAAATTGTGTCAGAGACACTTTATTATGGTATAGAGAAAACGATGTCCTTATGGGGCAAATAGGAATAGATCTTGGTTATCAAGTAACTGAAATCGATGGTTGTTTCATTAACAGTTTCTATAGAAACCTTATATCCTATACATCAAATAGACAAATTCACTCGCTTGTTTTTGAAATATTGACTATGAAACAAAGTTTCTGCGACCCAAAGGCCAAAACCCCCTATCATGCACAAAACCTAGTTTATTTATAGTGGTGTGAGCTTCCAAGTTCCAAATAATATTCTCGTTTTTAAGGTTAAAATAATCACAATGAGTTTTAGTGTAAAAATACCAATTGGTGGCACAAGCAATGATGAATCTTGGCTTCAATGATGCGATTTTTCATACTTTCTACATACTATTGGATCTTTACATGTCATTATAGTTATAGTCACTAAAAACTAGTAAACAATATACTTTTAAAAATACAATACTCCATCTACAAGTGAATTATTGTCTTTTTTTCTTTCTAGCTTCATCCTAGTCATTTCTTAACATTTTCAATTTTCTTGACTAACGATGGATCAACATACTTCACTGATATTTCTAATTTAGTTCAATCCCTCTCACTTGAATTTTATAATTATCTCACCCCCCTTTTCATCTGTTTTAATATTCTCTCCTACTCGAAAAAAGTTGTGTGCAAAAGTCGTATGAGTTATAGAAGAAATACTATATACGTAGGTTAAAAAGAAATTAGATAAGCAGTCGAGGGAGCGAGAGTTTGAGGTGTAGAGCCCCTACTTAGTTCTCCACGGCTCCCGCTCGACACTTCTTAGCCTTGCCCCTTCCCACTGGGTGCTTCCCATTGCCAAATGCAGTCTCACTTGGTCTCCGACTCGTCTAGTGCTAAAGCGGTCACTCTGTTCCTTGTCTTATTACCCGAACTACAAATTCAATCACCATTTTGCGTTCCTCTTTCCGCCCCTTACGCCGCCCTACCAAATTGCATTGGACGAGCGTAGATTCCAGAATTTTAGAAAGACCTGAATACTTCTTATTTTCATTTGCCACATTACATCAAATTTCTGCGAAGTATATCATATTATTGATAAAGAAGCAAATACAAATGCACAAGAAAAATAGCAAAATGAGACCACAGAGGAACATAAAGCATGAATAGAACGGGCAAAAAAGTGAGCACATCATGTTTGCATAAGAATAATGGAGCAAATATTTATTTCTGTTTTTTCGTATGATTAAAATATGTGCATGTATATTATTATCGTTTGATAGTTTCTAATTTTTATTTTCAAATTATGATGAATAGCCTTCTATCGGTTTTCGCAACAAAGGCTTCCCACGTGTAAGCCTGTCTTGAGACCAGCATGTGTGAGTAAAAAAAACATGGAACTGTAAATTTTGTCCTATGATAGCTATATTACATATTAATGAATTATGTTAAACAGGTTATCTCAATACTCTTATTGATGGGCGTTATTTCGATACCAATTGGACTAATTACTCTACATGCTTCTGAAAGTGTAATTATTCTTAAGTCTTTATGTTTCTTTTTTTTAATTGATTTGTTTATATGCTTTCAATAAATTTAAAGAACGATTTTATTGCTCATTAACATATTAACAATTATCATGATGTATTATTCAAAACTTTCGATTCATATGAGAACACCTCCCCATGTGGGACCAGGGAAAACCTATATGAGCCATCAGATAAAATAATGTGAAGGTTGGAATTCTTCTTTTTCTTTTATTTGTAGCGCTTCTTTCCATTAGTTTTCTTTTCTTTCTGCGCTCCCTTTTCCAACCACACTCTCTCATCACCAATCTTTGAGAATTAACACAAGTATTGATTGCTTTCCAACAACAGTACTCCTGCCACGTCTTGCTATGACCACTCCTGTGACACCACCAAAAGGACGGCGTGTCACCGACGAGCTAATCCTGGCCAAAGATCCTTCCACCTTCACTTTAAACCTCTTCGCGAGCCGTCGAAAGTTTTCTCTTCCCTCTATGTTTTCAACTCAAAGCACACCCACTAATCAGTCCGCACACCCGTAGAAAGTGGTTGCATGGCCCCTCCATGGCCCGTTGTCCCCGCATGAACGCCACCGTCCTCTTCATCGTCTCCTATCACTGTTGTTTAGGGAAATGATCCATCTTAGCCTACCCGTGTACTCTTAACGTCCAAACCCAGGAGCAGAGTGACTGGCATGCCGAACTAACGATGAAGGCACCACATTAGACCCCATAACATGTAATGTTGACCATAAGAGAGAGAACGAGTGAGGATATAAAGGAATGAGAAAGAGAGATAATAGTTGAGGAGAAGGAGGATGGGTGTCACGGTAATCCCTAGGTCGCATAAACATTTCTATGTCAGTGTCTGACACCTTTTCGGACACCGACACCGAAACGACACCTGAGAATAGGTTTCTGATACTTCTAAACCCTTGTCCATTATTTTATTGATATTTTGTCGGTTGGAAAATCCTAGGACACCTCCAAGACACTTCTAGACACTTTAATCTAAGTTAATTTAAGATGGATAATACGCGGTGCGAGTTGAGTAGTATTTATCATAAAAAAAATGAATTAAAATATCAATGTATCCTTAGATATTGCAATATAGGTTATCCTTAATGTCTATTTTTTAATCACTTTTACTCACCTTAAAGTGATATGTGATCAGTGATGGTGTTTGTAAACGTTGTTGGTTGCGCATGAGTAAGGTCTATAATCCGATTAAGATCCGTGTGGTGCTTTTTTTGACGTCAATGAAATTTCTACCACTGTATATACTTTATGTATATTGTACATCAAAGCTTGCGTTTTCTGATTTTTTTCAGTTTCTCAATTGATTTCATTCTTGACCTTGTTTTGGTATTGATGTTCTTATGAATTGCTTGTTCTACTATTTTTATTTCATATTGGTTTAATTTTTTTTGTAAGTGGTTGTTGCTTAACATTATTAGAAGTGTGTACGTAGTACAATTTTATTTTTAGTTTTTTTAGGTGATGTTAACCTTGTGAATTGGGAGATAAATGAAAGATTAACATTATATTTGAGACATTTAACCCGTCTATTTGCCTTGTACCTCTCCTTTGACTAAGTAATAATAATAATGAAACTAAGATTCATGCACCACAAAAGCAGTGACATGAGTTGTACTTACTCTTATTCTAAAGATTCATGCACAAACATATTGTACATGTGTGAACGTATGTTTGTGCATGTGTGAACGTATGCATAATGCAATGTGAATAGTATGGTCTAAAACTTGAAGTATACAATGTCCTTACTAATTCATGCACATACTAATGTAAATGTAAATGTGTAACCGTATGCATAATGCAATGTGAATAGTATGCCCAATACTACAATGTCCCTACTATTTCATGCACATACTAAATGTACTTGTGTGACTGTATGCATAAAGCAATGTGAATTGTATGACCTAAACCTTGAACTATACAATGTACCAATCTTTAACCAGTAAAAATAGGACAAATGTCCCTACCACACTTTTGCAACCCAAATTTATGTAGAGATATAGAATATGATATATTTTCGATTATTCTTTATATTAAAATAATCTAATGAGTTGTTTATTTGCTTGTATCTAGGTCATTGAAATTCAAGACCGTTACGATATTGATTGTGTTCCTCACTCTTATCTTAACAATAAAGTCAGTTATATCAAAGACGCTTCAATACCAAAGAACTGTACACGACATTTGAAGGTGCTATTTTTTTTAACCAATTCTTAAATAAATTGAAGTCTTGGAATTATTTCAATCGTCTCACATGTTTTATTTATTTATTAATGTGGAACAATTATATGAAAATTGAAAAATAAATTAATTAATGTCCCTTTCGAATTATTATATGTCTTTCTCATTTGAATTATAAAGTCTCGAGTAGGTTCCAAAGTAAAATTAATACTACTTTAACCCATGCGTTGCACGATTAAAATATTATATCGTACGACGAACGTAATATCTATTTCTTCGTCTTTTGAATAAAATTTTTAGTATTATATTTATTTTTATTGCTTCCCGTAACCACTCTGACTACCTCTACTACAAGGGCATTAATGGGTTAGGAGCGGCATTGGGTGGGTATGGGGCGGAAATAAGGGCGGAAACTATTATATGGTATAGACGTGGAGTCAAACAAAAAATGTCATATTGTAACAACCCTAAAATTTCGCTTAAGTAAATATGGAAATAATTTAAAATTGTCAAGCCGCAATTGACTACCGAGTCAATTGCTAGGCTATAAATTCAACAACAGTAATCCAAATGAAAGAAAAACAGCGAAATTTTTTAAATGTCGAACTACAGTTCTTAAAACCAAATCCAGAAATACACAATTCAAACGGAAATATGAATCTGTTAAATGTTTATAAAAAACCCCAACATGCAAGTGACTTCTTTAGCAAGCATCCATATTATCAAGACCTGTCAACAAGCCATCGAAGAATGTCATAGGCCCTAGAATAAGGTAGTGACGAACCAAAAAAAAGAACGTCAGCACAGGCTGAGTAAAAATATCAAAGGTATATAGAACAACAATTAAGATAAGGCGCTTAGCTAACAAAGAACGAAGGAAAGCTAACTCCGAAGAGTTTAAATATAAGAGTATATACGATCACAAGTGATGTAACAATGATGAGTACTTAAATTTGTACATGCGCACGAGCAATTCAATCATAAGAATACATTATCGAACAGAGTCGAACTAGAGTTGAAAGTATAACCCCTAATAGACCAAAGTGTGCACACCCCTCGCAAGACAGGCCGGTAGGACGAGATCCCATCTAGGAGGAAGAATATTAGAAAGCTACCGGTAGCTAATCCGACCTATAAAGTACCTTGATCAGAGGTATATAAAACAATGATCGGTCAGGCAGCAACATCGTACTCTCGATGGTATCGTTTTTATTATTCCATATTTCAATCCGTTATTAGTACATTATTAGAGAGTATATTATTTGATAATTCGAATCACAATGATCACAACCAAAGTGAGATGCTCGAAAGACAAATAGAAAACATAATCGATGAATCAATAAGCCACTCGGCGGAGTGGAGGATGGAGGCCGAGGGGCCGGTGGTTGGTCAAGGCTGAGAGGAAAAAGGGGCGGCCGAGAGGCCGCGAAACAACAACAAGCTCGTAGTAGATTATGTATATACGAATAATCAAGAATAGGTGAAGCAATAATCAAGTATATGAGTACAAATCAAATATAGGAGTAATGAGCAAATTTAAATATGAATCAAGTGAAAGGATTGAATAGTTCAAGGATGAATGAACAACGTTCTTACCTTACTTGAGCAAAGTCACTAGATTGATCCAAATCTAAAAGGGTATTTCTTCGAACACACACTCTAAAACACAAATAGCAAAATCGAATCACTTGCTACTCCGCTAATTCGGTTCTAATATCACAATCAATCAACTAACAAACCAACACCTCAACCAAACCAACGAACATCAAAGGGACAGAAATAGCTTAGTAACTACAACTTATGGTTTCACCACCCAAACGACTCCAAACTTGCACAACACTACCTCCCTAAACATGTATGTTAATCACGATTTCCCATCATTTAAACACCAAAATATCAACAATGACATCTAAAATACCCAATAATCAGACATGGGTAGAAGCTACCCAACTCACTCAAATCATTATGAAACACTCTCAAATTAATACTACATCATACCCAAGTCATAACCAATCACCCTTACAAATTCCATACAATTTCACCCATATAATCACCAAGCCATTAAACAAGCATACACCCTAATTAGAAAGCCCTAAATTAACACTCAATAAATCATGCATCTCAAAAAACATTTTTTTTTTGTCGGGCAACAATGACGCCATAAAGAGAAGTCAAACGGAAAGCTGAAATATTTTCGGCCAAAATCCCATCATTTGTAGTGTCTCATAAACAAATGGAAAAGTAAGGCAGTGTTCCGGGAAAAAAAAAACTATACAGACATAATATTTTATCTTGTTACGTCTCATAGAGATGTTTGATAAGCGACTTCAATTAACAAGTCACATTACGACTTGCATATAGTAAATCGGTTTTTCTAACGTGTGTCGGCACATTAGAAAAACCAATTCCAAAGAGTACGAAGATCAAAAGAAAAAGGACGATTTTGAATCCCAAAAACCGTTATTCAATAGTACTACGAAATCTAATTAGTCGGATATACAATTTTGCCATCCAACGTGAACATAGGAGTTCGATTTATCCCCATTAATTATAGAAATGATAATTAAGAGACCCGTGCAACGCACGGGCTTCCATCCTAGTTGTAATAATAATAAGGTGAGGGGTTTAGTAAGAGTATTTTGGTAATTTTGCCAAATAGTTGCCCAATTAGAAAAATGACCCAAAAAGGAAAGCGATTTTAAACTTCCCAAAATAGAAACTGATCACCCAAAATGAAAATATCCCGATAACCTTAATAATTTAGATGTCCCAAAATTGTGGGGTGTTACACATACTAGGAATGGTTGGACAAAAATGATTATATTATGTGTGGTCTGACCAAATTTTACTTTAATAGGTGTAGTTTGACCAATAATCCTAAATTATATAAACTAATGAAATTTTTGTTTGTTAAGATGTCTCCTAATCTCACTTAAATCACTTACGGAGTGTATCATTGTACGGATATTACTTTATCTTTAGATAATTTTCTTTTTATTTTACTTTTTACGCATATTTCACAAGTCTTAAACTTGACGATATATCTCATCCAAAATCATACTTAATTTTTCAGTATAAAATGTGTTAATGTATCTTATATTGAAATACATTGCGACATGAATTTGATGATAAATGTATCATAATATTCTGATATACGTAGCCTAAGGTATAATACGGAGTAGATTTTATCTTGTTTCATATAGTTAACTTTATGTGAGAGTTTAATAAATATTGGACTCTCTTTGTACATTTATTCATTTCTAGTGTCAAAGGCTTATTTAAAATTATTTTTTCACAAAAGTTTTCAGTGTCAATATATCTTAACCAAATTCATACTTAAATTTTCAAAAATACGTGTAAATGGATCTTGTGTTGAAGTACATTTCAACACGATCTTAACGATACATGTATAGTAATGTTCGAGTATACGTAGCCCAAGTTATAACAAATTATATATGTTTCACGTAGGTAACTTTATCCGAGAGTTTTACAAATTCGACTCTCTCTATGCATTTCTTCATTTGTACTGCATTTTGGGAATTTCTTGATTTATAAACGTGTCATATGCATTTGTCAAATGCCTCTTTTATATATATTTATATATATATTGATTTATCCTAAAATATTGTGTAATCAACCAAAATATCATGACTCTAACTACTGATATTTTAATATAATTATTGCTAAAATTTAGGTACCTAAAAATATGAAAGCTCCAATTTACATCTATTACCAGCTTGAAAACTTCTACCAAAATCATAGGAGGTGAGTTGTTATGTTATGTTTTTGGAGTTGTTAGTATTTAATTAAAATAAAATTCTTAAAGATACATTCAATAGACCCTTAGTTATAAGTACGAAATTAAAAATGGTTTCTGATAGACCACTTTTTATGTATATCTTGTATGACTTTTCAATTATTGCCCAAAAAAAATAAAGTTATATGGCTCAAGCAATTCAAACGATTGTTTAGTCAAGTTATTTGCCTTTATTTCAATTTTATTAATGATCTAGTTTTTTCATCTTCAGGTATGTCAAAAGTAGAAATGATAAACAACTATTGTATGGTTTAGGACATGGTCATACAAGTACATGCAAACCTGAAGAATATAGTCATGATAAACCAATTGTACCTTGCGGGTTGATTGCATGGAGTTTATTTAATGATTCGTATAGCTTTATTCGTGGAACAACAAAAATAAATGTCGAGAGAAAGAATATTGCATGGAAGAGTGACAAGGAACACAAATTTGGAAAGGATGTATACCCAATAAATTTTCAAAATGGGTCACTTATTGGCGGAGCAAAACTGGATCCAACCATTCCTGTAAGAACCTAAATAATTACTTTTACAAAAAAAAAAAAAAAATCATTTCTTTATTGAGTGCATATTCGTGTGAGTTATTTGCTAGATAAAATATTCTTAGATACGATGTCCATTATTTAAAAATTGGAATTTTCTCATGTTACTTTCTTGTGTATCCATTTGTCTGCGCGTTTGATAGAGTTTCATATAGCTATACGATGAGTTATCCTATATTGATGGCAACTTGTAAGGGCTAAGGACATACCGTACTTATTAGTTTGAATGAGTTGCAAGAAGTTGGAAATGAAAATCGTTTTGAGAAAAAACAATGTTGAAAGCACCACTAGAAATAAGCTACATAGAGATGGATTTTTGTGAGTGAAATCCGTCTCAAACTATAGCTAGAGACGAAATAGAGACCGAATATGATCCGTCTTTAAACAGCTCGTCTTAAATTCCTTAGAAACAGACTATAAGATTTGTCTTCGGTTTGTGAATTAATATCCGTTTTCAATAAATTAGAGACGAATTTCAAATTTCATCTCAAATAAATTGGAGATGGATTTCCAATCCTGTCTCAAATTAGAGATACTCACTCCATTCATTTCCAAGCTCCATGTTTTCCATTTAGGGGAATTCACTACCAAGCTACCTGTTTCCAGTTTTAGTAACTTTTGAGCCAATGAGAGCCCTCCTTAGTGCTGGATGTCCCTTTCCTAATTGATTTTAATACGGAGTAATTTTTAATCCTTTCCTAAAAGTTTGTGCAAATGGTAAGAGGAAACTTGTAAATGAATGGAGGGAGTACTATAAAAAATTACCAGTCTCAAACTAGAGACAACATTTCTGAGCATCCATCTCAACCCAGAAGTTTGAACTTTACATATAAGCAAATTCTTTCATTCTAATTCTAAACTTCTAATCCTTATTACTTACGATTAATCTTGTTCACTATATACAAGTATCACATTTTTTTTTTCATGTATATGGGATTCGAACCCACGTCTTTGTGAAAATGCAAATGCTCTTCCGGCCAACTTGAGCTAATAGCCTCTAAAAAATGACAATCTCTACAACATACTTACAACCATGATCTACCAAGATAACTCTTTCAAAACATATGAGTAAAGATACTCACTTAGAATATATAGTTCTGCATTGACTTCTAAAGGATCTCTTGATTTATACGTTCTTTCTATTGTCTATGTTTAAACTTCAGAAGAAAGTGAAAAACCTTAATCAATCAAGCTAGCAACTTTCAACGAAGAAGAATAAGAAATCCGGAAAGAAGAAACATACAGACACATAAAAGAGAAGGATAATAGTCTTCTGGACATAGAAAGAAAGCACACTAAAACAAACCACCAACATGGCCACTGTTGTAACAGTCCGCCTGTTTGAGAGGATCATCACTTAGAGATGCGTTTAGTTTTCAAGTACTTCTTTGATATTGGATCCTGAATAAAACAAATGGTGAAATAATAGGCTAGAAAACTAATATAACAAATAGAAAAATTCTATACCTAAGCTGACCGTGATAATGGATTACTAAAGCAGCGAGTGCAACATGGTCCATTGCTTCCACTCATCGGTATGAAACTTACGAACTCCACTCGTGACAGTTAATAAAATCTTCTTTGATACTTTTGTAAAAACATACACGCATGATCAAAGTCTTGTTTTTAGAACAAAGTTTTCAACAAGCTTAATGAGTCAAAGTCAGTTTCTGTGGCTCCTAAGAAAGATCATCATGCTACTGAATAATTTAATCAAGCTAACAAATTAAAGAACCATTTATGACACAAACACCACTACCAAAGAAATACCATATATGCCATAGATATCAGTTACAAAGGACCACAAAGGATTCATGCCTCATAAACTTGTTTGGCAAAAAATGGAATAGAAAGGAGCATGGGAAAGAAAGCAATCAATTATGTATTGTATCCTCTATATAGTACACCTCAGAACAACCTATAACAACATACTTATAGATAACCTATAAATGCTGACATAATCAAGGCAATATATATAGTGCACTTAGCATGTTACAGGTTGTCAGGTTTTACCTTAGGCTTCTTGCAAGTTTTTTGAGTTTCAATCATATTTTAACATTTTTCACTAAATATATTTCCTTATCACTAAAAATCAATAATAATTTACAAGAAGTTGGTGGGGAGCCGAGATACGATCTGAGCCCCCACACCCTTTGCTATGGAAAAACCAATCCTAGTAAAAATATGAGCTGCAGCCTGCGCACTAAAAAAAAAAAGTTTCACTCACACAACTCACCGTGTAATAACACCCATGAAGCAAAGTGGTTTTAGAAGGTTGCATTGTTAAGTCTCTGTCAGTGAAGTAAAGTGGAACTGTTTAAGAGTTTTAGGAACTATTCTTAAATGTTATGGTCTTCAGTATGAAAAACATGTTGCAAATAACTCTCAGTCTTCCAGCAGGAGTAGCATTATTTTCAAACTTTGAGCGTAGGCGTCAGGTTGAACGTGGGATACATCTCCTCGTATCACTTCACCTCTAGCAATCATAACACTATAAACAGTATCAACATTACCCTAGCAGGCCCAGTCCAGGACAACTGAGATCTTCCGTTCTGCGTGCCCAGGAACAGCTCAAACAAAGAAAAGTCTGGTCTGAATTCAGGCACGACCCGCCCGTCTGCTGCTAGGTCGGGGAATGGCTCCAAGCGAGGGCGCCACTATGCCCCTTAATCAATCGAATGGTCCTTCCGACCTTCGTTTGATTAAGGCGGCCGGCATAAATCTCATGAGACCCGCCCACTATTACTACAAAAAATAGCTCTGCCCTTTTATTTCGCTACTATAGGAGAGTAAACAACTTCTATTAGCGCCAGACCTTGAGTCGAATTGATCGTGTCATGTGCAACGTCTGATCCATCAATGATGGTTCATTAATGTCTATTGATTTAGACTCTTTCCTCTTCACAACTATGAAAAAGATCGAGAGGCGCGAAGAGCAAACCAAAGCAATTATGCTTATGCTACGTCACGACAAAATCTTTAACATTCAGAAACTCAGAGCACAAGAGTTGCAATACAGTTTCTGGATCACGTAAATCAAACGTTCTTAAAAAAAAGAGTAATCTAATCCGACTTACAAAGGGAGATGATTATACATCTTACTTCCATAGTTCCACTCCAGCCAATAGTAAGAAATTCCACCTACCAAATAATGGATAAATAAGGTAAAGTCCAGAAAGAAAATGAACTTATTCAAGCAACTTTTCTAAAATTACACCAAGAGCTGCTAGGACAAGCTACATACTTGAATCTAGTACATGTTATAACCGTCAGAAACAGGAAAGTGGATACTAATGATATGCAACTCTTGCTTATGAAATCAGTAACAAACAAAAGGCTAGGCAAGCCATGTTCTCTAGCCCAGGAGACAGAACCCCTTAACGTGATGGTTATAATAGCCAATTCTTCAAGGATGTATAATATATATAGTTAGTGATAGCATTTGTGAAGTTGTAATGGATTTTTTCACTTCAAGAAAGCTTTCGAAATAGTTAAACAACTCCATTATCACCTTGGTGCCTTAGCTAGTAATGGAATGTGTGGCAACCCCATCTTTTATATTGGATTTGAATGATGAAAATTTTGTTTTTTCAAAGGTGAGGCAAGGGGAACCTCTCCCATTTGCTTTTTACAATGTGCATGAACTATTTGACAAGGATCTTCAAAATAGTAGCAGCGAAGAAGAAATTTAGAGTTCATCCTATGTGTGTTAGAGTTAAGATCAACCACCTCTACTTTGCAGATGTTCTCCTTCTCTGGAAAGGGGACTGGAATTCTACATCTCTTTTGCTCAGTGGTTTCTCGACTTTCTGAAAGCTTTGGGTCTCTGCTCTAATCCATCCAAACCCGAGGTTTACTTTGGGGGCGTAAGTCACAATATATATTATGTAACATATCCTGATGTTTTTTGGTTGTATAGAAGGAGAGCTTCTTTTCAAATACTTAAATGTGCCAATTACAGTAGCAAGATTTTCGATTATGGGTTGCAATATGTTAATTGATAAGATTGTTGCCAGGATCAAAGCATTAGGTGATCGAAAACTATACTATGTTGGTAGCTTGACCTAAGTAAAATCAATTATGATGAGCATGCACTCCTACTGATCGAGAATTTTTGTCATACCCAAAATGGTGTTCAAGAATCAATACAATTTTTCATAAATTTCCTAAGGGATGGATCTCAACATTGGAGTAGAAGTCCCATAGTTGCCTAGGCTAAGGTATGTACTCCTCAGAGTGCAGGAGGATTGACAACAAAGCATGTATAGAAAAGTTTGTATACTGGGTGTTTGTGAAGGCTGGTACATACCCTATGGATAAAGTGGGCTCAAGGAGTATACCTCAAAGATCAATTTTGGACATCATAGGAGCCTCCAACTCATACGATATGGAATTTGACAAGGATATGCAAGGTGAAAAACCAGATGACAGTGGCTATTGTAGTGGTTAGTGGCTAAATGAAGAAAGCCTTGCGAGGTGGCAATGGGGTATGATTAGTTCTTAGGTGACCACCCTATAGTAGAATTAGGTAAATTCATTAAAAACAATAATAATATTTTCTCAAAACAACATTTATAACTTGTATGGCTACTCTTCAAAAGCTACAAACGTAACAGCCCGATCTATCATACGTCGCAACACAACCCAATAAGATGGGTAGTCACCTCTTACACCTGTACATCATCTCGTGAGTATGATGGTATGAATCTATTATAAACTTATCATATGAGCCTTAGTTTCACAATGTGGGACAAATCAACTCCATAAACCACACTTCATAATCCGTAGTGTTACAACAAATGAGAGAAAACTAGTTACAATAGGGGGGGGGGGGGGTGTGACTGAAACACATGAGCATGTCTACTTCAACTGCGAATAAAGTAGCATGTGCTTAGACTAGGTAAGTAATTGAATATACATTGATGTTTTTGCAACAAGGATGACTGGTGTTGTTACCTGGAATCTAATGTATAACATTTGGAATGAGGGACAAATGCAGGCTACAAGACAATGTGTACTCCCGCCAGTGTTAGTCAAGGATTGAGGAGAGTAGGACCACAATTAGACAAATCATTAAGGAATATTTCTAGTAAAGATTGAGTCAGGTGGACTTGGTGTGACCTAATCCTAGATGTTAATTAATTGCACAAGGCTGTAATGTGTTGAGCATATATACTCAAGAATATTGGTGTGTATCTTGGTTTTGCCCTTTTCAATTAAATTATTAAATTTAACCCTAAAAAATGATTCTATGGTCGGACGGCTAATTGTGTGATACGATTCAAAACTTGTTTAATAGGAATGTATCTTTTTTATTACATCTGATCAAGTTTAAATGCTACCGAACTAATCTGAATAAATGTGATCTCATGTGATGATCTGTTCTGAATTTCTTAATAACATAGATGATCATAAGGGGAATTGATACAAATAATTGACTAGATTCATTGATAGTTATCTGTATAATTGTGACCTCATCCGCTACAATTTAAATGTTTCTGATATGCTTTAATTTGACATAAATGAGTCTGATCTGATCTGCATAGAATGTTTATTAAGTTGTATCAAACATGGGCTTAGTGAGTTATTTTTTAAAGAGAAGTATGTTCTGTTAATTTAAGTTATTATTACAAAAAAAAAAATTGTTAAAATGAACTTAGTTTTTAAAAATTCGTTCTTGATTATATAAATTTCTTTGGAAAAGTAACTAACTTTTGATTTTACTTAGTACTATCTCTTTCTAGAATTTCAAAAAGTTTTATATTTATTTATTTTTTGTATTTTCTTTGAAAACAAAATTTGTCTCTTTGTTTTTTCTCTCTGCACTTTGTGTTTCCTCCCTATCTTCTTTTCTATTATTGTTTTGTTTTATCTATTATTATTGTTGTTGTTGTTGTTGTTGTTGTTGTTGTTGTTGTTGTTGTTGTTGTTTTTACCTTTGGTGGAATTTATGTCTTTCCATTAATTACATTCTCCTCCAATATAATTTGACAACCATTGTTCACTTACCCTTGTTTTTTTACCTTGAGTTATCAGCTAAGGGAGCAAGAGGATCTCATTGTGTGGATGCGTACCGCTGCTTTACCTATCTTTCGAAAGTTATACGGAAAAATTAATGAAGAACTATCTACAGGTGATATTATTACTGTGAATGTCATGAACAATTACAACAGTTACATCTTTGGTGGGAGGAAGACACTTGTGCTGTCAACAACCAATTGGGTAGGAGAAAAGAATGACTTTCTTGGTCTTGCCTACCTCTTTGTTGGATCGTTGACTCTAGTAGTTTCACTCATCCTTATTTTGCTTCATGTAAAAAATCCCAGGTAAGAATTGTTTGTTATTCCTTGTGTCATATGTATGTGCTTTTTTTCATAGATGTCTTAGATATTTATACTGACAAAATTGTGTATGAGGCAATAGATTTTGGTGACATGTTAGTAAAAATGAAGTTTTATCAAATAACGTTTTTCGTGCATCGATAAAAATGTAAATTTAATTTTATCTATATGTCCACATGCTTACTTCAATTATGTTATGTCTTAGATTCAGAAGCGAGGGACGGTACAAACTGAACATCAAAATCCATTGAAAATGCGATAACACCCATATCTTTTTTTACATCTCCAACCAAATATCATGGCAGCAATAATTTTATTTTTAAAGTTAGATTCTCCTTTTCACTATAAGCTCATCATTAGCAAGTACATGTATGTAATGTCCTTAGACTACACATTTATACATCAAATTTTCAATTTTTCCAAAGACACGCGAGTGATATTTGTTCTTGATGGTGTTTTATTTATAGTTTTAGAATATGCTATGTTTGCATTAAGTTATTATTATCTAGTGATTTGTGAAAAATGACACAAGACTATTTTTTGAATGAATACATGTAACCTCAAAGTAATGTAAGATCTAACTATTAATCAAAAACTATTTTTTCAAAGGTATAAATGTTACTCATGTTGTATGCCACGGGCAATCTTTTTATGTTGCATCTTGCATGCATGTAGACGTTTCATGATCTTTTTTAGGTGAAATAATATTTATTTGTATATAAGAATGTTCTATGAGTTGTATTAACAAGATAGATTGAATGCACCAATTATAAGATAAAAAACTTTGAATATGTGGAATCTAGAGAAAGGAGGGAGACGTTTTTTCCAAGTTAAACAACCGTTGCTCCTATGGTTGTTTAGTTGCATCATGGCTAAAGATAATGGAAGATAAAAAAAATGCAGAATAGTATGAGAATGTGATTGGTTATAGTATGGACGGAAATGAGGGGATTTGGTGGAAAATATCGAACCGAGCATAATGAGTCTGGAAGCCCGACAGTAAATTTGTTAGGCAATCACCTAGAAATTGTGAATTACAAATCTCGCACTAGAAGGTCTAGCCATTTGCAGAATCGATGTGAAATCTTAAACCCTGAAGTTACTCAGAATATTATTGGATCAAAAGTTAGTGATATTGTTGATGTTATTGATAATACTGAACCTGGAACAAAGAAAAATGAAAATTCTCATAATAAACCCCCCCTAATCTGGTCATTTATGGGAGAATATTATTGCAAATAAGAAAATAATTGGGGATGCGTTTGTATTTGAATGAGGATTCAACAAACTCAGATGAAATACCATTCACATGGAAGATATTAGCTTGAACTTAAACTCTGCTAGCTTAGCATTGTGGAGAATGTCTCAGGGGCTAAACCTAAGTTGCAAGCAATTGAGTTTGTAAAGAAGTCTTGGAATTATGTTGCCACGTGTGTTTCTTGAGGTTAATGTGTCAACTGAGTAGCTGATACTTAACGCTTCATTATGTAGTCAAGTTTTTCAAAAAGACGAGTATGAACTGGGTTGTGATAAGTATATACACTCTAAGTGTATAGTATACACCATCAAAAAATTTGTAGACGTTCCTTAATTTTGGATATTTTTCAAATGAAAGTGCAGAGGACGAGATGAAATTCTATATGGTGTTTAACATATACCAAGTCATTCTAAATACAAGTATGATAGTGGAAGTTGCATTTTAAACTTTTGGACATTTGATGTTCAATGTCAAGTTCAATGGTACTAGTAATAGAATCAACATTAAGACTTAACAATTAATGATATTAAGACAACCAAATAATATGTTATAACTACAAATAAAAGTTGGTAATATATTTGTGTACTAATTTACAGGCGCTTTGGTGATCTTAATTTATTATCTTGGAATCAACGAAGCAATTATACTACATGAAAAGGTGAGTTAGAAACCTTAGCTTTCTAAAGGAAATTGATTAGAAAGGAACCATTAGAAATAATATGGTTATGCTATTTCCAAAGATAAATATAGATCAATTTAATTTATACTTTGTTTATCCATATATATAACATGAAAAGTTACATACATGTCTTATTAATGCAAAATCAACAATTTATTAAGGACTAGATTGTTAAGTGTGTCGAGTTCTATTAAAGGTTAATATGCAATTTTGCACAAAAACATGAGAAAAATTTCGATGGAAACATAATTAAACAACATAAACAAACGTTAAAATATCGATATTTGGTTCTTGACCTAGGATGTTATAAACATAAGAATAGAACACACCATTTTTTTAAGCAACAATATTTTCTAAATAATGTTTTACTGCTTGTTGAAAACTAGTTTGCTTGTATGTTGTAGTCTCTTACAAAAGACAATATATTTTTCACGTGTTAACTTAGGCAAGAAGACAAAATAAACAAGAAAGCACACATTGTTATCTTACACTTAGCCTTATATTTTTTAAATTTTTTTTTGTATAAGAAATTATTTGTCCATTCAGGAGAAACAAAAATTATTCTTACTGAATATCGTTGGACACAAATTGATGTTTTTCCACTATTGTCCATTACTTCCCATCATTTTCACAACCATTTTTCCAATGTGTCTTATGTTGATGATTACTAATCCATTTAATTTCCGATTACAAGCTTTTGTTATATCATTTCTTATTCATTTTCAGAGTTTATTCTAGATAACTTGGGAAATGAATTTCAATATCTCATTAGACTCCATACTTGATTTACATTAACCTCTGTTACGGATAATGGAGATCCCTCTTTTGCCTATATTGTCTAGAATAAAGCTAGGTGACGTGCCTTTCGGAAGGTCGCACTAAATTACAATTTATTTATATTTTTGAAGATACGCTCTAGCCATTAATTAGTTAGCATATCAAAGGGTTGAACAGTAGTAAGAGCATTGATAAGCGTGTACAAATCACTAGAATAAACTTGGAAATGGATGGATTAGAAATTAATCTTAACTACATGTGTCTAAACCGGGCCTCAGATTTCTCTATGCTGGCCTAATTACATAATTAACTACCCAAGTCGAGTATTTAAACCATGGGAAAAAACATATAAGCAACTATATCAAGTTTCGAATAAACACCAATAGACTAATTACCTAGTTAAAAATTGACTAATGCGATCGCCCCATCCCCCAAGTATGAAAACTACTCAAACATCATACCCATAACAAGATTAATGGAGGAAACGATAAAAATAACATGTCAGAGTCGCTGTGGGCCAAGTTCGGCCCCCTCGTGGAAGACTACCTCACAAGCTGGTGGGGTTCCATCCTAAAGCCAATTGGTAATAGGAGGAGTAACCCACCACCTTATAAACTAGTCTTCAGTCTTCTATTTCTCCAATGTGGGATACTTTCCCACAACTCACATGTGGGTCGTTGTCACTCCAACATAACATAAACAAGCATGTTTGGAACAAGAAATAATCCCTAAAAGAAATAAGATGAAATAACGCTAGCGAAAGCAATATAAAGGAATTGTAGAGATTAGAAACCAAGAGATTATAATGATAGTATAATGAAGTTATAAACTCGATGATGATTCCAATATAGTAAACAATAACTTGAATAATAAGGAAAACTTTTAGGTGCAAAATGTAATTAAGTAGATGCTACCAACCCTCTAAAGAAATATCTAAGATTGTGCAAGAATGAATAATTTGCATTAATGTGCCTTACATCATTGGGGAATGGGGTATATATGGGTAGGGGTGTTCACCGGTCCAAAACCGGATCGGACCGGACCGGACCGACCCGCATAGGACCGAAGACCGAATAAGCTAAAAACACAGATCCGAAGACCGGACCGAATGTTGTCAGACCAGACCCGGACCGGACCACAACTCAAAATTGGTTCCAAATAATTCTCAGTTTTTTTTTTTGTCGAAAATTACAAGCCTATATATGCTGAAAAGTCATTGCCTACCCTACGTCCCTACCCACGTGACACCAATGGCCACTTTAAAGTTTAAAGGATGTGCCCATTTAATATTGAACCAATACTTAAAAAAAATAATTCAAACAAAAACATACCTACATCAACATGACTACATCAAACATCACAAAGTCACATTTCACAATGCAGCCCACATCATCGCCATCCATCAAACCTTAACCCCCAAAATATAAAAAAAACATGGAATTATCTGAAACAAAAATAAAGGGACCCGATGGAGTTAAATCTTTTGCGACGAACTGTTGATGGAGCCACGGAGGCGACGACGAAAGGTACGCGGTGGTGAGTGGTGACGGTGAAAGTAAGGCGGCGACGGCGAAAGATAGACGACGACGGAAGATAGGCGACGGCTATGGAAACTGGTAGGGGCAGGTTGGAGATCTGGGAATATGAAGGTTTGGGAGGGTGGGGAAAAATATGTTACGGGATGAGATTCTGGTTGTTTTTTTTTAGAAGTGAAGGGATTCTAGTTGTTGAGAACTTGAAACTTGAGGGTTTCTTTCAAATTTTAATTTATTTATTTAATTTTTTGTGTATAATAAGGTGATATTCCGGTCCACGGTCCAAAACCGAAAACCCCGGGTTTTAGACCGGACCGGACCGGACCAGGAAAAACGAAATTTTGAAGACCGAAGACCGGACCGAATGGTCCTGGTCGGTCCGGTCTTCGCTCATTTCAGGTCGGTGTTCGGTCCGGGTCGATTTTTGAACAGCCCTATATATGGGTGGTGGTATTGTAACAACCAGATTGTTTAAGTTAGTTTAAAGAAATAAATCACAGTACCGTTTGACGAATCATTAGACTAAATTGGCCTGTTAATTAATGTTGGAGTAGATAGTGGATGGTTTGTTTATTACTTTTGAAGATAATAGATAGGTTGTATTTGAAAGTTATTTAGCCCCTAATTAGACTCCTCTAATTAGTACTTAATTACCCCTAATTAAGTTTAGCTAGGATCTTTTGTTGCATGCAAGATTAAAGCATAAATAAGGTAATAAAACATATTTTTTATACCTTAATCAAGAGGAATTTAGACCTTCCTTCAAATGAAGGATCTTGAGCTGCTAATTTATGGGGATCCTCCTCCTTAGTCTTGAGTTTCCAAGTTAGGAAACCTCCTCTCTTGATCCACCAAAGAAGCTCTCCAAAAAAATCTCACTAAAAGACTAGTTTTTATGAGATTTTAACCCTAAAACCAAAATAAAATTAGCTAACACTTTAGCTAATGTTATTCTAGGTTTAGTGAAGTGTTTTGATCAAGTTTTTATTGACATGCAATGAAGAAAACTTGATCTTAAAAGAGTTGGAAGTAGGCTGAATTTCTAGAGAAATTAGAGGGTTTTCTCTCTATTCTCTCTCTAAAACAAGTTTTTGTGTATGTAGAAATGATGTGTTGTGTTTATTTGACATAAAACACACTATATATAATGGTTGTGGCAAATGACCATTTTGCCCTTACTAATTATACCCCTTAACATCTTATGTTACAATTTGGGTATAATTTCTACACTTATTTCTTTAAGTGTTAGTTACTTATTATATCTCTATATAATAATTACTAATTACATCATTTTAAGCTAAAATTACAATTCTTTGTAATTTAAATAGCTAATCGTCAATTTTGACAATTTACACAAAATCCATAATTTATCCGACTCGAGTTCCGAACTCGTAAAACACTATCCAACATAATCAGTTAACTCTATTACTGATACATTAGGGTTTATATTATATTGTATTAAATACAAATATAATATCTTTTGGAGAAACTATCTTTATCAGTGTGACCGGGAGGGATCAGTTGATTACCGCCGTCAAAACGACAATAACGTCAAACTCTAGCCAGCCAAGCGTTATCGATTTACGTTAATCAACTGACTTAGTATTTATAATATATCCCAGGTTTATTCCTAATTAGATTTAATTAGTCAACGCATTATTGTCGGAGGACACCTACTCCAACAATCTCCCACTTGTCCGAGACAAGTCATGCGTTACCGATTCTCTTGTCCGTTATATCTCCCACTCAATGCGAAGTATCTTTCAGGTCGAACTTGCATTGGATCTTTATCAAAAGTGGTTTTCTCGATCTGGATTATGACTGTCTGACCGGAATATCTATCATAGATCTCTTCCGAGCGTGGCCACGCATTTCCAGTCACAATTCCTCGAGTGGCCCAAAGATATTATACCCTGACGTGGGTGGACGATCCCTTCTTGAATTATCTTCTTCGTTTCATACAGTCGGTAATGACCCAATAGATGTTCTTTTAGCCTCCTTTTACGGCACGACTTAGGACATAAATCAAAGTCACCACCTGCTGTATAAACTTGGACAAATAATCTCAGGTCAAAAGAATCGACTAATAGGAATAATATAGATTACCTTGCCACGACCAGGCACAAAGGTTCTATAATTGGTCAAATGTCTGACAAGGTGTCTTCTACAGCCTGTCTATGTAATCGGTATTCATCTCTATGAATCCATGACTATTGAACTAGTCATCAACCGACTTACAATCTAGTCAATTGAGACGTCACCTCATTTTATGACTAGAGACAGAATACACTGTTGATCCTGATCACTTAATAGGGTTCAAATCGTCTCCACGACCTATTAGGAATCAACAGAGCATATATATAATTCAGCATTTTCTTAAAACTGAATTAATAAAAGAGTTCAATAAAACTTAAAACGATGAATTTAATTATCATATATGTAAAAGGTAATACACTTATTAACTATTACAACATATAATCTAACACATGTCAGGCATACGCCTCAAACCCATCGAGACAATATGACCATTGTGTTTAGCCTGTGATAATGGCTTGGTTAAAGGATCAGCGATATTATCATCTGTCCTAACCTTACAAATCGATATATCTTCTCGTTCCACAAAGTCTCGAATTACATGGAACTTCCTGAGTACATGTCTAGATTTGTTACTAGATTTAGGCTCTTTAGCCTGAACTATTGCTCCACTATTGTCGCAATAGACTGGAATAGGATCCGCTGCTGTAGGGACTACATTTAATCCTTCCAGGAACTGCCGGATCCAAACTGCCTCTTTTGCAGCTTCTGACGCCGCAAGATACTCAGCCTCCGTTGTAGAATCCGCAGTCACCGATTGCTTGGTGCTCTTCCAGCATATAGCTCCACCATTCAGTATGAAAACATATCCTGATTGAGATTTTGAATCATCTCGGTCTGTTTGGAAACTAGCATCCGCATAACCCTTTACACGAAGCTCAGAATCCCCTCCATAAACTAAGAACGTGTCCTTAGTCCTTCTTAGGTATTTAAGGACGTTCTTAACGGCTATCCAGTGGCTCTCGCCTGGATTGGCTTGGTAACGACTTGTCATACTCAAAGCATATGACACGTCTGGACGCGTACACATCATAGCATACATGATCGAACCGATTGCGGAAGCGTAAGGTTTCGATTTCATGCGTTCAATATCCTCAGGTTCAGTTGGACATTGAGATTTACTCAAAGTTATCCCACTTCCCATAGGTAAAAATCCTCGTTTAGAGTCTTTCATATTGAACTTGTCAAGAATCTTATCAATATAAGTTTCTTGACTTAACGCTAGTATTCTTTTTGATCTATCTCTATAGATTCGAATACCTAGGATGCGTTGCGCTTCTCCTAAATCCTTCATCTGAAAATGTTTCCCGAGCCAGTCCTTAACAGAGTTAAGCATAGGGATATCATTTCCAATGAGTAATATGTCATCTACATATAGGATTAGGAGAGTTACTTTACTCCCACTAAATTTCAGGTATAAACAAGGTTCCTCGACACTTCGGGTGAAACCATTTTGTTTAATCACATGGTTGAACCGATGGTTCCAACTCCGAGATGCTTGCTTAAGACCATAAATGGATCTCTTAAGTTTGCAAACTTTCTTAGGACTGTTTGGATCAATAAAACCCTCAGGTTGTGTCATATACACTTCCTCTTCCAGAAACCCATTCAGGAAGGCGGTTTTAACATCCATCTGCCATATCTCATAATCATGAAAAGCAGCAATCGCTAATATTATCCGAATAGACCTAAGCATTGCAACTGGCGCAAAGGTCTCGTCATAGTTTAAACCATGAACTTGTGTGAAACCTTTAGCTACCAATCGAGCTTTGAAAATATCTTGATTTCCATCCATGCCGGTCTTGATCTTAAAGATCCATTTGCACTGAAGAACCTTGGTTCCTTCAGGCAAGTTAACCAAGTCCCATACTTGATTCTCGTACATGGAATCTATCTCGGATTTCATTGCCTCCAGCCATTTAGCAGAATTCGGTCCAGTCATGGCTGCTCTGTAGGTTGCAGGCTCATTGCTTTCTAGAAGCAAAAGGTGATCACCACCATCCTCGATCACACCTAGGTATCGATCTGGTGGGTGGCTTGATCTGCCTGACCTTCTAGGAGTGGAAAATGGAACCACAGAGTTAGACGATTCAGGAATGTCTTCTGGCAAAACATCCTGAGCCTCATTATGCATTTGTGGCTCCTGAACTTCACTAAGTTCAAATTTTCTCCCACTCTGTCTTTTAGAAATAAATTCCTTTTCTAAAAAGACAGCATCTCGAGACACAAAAACTTTGTTCTCTAGACGATTGTAGAAGTAATATCCTCGAGTATGTAAAGGATAACCTACAAAGAGACATTTATCAGATCTTTGTGCAAGCTTATTGTCAGTCTTATTTTTGACATATGCTTCACAACCCCAGATCTTGATAAATGAGAGGTTCGGAACTTTTCCTCTCCATAACTCATATGGAGTTTTCGGAGCTGATTTAGTCGGGCATCTATTGAGTGTGAAAATGGCAGTTTGGAGAGCAAAACCCCAGAATGAATCAGGAAGCTCAGTCTGACTCATCATTGATCTTACCATATCCAACAGGGTACGGTTTCTTCTTTCGGCTACACCATTTAATTGTGGTGTACCAGGAGGTGTAAGCTGTGATATGATTCCACAGTCTTTCAGATGAATATCAAAGTCATTACTGAGATATTCACCTCCCCGATCAGATCGTAAGGCCTTGATCTTCTTTCCTAATTGGTTTTCTACTTCCTTTTGAAATTCTATAAATTTCTCAAGTACCTCACTTTTATATTTAATTAGGTAGATGTAGCCATATCTACTAAAATCATCTGTAAAAGTGACAAAGTAGTCATAACCTCCTCTAGCAGTGATTGTCATTGGACCGCAAACATCTGTATGAATGAGGGCCAATAAATCTCTCGCTCGTACTCCTTTTCTTGAAAAAGGTGCTCGAGTCATCTTGCCTAAAAGACAAGATTCGCATGTTCCATATGATCCAAAATCAAATGGTTTGAGAACTCCATTGGCTACGAGTCTCTCAATGCGTTTTTCGTTTATATGCCCTAAACGACAATGCCAAAGGTAGGATTGATCGGGATCTCCTATTTTGAGCTTTTTATTTGTTACATGATAGACCTCATTTATCAAATCTAAAACGTAAATACCGTTTATAGATTTGGCTGTTCCGTACACCATATCATTAAACGAGAAGGTACAACTGTTGTTTCGTATTGAAAATTCAAAACCTTCAGCGTCTAAAACAGAAACCGAAATTATATTCTTACTTAGAGTTGGTACAAAATAGCAGTTATTTAGATACAACTCTAGCCCTGAGGCCAGTGACAGAATATACGTTCCTACTGATACGGCGGCTACTTTAGCTCCATTCCCGACACGGAGGTCAACTTCACCTTTTGCCAGCCGACGTGCCTTCGTCAGCCCCTGCAAGTGATTACAAAGGTGAGATCCACATCCAGTGTCCAATACCCAGGACGTGGTACTTGCATAATTAATGTCTATCATATATATACCTGGTTTCGACTTCTTCTCCTCCAGGTACTGTGGGCAATTTCGCTTCCAATGGCCGAAATTTCCACAATGGAAGCATTTTTGTTCAGGAGTCGCGCCTCTCTTAGCAATAGAATTGTTGCCCGAAGCAACTTTTCCTTTTCCTTTGCCACGCGCGGGTTTCTTACCCTTCCCCGCACCCTTCTTGAACTTCCCTTTTTGTTTTACCGCCATGGATAAAACATCTTTATTCGCGCTCCCACTTGACACCAAATCCCTCTCATGTTGTACAAGCATGGCATGCAATTCATGAAGATTTTTCTTTAAATCATTCATGTTGTAATTCGTCCTAAAAGGACCGAATGTTGCAGGCAAAGAATTAAGCAGACGGTATACCGCAAAATCTTCAGAAATTGGGCATCCTAACTTCTCAAGAGTTTCAACATTCTCGATAAATTTGAGAACATGAGGACCAACTGGTTGGCCCTTTGAGAGCTTAGTCTCAAAGAAACTCGAAGCTGCTTCGTATTGAAGTATTCGCGGCTTTTGCGAGAAACTAGTCGTGAGCCTAGCGAATATTTGATATGCACTAAAATCAATCATGCGTTTCTGTAAACGCGGGTGCATAGCAAAAATCAATACATTCTTAATCTGGTCAGATTCATGCTTGTACTCTTCATACATTTGTATCATATCAGGGGTGGCGTCGGGACCTGGAGCGGGAATCGGGGGTTCGTATAGAAAACGTTGTTTTCTATCAGATTGAAGGGCTAATCGCAGGTTTAACTCCCAATCAGTAAAATTGCTTCCATCCTCCTTTAGTTCATTCTTTTCCATAAAATTACGAAGCCAGGAGTCTTTGGATATTACTGAATTGGACATTTGAGCCATTTTCGACTTTAAACTACAACGTGGGAAAAACAATCGATTAAATTCATCGTCAAATTCACATTAAAATAATTATTTGTGAATTTAGGCATTTATATAATGATCTCTCTAAATTATATAAATGATTCCGAGATCCGATCTTATATAAATCTAGGCACGCGGAGGGCGATACATCCTAAATTTATGTAATTTCGGTAAACCAACTCATGATTAATTCTACACTTAGAACTCTCGGTTGATCGATTTCAACTAAATCAATCCTTTAGTCCCGTATTGCAAGACTTGTATTGCAAATCACGTCAAGATTAAACCAAAATTCACTCGTAATAACTCTTTATTAACCTACTCCCCAAGGTAAAAAGGAAACACCCCGCTAGGGCGAGCGTGCCCCTAATGAACAAGGGTTGCATAGGTATGAATTGTGGAAGGACTAAATCTCGATTTTAAAATTTTTTGTGAGAGATCTTGTCATATTTTATCTATCGCTTTTAAGTGAACTAAATCTAGCGAGTCGTGGATAATGGATATGACAATGTGGGATTTGCGTTTGGTTATAATTGTGCAGAAATTAAACCAAGCATGCATCAAATAAATCCAAGTCCTAGTATGGCCATAAGACTAGAACCTAATAAAAGCAATTAAACCTAAACTAGGCTTCAAAAGCTTCAAAGGCTCCGTCTTCAATTCGATCTCGAGTCACCAACTATTGGCTCCGTGAAAAGCGCCGGTCTTCAATATAAACAAATGTACATATGGACTATCCTATTATACATTTTTGAAAAAATAAGGAAATTAAATATTATTACAAACCGGCGATACGAGATCGCAATTATTACAAACCAATCGGATACCGTCCTTACATTTCGGTACAGTACCGATACTATAGTACTCTATGGCCATACTATACTTAGAATCATGCAAATAAGACCGAAAATCAGATTTTCAACTTTACAGTACAAGCAACCCGATAAATTTAGGAATTTCCGATTCTAACTTATTAGAATCAATAATCAACACTTAAAACACCTTTCAAGTTTAAACTAACCACCAACAAATTAGTTTTTCAATATTTAGTCTCCACTAAAATTGAATTAATTAGTTTAATTTGATTATATTTGCTAACTATTTGTCCAAAAAACACATAATAAACCCGAAAATATCTAAATAAATCATAACTAATTATGAAAAAAATTTAGAAATTATTTCATTATGTGATTTAAGCTCACAACCAGTAGCTAATTAAGGACAAAAATATGCAAAATTATTTTGGTCATTTTTTCTTAAGAAATCAATTTTCCACCATTTACATTATTACTAATTAATAACAAATGGCCAATAAAAATTATGAAATAAATTTATGGAAATTATACTCATTATAATTCTGGAAAAATTATAAATTTCTTAAATTACAAAAATCAACATGCATGTTAATCTAATTACCCATTAATTAGAAAATAGCATTAATCTTGTAAAAACAACCAAAAATAAGCAAAAATTAGCAAATAAATTCCTAAAATATCATAATTTCGGTTGGAGCATCCACATGCCCAAAACATCACATGCAACTTTAGTTTGTATGATAAAACCAATTTTTATCATTAAAAATTAATTAAGTTACCAATTAACCTAATTAAGGCTTAAAATTAACATGCAACTTAAACCGATGCTCTGATACCACATGAAAGTTATTTAGCCCCTAATTAGACTCCTCTAATTAGTACTTAATTACCCCTAATTAAGTTTAGCTAGGATCTTTTGTTGCATGCAAGATTAAAGCATAAATAAGGTAATAAAACATATTTTTTATACCTTAATCAAGAGGAATTTAGACCTTCCTTCAAATGAAGGATCTTGAGCTGCTAATTTATGGGGATCCTCCTCCTTAGTCTTGAGTTTCCAAGTTAGGAAACCTCCTCTCTTGATCCACCAAAGAAGCTCTCCAAAAAAATCTCACTAAAAGACTAGTTTTTATGAGATTTTAACCCTAAAACCAAAATAAAATTAGCTAACACTTTAGCTAATGTTATTCTAGGTTTAGTGAAGTGTTTTGATCAAGTTTTTATTGACATGCAATGAAGAAAACTTGATCTTAAAAGAGTTGGAAGTAGGCTGAATTTCTAGAGAAATTAGAGGGTTTTCTCTCTATTCTCTCTCTAAAACAAGTTTTTGTGTATGTAGAAATGATGTGTTGTGTTTATTTGACATAAAACACACTATATATAATGGTTGTGGCAAATGACCATTTTGCCCTTACTAATTATACCCCTTAACATCTTATGTTACAATTTGGGTATAATTTCTACACTTATTTCTTTAAGTGTTAGTTACTTATTATATCTCTATATAATAATTACTAATTACATCATTTTAAGCTAAAATTACAATTCTTTGTAATTTAAATAGCTAATCGTCAATTTTGACAATTTACACAAAATCCATAATTTATCCGACTCGAGTTCCGAACTCGTAAAACACTATCCAACATAATCAGTTAACTCTATTACTGATACATTAGGGTTTATATTATATTGTATTAAATACAAATATAATATCTTTTGGAGAAACTATCTTTATCAGTGTGACCGGGAGGGATCAGTTGATTACCGCCGTCAAAACGACAATAACGTCAAACTCTAGCCAGCCAAGCGTTATCGATTTACGTTAATCAACTGACTTAGTATTTATAATATATCCCAGGTTTATTCCTAATTAGATTTAATTAGTCAACGCATTATTGTCGGAGGACACCTACTCCAACAGTATTGCGTATTAATTTTTGGAGAAATGAGTATTTTGTTAATCATTTTTGGAGGTAGTGGAGTGTTAATGGGTGGTGAAAAACTTACCCTTGTTAGAATATTTAGAAGTGGGGTGTTTAAATAAAGACACCCCAAAGAAGAAATTGGGGTGTTTAAAGGATGACGGAGAGAGTATATATAAAAAAATCACTATTTGTTTACAACTTAAAACTTTTTAACCCAACACTACCAGAATCTATTACAACCTGACTTCTATTAGATTTGGCGGATCGTCCTCTCGACTAGCATATGACTCTATACTCGTGCACCTGCACATTATTATTTAACAAATCACAACACTACCCATTCCAATGAAGGTCTTACCGAGGTACATTTCATTTGTTCGACATTCCTAAAACCGACGAAGATTGGGTAAACAAACCCATTATTCATGCGCTGACTATTTGCATAAAATAAGATCATAATAGCAATGCATACAATAATATAGCCTAGACAATACATCTACATACACGCAGCAAGAAACGCAACAGGGTATTTCAAGGGCTCATGCAACGTAGTAGGGCTCACAAAACAAAAATCACGATATCAGACCAACTGGTGTCATTCATACCAAGCATGTGTCAAGTATAAACCATTCTCAGATAATATGTGCCAAGTCATATAACATGATAGTACAATCCCGAAACTAACTTACATATATTATCATATCAACCACAAAACAACCTCAAAGCACATATTCTATTCCTAACACATAATTCACGAATCACATTACATATCATTAGTTGATTCACTTTAGAAGTAGACTATATATACTTCAATTTACATAATCATGTTCAGAGGAACTCAATACGGTTCATAACTTGCAAAATTCAACTTATAGAATCATTGGTAACAGGTAGGAAAATGAGGCGAGGGTGGCAAAGATAGCATTGCGGGTCACTCGCTTGTAAGGGAACGTCTCTCCTTCATTTAATATGCCTAATAGTCATTAGTGTGCACACCCCTTGGAGGTCCTTACCCAAACGCGAGGTAGTCTCTCCTATGGGGACCATAAATATTGCCCATCAAGGTCATTTCAATCATGCAACCGATATACAAGGTTATGACTTTCCATCATATGTTCATCAACTTATGGTACTCCCCCATCAAACCACTGAGTACCATAACCAAATTGGTATTTTACTTACACATACGATGATTAGTCCGTCAACCATCAATTCACAGTACATTAAACATTAGGTGATTAGTTCGTCAATCACCAGTCACAATACTTTCATATCATGTGATCAATTTATCAATCACCAGTCGCAAGACTCACAACACTTTCACCTATACATATATGTGTAAAAAGCCGATGAGAACAGTCATACAATGACACCCACATATAATGGCATTGAAGTGTCTACAAAATGAAACCCACATGCAATGATACAGAGTGTACTTTGAATGACCTTAAAGATTAGAGGCATGTAGGAATTAAACCTATAACATTTGTGTATGTATGCACATAAATGCTTTACCAAATGAGCTATCAAACTAACACAATCTTTTATAGTAGCCATCTTAAGCAATAGGCAATCGAGAACAATTTTGATTTCACAAACCAACACTCCTTCGAATGACACCTAATATGACACCTAAAAATATGACACCGATACCCATTGTCCATAGAATGACACTGACTATCCATGCACTAACATCCACTGAAAGCCGAATTAATATCAAATGATAAACATGCCAATGTAGTTGAGCAGCCAAAGGTAAGAAAGATCTTATCGTTTCAAAAGAAGCAATAGGAGAGAAAGTCTCGTCAAATTCTGGGCCTTGTTTTTTAGCATAACCTTTTGCGATGAGCCGAGCTTTTTATTTTTTAACACTATTATCTATATTGCACTTGGTTTTTTTTTTTGAGAAAATGTAAGGACTATATTACTCAAAAGAAAATGGATCTCTTCTGGTTGTTGTGTCTTTGTTGGCCACGACCATTGTCGACGCCTCGACCTCGACCGGCAATAGCTGTTACTACCCTTTCCTCGACCACCAAATTTTTTGCCTTTCACTTGAAATCCCTTCTCGTTTTTTGGTCTTGTGAACAATTAAATCGCCCCTCTTGAGTTTTCAAATAGCTCATTAAATCATTAAAAGTATAGGCTGACAAATCATGGGCGTTTTCAATTGTTGTAACAATTGGATAGAACGTAGCAGTCAAAGTTATTAATATTTTGGAAACACAAATCTGATCTTTCATTGTTTCTCGGTAAAACCACATCCAATTGACAACTAAACTAGCTCTAGGAAGGTAATCTTGGAATATATCATGCTTTTGCATATGGAATCTCAAATTTAGAACGTAGTGTTTGGAATTTCACTTCAATTACCAAGATTGTTGGTGAAAGGCAGATATTTTAGAATAAAGTTAACAAACAGGTGAAAGAAATAATTTCTGATGCATTGATTAAAATAAGAGAGTGGCCTTATAAAGGCTTACAAAGCTAACGACTAATCTTAAAAATAGAAGATTAAGATTTGAAGTGCGTAGATGCATAACTAAAGTAGTCGTAATAGAACTCCTATGGTGACTCTAACAAGGAGTAACAACCCGCTAATAACATATCTAATCCTAAAAACATCATTTGAAGCAAAATAATTAATTAAATACAATAACTAATTAACAAAGAGATTATTTATATAGGAGATCACTAATGGGAGATTATAAAAGTGATCACGCTAATCAAGGTGATTAAGGAACAAACTATTATTACACATACATTAGATTAGCTAAAAATGGGGGATATGGGCCCATGGGCCGAAAAATCGGAAGAAATGTGGTTAAATTGGCTCAACAAGCTTCCGTCGTTCCTCGCTCTTTGCTTCGAGCCTCGCAGCGTCACAACGTGCTAGTCGCGGCTCCAACGAGCTGCGCCTCACGCCTGGCGTAGTAACTTGCTACACGGGGTCGCGCCTAGGGCTCGAACTCTCGATCCTTCGGCTTTCCTTCGCTTAAATTTGTTCTTTGGCCTAATGTTGTGCTCTTACGACCTTGTCGGTTTTGCAGGACGTTAGAGTCCAGCCCATTGAGTCTATCAAAGTACAAAACAAAAGTATAGACACTGATCTCGGAAAGTACATGCATAGAAACCATATTTTCTACACAAAACAAGTAATAACTGACATATATAGTAAAAACATACAAAAACATGTATAAGATCACATGTAATCCGTGAATACTAAGCCAAGAAGTACGTAAAAATGTAGCAAAGAGAGACGAATATAAAGACTCATCACTTTGGCATGTTCACTGCGTACCACATCACTTGGCTCCAAAATGGTCATAAGCACTCTCGATACACAATGCACCTTCAAAAGTTTATTTAGAGAGAAGATCAAGTGAAGTCATAGTACCATTCAAGTCATTAATCTGATCCTTCCAAGCTCCAATACCCCTCTTAACTTTCAGAATCACTAGTATTTGGAGTAACAAACCATGTGTTCTTTCTAAGAATCATATCGGCCATCATCTAGAAAAATCACACCCCCAAATAGTTTCTATGTAATTAACCTCCACAACCATTTGAACGACCAATTGTGCTTTGTGCCATGACAAGCACCCTTCATTTCTTGGTGCGCAACAAGTACTAACGTAAAACATCATCATTCTGATTTCTTCCCTTGCAACACATTACTCTAGAAAAAATCCTTGCAAAAATTGTGCGTTCACTAAATAATGCTTTTGGGGACCGCTAAATTAGCACTTTAACACTTTCAATGTAAAAATTATTAAATTGGTAAGCTAAGCTCTACCAGCATAGGAGAGCAGACCATTAGACCAATGTATTGAATATGGATTTTCACCAAAGTATCGAAATATCTTTTCTTTAATTGTTGGAGAGTGAAGGCCATGTGCGATTTGACTATATTTTTTTGATCTGATTTGAATTGAACTAATTTGATTTGATTTGATTCGAAATAAACTTGATTTGATTTGATCTGAAGTTAATTAATTGATAAATTAACTACAATTAGACGAATTAATAACTAGAAATAGACTAGATTCATTGATTGTTATTTAGATAATTCTGATCTGATTTGTATGAATAAAACTAATCTGATTTGATTTGATTTGAATAAAACTGATCTCATTTGAAAACACTGTTGAATAAGTTGAATCGCACAGGGCCTAAGTCGTATACCAATATACATAAACGAGGAAGAGTCCTCTCAAATCGTGATATCTGAAGAATTTGTTCTTTTACATGATCTTTGCCATCCTCATAATAGATATACGTATTAGATGAGTCTGCAATTGATATAGAATCATTTGCAAAATTGGAAAGATAGTCATTTATAACATCTACAATTAATAAAGAATACCTCTGCTGAAATCATTAAATTGGTAATTTACGGTATTTTTTAGTGTTCTTTGGGTGACGATCGAGTGGGTTCGAAAATAATGGTGTTCCCTTGCTCGACTTGTTTTGCCCAGACGACGATAACGTGCCGGATTTGAAGATTTGAAGTTATCAACGGAGTTATTTTGTTTCCTTATTATTTTAGCAAACTTTTTGTAATTTTAGTCAAATTACCATGAGTTTGAGGGCGGGGGATAGTGTACATAGGCGTCAGACATTTTTCGAGATAAACGTCGGTTTCGCGTTCGACGTCGTTAAGCTGAGTGACGTCTATAAGATTACAATAGACATTGGTTTTTTAGACATTTCTAATCCCATGTGTATAAGATTTATAGACATTGGATTTTTTTCGACAAAACCGATGTCTATTACCATAATACTTTCTAAAAAAAACCGATGTCTATTATCTAATATATACATCATATTTATGGTAGCCCATGTCTATTCCTCCACCGACACCTAACAAAAAAAAATTGCGTCCTGCACATCAATTTGTACGCATGACCAATATTATCGAGCCATTTTAAAAAATCCGAGACTCAGGATAACGGTATACGATAATAAACATTGATACCTTCATTAGAAATTGTAAAGTATTACAAGCATTGATTTTGATAAGTTACAAGATCTAGAAAACCTGAAATCAAGAATGAGATATTAAAGATCTAAAACAACTAATTGTTGTTGTAAAACAAAACAAACACAAATATAAAATAAGAAAAGAAGGTTGAGTGAATGCAATGAAAGTATAACCTGCAAACAAGAAAAAGAAAACAAACACCAAAGAGAAGGTGCAAAGTACAATTCATCCACAAGATAAAAATAACCATGAAATATCAAGTTCTCTCTCCTCTATTTCTCCGACCAAGCCATTCAATTACTCCCAATTCTCTCCTCTTCACCATCTGAAACACACTGACCTCTTCTTTGACTGCCGATCAATCATCGTCATCGCATGGCTACACTCACGTAGTCCCCTTATACCCACGCACCAACATCACCACCATCTCGGGCTCCGACATCACCGCACTACGACATCATTGACTCCTTTCTTCCGTCCGCCAAATCTACGTAGCCCTCCACCAGATCTGCATCCGCCGCAATACTGTCTCCATCACTTTCTTTGTTACCTCCTATCTCACCCCAAATAAATGAATGAAAAACAAATGATGTGGTTTGATTTGGATTTCTTAATAATTTGTGAGCATACCAATGGTGGAGATAGTGATGAATAGAGGCGAACACTTTGTCTTAACTGTTGCCCTTAACTTTTTCTAAACACTTTCTCTCTCTACCTACCTAGATTCTCCCCACTATATCTTTGTAAAGAAACAAAAAGAAAGGAGTGAGTATTAAGAGAATCAATTGTTTTTCTTTATATAACGTAAAAAACTAAATATGTTTTGATACCTACCTTGATGAGACATCTCAGAGATTATACACTTTTGGCCATGGCCTGTAATAAAAACTTGTTCAAACAAACTTTGATTCTCACACACCAGACATTATTATAGGATTCAAAATCTATCAGTTCGATAAAAAAAACCTACTAAATCACTCAATTTTCAAACCAAGTCACACGTGGCTCGGCTCATAACCTCAAAAACCTTATATTTTCTATCTAAACACCCTATAACAATCAGTTAACTCATACCCAGAATCACTACAACTCCACCTAACAATTTCCCACCAAAATCACCGATAGTCATGCACAAGACCTCAATCGAATTACCCACTACTTCTACAAATAAATAGATAAAAACCGAAATTGCGATTAGTAAAACATTATTACAAATTTAAAAAAAATTAAACACAGACAAAATTTTTTTTGAAACCATAATACATAAGGCGAGCATGAGAGGGTACTTGCTTTAAAACATGGGAATCGGACCAAGGAATCGCTAAGCATGGTTCCTAAAATTTGGCACTGGAACCGATATTGCTAGGTCATGGTTCCTAGGAATTAGCCACCAGTATCCCCGGTTCCAACAACGGTTTCGGGTACCAGCTCTGCTATATATTTTTTGCAAAATCAATGGTTTTAACTAATTTGCATCAACATACACAATGTTCATTTGTTATATAAAAACTAAAGTCATAAATTTTTTCACTTATATATTGTTTGAGCGTGTACCCGGCGGGTAACGGTTTCGAAAACTATAAGAACCGGAACCGCTTATAACGATGCGAGGGTGCGAAAGGAGATTAAAGACAGAAACGTGAAACATGATAATCGTGGCTGAGAGATAGAAGAAAGTGAGCTAGGGTGAATGTTCTAAAAAAAGAAAGAAAAAAAAAAGACGAAGAAGAAATAACACAAGCCACAAGCCAAAAGCCAATTTAGGATTAGTAAGAACACGTACAGTGGTGTGTTTCAACGAAATGGAGAGTTAACTTTTGAGGGGAGAGGAAAGCGAAGAAGTTAACTTCACCCCTGGAATGTTGTGTTTCAAGAGAATGGAGAGTTAACATTTTTTCAACATTCGATGTAGCTAACTCTTCATTTGCACCACACAAGTAGTTAGTTGCAGCTAGAGAGTTAGTTGATAAAAAAAAAAAATAATACTTTTGCCAACTGTTTGTACGCGGAGGAAAAAATTGAAGAAGAAATTGGACATGTTCCTATTGCCAATCTACGTGCATGCTGCAACATATTGGAAAATGCATGCTTTTGTACAAGTGGGGTGCACAACCACCCTATTTATTTGTTTTTTGTGAATTACCAGATTAATGTAATTCTACAAAATTGTGCCGCTTTCCTTTTGTACTTTCCTTTTTTCATTCTCCTTTCAATGAATTTATTGTATAGTTGTAACAAAAAATAAAAATTTTGCATCTTCGTATAGAATTGGGCAGCAATCCAATGGGAACAAAAAAAATTGGTATCCTAAAATACACCCATACACTATTGGGTTACTATTCCAATGTCAATTATTACGATAAGATTTGTTTGGCATAGATTTGTCTAAGTTAATATACTCTTATACTATCTTTTATCGTATAAATTAATTTATTTTCCTATATAAAGTGCCCAGTATTAGGGTTGAGCAAAAAAAAAAACGGGTCCGGGTCCTGAAAATTCGGACCCGTTACTCGTTGGGTACCCGTTAAACAACGGGTCCAAAATGTACCTGTTGTTCAACGGGTCTATTAACGTACCCAGAACCAAAGTAGAAGCTTTTGGAAACTTATATACAAGCCCAGCCCAGACTAACGGTCAAGTGAGCATTAGAGCAGCCGATAAATCTATATTCTAGATTTCTAGACCATGCAATACGCAAGTCCAAGAGTGTGTTCATCAACATATGCCACCCCATTTTATAATAGAAGTTTTCTCACATCTTCCTTCTCTTGGTCGATGTGGGACAAACTTTTACTGTAATTTTTGTTTTTTTTCGTATTGTTAGTAAGTAGTAACTTTATTATAAGTAGTTTATACTTGTTATCTATGTAATTAGTAGTAGTAATTTTGTTATCTTATTCAAGAGTACTTACAATTCATGTTAAGAAAGACGAGATAATGAGAAAGTATGAGGAAGTGAAGACATAGTATAATACTTGTTTTGTGAGTATGCATACATGACCATTACAATAGTACTATATCTCGGTTAATTATGTAGATTAAAAGAGTATGATAAGACGAATCATCTCTTATTTATAAATGTACATACTTAGGTGGATGGGATTAAATTTATTATAATGAATATGCAATATTTGTGACACTATATTCGATTTTCTTATCACATTAGCTTAGTTGAGAACATATATATGACTACGGCCTACCGGGTCATTGAAATTTTGGTAAGAAACTTAGAAGAATTACTAGCTTGTAATTATATTCCAAAGAAGTTTGAAAGTAAGACTTAAAAAGAGGGAGGATGGTATCTTAACAGTTAGCAATCAAACACTGAAATGGACACACTAAAATGATAAGGTAGTATCGATAAATTGATGGTTTGATTATTATCACACAAAAGATCATATTGATGAACGATCATGGGGGGTTTGGTACAAGAGATTTGAAACAGGAAACAACTAACCATGGTTGTGAATACGCACCACTACTATACCACATAAAACCATTAACGTGGGATTGCTGGACACCCGCGTTTGAACATGTTAGATCGATGATCAAGTAAATGGATGCTTGCAAAAATAACAAAGAGATTGCGATATAAGTAAAGAGAACTTTAGGAAAAAAACGCATAAATTTGCCCCACATCGACCAAACATGGAAAATGTTGGAACCTTTGTTCTATATATAGTGTAATAACTTGTAACAAGTCACAATTCCTATCTTTGTAATGCTAGGCTTTTACATTTTTTGACTAAGTGAGCATATTGGAACTCAAGGTCATAAGTAAAGGTTGCCTTTTGGGCCTGACATAGTTGTGCGTATTGTATATGGTGCAAACTGAGCGGGTATCCGTTACCCGTTGCGCTTAAGACGGGTCGGGGTCCGGGTCCTAAATTTTAGGACCCGTCGAGAACGGGTGTGGGTCCATATTTTTGGAGTGGGTACCCGCTCTTACTCACCCCAGTACTATATATCTTTCAAATACATAGCTTTTGAGAATTTCAAGAATTGTCGACGAATTCGAATCACGGAATTAATCCTCCCAAAACAAACAGAAATCAAACCGTTCCCATAATCCGGTTGTTAAAAAGTCCAATACAAACGTGTATGGAAACACTCTATACTCAAACAACTCGTTCAATCTGCAAAGCGCACGACGTCCGAATTTGTTACCATCATCTATGTCCAAGACTGAACAATTTGGACATCTTCTAGAATGGGATGATTGCTTGCAACCATCACATTGGTGCATGTTATAGTCAAGAAATACGTCACCATAGAGGTGATTTGATTTTGTTTAGTTCATAAGCTACGAGAAACGATGATGACGATGACGGGGATGATGTGCAAGATGAAAGGGGGGATGAAGATTGAGATGGAGAGGAGGATGAGGATCAAGAGAGCCAGTTGGGTGCAAATGTAACGAAGACGAAATTGAGAAAACAATATTGGACAATTGATGAAGATACGACTTTGATTAGTGGTTGGTTGTTGTATGGAAAGATAAGAATATTGGTATAAATCAAACAAAAGAAATTTTTTGTGGTAAATAACATACTATATGGCGAAAGCATTACCAATATCACCTCCGAGAAAAATCAGGCCATATGCATTCACTAATCGTTGGGGTAAGATTTGAAAAAGAGGTTGCTAAATATATATGTGTTGTATCTGCAGAAGAAGGTAGCTAGGAGGGTTAGTAGAATGTTAGACCAAGAAGTTATGGTTATGGCTAAATCTGATAATGGTAAGGATTTTACTATGTATTAATATTATGCCGAGGATTTATTGAAAAAAGAACCCAAATTTTACAAAGTATATCTTCCACAAGGCTATGAAAACTTTTTTATTTTGACCCAAACCAATTGAAAGTACTGACATAATAGCAAATTTATTGAGAAATTAATGCTAGGTGTATGCGCTCATTGCCAAGAACTGGTTTTTTATAAGGAGAGAGGAAATGGGAGTAGGTGGGGTTGAGGGGTTAACGGTGTTAGAGTGTGGCTAGTCAAAAACGAAGAAGTGGCTGCGAATAGACAAGTCGCAAAGTTTAGCGGCATTTTAGGCAAGTCGGAAAGCTCGGGGCTACCGTGGATAAATTAGCAAATTTCAGGGCTACCATGGATAATATCCTTTTTTTTCAAATAAAGTTTTTTTTAAACAAAAAATTATTCTTAAAAGGGTTATTCACGTGGTACCCTTGTGTTTACAAGAATTGCACGTGTTACCCATTGTTTTGACATTTTGTACAAAATACCCTCCAAATTTGCATGTCGGCACACGGTACCCTCTCTTTCTAACTCAATTAATTAACTTATAGAGTTAACTCTTAAAACCAAATAATCTAATCCCAAACTTTTCTCCTTTCTCTCTTCCCTTCCCATTCCCCGCCTCCTTGCCACTGTCAAACTGCACCCAACAACATTGCCTCTCTCCCACCACTGTTGTCGGCATGGCCAAATGATTTGTACGCCTCTCGGGATTCCCTCAACTCTCCTCCCCTCTCCCCCAAGTAATTCTCCCTCCCCTCCACTCCATCGCTCCTACCTATTTTTGATGTCGCCATGATTTGCTCCACCTCTCATCTCCCTCTTGAAACATATGGTGGTGAAAGATGTTATTGATGTTTAAAGAAGCTCTATATAAAAAAAAAGAACTAGGTCCAATGGTGTTCTGTTGTAGCCTATGATCGTGGTGGGGTGGGATGTTATCATCAGCTTTGGGCGTGTTGACCGGTGGCCTCGGTGACTACCCCTGTGTATACTATATTGTTCAGCTGGGATAAGTGGGCGGTGGTGGAAGAGTATAGGGAGGGGAAGGAGAGAGAGAGAATCGGTGGTGTTTCATGCCAAAATAAATAAATTAAAAGTTCATGTTCCAGGTGACCGTAACAAAAAAAAAATGGACCATGCATTGTTCGAGAATGTCTAATAGTGAGTTGGGATTAATTTTGTGACACCAACCAAAACTTCTTTTTTTGAAATAAATTGAAATTCATTAATATTGTCGCCAAACATCACTTATATCAAGAATTATAAAGATACAAATATCATCAAATAAATCTAATTGACACAATTCTTCCTAATTAACAAAATTGATCCCTTGCACATCGACATCTTCACGTCTTTCAACTCGAAAAAGAAAAGGCATCGAAGATCTATGTAACTCGAAGAAGAAAAGGCAACCAAAGTAGTTAATGGTATTTGATGCCGAATTTAGCATCCATTGCAACATCCATTGCAATGCCATGACAAAATTAGTGAATATCAGATCTTTGTAGAAATCTCGCGAATCTCAGTATAAACCCACCTACATGGTGGTAGACATACCCTCTCGAGGATGTAACGATTTATTATTAAATATAACTAGTGATAACTGATTAATTAGGGTGAACAATAAGAAAATTGGGGCTTACGACCATATAATTGATGGTTGGTAGCCGCTAGATTTAGATCTAGAAGGTAGGGTTTTTTAGAGAGGAGGAGGAGGAGGAGGAGGAGAAATGGGAGAAAGGCTGATTTTTAGGTAGGATTATTTTTGAAAGATTTTTTTTTTTTTTTTTTTTTTTGTAGAAGGTTGGTTCTTTTATTCATGCACAAGGGGAAAAGGAAAAGAACAAGTTACAAAAATGGGCACCCATAAGTATCAAACACCTATGAAATCAGTCTCACAGATTATCCTACTACTTCCTCTAGATTACAATTGTTGCACCAATAGTAAAGCCTTGCACTAACGATAAACTTAATCTGCCTAATCAACCACTCAGTTGAATGCTCATCATCATGAAAGATCCTATAATTCCTTTCTTGCCAAATGAAATAGATGGCAGTGGTGAAACTACAAGTGGCCCATTTGTATTTCCAATGTTTATTGTTTGATCTCTTCCTGTACCAGTTGATGATGTCTTTTATCCTACTGCAGCTTTGATTCATGCCAATCAAAACCCTTATAGCACTCCAGACATGAGCTGAATACTCACAATTCAAGAAGATATGTCTATGAGTCTCAGCTGCCTTCTTACACAGAGAGCATCTGTTTATCATTATCATACCTCTTTGAATCATGTTGTCCACATTAGGCAGCTTCTTTTGCATTGCCAACGCAGTAATAAAACTGTGTTTTGGAAGATTAATCCCTGCCAAGACAATCTTATGCCAATTGACTTCAGTGTACTTAACTCTGAAATGTTCATATGCAGCTGCAGCCTTGAATTTGCCATTCCTACACCAGTTTGAAAGCAGCTTTTCCAAAGTAATCTCACTATCCAGGTTGGAAACCAGCTCATTTTTGAGATTGATAATGTTTCTCCAGTTTTCAGAGTCTGCAGTAATAGCTGTGCGACTTTCTATTGGGGAGTTTTTGACCTTGTAAGCTAAGCATAAATCCACTTCTCCCAAAGACCCTCCTTATTTGATGTCAATCTCCAGAGCCATTTACACATCAGTGCCTTATTCCAGGCCAACACCTCTTTTATACTCATACCAGCCTCACTTCTTGGTGCACAAACACTCAACCAACTTTTAAACTGCATCTTCCTTTGATCAGGCCCAACATTCCAAACAAAGTCTTTGCAAATCTTGTGAATTTGTTTAATAACTTTTCTTGGAATGAGGACACTGCTGCACCAGTAATTCTCGAGCCCAAACACAACAGAATTAATGAGTTGGCATTTGCCAGCATAAGAAAGAGTGAGAGCTGTCCAGTGCTTAATGTTCCTACATTTTTATACCTCGGATTACAGCGGGTTAGTATATGTAACTAAGAAATCTTCTTATTCGTTCTCGTTCTTCCCACAATAAGATAAATTTATAAGTTAAATCACGTCTATTATTTATCATTGTCTCCAATTTGAAACTTATAATCTACCTACTTTATGGATGTTCTTATCTTAGAATATATTTTTAGAAAATATTCACCTTCTGAATAGCATAATCTGTCAATTACATTTTGCTAATATTTTCAATTCTTGCCCCGTGCACATGGTCATCTACTAATTTTCTTATTTAAGAAGTTGTAATTGAGATTACATTTTTTAAAATCAAACATGCTGACAACCTGGATGTGTTGACTTCCACCAAATGAATCGATCGTTGTTGCCAACATTTCGCAACAAACATTGAAGCCATATACTTTCTTTTGCTATATTAAGAAATTCTCAATCATTTTATAAGACATGTTTGCTTCATTACTGGCCAATCAAAGACGCTAAAGAAATATAAACCCTTCTCCGTCCCTTGAAACCCATCTTCATAAAGGTTAATACTCCTCTCACCTTCTCAGAATAATTTTTTCTTAGCGTCTTTCTCCAAGTTATCATGAGAATGGTGAAAGGAAACTGCATCGAGGTTGCACCTTCCATTCTTATTACTCAAAGAAAATCAAATTTCGCGAAGTTGGAGACGATTTTGGAAGAAGGCACCCAACGATACGACGTGGTAGTCCCCAAGAGAATATTCATTGCACTTCCTGTTTTCTTGTCCATGATTTTGTATTTTTTGTTGTATAAAAACATTGCTTGACATGAATGGGAAGAGAGGGTCATTTTGAGATACAACTAGAGATGGGAGAATATTTGTGATACTCTCAAAGTATAGGTATGAGGGTATTTGCCAATTCAAGAGACGGTGAATTTAAAATTGTGAATGTATGGTGAGTCCATTAGCCTTCAGGATTTAATGAAGGTTCCCCATGTTTTTAGAAGTCGAATTTAGCTTATTAACAATTGAGCATGCGCATATCTTACCAATTTGCGAATCACATCAATACGATTTGGTATGAACTTCTTTATATTGTTCTAACAATTACATTTCGCCTTTGAACTATTGGTAAAAGATCGTTTAGTCGGGTTTTTCTTTGATTATTTCTTAATCATTATGCACCAATCTTTTATTTGACTGTCAAATTTCAAACAACCCCTGTAACAAATACATAACTATAAATATAGTTTCTAAAGCAATCAAAGATGAATATAAGCAATTAAAATTTTTGTATTTCTTCACGTACATGTTTAATATTTTATTATCAAGTTCACACCAATAATGTGGCGTAGCTGTTCCTGGAATTTTGAGGGCCCTATTTATTGGTACCATATAATAATAATTAAAAAATAAACAATTCTAGGTCGTAATTATCACTTTTAATGATACGCTTATATTATGTAGTCGGTTTTTTGGGGTTGAAAAGTAACATTTCCTTACTTTGTACATCAAAGGTTGTATAGAAGTACAAATGTATGCATATTGATAATAATATGTAAATTTTTCGTATCCATAATGGGCGGCAAACGAATGATGCAAAAGGAAAAAAAAACATGATAATAAGCATTTGATGATGCAAACGAGAAAAGGGAAGAGAAAAACAACATATATGAATGAGAGAAAATGTAAAAAAGTTTAATGGGCAAGCAAAAAAATATGAAAACTGAAAGAAGTTGATAAAATTTAGGCCTCAAATAAGGTGCTAGTATGTGCGGGGCTCGCAAAAAGGTTTGGATTTGCAACTTACTAAACTAACCAATTTGATGTTTGAAACTCAGAGTAACCACCGTATCTTTTCCCAAACAAGGAAGGGTATCGAAACAAGTTTAAAAAGCACAAGTTCGAAAACAAATGAAAGAATTTTAAGAAAAAACCTTTCGAAAACTAAAAATGACAACATGCGCCATAAAGACAAAAATCCATTTTATTGCTTATTTACAATTTTGGAAAACTGGTCTACGAAACAAAGAAAAAGGGTTCGGGGCCTTAGTTAAAGGGTGCAAAAATTCGGGACTCGTCTCCTTTCCGTCATAAAGACAATCACTTACTAATACATCATTTCCTTCTAAAGATCAGAGTCTCGGTATATTGGTTACGTTAATATGTATATAAATAAGTAGAAATAGAAAAGCACATATATTCACATTGTCATTCACATGCAAAAGTTTAGAAGAAGAATTCAAATAATGTCCCGAGTCTTTTTGTAAGGACTTGGGGGTTTGAACACCAAAGTTGCCCTACGTACCTCTCATTGTGGAATTTGAGTCCACTAGAGGATCAAAACCCGACGTAGTTATGACAGGCAGCCTTACGACAACGGCCTTTTCCACTAAGGAAGTATCGGCTAATATCCGCTAGGGTAGGTGGATGGATCTATAGGGTAGATATCATTCCATTGGGGAAACGATCAAACTGATTCCACTGAGGATATCACCCTTGTGGGGGTATAAATGGGTTTTAGTTCCCTTGGAAGGGGTAGAAAGTCATTTCGCTTAAAGTCGTGCTATTGAGAGACTTTATATATGACTCACATTAGAGTCAAGTCGATCCACATAGAATAGATCAAGGTATATTCCGCTTGCATCTATGTGTCTTTCATCGAGACGGCGACCGCCATTATTGATCACCATGCCTCTTGAACCAGGCATGCCTCCTGAACGAGGTCTTAATATGGATGACTCGGCCTTTGTAATGCGAGTTTAAAGATTATTACTCAATAGTTTGACAATGATTGAATTGACTCTCGCGAGTAAATTTAATGTAATGGTTGGGTTATATGTTTGGGCTCGGTGAAATTGGTCGTTGATGTCTTGTCGTGGTGGTGAGTTAATTTGGTCGGATAGGCCTTATAGGTAGCATTTAAGCTTGGTTTAATCGCAAATCGTACATCACTCATTGTGAGCGACCTTGAGGTTAATCGATGTCTTTACGACGATTTTAGTCGCTTAATATCACTTGTCAATCCTTGGAGGAGAGTGGAGGAGCAAGCAACGAGGAAGGAGATAGCTTGGCCACGCTCCAAGAGACACGCATCATCACTTTAAACTTCAAAAGCTTATAAATTTTCATCTAGACAATATTTTTCCAAAATTCTAAATGGAGTAGAAAGCTCATCGTCTTAGCTTTCCAACGATATATTATGAGCTCAATTTAGAGTTTGGAGGTTAAAGTTATGAGCGTTTTAAGATCACGCTACATACCAGTTTCTCGGACCGAGAATACCTCGTCTCAGGCCGTGGAGAGTCATCCCGGACCCAGACCATACCTTCTTGAACCGAGGAAAACCGTCAGTCGGATTTCGAGGACCAGCGGATTTCGAGGAACAACAACCTTGGGCCGAGAAGTATGTCTCTCGGTCCGAGGAGATCACTCGGGTCGGTCCGAGAAACTCGTCCTCGGTCTGCAGAAGGCAACTTCCAGGACGTTTCCTACTTTCCTTAGAACGGGTTTCTTTGGCTAAATATCTGTTTTTTTCTTTTAGTGCTCTGTTTCTACACTATAAATAAGGGGCCTTAGAAGCCCTCATTTATCATCTGACATTTCACATAATTTAGAGACGGCAAATTCACGTGGTGCCCCTGAGTTATGTCAAAATGCACGTGGTGCCCCCATTTTGCAAACTACTACTCTCTAGTGCCCCTGAACTATTACACCCAATGCACATGGTGCCCCTTTTACCCATATTGACCCAAATTGACTAACGGTGTTAACTTTCAAGAGTTAAGTGATGACGTGGCATTAGATTAGCATTTGGGCGGGAAAGTTAGTGTAGGATTAGTGATTAATTATATTTTTATAATATTAAAATTAAAAAAAATCCAAAAAAACACACAAAAAAAAAAATTCTTCAGAAAATATTTTTGAAATTTTGCAAGTTTTAATAAAACTAGTCATTACAGATTCTGTCAGCGGCACCATGTGCATTGCTGAGTAAACCTCAGGGGCACCGTGTGCATTGCTGAGTAAACCTTAGGGGCACCGTGTGCACTTTTTTCTTAAAACTTTCAAATTTTCAAAAATATTTTCGAAAGAAAAAAATATTTCTGATTTTTTGGAAATTTTTATTTTATTTTATTTTATTATTTTATTATTGTTTTAATATTATAAAAATATAATTAACTGCAAATTCACGTGGTGCCCCTGAGTTATGTCAAAATGCACGTGGTGCCCCCACTTTGCAAACTACTACTCTCTAGTGCCCCTGAACTATTACACCCAATGCACATGGTGCCCCTTTTACCCATATTGACCCAAATTGACTAACGGTGTTAACTTTCAAGAGTTAAGTGATGACGTGGCATTAGATTAGCATTTGGGCGGGAAAGTTAGTGTAGGATTAGTGATTAATTATATTTTTATAATATTAAAATTAAAAAAAATCCAAAAAAACACACAAAAAAAAAAAAAATTCTTCAGAAAATATTTTTGAAATTTTGCAAGTTTTAATAAAACTAGTCATTACAGATTCTGTCAGCGGCACCATGTGCATTGCTGAGTAAACCTCAGGGGCACCGTGTGCATTGCTGAGTAAACCTTAGGGGCACCGTGTGCACTTTTTTCTTAAAACTTTCAAATTTTCAAAAATATTTTCGAAAGAAAAAAATATTTCTGATTTTTTGGAAATTTTTATTTTATTTTATTTTATTATTTTATTATTGTTTTAATATTATAAAAATATAATTAATTAATAATCCTACACTAATTTCCCCACCCAAATGCTAACCCAATGCCACCTCATCACTTAACCCTTGAAAATTAACACCGTTAGTCAATTTGGGTCAATATTGGTAAAAGGGGCACCATGTGCATTTGGTGTAATAGTTCAGGGGCACCAAAGAGTAGTAGTTTGCAAAGTAGGGGCACCACGTACATTTTGACATAACTCAGGGGCACCACGTGAATTTGCCGAGAGAGAATTCTAGAGAGCATTTTATTATTCAAATATTAGCTAAATAATTATGGGTTTTAAAAACGGCAAATTCACGTGGTGCTAGGGCTGGCAAACCCGACCCGACCCGATTCGTTGACCCGAAAATCTGACCCGATAAGACCCGAAATTGTGGTCAACAAAACCCGACCAGACACGACCCGATGATGACCCGAACCGACACAACCCGATATGACCCGACCCGAAACCGACCCGACCTCCTGCAATCCGACAATGACCCGACTCGTAATGCCAAAAATTGAACTAACGCCCATAAATGACCATAAGTAACTAAAACCGATTGTGACCCGACCCGATCCGACACAAAATTTCCCCGATAAAACCGACCCAAAACCGACCCGACCCAACCCGAACCCGACCCGAAGGATCACTTGACCCGTTATGACCCGACCCGATACGAACCGACCCGACATAACCCGACCCGGAACCGACCCGACGACCCATTTGCCACCACTACGTGGTGCCCCTGAGTTATGTCAAAATGCACCTGGTGCCCCTGAACTATTACACCTAATGCACATGGTGCCCCTTTTATCCATATTGACCCAAATTGACTAACGATGTTAACTTCAAGCGTTAAGTGATGATGTGGCATTGAGTTAGAATTTGGGTGGGCAAATTAGTGTAGGATTAGTAATTAATTATATTTTTATAATATTAAAACAATAATAAAATAATAAAAATAAAAAAATTCCAAAAAATCTGAAATATTATTTTGTTTCGAAAATATTTTTCAAATTTTGCAAGTTTTAAAAAAAAAGTGCACATGGTACCCCTAAGATTTACTCAACAATGCACATGGTGCCCCTAAGGTTTACTCAGCAATGCACACGGTGCCCTTGAGGTTTACTCGGCAATGCACATGGTGGCCCTGACAGAAAACTGTAACGGCTAGTATTATTAAATTTGCAAAATTTCAAAAAAATTATGAAGAATTTTTTTTTTTTGAATTTTAATATTATAAAAATATAATTAATCACTAATCCTACACTAACTTTCCCGCCCAAATGCTAACCTAATGTCATTTCATCACTTAACCCTTGAAAGTTAACAACATTAGTCAATTTGGGTCAATATGGGTAAAAGGGCACCACGTGCATTAGTTGTAATAGTTCAGGGGCACCAGAGAGTAGTAGTTTCCAACGTGAGGGCACCACGTGCATTTTGACATAACTCAGGGGCACCACGTGAATTTGCCGTTTTAATAACAAATTTAGTGTAATAATTAGTATGGGAGGTTAATCCCCTTCCACGACTCATGCTGAAATCAATCATATTTTTATGCTAATATAAGAATTTCTTTTCCCTTAATTTTGCATTTAATTTCTTAGTATTTAATTACTTGTTCTTTAATGCAGGGTTTATCCTTGTTTTCTCTAATAGGTTAATTAGATTGATTTGGTTATTTCATTTGCTTGGTTTATTGATTGATGATATTTGATTAATGACCAAAAGGAAGCAACTTTCACATCATTAGTGTATGGTTATGACTAACTTGTGATTATGGAATTAATTAGGCAACTAATAGATTAGATTTAATTAGTGTCACGGTTGAGGCTAAGTAGGTACTAATTTAGGTGGTTCCATTTCCTTTATTAATCTTTGTTCTTATTCGCTTTTATTTGTGATTTGTTTGAGTGGTGACTAGAAAATTAATTAGGAGTAAAGGAGGAGAATTTGGTAGCGGTTGCTCAAATTCCCCATAAAAGCGGATTAATTGACTAATAGTCGGAATTTGGCAAGAATTGCATAATTGGTTGTGAAATAAATCCGCGAGTCTTCTTTAACATCATTGTTTACAACTCGTTTATTTTAATACTCAAATACAAAACGGCAAATTCTCGTGGTGCCCCTGAACTATGTCAGAATGCTCGTGGTGCCCCTATGTTTGAAACTTGTACACTGTGGTGCCCCCAAACTTTACCCCAACCAGCACATGGTGCCCTTCCCACCCTTGACCGTTAACTCCGTTAGTCCTTTGACCGTTAAGTGATGACACGGCAGTGATTAGCGGCTGGCGGGAAAGTTAATTAAAGATTAACTATTATTTAATTAAAAAAAACGGCAAATTCCCGTGGTGCCCCCGAACTATGTCAGAATGCTCGTGGTGCCCCTATATTTGAAACTTGTACACTGTGGTGCCCCCGAACTTTACCCCAGCCAGCACATGGTGCCCTTCCTATCCTTGACCGTTAACTTCGTTAGTCTTTTGACCGTTAAGTGATGACATGGCAGTAATTAGCGGTTTGCGAGAAAGTAAATTAAGGATTAACTATTATTTAATTAAAAAAATTTTAAAAAAAATTTTAAATTTTTTTTTTTCTCGGAAACTCGAAAATTTTTCACAAAAAAATTCAAATTTACAAAAATTAGTGCCCATGGTGCCCCTGAACTTTACCCTCAAGTACATATGGTGCCCCCTAACTTTACCTCCCAGTGCATGTGGTGCCTCTCTTATAACATGAACTAGAATTCATGTAATTAATTTAATTTCAATGTGTGTTTGTGGAAGGTTATTAGTGTTTTTTAGAAGGTAGTGATTGTTTTATAAGCTCATTGAGGGTATAATGTTGTTTAAATACACACAATAGTGAAGTTCACAACGGCTATTTCTCAAACTAACCGTTACACAAGAGTCAGAAGGGCACCATGTGCACTGGGAGGTAAAGTTCGGGGGCACCATGTGCACTTGGGGTAAAGTTCAGGGGCACCATCGGCACTAATTTTTGTAAATTTTAATTTTTTTATGAAAAATTTTCGAGTATCTGAGAAAAAAAAATTAAATTTTTTTTTAAATTTTTTTAAATTAAATAATAGTTAGTCCTTAATTAACTTTCCCGTCAACCGCTAATCACTGCCATGTCATCACTTAACGGTCAAAGGACTAACGGAGTTAACGGTCAAGGGTGGGAAGGGCACCATGTGCTGGTTGGGGTAAAGTTCGGGGGCACCACAGTGTACAAGTTTCGAACATAGGGGCACCACGAGCATTCTGACATAGTTCGGGGGCACCACGGGAATTTGCCGTGAAAAAAAATTAAAAATTAAATTTTCTTTTTCTCGGAAACTCGAAAATTTTTCACAAAAAATTTCAAATTTACAAAAATTAGTGCCCATGGTGCCCCTGAACTTTACCAAGTGCACATGGTGCCCCCTTACTTTACCTCGCAGTGCACGTGGTGCCCCTTGATAAAATATACGAGGAGGAGAGAATACGACATGAAGAGGATTCATATATTAATGATGTGTGATCATCTAAATGACTTGGGGTTGAGTCCCCTATTTATACAAACGATGACTTGGACGTTAAGACGTCAGACTAACCCTAGAATAATCTAGAACTATAACACGATTATACTCCTACCATAACTAATATATTCCCAAACACAACCTTCCAAATACAATATATTTTCCAAAACTTTGGTATATTCCAACACTCCCCCGCAATCGGAACGGCAGTAACACGGACGATTCGATTGGACTTGATAATAACAACGTCGGATCTTGAACAATTATGTCGTCGAAAGAAGAAACAATCGGGCAAAGCACGATGTCATCGAAGAAGAAACGCCTTAAACCGTAGCTAGGCTGAGAAACCGGGACTGCCTACTGCAACTTTGCTTGTGAGGGGCCGGTGAACCAGGATAATCCGGTGACTGGTCGATTGACTCGGCTTAGTTGATAACGACGAAAAAAGTGGAGGACTTGAACCACTGATGACGACTAACGACATTGACCGAAGAGTGGTGGATTTGAACAACAAATTGAACGACTCTGGCATAACATAGCCATGGCGATAAGCTGGCGATGCACCACAAATCGAAGGACAACTTGTATATATACCACTGGATGAAGACGACGAATTGGTCTGTTTTCCGGGAATGAACGAAAATAAGCTGCCCAAATTAGACGATACAGCTTTGGGAAGGAAAGACAAACCGACTTATGAGGAAAAAGGAAACGACAAAGACAAATAAGAGGACTTTTTCCTAACTCCTAAGACGAACAATTGACGAGGTGCGTGCAAGTGAAACAAGCAGGGTGTGACTAGGAAACTAAATCGGCTATTAGACAACTTTGCCGATGATAGACGAGGATGAAACTGACTTTAGATGATTATGGTGGTAATTAACGTCATAATGATGAATGACATCAATAAAAGATAAAGACAATAATTTATTGAAGACACTTGTGTTAATGGTTATGGTAGTGCAAGACCACGACAAAAGAAAGACATGATTTTTTTTTTTGAAATTAAAGACAAACCAAAGAATTGATGATTATCGATTAGATATCGCGCCGGTGGGCTAGATTAGATCGCCCACCGGCCGGAGCGAAAGCGAATTTTTGAAGACGGCCTCAGGAAAGTGGCTCTGATGCCATGATAAAATATACGAGGAGGAGAGAATACGACATGAACAGGATTCGTACATTAATGATGTGCGATCATCTAAATGACTTGGGGTTGAGTCCCCTATTTATACAAACGATGACTTGGACGTTAAGACGTCAGACTAACCCTAGAATAATCTAGAACTATAACACGATTATACTCCTACCATAACTAATATATTCCCAAACACAACATTCCAAATACAATATATTTTCCTAAACTTTGGTATATTTCAACACCCCTCTTATAACATGAACTAGAATTCATGTAATTAATTTAATTTCATTGTGTCTTTGGGGAAGGTTATGAGTGTTTTTGAGAAGGTAGTGATTGTTTAATAAGCTCATTTGGGGTATAATGTTGTTTAAATACACACAATAGTGAAGTTCACAACGACTATTTCTCAAACTAGCCGTTACACAAGAGTCAGAAGGGCACCATGTGCACTGGAAAGTAAAGTTAGGGGGCACCATGTGCACTTGGATGTAAAGTTCAGGGGCACCATGGGCACTAATTTTTGTAAATTTGATTTTTTTTTTGAGAAAAATTTTCGAGCTTTTGAGGAAAAAAATTTAAATTTTCTAAATTTTTTTTTCAAATTTTTTTTTAATTAAATAATAGTTAATTTTCCCGCCAACCGCTAATCACTGCCATGTCATCACTTAACGGTCAAAGGACTAACGGTGTTAACGGTCATGGGGGGAAGGGCACCATGTGCTAGTTGGGGTAAAGTTCGGGGGCACCAATGTGTACAAGTTTCAAACATAGGGGCACCACGAGCATTCTGACATAGTTCGGGGGCACCACGGGAATTTGCCGAATAAAAAACCCCCTTTTTATTGCATTTTATTTTATTTTTAATTTTTCCACTCTTCAATTGCAATTTAGACTTGTCCCTCTTACTCGTGGATACGATACCCACTTGTCCTTGCTAGTTAGCTTGATATAGTGGTAATTTGACCTAGGTTAAACGACAACTTAGCTCGTCTGCCGTATCGTTAGAGCTGCCCGTGCAAGCCCTACAACAATATAAGGAAAATAAATCGTAGATTTTATTATGTTCGATCAACAAGTGTTCTACTTGGGCGTTCGTGGAATATTTGGTAGGGGTGAATGTAGATCGACCTCATGATTACTTATAAGCGAATTGGCAATCCTTGCCTAGTGTTGGGGTAGGGCCCGTCCAAAGTCCATACAAGAACAACAACAACAACAACAACCAAGCCTTATTCCCAAAATGATTTGGGGTCGGCTAACATGAATCGTCATCCAGTAACCGTCTTGTGTACGCCAAGAAATTTCGAAACGTTGTAAACATTTTAGACGTATTTAAACACTTTCAAAGGAAATTTAGAAAGTTGTCCAAAATAAATAAAAAGTTTAAAAAAATATTGCAAAAAATAGATGAACTTTGAACACACGTTAAAAAGTTTGGAAAAATAGTTGGAAAAACCAAACAAATAAATCAAAAGGGGTCAGAAAAAGTCCTCCACATGGATAGAGTCTCGCCACCCTGCCCTATCCAACACCATACTCTCTTCAAGCCCTAGGAAGCTCATATCACTTCTAATCACCCTCGTCCAAGTCATTTTGGGTCTTCCCCGACCCCTACTAATATTATCACTTCTCCACCCTTCTACTCTTCTAACCGGCGCCTCACTAGGCCTCCTCCTCACGTGGCCGTACCACCTCAGTTGGTTCTCCATCATCTTATCTCCTATGGGTGCAACCCCTACTTTCTCCCTAATAACTTCATTTCTCAACCGATCACGTCTTGTATGTCCACACATCCACCGTGACATGCGCATCTCCGTCACACTCATCTTATGAACGTGACACTGTTTCACGGCCCAACATTCCGTGCCATATAACAATGCCGGCCTAATTGTCGTTCGATAAAACTTACCCTTCAACTTATTGGGCATTCCTCGATCACACAGAAGTCCTGTGGCATTCTTCCACTTCAACCAACCTGATTTGATCCTATGAGCCACATCTCCATCCAATTCTCCATCCTTTTGAAGAATCGATCCTAAATATCGGAAAAAATCTGATCCCTGAACAATCTTTCCATCCAACATGCCGCTGAACTTACATTCCAAATACTCGGTCTTGCTCCGACTCAACCGAAACCCTCGAGACTCCAAAGTGTGCCTCCATAGCTCCAACCTGAACCTCCTCTCCAAATCCTCTTTCGTTTCTGAGATCAACACTATATCATCTGCAAACATCATGCACCATGGTATATCATCCTGGATTGACCTCGTCAATTCGTCCATGACTTGGTGCACTCCAATTGTAATAGGGAACTCTTATGACTTCCCTACACTAGTCCGCACACTCGTGCTAGCTCCCTCATACATGTCCTTAATGATGTCAATATATTTTTGCGGAACTCCTTTCTTAGTTAGAGCCCACCAAATCACTTCCCTTGGTACCTTGTCATACGCCTTCTCCAAATCAATAAATACCATATGTAGGTCCTTCTTCCTATCCCGATAAGTTTCCATTGTCTGTCTTATGAGATGAATTGTCTCCATAGTTGACCTCGCCGGCATAAATCCAAATTGATTCTCTGAAATCTTCACACTTCTTCTTAATCTATGCTCAATCACCCGTTCCCAAAGTTTCATTGTATGACTCATCAACTTGATCCCGCGATAGTTGGCTCTCCACTCCGTTCCCAAAGTTTCTTATACAAAGGGACCAAAGTGCTCTTTCTCCACTCCACCGGCATCTTATTACCTCTCCAAATCATGTTGAAAAGTGTCGTCAACCATTCCACACCTCTATCTCCTAGACACCTCCAAACCTCAATAGGTATGCCGTCTGGCCCCACTGCTTTCTTCCGTCCCATCTTCTTCAAGGTCATCCTCACCTCTTCCTTCTGAATTCTCCGCCTTAACTCCCAATTAACAATACTTGGATGAATGTTAACATTTCCAATATCATTCACCCGATCACCATTGAACAAGGTATCAAAGTACGATCTCCATCTCTGCGTAATCTCCTTATCATCAACAAGAACTTTTGATTAACATCTTTGATGCATTTCACCCTACCAATGTCCCGAGTCCTCCTTTCCCTAATGCGCGCAATTTTGTAGATCTCTTTCTCCCCTTCTCTGGTATCCAATCTTGTATATAGGTTTTGTTTCACCTTTCCTCTTGCATCTCTTACAGCTTTCTTTGCTGCTCTTTTTGCACCTTATACCTCTCGAAGTTCTCCTCACTTCTATCTTTCCCCAAACTCTTATAACATCTCCGCTTGTTCCTTATTGCTTCTTGCACTTCCTCATTCCACCAAGATATATCCTTACTCGGTAGCGCTTTCCCCTTAGATTCACCGAGAACCTCTTCTGCCACCTCCTTTACCTTATGCGCCATAGTAACCCATAACGAGTCTACATCTCTTTCCACACTAGTTGACCAGACATCTGTCCCTGCCATCTTCTCCAAGAAAGCCTCCTTGTGCTCTCCTTCAAGTTTCCACCATTTGATCCTTGTCTCTACCTGTGGCCGCCTCTTCCCTAAGCCACCCTTACCCCTGAAATCCGGTACCACCAATCTATGTTGCGTAGCCGCACTCTCCCCAGGTATCACCTTGCAATCCGTAAACCTCTTACGCCACGCATTCCTTACCAAAAAGAAGTCAATCTGACTCGCATTACTTCCACTCCTGTATGTCACCAAATGAGACTCCCTCTTCTCAAACCACGTGTTCATTATACCCAAGTAATAAGCCAACGCAAAATCCAAAATGCTCGTTCCTCCTTCATTTCTCGACCCATAGCCAAAACCTCCATGCACGCTTTCAAAACCATGCCGCGTTGATCCCACATGTCCGTTAAGATCCCCACCAATAATCAACTTCTCCCTACTAGGAACCCCTTGCACCACCTCTTCTAACTCCTCCCAAAATTCCTGACGAATAGATGCATCCAATCCAATTTGTGGAGCATAGGCACTTACAACAGTCATAATCTCATTCCCAATCACCAACCTCACTGTCATAATGCGATCGCTCTTCCTCGAAACCTCCACCACATCATCTATGTACTCCTTATCAATAATGATACCAACTCCATTCCTACTCTTATCCTTTCCATAGTACCAAAGCTTATAACCCCATGGTGTGATCTCCTTAGCTTTCGCCCCAACCCATTTCGTCTCTTGTAAACACATAATGTGAATCCTTCTCCTCCTCATAACCTCCACAACCTCCGAAGATCTCCCTGTCAAAGACCCCATATTCCACGTTCCAAAACTAAGCCTACTACCCTTACCATTATGAATAAGCTTCCTTGCCCGCTCCCGTCCATGATTTGAAAACCTTTGCACATTTGACACCACCCCTGGGAGCCGGAGTGGCGCGTCACTTCGGGGTGACGACCTAGCAACCCTTGCATATTTTTCACTACACCCATGTCTAGGAAGTGTAGCGCGACCTTGCATATTTGACACCACCCCGGGCGTAGGAGTGGCGCGTCGCTTCGGGGCGACGACCTAGAGACCCTTGCATACTTATCACCACACCCGGGTCCAGGAAGTGTAGCGCGTCGCTGTGAAGGGGACGCCCCCACGGTTATTAAATTTCGATTCATGTCCATAAGATGTGGCTTGTTTTACGCTGGCCGCCACAAACCTACCGCAACTCTCCTCCTTTATCCGGGCTTGAGACCGGCAGTGAATGCCCAAGTCCATACAAGAACGGCAAAGAAAACTTCACATACAAAACACATCGAAAAAGTTATTTACTTCCATGTACAAATGGTTTTGAAAAAAAAGGAAATATAATTCTTAAATCGTTTGGAAATGGAAGAAAACGACTTTATTTATAAAAATTAAGTACAAGACGTTTTGAAATACTAGTAAATAATAAAACATATTTTAGGGGCTTCAGGTTTTGTTAATCACATTCTTTACAAAGGCGGTCCATTTTAGTCCTTATTGAGTTTACTCAACTCGGGTTGACTTTGGTTGACTTGCACCTATATGCAAAATGACTTTTAGATTATTTATATAGGTTAATTTGGACCTTTAGATTATTTATATAGGTCAATTTGGACCTTTAGATTATTTATATATCACAAATTATTAGGTACCCCGGGAGTACCTAGAGTTACGTACCCCCCGGATCACTATTTACCCATAAACACTAGTATATCTTTAAAGCCCAATTTAGGATATCAGGCCCAAGAGTCCAATATCAACTAATAATAAAACAAAAACAAAAATAAACCCAAAAACAAAAATAAACACAACTGATTCTTTGTGCTCCACTCCCCCCCCTCCCCGACCCACCACAAGCCCGCCACAGCCCATAGCTCCGCCGTCCCTCCGACTCACGCCATCGGAAAAATTTGGCCGACGACCCTACGCCGGCGCCACCACCAATGGCCGACGACCCTAAGCCGCCCCCACTCGTATTCTCTCTCCTCCCACACTCCCTACGGTGACCACCACTAGCATCCTCGCCGTTGCCTCGGTCCGCCTTACCCGCGCGCCGCAACCACGGATTCCCCCTTCTTTCTCTCTCTTTTTTTCCTTTCTTTCCTTGTTGCCTTCTCCCTTTCAATTTATTGGCGGCGTCTAGCCGTCGTAGAGGTGGGAGGTAGCACTGGTTGCGCGGGTTGGGACGGGGGGAGCTTGTACTTGCGGCGCCGGTAGGGAGGCGGTGTGGTTGTGGCGGGCCTGGTGCCTCGTGGAGGGGAGTGGGGAGGTGAGGAGAGAGAAAGTTGGGGGTATTTTGTTTTTTATTTTATTTGTTGATAGGAGCAGTGGGTCTATTTGTATGTAGGCTTTTCTTTTTGTTTTGGGCCGCAGTTTTTACAACATAAAGCCCAAATAAAACGATTTCCAGACATTAGGCCCCTAATTGAACCGGGGGTACGTAGCTACGTACCCCTGGGGTACTATATACCGATTGTTTATATATAGGCAATTGGTTGAGAACATTTATATTGAAGATAGATGAATATTCCTCTTCTACTGTTTTAAAGAAAGTTTGTCATGGAGAAACACCCTAAAATATTGATAATGAACACGATAGCTAGGCACAAATTGTATTATAATTGACCGTGACTCTCATCGCCATGTTCGAAAACTTCCATTTATTTTTCCTTTAATTTTGGAGTAAAAAAATCGTAATTCGAGGATACATATTGTATTATTTTCGTCCACAAACGCTAATCACTCATAATTTTTAGCAGTCTCGTAAATTCACGGGGGCAAAAACTTGTTAAATATAAATTGTACATGATATGGAAGTAGACAAATAATTAGATATGAGCTGTACATGATATGGTGAGTAAACAAATTAATAAATATGAATTATACATGATATGGTGAGTAGACAAATAATTAAACAATAATTATATACATGTTATGATAATTGAAAAATGGAAGAATTGTACATGGTATGATAAGTCAAATACACTATCTTGAAATATCAATTGAAAGAGCCAAAAAAATATATGACTGCTCACTTTATGTTGTCATTTTCTTGGAATGTATTGTTCAACTATAATAGGATTGTTAAACATGATTTTGAAATAAATCTACTAAGGATTGTATATCCTATGATAAGTAAGAAAATGTAATTCAATAAAGAATTATACATAGCAACTAAAATGCATTATCATGGGATCAGCACTAACTAACTATATAAGTATATAGTGCATAGAATTTTTTGAACGACTTATATTCATACAAATCTACAATAACTATACGTTTGTATATAGGACATTATGTACTCTTTTGTAATTGTTACTCTTTTGTATTATTACTCTTTTGTAAGGGTCAACCCCAATAGCCGATCAACCCTGGTCAACGCCGATGGTGGGTGATGGACCCTACTGTAAGTGCCAATTGAGGTGAGGGTACAATAGTAAAGTGATAGGTGGTCTCATATATGAGAGTGTCTCATGCTAAAATTTGTGATAAAGAACAACCTTAAAGCCCCACTTGGTGTAACGCGGGTTTGGGTGGACAGCGGCCCTCCCGCAGTTTTGGATGCAGCGGCTTCGGATTATGTGGTCGCGATTACGTAATAATATAAACTCAACAGTTCTCTCTCAAAACAAAAAAAAAAAAAAAAACCCCACTTGGTGTGAAATTACAATTTAGGGGTTGTCGAATTGCATTTTTAATCAACAAAACAATAAATTATGGGCATCATAACACTTAAAAATGGGAAGTAGGAGTTCATAGCCGAATGAAGGGAATATTTCTAGCGCGATCAAGACTATATTCTGTTATGTCCTATCACATAAAGAGCGATGATCTGTGAGCACATATAAGCCATCAATTTTGCCGGGCGCGCTTGTAACACCCCCAAATTTCGGCTAATTTAAAACTTTATTTATAATATAAAACGTGCCAAAATTTGGAGATATTACAAGTTACAATACAAAGCCGGAGATACACATGTACAAAAATCTTTTATAAAATTAAAATTACAAAAGAAATGCGGAAGCCATTTAAAACTACTCTTGACTCTTCAGCTGTACTCCTAACTCAAACCTGCAATCAAAACTCAAGACAAAGACCTACCCCCATGACAAGGTAGCCCGAAAGAAACACGTCAACATTTCGCTGAGCAACACTACTCTATCGAATAATATGTAAGCTGAATAATAATAATAGTCATGGTTTTATATATCTGGATAATACAGGGGCACATAAGAAAACACATATAAAGTGTAAAACACTCCCCCAGGACTAACCTGCTAATTCTCGCCACTTACTCCTATAATCTGCCGATTTAAACTCTAAACCTTAATTAAATAACTCCACCCTCATCTAACAATAATTCTCGTATCATCAGGTCTTCTCAGAAATAGCAATAGACTCATATCCTCAAACTCGTCTCAATTTTAGTAGAATACTGCACTACCATGGCACCTTAGTCTGATTCTCGAACTAACTCAATCAAATACTTCTTGTCTCAAAGACTAGAATCAAAACTTATTTCTCAACATCCTTACGATAGTTAAGGTCAAACTAGTCCACTAATTATAACCTCCGTAGAAATAAGACCCCCTGTAAAAGGATAGATTCCACATTAAAACTACAATCGATCTATCACCAAATTATAATGAGTACGTACCCAAATTTGTACTTTTGATTTGACGAGCTCCAATTTTAACACCCATATGCCAAAATTCCAACATATACAAATCTGCGGACTAATCCACTATCTATCAAAATAGACTTGTACAAGCAAATAGTGATTGATAAGGTATATCATCATATTTTCCAAGATAACAGACGTATGACTTCTCAGTAGAAGAATACGGATCAAAACTCTACACTCCATACAAAAACAAGTACGGTTTATACTTTATACTCAAAAACATAAATGAAGTAGAAATAAAATTTAGTTAACTCGTAACAATAATTATATAACAGTTTATAAACTCTTACTGAATACTGAAATCTGGGGTAACAGTTAACTGGCCAAATGTCCCGAGTGCGCGCACCTCTTAGAGGGCTAACCCCAATAAGGAGGATCAAAAGGCAGGGAATGTGATCAACTCATCCCTCAGGAAGGTATAGGGGACGTCTCCCTCAAATAATAATCCTCGTACCCAAGTTGACCCATTCAGAGTCAACCCCAACTTTCTATAAATACTAGTAAAACTTATTTTCTCTTCTATTCTCGCAAAATAGAATATGTCTCAATAAATTCTATCATTAACTAAAATAAAAGATAATCGTAATTTCATAAATGATCTCCTGATTCCAATAAACATACGATAAAACCAAACATTTAACTAACTTTAAAATAAGGTAGAACATTCGCAACAAGTACGAAATATGAAAAAGATCAAGAGAGTACAAACTCTAAAATCGTAAACTTATTCTCAAACTTGAAATCATTTCATAGTCTTCATCGTAGCCTTGGCCATCCACCAAAATATGTATCAATCAATAGCAAACAACTAACCAAGTGTACCTAGCTATCTAATTTGACCAAAAACAGAGTTACCGTATACCAAAAAGAAATCTCTAGCTAAGCTCACCTTAATATACCATTTACAACCCAAAATCGACACACTGATCCTCTTAACTTTATTATCTCAAGCTATACCCCCTTTCTCATAGTATCACGCCATTATCAAAGCCATACTCATCATTAACTATTATACTCGTCAGTCAAAATACTAAAATCATGATCATTTGCTCGCCTTATTTAAGCAACCCACTTTTAATACAATCCTGCCAACCTTAACCAACTTACTATACCTCCACTCGTAAGACCCTTATAAAATCAAATCTGAAACACAGTTTTAATAAGTCTCTAAGAACAACCATAAAATACCTGCACATAACCGCACATACACCCAAGACATACACTTAACTCGCACATAATCACATGAAACTGAAATAGTTTATGTACAATGATACTGAAAATAGCAGATATAGTGTTACCTTATAATTATACGAAATCGATACGAAATGACTCAAAGATTGCTCTCTAAACAGACCATAAACAAATTCGGGTTTGAAATCTGAAGGTGGACGTTAATCTGTATAGATGCTAGATGCTAGATGATCGATGATCGATGATGATGATGGTGATGACGAGTTGCCAAATGATGGTGATCGGATGATCAAAATGGTGGTATGTGATGGCGTGTACTTGTTTATGTTGATGGGGGGTAGTGAAACAAAATGGGAGGCAGGGTATATACGGGTAGCATTAGGGATTTCTTTTCTCTTTTTTTTTTTTTCTTTTTTTTTTCTTTTTCTTTTGTGTTCTAGTAGATTAATAAGGAATTGGGTGAGATTTTGGGCCTATATTGAACCCGATTATAAAGCTCGATTTGAAAATAGCGCCAATACTTAAAAATTTTATTATGAAAATCATAATTATAAATAGCGAAATATTATTATAAAAATTATCTAAAATTTCAGGATGTTACATCATCCCCCCCTTAAAAGAATTTTCGTCCTCGAAAATTGAAATAAGTAATACAAAACGACTTTCAAAAACTCTACTACTGCTGACGCTAAAAATAAGTCTCAAAAATCCGGTGTATTACAGCGCTTTCCCTCTGTTGAACATTGAACACAACTTATGTTGACTATGTAGTTGGTTTTGCCGCTTCTGCGGAAGAGTAAGAAGCTAGTCAACAAGGAGAAGGAAGAGATCAAGTACGGGATGATAAAATCGATACTTGTTCGAGGCCTTTGCCCGCGAAATATAAGATAGGGACGAGGCTAAGTACTTATCGAACCGAACTTGAGGAGAAGTAACTAAGCTTACTTACTTTCCGAACAGGCATCCGGAAAAACGCTGCACTCTTAATTATTATGGGCCACGATTTTACTATTAGGTCAAGCATTCCCTGAAACTTTAGGGCAAATCCATTTTTGGATAACTTTTTTTGGGGTTAATCGACCTTCAATCTGATGTAAAACCTACTCTGATTTTTAGGTGTTTTTGAGTTTATAACGCAGGGAAATTAAAACAGAAAATAAAGGATATGAATTAGCCTACAATTCTCGCAAGAACACTCGACTAAGACTAATTTATGCTAAGATCACAAAGAAACAAAGCACAAAAAAAGGGCAAGCACCAAGATCACAAAGAAACAAGGCACGAACCAAAAGAACAGATAACCTCGCAAGGCCAGATTTTGAAGGAAACTCCCTTCGACTCTTCGATATTAATGCTCAAACTCGTTATTAACACAATACATAAGACTCTCTATTTATACTACTCTTAGACTCCTAAACTTGCCTAAAGTCAAGTTAAGAACCAGTTTTAGGTCTTGCCTTAAACCGACTTCAAGCTTATTAATGAAACTTTCCTAAACTCTTTTATAACAACTTGGAAACCTTCTAAGGCTCCTTTAATCCACAAAATACTGTAAATAAGACACTTTCCTAAACTTAATCTAAGACACAAATAAGGGAATCAAGCCTAGTTCCCGAGCTACGTGTACCCGCGCAAGTCCTGGACAGTTTAACTTCAAACGATCATATCTTCTTCGTTCCTTAACCGTTTTGGGCTTATGACCACTTGTTGGAAAGCTAAGAACATGAAGTTTCTTATACCACAAGAATCATGACCAAATTCCTTATAATTTGTGATATATTCTCCTGTAAAGTCAACTGTACGAATTTGTAACCCTAGACCGACTCGTACTTGCCAAATCAATTGCAAGCTCGATGCTCATATGCATCACAATCTATGTCATGCATACCTGGAACCCTTCCTCTACTCTAGGGGGGTGCTCTTTTTTTTTGGTGAAAATGTAAGGATTTATATTAGCTCAAAACTTGGCAAAGCCAAACCAATTTACAACCTAAACAATATGAAAAGCACACGAGCCTTCATATACTATCAATCCATTCTTTGTCTTTTCTCGCAATGCTCTGACCTATCTTAGTTGTTCTAATTTTGACACTCCAAATTACCTCTCTAATTACATACTCCGGCAATCTAACCACATTTTCCAATCTACATTGATTCCTAACCCACCAAATGTGGTAAATACATCCATAGACACAAGCAGTTATGATCTGTTTTTGGAATTTAGAGCTGCTTCTTCTGTTACTGCACCAAACCAGTGCATTCCTGCTAGGAATCTGACAATTTAGCTCTTTGTTTAATAGCTTCCTGCACCTCTGGCTGAAAGCACATTCGAAGAACAAGTGATCATGGGACTCAATTTCCTGTTGACATAAGAAGCAATTCCCATCAGTGCAGATCCCAATTTCCATCAATTTCTTTCTGACATTCAAGCTTTCCCATCCTACCAGCCAAGCTATGAAACTGTGTTTAGGTATGCAGTATCTGTTCCACAGCAACTTTGTCCAAATCTGTACCTCATTCTCCTGATTCAACCATTTATACCCCTCCTGAATTGAGTACTCCTTGCTAGAATTCAAGCATTTCCCTCCATTAAAAGCTAGCTGCATTCCATCTTTAATCCTGCATATACATTTCCAGTGCCAGCTTGAGTCCTCTGGTGGGTGATACTCACCCCAATCCTGACCCTTCAAGTAAATGCTATCCACCCATTGTATCCACAATCTATCTTCCTTCTTGTATAGCCACCAACAGTATTTAGCAATTGCTGCTTTGTTCCAGTCAATGCAGTCCTTAAATCCCAGGCCTCCCTGTTTCTTGGGTTTGCATACTTTACTCCAAGCAACTAATGGAGCCCTGAGATAATTCTCCGACCCATCCCACATATAGTTTCTACAAATGGCCATAACTCTCCTCATTACTCCTTTTGGTATAATGAAAATTTGAGCCCAGTAGGAATGAAGATGCAGCAGGACAGATTTCACCAGTGTTGCTCTTTCAGCATAGGAGAGTTTTTTTGTTCCCCATGCTCTAATTCTGTCTACTATCTTTTCAGTTAGGACATTGCATTCCATACTTGAGAGCTTCCTTGAGGCTATTGGAATTCCTAAATATTTAAAGGGTAGGGTACCCTTTTTGAATCCAGAAACTTCAAGAATGTCTTTCATTTTTTTATTCTGCATCCCAGAGAAATAGATTTCTGACTTGTTGGTATTCATTTGTAGACCTGAAGCTTTTGAGAAAGTCATGAACCCTCTAAGCATCAGCATTATTATTGAATCCACATCTCCTTTACAGAACAGCAGGAGGTCATCAGCAAAACATAAATGATTGAGCTTGATTCTCCCACAATGTGTGTGAAACCTGAACTTTGGCATTTCTCCTACTCTAGTCATAACTCTGGATAAATATTCCATGCAGATGGTGAATAAAAGTGGAGAAAGGGGGTCACCCTGTCTTAGGCCCCTCCTAGCTTGGAAAAAACCAAACGTATCCCCATTCAGAGCTAGAGTGAAAGTAGGAGTAGTAACACAGCACATGATCCAATTTATCATTCTCTCACGAAATTTCAAAGCCACAAGCATATCCTTCAAGAAACTCCACTCCACAGAGTCATATGCCTTTTTCAGATCAATCTTCATAAGGCATCTTGGGGATGTATTACATCTGTCATATTTCCTAACTATGTCTTGACAGATCATCATATTCTCCACTATATTCCTCCCTTGGATAAATGCTCCTTGGTTGTTACTTACTATCAAAGGAAGAACTTCACATAGTCTGTTGCAAATTGCTTTGGAAATGCATTTATACACCACATTGCAACAGGCTATGGGCCTGAATTCTGTCACATTAGTAGGGTTTTTGATTTTTGGGATCAGGGTGATAATAGTGGCATTGAGTTGTTTCAGTAATTTCCCACTCACAAAGAAATCCTGCACAACTTCAGTCACTAATTGCCCCACAACATCCCATGAATCCTTAAAGAACCCACTGGTAAAACCATCTGGCCCTGGTGCCTTGTCTTTGGGGATACTAAAAACAATTTCTTTCACTTCTTCATTTGTTACTGGCCTCATCATCCTATCTATCATACTCTCATCAACACACTTGCATGTTTGTACAGTTCTTTTGTGGATTTTATGCACCACTGCTGATGTTCCAAGTAGATGCTGATAAAATTGCAGAAAGGCCCCTTGAATGTCATTCTCCTCAGTATGTGTAACACCATTCGAATCAGTCACCTTCAAAACCTGATTATAATTTCTCCTTGATTTGATGCTGCTGTGGAAGAAAGCATTATTATCATCACCTTCACCAATCCAGGCAATCTTGCTTTTCTGCTTCAAATAGCTATTTTGGGCCTCCTGAAGGGATTTTAGAGCTTTAATAGACTCATTCTCTTTATCCATTAGGTCCTTATCTCTCATATTATGCTGCATCTCAATTTGAATGCTTTCAAGCTCTTTTTTAGCTTGAAGGACTCTGTTATGAATGTCAGAGTAACCAGCTCTATTAATGCTCTTTAAACCAGACTTCAGTGCCTTTAGCTTTTTAACCAGTTGGTAACTTTTTGTTCCTGTAACTTCTTGACTCCATATACCTTTCACAAGCTCATGAAAACAAGGAGACTTGCTCCACATGTTATAATATTTGAAGCTTCTGCTAGGTTTGCTTTTTTCCCCATATATCTGTATCACACATGGGGTGTGATCAAACATACCCTCAGGCAGAAACCAGGCTACACACTTTTCAAATTTGTTGATCCATTCATCATTAATCACAACCCAATCAATCTTTCTGCATACTCTTTTGTCCTCCAGTTGCTTATTGTTCCATGTGAAATGACCCCCCATGCTCTTCATTTCTTTTAAATCACTCATATGCAAGCAATGCTGGAAGTCTTTCACTTCTGACAACAGTACTTTTGATCTTAGTCGATCCTTTGGACTGAGAATGCTATTAAAGTCACCTCCCACACACCAAGGATCCATAATTCCTCTCCTTATTCTGATCAAATCCTTCCAAAGACTCAGTCTCTCATACTGTGTATTGAATCCATATACAACACTAAAGTAGAAACTATCCTTATTTTGCTTATTAATAGCCCTGCAATGGATAAATTGTGCTGAACTCTCCACTATATTCACCTCAAAAATGTCTGGTTTCCAAATAAGCCAAATTCTACCACCCTTACGATAAGAGTTATTGGTGGTAATAGACCAATCATCACATAAACTAAAGTGAACCTGTGTGACTCTACTAGGCTTTACTTTAGTTTCTAGGAGGCCAAATAAACCCAGATTATGAATTTTCAAGAATTTGATTTTTCCCTGATAGCTATGTCAAATGGATTATGGCCTGCCTCAACTCTGCTCATCTTTCTTTGAGTATTAATGGAGCTCAAGTAGGTTACTTCCCAGCAAAGAAGGGCCTCAGACAAGGAGACCCTTGGTCTCCCTATTTGTTTGTACTCTGCATGGAAGGTCTCTCAAGGAAGCTTAGGAAGCTTATTTACACTGATTGCTACTCCCAGCATCCCATATGTAACAAAGTCGACCTCAACCACCTGCTTTTTGCTGATGATCTCCTCATTTTTGCCAGAGGTGATCTTAAATCAGTAACTGCTATCAACAATGTTCTTAAAGAGTTTGAGAACCAGTCTGGACTTGCTGCCAACCCAATGAAAACTAATATCTACCTTGGTGGTATTAAGGATTCTGTTGCAAACACAATTGCTGATAGAACTGGCTTTGTGATTGGCACTTTTCCCTTTAAATATTTGGGAGTTCCTCTGCATTCTACAAGGCTGAAAGCTTCCATGTACCATCCTCTTATAGAAAAAATCAAGTCTACATCTCTTATGCTGGAAAGCTTCAACTGGTGAACTCAGTAATTCAAGGCCTGCAAACTTACTGGGGTTCTGTTCTTTTGCTCCCCATTGTGGTTCTTAAGAAGATAAGCAGAATGTGTAGAGAGTTCTTTTGGGGCATCAATGAGAGTAAGGGTAAGATCACCATGATTGCCTGGAAGAACCTATGCTCACCAAAAAGAGAAGGTGGCCTGGGGATCAAAGAAGTCTTGAGCTGGAACAAAACCATGTTCACAAAGTGGATTATAAAGTTGCAAACATGTCCTGGAAATGTATGGAGCAGGTGGATTAGTGCATATTATTTGAAGGGCAACAGTTTCTGGAAATGTGGTGACAAGCATGATACTTCTGCAGCTTGGAAAGGCCTGCTCAGATTGAGAGATGAAATTGTTGTGAAACTAGGTGATGTCAGCTGGCAGAAGAACAGATTGCTGCCTGGAGTTGCAGCAAAGTAGCAGGTAAAAACATCTACGACTTTCACAGGAATCAGAGAGCAGAAGTTAGATGGGCCAAGACTATCTGGGATGTCTGCTGTGTCCCAAAAAGCTCTGTCATAGCTGCACTGGCATGCCAAAATGCTCTCCCTACAATAGACAACCTGCAAAAAAGAGGTATCTGTGCTCCTAACAGATGCTATTTATGCTGCTGCAAAGAAGAAAATGCTCATCATCTCTTCTTCAATTGTGATTTTTCTGCTGAAGTCTGGAGAAAAGTCTTAACCTGGCTAGGTCAGAGAAGTAGAAACTGGAACCTTAATCATGAAATTAACTTGTTCAAATTTCATGTAAAGGGCAAGCAAGGAAGTAAACACATCTTGAGGAGTGCTTTTGCATACACCATGTATGAGATTTGGAGAGAAAGAAATACGAGGATTTTCAAAGAAGTGAGTCGAACTAGTGATCAAGTTGCCTATTGTATTAAGTTCCACATTTGTATTAGGGCTATTGGCAAGTTTAACAATGCAATTCCTAACTAATTGTAGGAATTAGTGGATAGATTTGGGGTAGTGCCTTGCTACCCTTTTTTTTGGTTTGATTGTATATTCTTTTTTCCCATAATGGAAGAGTAAAATGCTAATTTTTCAAAAAAAAAAAAAAAAATATTTCTTGATTTCATTCTGTTTTGTGGGTTTATTTAGCCCCCTTACATTCCAAAAACCCAAATTAGCCATGATCCACATGATCATGGCTATGGCTTACATCCCCATTTACTGCACTTCCATCCTTATCTTTAGCATAAGCTAATCCCTGTAAGATCTGAGCAAAGGTAGGCATACCAAACCCTGATGTAGTTTGGGCTCCAGGTAAACCAAAAGACTCAATAGCCCTCCCTTTGGTTAGAATTAGTTGCCTGTGCACAGGTCTCACAGTTGAAGGTTTTGGAATTGGTACCACATTGGGGGTAACAAAATCCTGATTCACCTTCTCCCGATTCTGAGCCTCGGGGGTTTTTTGAGCCATCTTTGGCCTCCATATCTGTTTTGGTCTTGGCTTGGTGGCTTTTTTTCTGCATTGTTCCTCACTATGTCCCAAGCCATTGCAGCAATTACAGACAATTGGCTTCCATTCATACTCAACTGCAATGTCAACTTTTTTCTCATTTTCAACTATTTCAATTATCTCAGGGAATTCTTGATTCATTGAAACTTCCACCAACATTCGGGCATAACCTAATTTGCTCCTAGTTTCAGTGGCCGAATCACATTTGATAACTTTCCCAATTGTAGACGCAATTTTGTTCAAACTGCTTTTTCCCCAATACTTCATTTCCAAATGACACAATCTTATCCAAATTGGCACAGTTTTAACATCTCCTTTTGTCAAAGGCATATCTGGTTCCCACTCCTTTATAATCAATGGTTTGTTATCAAAGAGATGGTAACCACTAGCCAACACCTAATCTTTTGCTTTAACAGAATCATATTTTGCAACAAACAGGTTATTTGGGTGGCTAGCTATGCTTGACAGTCCTTTTTTTCCCCAAATTCTCCACAGAAAACCGTTCATGATATCAGGGGGAGGGTTTGCTCCTAGTACATAGCATACAATAGAATTAGACCAAAGAGCAATACCTTCCTCTATGTCCTCTGATGTGAGTTTCACGGATGGTTTCTGAGCCGATTTCTGGGTTGAAGAATTCGCCTTTTTAGCCCCCGTGCGTCTAACTTCCGTCCATCCTTCGTCATCCCCAATCTCAGCTTCCGCAATCGGTTCTTCCTCCTCATGTATCTCGTCCTCAGACATCTCACTTTCAGACAAGACAAGTGGTGGAATTGATTAAATTCAACCATTTGCTTTGTCCGTACAGCATCCGATGTTGTTGGATTATTTTTCCGAATTCCTACCAAAGAATCGTCCTTTCCATCCAGAATTTGTGATGAGTGTTTAGATCCGCTACCATTATTGTGTTTTTTGTGATTTTTACTAGCTGACTTCTTGTTTCTCGCCATGGCAGAGATTCAAGCTTGTTGTCCGTACCGTTGTGTTTCTTAGATAAGAAGTTTTCTCTCTCTACTTTCTCTCTCTAAGTTTTTCATTTTTTCTGTTTCTAGGGGGGGTGCTCTTAAGTAGTACTCCCTCCATTCATATCCAAATGCCCCATTGACTTTTCAATTTTTAACTTACCATATTGTGAGTCACATATCAACCAAATGAATGATTCATTTACTTTGAAATTAAGGGGAAATGGGAGAGTGCATTGCACAATAGAGTATTTGATATTTTTATACCAAGTGAACATTTCATCTAATACTATATATTAAAACCTGAAACCAAGTCTTTCTTAGGATGACATTTGCGTACATTAATTGGATAAAGCATAAAAATAGTATTAAATATAATTGTTGGTGAACATATGGTAATAAATTATCATAGAGTATATAATTCGTCAAATTATGGAAAATAATAAATATGATAATTTAGTGAGTATATAATTAATCAAATTATGGAAAAGAATAAATATGGTAATTTAGTTTACAATATGAGAACTACGAGATATTATTATGGTTGTTAGCTAATTTATGGTAATAAATTTAAGTATAATGTGATATAACGGGTGACGGAATAATAAAATGAAATAGTATAACATGTGACGAGATAGTGGAATTGAAATAGTGTAGTGGGTGATGTAAAAGTGGAAAGGTAATGATAATACGATGAGTGAGTAGAAATATATAATAATAGAATATGACGGGTGACAAAAGTTGAATATAGTGTTTTCATAATAATATTAGAACAAAAACAAAACATACACTTTTACGAAACGAGTATAAATATTATAAATAGATAAACCCGGGCGTGGCACGGGCATGCAAACTAGTTTGATCTAAAGGTATACCCAAATATGGTCTATCAAAAACTGCCAAAAAGATGGGCCATTTGAATATGAATGGAGGTAGTAGTATGAAAAGGACGGTCCGGTACTCACTTATTTCTTAAGTTAATTTGGATGGGTTTGAAGGGGACAGAAGAGTGAGCCATACTTTATGCACAAGAATCACAACAGAAAAGATCACAGCTTCTACTGTAACACTGGCTACGAGAACAGTAATAACAGCTTCATTCGTGAAACCTGTTGAAGGCATCAAATCCAGTAAACCATGCCCACAGGAATCGCCGCTAGCGGCTAGAGTGAAAATAACGGAGGCCAAACCGAGTCCTTGAGGGGATCTCTGACTTCACTGGAACACGATCTCCCAAAAAATCCCTCTGAACTCATCAAGTGCTAGTGGCTCAGTCTGCCTGCCTGCCAGCATAGGCCCTTCAGTCTCAATTGGTGCGGTTAATTCTTTCCTTTATAAAAACTTGCCCCCGGCCTTGTCAGCTCATCTGTAAGGGCTCCAAGCCCAGCTTTCGGAGCACGTGCCACCAATTGCCGGAGTTTTCAGATTCGTCTGTCCCAGCGAGTAACACCATTTTAGTGTTATAAGGCGGGGATTCGCCACCTATTAGCATTAAAGGGCAGTAGAAAGCAGAAAGCAACAATGGCTGAAAAGCCGTTGCGCGCTAGCTTGTAGTTTAGGAGTATAGTAGGCTTTCCTGTGGTATTCAAGCTAATCCCAGAGAAATACAAGTCTTGCATAATCTGATGCGAAAAAGAGCACTTAACAACCAAACAAGCAATGTATTCAGTTGCGTCGCAATAAATATTGCATCTATTCACCGATAACCCATTCACCACACACACACACACACACACACATGCGTTTGTACCGTACCTTCTAACCACTTATCCAAAAGCTTCTTGGCTTCGGAAATATCTCCAGCATATGAAACACCATCATCTGCAGCCCATGCATTCGAGGCAACAGCGGCAGCAGACCATATAACGGTAGTCTTCTATTTCAGAATCCTCAAGTATATACACCATTGTCCTTACAATGAAACTTTCAAATAAATAAAGAGAAGAAATAAAAATTAAAAGTGGCATCGGTTTTATGACGACACTTGAACATTAGAAACTGATGGTATCATTTATCACTGTCGCATAACAGAACTTGCAAAACAGATGTCACACAGGAATACAGGATGACAGGACCATGGATACTTGGTGCGCACTTGGGAGTCGGGACCTGTTACCAGTGTTTCCGAAAATTCAGGTTGCCAGGTATAGGATATCCAACCCTCCTCATTTTGCCAGGGATGACTTCAGCTTCTAGTCCGTAGACAGGTTTACTCCCTTTGTGCTCTGCCTGGTCTTTGAGTGAAAGGCAGATTTGGGTTTCCTAGATTCTTCTGATTCTACGCTCTTTTTCAAAATCTCCAATGCTGGGACATTATAAGGAAAAAATAATCAATTGCACACTTCGCAATGTTCAATTTCAGCATGAACAGAAATCAATTCAAGACGACCAATTCCTGGTACATAACACATTATTAAAATCTTCAACAGGTCTACATAGACCCGCACTCAAGAGTCAAGACAGCTCATAGATGTAGTGAGGTTCAATCCTAAAACAAATTATTAATAGATGGAGTAGCCCATTACTTGTAAACAAGCCTTTTTCTCATATTCTCCCAAGGTTAAATACATACAACTCACGGTATGGGTTCAATCCTAAAAGCAAGTCATCCTCTTGACCCATGTTACTTGGACTTGGCTACAAGTGTCTGGCATGGATACGTGTCCAAGTGTCAGACTCAGCCAATTTTGGTAAAATTATTAATATATTAGCCTAAAATGAAGGACCATATGTCATACCCATGTCTGAGTGTCCAAGTGTCCGACACGGATACTCGGCGAAAATAGAAGAGTCCAAGTAAAATAGTATCCTTGGCTATGTTTGAGGGAGGATTGTAATTCTTACTTCTTTTTGAAATATGGTGGCACAGGTCTTTAGAGAAACCTTTAAAACATCTTCAAAGGAATAATGCATTTGGGTAAATATTTTGATATTGCAATGAGGACACCATGTCTTCATCTACTTTGTTGTTTCTATTTATCATAATTTCCTATAACTATATGTACTCCTAACACTCCAATTACATGTGCGCACATTTGAAATTCTCAACAAAATGGTCACATCTCCAAAATCTCCATATACAGAGATTTGTTATGACCCCTTCTGGGGCTACTCATGTTATTAGCCATTTGCCCCAAATCACAGCTTCTTGCTTACTAGCATTCTGGGGCTACTCATGTTGTTATGCTCAATGGGCCTATTGCAGGCGAGACAACTCATACTAGCACAACAGACCTATAGACTATTGTCTTCTCTCATATTCTTCTGTCATACATCCCACATGTGTGTTTTCTCTTCACAACAAAACATTAGCATAAACTAACAAAACATAAAGGATCAATGAACAACAAACAAAGCCATAGTAAAATCGAGCGAAATGACAAGAAACATGGCCCACAAAAAAAAACGAAGAACAACATGGCCCACGAAAAAACAAAATGAGGAGAAACACTATTACTCCATAAATCATCATATAATAGTTCTCCAGGCTACCATTCTGCACACTATAGCCACTAACCAGGAAGGCAGATACATAGTGCACAAAGATACAACACCGCACTACAGTACCGAGAATACCACAGATTCCAGTCAATTTGAACCAAAATGTCAGATGAAAAATGAAATACCAGATACGTAGGCAGACTGGAGGGACTGAATGGACTCAGCAGAAAGAGGGTAATCCGTAAGTGAGGTGCCTACTGATTTCGGTGCTTTCTGTAGCAGCCTTTTGAATCGGGCTTCCTGAAAAATTTATTTCTTTATCATGAGCTTGTGTAACAATTTTCTAGGCAAGGAACCACTAAACAATCAAAAGACAGTCAATCTTTTCCAAAGTAACAACAGTTGTGTTTATATGAGCAGAAGTGAGATGGACAGCTCCTTAAGCACAAAAGATGAGACTAGTTAACAAGTTGATCTAGCACTCATAGTATATGACCAGACAAGAAAACCGTACAGGGCCACCACTCACCATTGTGATTGTATGTTATCCTTCGTCACTTTTACTGAACTGATTTGCCATGGTAGCCCACTAATTATCACACAGATGACAGAACAAAGTAAAGCTAAAATCACAAAAACAATCTCGATGTCAGTTCTTTTTATGTGTTCCAGAACAACCTTATTTTGGGATTATGACGCCTTAGCACTTTTCTAATTTTCACAAATTCAAGGAGATCATGAAAAGTTCACACAAATTCATGTTAAGACCGCACATCATTTTTTGGATTAAGGTTAGGTGATTGTTGTTGTGTTCCACAACGAGCAAGTCTAGAAGACTACTTAAATTCAATTTTCATCTTATTTATATAAGCACATAGCGCATCTTTCCAGGACAATGAGAACTCCACCAAATTCGGAAGTTCCAGTTTATCTAAATTATCAAGGGCCATATCTTTCAGACTTTTATCAGGCAGCAAGTCACATCAGCTTTTGTAATAGTTGAGAGAAGGCTCCGTTGAACTTAATACTGTAAAGTAAAATCAAGGCTACTAATAGCAGCAATAGGATACGTTATAAATTAATAAATCCATGAGTCACATCAAAAATCCTATAAACGGAGCATGCATAGATTAGTTTCCCATGATAATGCAGCAATAGGATACGTTATAAATTAATAAATCCATGAGTCACATCAGAAATCCTATAAACGGAGCATGCGTAGATTAGTTTCCCATGTTTGTGTCTTTGCAGTGATAATGCATCTATAGATGGCAGATGAAGTCCTGTTTATGGGCCACGTAATCGCTATTTCGTTTACATTTCATTATCCAGGACACTAGGTGATCTAGTAACACATTGAAAGCTCAGTGAAGATGCAAAAATCATTAGAGCTTCATACCTCTTCTTTCCGAAGCAACGTAAAGCAGCACCCAGCTTGACCTGCTCTAGCTGTTGATAGCTAGATTGTCGTCAAATCCTATCAAATTACCACTAATTACTAACTAAGAAGTTAGGGTAAGTGGGTTATCGAACACAAGAAAGCGGGGGAAGTCTAAATTGCAATTCTATGCGGAAAATAAATAAACCAACAAAATAAACAATAAAAGGGGGGAATTTTTAGATTGAAAGTCAACGAAACAAGAAATTAACGATTTATCAAGATTACTAAGGCGACCCTCGGTGATAATCTCATCTAACACCCTAATATAGCAAGCTTTTACCTCTCTCTAATTATACCATTCATAGATAATCTCGGTTTGCACCAATTAATCCTCTTTATTGGGGAATTTGAGCAACCGCTACCAAATTCCCCTCCTTTTAGCCTAAATTCGTCTAGTGACCACTCAAACAAATCAAAACCAAAGGCATGAAGAGCATGGATTAATAAAAGATTAACAACAACCCAAATTAGTATCTAATTAGCCGCAACCGCGACACTAATCAAATCCAACCTATTAGTTGCCTAATTAATTCCTCAATCACAAATTAGTCATAACCATACACTAAATATGTGAAAGTTGCTTCCTTTAAGGTTAATAATTAATGACCATCAATTAAAAACCAAGCATAAGAAATACCCAATTCAATCCAATCAACCAATTAGACAAAATAAAGGTAAATCAAGCAATTGAAGAACAAGGAATTAATTACTATGAATTTAAAGGCAAAATAGAGAGAAGAAATTCTTACTAATATATAGGATGAGAGAATTTGATTACACCAAGAGTCTAGAAGGGGATTAACCTTCCATGAGAATTATTACAACAAGATATGAGATGGAATCCATAACAAAACTCTTAATCTCTCCTTAATTCTCTCTCTAAAACTATGAAAACTCTCTCTAAAATGAAGTCTAGATGAAAATAATAAGAAAAGTGACTATATACAAGGTAGGTAGAATCCAAAGGTAGGTAGAACTAGGGAGGGGTTCATGCCCCTTTATTCAAGATAAAAACAAAAGACACTACAGGACAAAAACAAAAGAATCCAACACAAAAGCAACCGCCTAAAGCCTCTACGAAGATTCCCGTAAATGAGAATTCTCGACTCGAGGAGGCTATTCTCGAGTCGAGCGTCAGAAATTCTCGACTCGAGAAAACACCTTCTCGAGTCGAGAGACAGGAAAACCTCGAGTCGAGAAACAACTTCTCGACTCGAGAATGAACCTTCTCGACTCGAGGACCCCAAGTCTCGAGTCGAGAAATAACAACTTCTCGTCTTCTTCTCCGCTCCTACTCCCGAGCTCCCGTGTGAATTCGCCACGCATTCCGAGCCGTCTTCTCCATGTATCATGACTCGGGCCAAGACTCGAAACTTCAATCACGTTCACGGCTTTCCAAGATGTCTTGAGCACATAAATCCTCGTAAAAACCACGTATAAACTCTAAAACTACTCCAAATGAAGTGGTTCACGAATCACTATAAAATCCTACTCCAACACACCTCAAATTGCCTAAAACAAGCGGATTAGCACACTCCCATAACGCCACATCAAACTCCCCCATGCTTAGACCATTACTCGTCCTCGAGTTATCCAATCCTCCACACTTGTCTCCTTGGTCTCTCTTGTAGCACGGGGTGTATAACAACCATCAACTCCTCAAAACTACGAATCGCAAGCCATCAAACACTCAAAAGGTGCTAGTTAGAATTGGAGTGGAAGGAAAACTCAACACCCCAACTCTAACCATCTTATCCTCCCTTCTCACACAATCTAAGCTAGGGGAACTAACACACACAAGTACACAACGTTTCCCCCATGTTTGGCTCAACGACTCCCTCAAAGTCGTGCTCACAATGAAGAACTCGAGCACGACTCACCTCTTATCAATCCACCGGCGCCCCTATCATCATAATGCAAGAGGATTTCTAACCTAGGACCACCAATTCCTATCACCGAACCTCCTTATAGCTCCCGTAGTGATCCTAACCCTATACATCTCCAAACTCCTCATCTTATGTCACCGCAATGGATTACCTCAATTTTTTTTTTTTTGTTTTGTTTTGTTTTTTTTTTTTTTTTGCAGACGGAAAATAAAAATCACACTTATATTACAAACAAAATGACAAATGCCAATCCAAATTACACTATCATGCTAAGTGTCTCCCCCATGCTTGAACCTCGTCATTGCCCACAATGACAAACAACACCAACCAAAAGATTGGGCAACAACGAGTGAGGTAGGGGGAGAATCATCAAGTTATCCACAATCCCACACCACTACAAACGACGAATAAACCGTCTCATCTCACACGTAAATAAAAAAATCGGGCTCTCGGGCCAAGAGACACCCACTCAATCTCACTCCCCTATATTCCTCGAAAACGAGTCCATCCCTCATCTCACTACTCCATCTCCCTCATGAACGATACCAAACAAGCGTCAACCTCCAATAGCAACCAACCATCCAAAAACAACCCAACCAAAATGAAGCGAACAAGGCTATTTTATTGGTTAATGGGTAAAATGGGGTGGGTGGAACAAGAATAATAGGGGGTACAAACGCGGTGGGGCACAAAGAGAGATGGTATAGAAACGGTTAGTGAAACGGGTGGGGGAGTAGAGGCTAGAGTCGAGAGAGAGAGAGAAGTTAAGGGAAAAGAAAACATACCTCGTGATAGCTCCATTCCCTCAATAATCATCAAAGCAAGTGGCTCATGGTCAAAAGACCGGTAGAAGAGCCACTCTCTCACCTCACAACTCCCTTCTTCCTCAAAATACTTCGCCTCCTATCACCTTACAAACTCCCATCTCCCTCGTGTGTTTGTTGGAGCATAATGACCCCACACCAAAAGTTGTCCAAAAATCGGAAGAAGGCCATTTTTGTGAATAATTTGTGAGTTTCGGGCCAAATGCAAAGATTTATGGACAAGCAAGCATGTGGAACAAACGGGAAGGGTCAACACAAAGAGAGATGGTGTAAAACACGGGACAAAACAGGGTGATGGAGTGACACGGCTAGAGATGAGATGAGAATAAGAAGGGATATATTCATACCTTGGCTTCTCCGAATGAATGGTAGATGTCATGATCAAAATAAGAATAAAACACAAAAACAAAACAGATAATACTAGAAAATCGGTTAGACAATATGATACAAATATACAAGCAAGAACCACGCCCCTCCCCCATGCTTAATACATGCATATGAGTGAAAAACGAAAAGCATAAAGAGGGAAGAGGGTGTGTACCTCAAAATGGTGGGTCCTGAGGCGGGAACTGCTGACCGTGGAGGTGAAGCTGGCGCAGACGCTCATCAATCTCAGTAAAATCAGGGGCTACGTATCCAGGAGCGTGAGTGGTCACGTGGTACTGGTGGGATGCCTCTAAATACATCATAACTCTCTCAAATCGAGCATCATGAACGGTCATCCTATGATCCAACCCATCCAGCCTCCGACCAAACTCCTGCATCTGATGCCCGTAGCTCGTCATTTGCTGATCAACTCCATCAAATCTCTGGCCAAAACTCTCGAACTACTGGCCCATCTGCTGGCCATAGGTGTCTAACCTCTGACCGTACGTCTCTATCTGCTGGCCAAAACCACCAAGAGTTTGGTCAACGCCCCCTCTCCAAGCATCAAACTCCGGGCGAAATGCCACATGGGGAACGAAGCCAGGGCCACCCAACTCAACTCTCGGGCGGGCCTCCAACTCCTCAATCTCCGCTCGTCGAACCCCTCCGGCATCCTGTATAATGCGCACAACCTGCCCCTCTACGTATAAGTCCTCCGCACCCTGACCATCCACTATCCTCAGGCGGTCTGGGTTGGGGAGCAACAAGTAGTTCTGGTGATCTGTCCCCAACGTCCAATGATACCGCCCATCATAGTCCCTCATGTTCCTGATAGGGTTGATCCAACGGATCCTGCGGAGAAAGGCGGTGTTAATCAAGGGCAAGTCATCCAATGCATCCTCCTCATCGACCCCCGGAATCTCGCACCAACGAGCTATCAGGGTAATCATACCGCCTAATCCTATAGAGCGGTTAAGAGTGTCGCGGATGGCTACACAAGCATCAATAAAAAGTAGAGCCCAAGGGGGAAGCCCGTTTTCACCCGGGACGAAAGAAGCTAAAGCGTCCATCTCCAACTGTTGCACGTGGTTGCGCTCACCATGCCCGAACACGCACATCCCTATCACCCTATAGATAAGTCGCAAGGCGGGGTGAGGGAGCATAGTAATCCTAGGGCCGCTCGGATAAACCAAATCACGAGTGAGCTTCCTCCAAAGTGGAACCACCTCGTCTCCTCCAAAAGAAACATATACCCCGGACTCCTCCGTCTGTCTCTCCCAACCAAAACATGCCTCAAAATCCCTATACGTCCATACCCATGGAGCGTTGCCCAAACGGAAGGCAACTCTCTCATTCTCGGCATCATGAGTAAAAGTAGCAAGAAACTCGTACGTCCACCTCTCACAGGTGGGGGCCCACTTGGGAAGAAACCCCAACATGCCCCCTTTAGCCATAAGGTAACGTACCGGGTCCGCAAACCCGAGACTCTCTAAAGTAGGGATATCAAAGAATTTGGTGGGAAATAATTTATCATGCTCAACTAGAGAGTTAAACAACTCTTTCTCTTCCTTACTTAAACCCTCTACGTTGAGCTTATCATAATGTTTAGGGTCGGGAGTCTTTTTCAACTTTTTCTTTGAAGACCCGGCCTCTTTGTCGTTCCTCCCCATCATCAAGAGTTAACAATCAGAAATTCAATCACCAACAACACTAGAACAATGTTCAACAATGCCCAAATCACCACAAACCAAAATATGGCTCACAATCACCAAATGCACACTACAAAATCCAAATTCAACACTACCCAACTTGTTTCTAGCCACAACAATTCTTCATAATGCTCAAATAAACCAAAACACTCCCACAAAGCCAACACAACCAAAACACCACAATGACAAATTTTGAATTTGAGGTGTTTTCTTACCGAAATTGGCTCAAAATGAAAAATTTGAGCGAAATTGATTCCCCAAATTGCTAGTAATAGTTTCACCACTGCCCATAGGTGTTTTTCCAACCTTGAAATCAACCCAAAAGCTCCAAAAAACAAAACCCCCAATTTCAAGGGTTCTTGAGAAAAATTGGAATTTTTGAGTGGAAATTGATAAAATAAGTGTTTTTGAGGTTGATTTGTTGTTTGTGGAGTGATTTTTGTGAAGAAATTGGAAGTTTGGGAGTGATTTTGTGTGATTTGGTGGAGAAATAAAGATTTTGTGTGAGGGGGTCGAAAATGGTGAAGGGTGAGTGAGAGAAATGAAGGAAAAGAAATGAGGAAGAAGGAGGGAGGAGTCGGGTTTAACACGCCAAAAACTGGGCAAAAAATGATCTTCTCGAGTCGAGAACAACCTGTCTCGACTCGAGGTGAGTGTTCTCGACTCGAGAGTCGCAGACTCTCGAGTCGAGATGCATGTATTTCTGGAATATTTTTTTTACGGCCTCTAGTCGAGACCTTCTTATCTCGACTAGAGGTTTCCTTTGCCCAACTTCTTTTCCATCTTATCTTGCTTGAAATTCAAAACAAAACCGATTCCCAAGTACCCAAGCACACCATATGACACATATATACAAATGGCTCGGGTTGCCTCCCGAGTAGCGCCTTTGTTTAACGTCGTTGGCTCGACTCATCAAAGCTCTAACCGATCAACCATAGCCAAATCTTAATTCATCCAACCCACAACATGACGCTTCACCCTTGACCCTCCATTTAGCAATGCCTTTAACCCCAAATTTCCCAAATTTCCCCTTTTTCTTCTTTGGAACACTTGGAATGGTTTTGTTGTGTTTCGATTCCTGCAAAACCGACAACAAAGACTTTCCAAACACTAGGGGTGACTTGGTTAGTGTAGAGTGCATCCCATTCACATGAGATTTCACATTTTTCACGCATTTCAAGGAGATACACTTCACATTTTCAATTTTGGGGTCCGGGGGATCATGATTGGGGATTTTCACAACACATGTAGCAATAGATTGGACCGAATTATCATCATCAACATCATGATTGGACTCATAGACATGTCGCTCTATCCTACGTCCATTAGCCTCTAATGCAATGATACCGTTATGCATATCAATATTTACTCTAGCGGTTTTCATGAATGGACGTCCTAAAAGGAGAGGGGGGTCATGCTTATGATGATTCATATCAAGAACATAGAAATCCGCGGGAAACACAAGATTTTCTATTTTAACATGCACGTCTTTCATAACTCCTCTAGGATAAACTCTCGAACGATCCGCTAGTTCAATCACAACATCGGTTTCATGCATTGATTTGAATTTCATGGAGTCATAACATGATGATGGCAAAACATTGATGGATGCACCTAAATCTAGCATGGATTTAGGGAAAGTGGTGTTACCTATGGTTGCCGGAACGGTAAACATACCGGGATCACCACACTTTATAGGTAGCCGTTGTTGGAAAACGGCCGAAACTTGTTTGCTCATCACCACTTTCTTCTTATCCTTAGAGTTCGGCTTCCTTTTAACCGTGCAAATGTCTTTCACGAACTTTGCCGCCTTCGGAACACTCTTCATGAAATCAAGGAATGGCATATTCACCTTGCATTCTTGAAAAAGAGCGTACATGTCGGAGTTGTGAGCGTACTTGCGAGTGTCCTTAAGTGCCTCGGGAAAAGGAACAACAACCTCATCATCCCCATCTTGCATTATAGAAGAATCACCAATTACAGGGGAAGGAGAAACAGAGCTCTCGAGTCGAGGGACAGAGCTCTCGACTCGAGAACCATGTGTCTCGACTCGAGATTGACCTTCCTCGAGTCGAGATGTAGGAACAGAAGGGCTGTTTTCAATGACCACTTTCTCGACTAGAGATCCTTCCTTCTCGACTCGAGGAACGCGTTTATCGACTCGAGACATGTTGCTTTCGAGTCGAGGACTGAGATCAGAAAGGCTGTTTTCATAAGGCAAATCCTTGACTAGAGGGGTTCCTCCTCGACTCGAGAATCATGATTCTCGACTCGGTTTCCTCTCTTCTCCAGTCGAGATCCGCTTTCTTTGTGAGGGGATTGTTGCAAAGAGTCTCTATACTCTTCCCAATGTTCATACTCTTCTCCAAGTATCTCCATTTCTCGATTTCCATCTTCAATTTCAACGTGAGGCTTCCTACCACTCCTTAGCCCAATGAAACTCACGTTTTTTGTAGGATTGACATCCGTTTGAGATGGGAACTTGTTGGAACCTCTTGATTCTAGCCGATTCACCGCAACCGACAATTGACTTACTTGACTCTCAGGATTTTGTATGCTAGCCTTAGTCTCTTGTTGGTTTTGCACCATGGTGGCTTGCATACTTGACATATTTTGAGCTATTGTCGTCACATTTTGAGTTAGAGCCTTCAACATGTTCTCTAGTTGCAATGGGGAGTAATTGCCTACTTGAGCTTGATTTTGGTCATTAGAGGGAGGTTTCATTTGATACATGCCTCCTTGTGAGTTGTTGCCTCCTCCATGACCTCCATATCCTCGATTTCCTTGACTCCCATTAGTACTAGAGTTCCCTTGAGCTTGAAACCGATTGCCATCAAATCGGTTGCCTTGACCACCTTGGTTATACCCTCTATTTCCGTCTTGGAAACCGTCAAACCTTCTTTGATTGCCTTGGAAACCGTTGATTGCATCAACTTCCTCACATTCTCTAGGCGGCGAGTTTCTACCTTGATTCCTCAAGATCTCTTTCATCATCTTTGTCAACTCGCCAACTTGAGAATCATTAGAGGGGGTCTCTACCATATTCACCTTCCGCACACATCTCTTAGATTCTCGATCTCTTGAATTGGTTGCTAACTCCTCAAGCAAATCCCAAGCCTCACTCGGGGTCATCTTATCCAAACCTCCTTGGCTAGCCGCTACCACATGCCTATAATCTTGATCATCGAGCCCATGGTAGAAGAACAATATCAAATCTTGCTCCTTATAGCCGTGGTAGGGGCAACTAGCAATCAACTCTCGAAACCGATCCCAATAGGATGCCAATGACTCTCCCCTTTGCTCAATCGTCGATATTTCTTTCTTCAAAGCGGAGGCCTTGGTATTTGGGAGGTACTTGTGAATGAATGCTCTTTTTAACGACTCCCAAGATGTGATGCTATTGTGGGGGAGTGTATAAAGCCAATTCAAAGCACGATCCTTCAATGAGAATGGAAATACCTTAAGAAAGAAAGTGTCTAAATTAACCCCGGCCGGCTTCATGTTGCTACACACCAAATGTACCCCCATGATATGTTTGTTAGCATCCTCGGTGCTAAGTCCGTAGAAGGTAGGTAAATGGTGTAGTAGGGCACCCTTAATTTCAATTCTAGCCGTGGCCTCATCCTCCGGAAAGACTATACAAGATGGTTGTTGAGTCAAATCCGGGGCCGTCAACTCCCTAATACTCATGGTGCCAATGTCAATGAAGTCGGAGGTCGCGGAGGTGTAAGACCCGTCTTCTCTAAACAAATCAAACCCGGCAAACACGTTCCCTTCCTCCTCAACAACTTCTTGACTACCTTGCTCCAGTGAGACCTTCTTCCTTTGCCTCAAAGTTCTTTCAAGCTCCCAATCTATCTCAAAATAACTCAAGTCGGGATTAGTAGTACGGGTTTGGACCATAGGCTAGTGGCCCAAACACCGCAAAGGGGACGCAAAAACAAGCCTCAAACACATTTAAAAGAAAATGAAAATAACAAAAAGAAAACACACAACAAAAATATAAGAAATCCACACAAAAATAGCAAAAAGACTAAAAACGCCTCTTCCCCGGCAACGGCGCCAAATTTGATAGCTAGATTGTCGTCAAATCCTATCAAATTACCACTAATTACTAACTAAGAAGTTAGGGTAAGTGGGTTATCGAACACAAGAAAGAGGGGGAAGTCTAAATTGCAATTCTATGCGGAAAATAAATAAACCAACAAAATAAACAATAAAAGGGGGGAATTTTTAGATTGAAAGTCAACGAAACAAGAAATTAACGATTTATCAAGATTACTAAGGCGACCCTCGGTGATAATCTCATCTAACACCCTAATATAGCAAGCTTTTACCTCTCTCTAATTATACCATTCATAGATAATCTCGGTTTGCACCAATTAATCCTCTTTATTGGGGAATTTGAGCAACCGCTACCAAATTCCCCTCCTTTTAGCCTAAATTCGCCTAGTGACCACTCAAACAAATCAAAACCAAAGGCATGAAGAGCATGGATTAATAAAAGACTAACAACAACCCAAATTAGTATCTAATTAGCCGCAACCGCGACACTAATCAAATCCAACCTATTAGTTGCCTAATTAATTCCTCAATCACAAATTAGTCATAACCATACACTAAACATGTGAAAGTTGCTTCCTTTAAGGTTAATAATTAATGACCATCAATTAAAAACCAAGCATAAGAAATACCCAATTCAATCCAATCAACCAATTAGACAAAATAAAGGTAAATCAAGCAATTGAAGAACAAGGAATTAATTACTATGAATTTAAAGGCAAAATAGAGAGAAGAAATTCTTAATAATATATAGGATGAGAGAATTTGATTACACCAAGAGTCTAGAAGGGGATTAGCCTTCCATGAGAATTATTACAACAAGATTTGAGATGGAATCCATAACAAAACTCTTAATCTCTCCTTAATTCTCTCTCAAAAACTATGAAAACTCTCTCTAAAATGAAGTCTAGATGAAAATAATAAGAAAAGTGACTATATACAAGGTAGGTAGAATCCAAAGGTAGGTAGAACTAAGGAGGGGTTCATGCCCCTTTATTCAAGATAAAAACAAAAGACACTACAGGACAAAAACAAAAGAATCCAACACAAAAGCAACCGCCTAAAGCCTGTACGAAGATTCCCGTAAATGAGAATTCTCGACTCGAGGAGGCTATTCTCGAGTCGAGCGTCAGAAATTCTCGACTCGAGAAAACACCTTCTCGAGTCGAGAGACAGGAAAACCTCGAGTCGAGAAACAACTTCTCGACTCGAGAATGAACCTTCTCGACTCGAGGACCCTAAGTCTCGAGTCGAGAAATAACAACTTCTCGTCTTCTTCTCCGCTCCTACTCCCCAGCTCCCGTGTGAATTCGCCACGCATTCCGAGCAGTCTTCTCCATGTATCATGACTCGGGCCAAGACTCGAAACTTCAATCACGTTCACGGCTTTCCAAGATGTCTTGAGCACAAAAATCCTCGTAAAAACCACGTATAAACTCCAAAACTACTCCAAATGAAGTGGTTCACGAATCACTATAAAATCCTACTCCAACACACCTCAAATTGCCTAAAACAAGCGGATTAGCACACTCCCATAACGCCACATCAGCTGTCCGTCCAGCCCGATGAATGTATGCTTTTATGTAGGGAGGCACGTCATAATTAATTATATTCTTCACCCCTTCAACGTCCATTCCTCTAGTGAAGTTATCGGAACAAACAAACACTTCCACATCCCCTTTCCGGAATGCTTTCAGGGTTTTGCTGCAGCCCGAGGTTAATTCTATATTAGACTAAGTACTGCCAATATAGTATGAAAGAAAAATTATTAAAAAGAGTACATCAATACAAATACTTACATCTTGGAGAAAGCAAAGGACAAACAAATGCATTGGGTATATCCTTCTATGCAGGTAAACGTGTCAACCATTCATGACTCACAAATGAAGATGTAAAGAACTAAAAAGAACAAAGTTAAAGGGAGGACGGTCAATTTTCAGTTTCTCTCTAAATGTTCTCAGTTTTTGGAATATTGTGTGTTCTTCGGAAGAATGTATATGCAACATTACTACAAGTCTTCTCTCCATTTCCTTGCCATGCTTATTCTCTACATTTCCTTGCCATGCTTATTGTTCTATCCTCTCGATTTGATAAAGATAAGGGAGTAAAAGGGCATAACTATCTATGGCCATTTCAGATAAAATTAGACACTCGTTCTTTATTATCTTCTATGTTATAAGGTTAAAAAACCATCCAGCCTATTGGATGGACAAATTGATTTCTGGAGGTTCGTCCTTCCAATCTATTCTATCGTAACCAACAAAACTCTTTAACATGACATACAAACTTAGCAGAGAATGTGCATATTAGCCACTCAGCTAAGACAGTTTATAGACAGTACGAGAATGTTGTCACTTCAGGAAGAAGAGCTAGAAGGGGGCTTTTCCGTCTTTCCGGGGAAAGATAATCAAGAGAGCTAGCTTCGGTCTCACGTAGCTCACCTAAGAAAGGACGGAGCTGTCGAGTGAAGATTGGCCGAGGGGAGTTCATGATGTACCTGGGTACAAATCCGCCAATAAAAAAAGGACAACTAGAAGCCAGTGAAAGAGGAGTAGGCGGGGCTAAATAGTGCCAGTAGGGTACGTAAACGAAGACGGCTTACTCCCATTCCTCAACGGGCTCTCTTCTTTATGGTTAGCTAGCCCCCAAAAAGTAAACAAGGGCAAGGTTAATACTGACTTTTACTGACCGCAATTGCAGGAATAGGTTGACTTTCTTTCATTTTGGTTATGGAAAGTGAAAGTAGTTTCGTTTAGTACGAGATCGCTTCACACCTCGCGGTGCTTACACCTCTCGCCTATCGAAGTTCTGTTCAAAAACCTCGTCCGAGACCCACGAACTAGGAACACTTCTTTAGTATTACGAGAGATGCTTGCCACTTTGATCCTACCTTTCTAGTTTCACTGAAACTAGGCGTCGTATGAGCCAATTTCATTACGAGCTAGACTTGGGGGCAACAACCAGAATGAAATATTATTTAATCGTGGAAATGCCATGTCAGGTGCACCTATCAGAATCGGAACAAACCAATTACCAAATCCACCTATCATCGCAGGCATAACCATAAAAAAGATCATTAAAAAAGCGTGAGCCGTTATTAAGCCTCATGGTGTGCCTGACTGGCGAGTCTGCCGTCTCCACGGCTTTCCCTTTTGCGGGCTGCTCCTCAAGCTTTCGAGTGCCGATCTTTGTTTGTTGCTCCGCAATTTCGGCAGTCATGATAGCCACTACCTCGGCCGTTTGGGCCTTAAGCACCTCCGCTGTGCTCGCCATGTCGCTCTCCAAATCCTTGATTACTTCGGTCATCTCATCCTATCCACCTTGCCCATTTGTTCCAGGCTCTTATAAAGGGTAGTAACCCGATCTTGTATTCGTAAACAATATTTTGGCAAGCTACCATCACCTTTTAGCTTATATTCTTGCTACTCGCTATTCTACTAATAAGAGAATTTCTATATATAAAAAAAGATTATCCCCGCTCAATAAAGATGGGCGGGTGAAGTCTTCCCACCTTCTCACGGCCTGCCGTTGAGCACCTGAGTATACTTTGGTCTTCATTTGCAAATCACTAAAATTATTCAGCAAGGTACACAGTCTATTGGCTGTCTTCACAGATGATGTAAAAATAACGCACTTTTCCCCTTTTAACTTTTGAAGCAAAGCTGCCAAGTACAGGGACTTATCTTTTGATCCACAAATCTGCATATATGACATTGAAAAGAGAACATGAGCAAATTAAATAAGAGGTTGCAGTAAAGAGTACTAGAGGACTTCCAAATATAACATCACACAGTAATATGTTATGGACCTAGAGAAGTCTCAAATAATTAGCAACAAACACTATTGAACCCCCCCCCCCAAGTACACACATAGCTCTCCTTCATAAAGGGCAAAGGGCAGCCCGGCGCACATTGGCGTCCCCGCTAAGCGAGGGTCCGGGGAAGGGTCCCACCACAAGGGTGTAATGAGGGCAAGCCTTCCCTTGTCAATTTATTTGACAAGAGGCTGCTCCCAGGACTTGAACCCGTGACCTATCGATCAAACGGCAACACCTTTACCGGTGTGCCAAGGCTCCCCTTCATAGCTCTCCTTCATATGACTAAGATTTTTTTCACTCAGGAGCAGACTTAAATTTTGGAGTTTAAGAAGCAGGGTTGATCAATTTATAAGGAAAGGTCGAGGTTCAAACTTTTTCCGTAATCTTGGATCAGTAATCCAAAAAGATGGAGAACTGGAGGGAGATGTTGCTCGAAGAATCAAATCAGATTTTTAAAATGAATGGCTGTATGAAGGAAATTCGTTGATGAGCCAATTAAGGGGCTCGAAGAGTGCAGACATGCTAACATTGTAAGCGGGACGGAACGACCTATGATATTTAGACAAGAATGATTCCAAACGATATGTCTACGGAGTATTGAAAAGAATACGGCATTAGAAAGGGTGGAGGAGGGGGGGCTCTTTATTGAAGATGGGATTTAATATTATTTTTGTCTTTCGGAATCTTTTGGGTTTGTTCGATTTTCAATCTCTTTCCTTTGCTTTAAACCTATTTGTTGCTATTTCTCTCAGTGTCTTCATTTTGTTTTTTCGTCATATTCATTTTCAAAATTGTGAACTCATTTGTTCTATTACTGTGTTCTCCCTAGTTTTCGCATTTTTGTTTCATTGTTGTCACATATGATGATTCATGTTAGCTAACTCAGATCATTTTAGGACTCAGACTTTGGTTTTGTTGTTGTATCCAGGTCTGACATTTAGATATAGTGACTGCCTTTGGTTCCATGCTATTTTCTCCTCCATACACCAAAAAATGCTGTTCAACATAGAAAGCCTGTGTTCAAGTGTTTTAAAACTCGTATTCAGTGCCAAGGTTGTCATCCAAACTCAAACTCAAGGTCTAGTCCCCCTGAGTTATTGGGGGAGAGAAACATAACTTATGGAGTAGTGCCTACAGATAACAGTGGGACAAGGGAGTTTAGATGACGACATACAAGTCTTGATAACCATCATATAGACGCGTCCGGCGCCCGCAAAAATGGTTTGATGTTTTGACGGTTATTGAACTAACCAAAAGTTGATCGTTGAAAACTCAGAGTCGCCACCCTGTCTTTACCCCGACAAGGAAGGGTTTCGAAACAAGTTTAAAAAGCACAAGTTCGAAAACAAATGAAAGAATTTTACGGAAAACCTTTCTAAAACCAAAAATGACTCCATGCGCGCTAAGGCAAAATTCCGTTTAAGTGTTTATTCACATTTTTGGAAAACTAGTCTGCGAAATAGAGAAAATGGGTTCGGGGCCTTAGTTAAGGGGTGCGAACATTTGGAACTCGTCTCCCCTTCCGTCCTAAGGACGGGCACTTACTAATACATCATTTCCTTCTAAAGATTCTCGGTGAATTGGTTACGTTATGATCCATATAAACCAGTAGAAATAGAAAAGCATATATATTCACATTGTCATTCACATGCAAGAGTTTAGAAAAAGAATTTACAAAAGATTTCCCGAGTCTTTTGGGTACGGACTTGGGGGGTTTGAGCACCAAAGTTGCCCTACGTACCTTTCATCGTGGGATTGGAATCCACTCGAGGATCAAAACCCTACGTAGTTCTGACGGGCAGCCCCACGACAACGGCCTTTTCCACTAGGGGGGTAGCGGCTAATATCCGCAAGGGTGGATGGATGGATCCACATGATAGATATCATTCCACTGGGGAAATGATCGGGTTGATTCCACTGGGGATATCACCAATGTGGGGGTAGAGATGGGTTTTACTTCGCTTGGAAGTGGTAGAAAGTCGTTTCACTCAAAGTCGTGCTATTGAGAGACTTTATAGATGACTCACATTAGAGTCAAGTCGATCCACGTAGAATAGAGCAAGGTATATTCCGCTTGCATCTATGTGTCTCTCGTCGAGACGGCGATCGCCATGATCACCATGCCGCCTGAACCAGGCATGCCTCTTGAACGAGGTCTTAATGTGGATGACTCGACCTCTCTAAGGCGAGTTTAAAGATTAGACCTCTCAATAGTTTGACTAAGGTCGAATTGACTCTCGCGGGGAGATTTAATGGAAAATGGATTGGGTTAGGTGTGTAGGGCTCGGTGGAATTGGCCGTATCGTTAGAGCTGCCCGTGTAGGCCCTACAACAATATAAGGAAAATAAATCGCCGATTCGATTATGTTCGATCAAGTGGTGTTCCACTGGGGTGTTGGTGGAATAGATGGTAGAGGTGAATGTAGATCGACCTCATGATCGCGCATAAGCGAATTGGCAATCCTTGCCTAGTGTTGGGGTAGGGCCCCGTCCAAAGTCCATACAAAGAACGGGAAAGAAAACTTTACATGCAAAACACATCAAGGAAAGCTTATTTACTTCCATGTACAAAAGGTTTTGGAAAAAGAAATGAATTTCTTAAAACGTTGAGGAAAAGGGAGAAAATGACTTTAATTAGAAAAACTAAGAAAAAGACATTTGAAAACAAATAAAAAAACATTTTTAGGGGTTTTTGGTTTTATTAATTACATTATATACACAAGGGGGTCAATTTTAGTCCTTATTGACTTTAATTGACTCGGGTTGACTTTGGTTGACTTGCACCTATTTGCAAAGTTAACTTTAGTGGACTTTTAGGTAGATTTGGGTTGACTTGGGTGGACTTTGATATTGGTAGACTTGAATAGACGTGTTTGACTTTAGTTGACTTTAGTTGACTTTAGTTGACTTTGGTTGACTTTGGTTGACTCGAGTAGACTTTGGATCATTGGTTGGATTTTAGTAAACTTTGGTAGACTTGGTTGTATTTGGATTGGTTTTAGACCATGGTTGACTTTCATTGACTTGACTTAGGTAGACTCAACTTTGGTAGACTTGACCTAGGTTCACCTAGACTTCTTTCTAAGTGTTTTAAAGTCATCAAACAAATGGGTTGATTAATTAAACTTCCTATTAAGTCTAATTGTTTTTACAAATTGGGTTGAGTAGACTCCTAATTAAGTCTAAATCGATTTTAACATTTTGACATCTCAATGAGGTGGACTAATTAGACTCCCTATTAAGTCTAGCCATTTAATTAATTATGACAATTAATTTGGGTGAAAAACTTGCCATTTTCAACCCCAAAAACAGAAAATTGATGGAACTTGAATGATTTGAAAGATCAAATGAAGTCTTCAGATTTTTCTGGGTTCAAGGTGGGTTCATGAACATCTTGGGATCACACATGAATTTTTTCATGATTCCAAAAGTCCATTTACTCACAAAACAAATTTAAGGTTGAAATTCGGATTTCTGAGCAAAACAGGATATGTTTTCAAAAAATCATTACTGTTGATAGAGACATGACAAAATTTTGACCCTTAGCTTTCTGGAAACCTGGGAGTCTTCTCTTCAACTTTCATGAAGGAGACGTACCCAGAAAAGGTTGTTTTCAACTCAATAAACCTCGTTGAATACAGTTGGTCGGATCAGGGACCAGTTTTGAGAAAGTTTATTGCAAAAATCATCATAAATAATATGGTTTGAGTTTGGGTCTGAAATTTTGCAGCATTGCATTTAAGACTCCAAAGAAGAAGTTTTTATAAAACCAGGATTTTTAACCTAAAGAAAGATTTTATACGAATTTGGGAAGTCAGACTGAAAAACAGTTTTCAGAGAACAAAAAAAACGGATTGAGTTGTAGGTTGTTTTTGTACATGGAAAAAATAGTAAAAAACTTGTAAAAAATACAAAATCACCACACAAGATTAATAAAACAGTAGACATGAGAAAAACATGCAAATGGGCACTCCTCTCCTAAGAATCTCGCATCTAATGTTCCCCTCAATAAAGGGAACGGCCCCCGTAAGGCCCTAGAAGTTGGCTTATGGACCTTGGTGTGGCTCAATAAACCACACTAGACCCATTACCAACCAAGGCTAGACAAAAAACGATGTTAGTAATGTATTTGATGAAAAATGAAATGAAATAGCAATAAAAGAATAAAGGGAGAAGGAATGCTACCTTTGGTGCTCAATGGTTGAATGTCCTCCAATGCTAGGGTACTAAGTTCTCTAAATCGATTTTAATCTAGGTGAGATTGATTTTATTTCACTTACCTAGGCTAAGGTGACCCTAATACTACACATTTATTAGGTTGAATTAGAATTAAAGTGGAGTTTTGAGGTGGAAATGAATAAGAGAAAATGAATGAAAGTAGGAGTAAATGCAAAAGAGCAAATGCTCTTCTTTTCTTTCTCTCTTTTGGCCGGCCCTCACTCTTGTTTCTTCTCTCTTTTTTTTTTCTTTGTATTTGTTAGTAATGAATGTGTGTGTGTGATGTTAAATGAGGAGTGTTTGCTTAAGGATGAAGAGAAGAGAATAAAATGAGTGAATGAGAATGGATGAGGGAGTGATAAATATCTACTTAATGAGCAAATAAATAAAAGAAATAGACTTGCTCTCCAAGCCTCATTTGGCCGGCCAAGAAGAGAGCCAACACACAATTGATTTTGTCATTTTGCTCTTGTATTGAATGAGGAAGAATAAATGAGTCATCAAGTGAAAATTAAATCAAAAATCAAATAGTTAGCATATTGTTAGCATCTTGTTAGTGTAAATGTGAGTGACATGGGCATGACATAAAATGATGTCATTGCCTATGTGGTTTAGTAGTATGAAAATGAAATCGAGTCTAGCTCGTCTTGAGCAAAATTTACCTCGGTTTGCGCGAAAATGAAAACCGGGTGAATTAAATCAATGAATTAATGAAATTAGAATAAAAAATAAATAAAACCAATATTATCAACATTATTTACATAATTTTCAAATTTTATATAAATAATAGAAAAAAAGGTGAAATTGAAATCGTTGAGAAATTGATTGTTTGCAAATAAACGAATAGAAATAAGAAAATAGAAATGAATAGAATGAAATTGAATTAGAAAATAGAAATAGAATTAGAAAATATAAATAGATTAATAAAAATGAAAATAAAAGGTGAGACAAAATTTGGTGTCTACAACGCGCAAATAGCTGATGAAAGAACAATTCGACCAATGAACTCTACAGACAACAGCCTAAACTCAGTTATTTTTGCTGACACAGATAATTTACTTTATAACCTACTGTTGACAGCTCAGACATGGTACATTTCAGGATTAAATATAGTCAGAGACCCAAAATTGGTCGAGAAATGGGTCAGCACACTCAACCAACTCATGGAAACAAAAAACAAGAACTTGGTGTATTTTACAGAGAAACTAAGCCTAGAGTCCTAAATTTTTGTAGGTGGAAGAAAGAAAAAAAATCGTCATTCTTTGTTTCTTCGTGACAACTATCAAAAAGCAGAAAGAGTGGGAAAGGGAACTAGCTGAAATGTGACAATAACTATCACAGTTTCACAGACAAGGTTTCAGAAGAGATTTTCCCAATAGAAATTTGATGTTGTCTTCTTTGATCAAGTTTTACATCCATATTAGTTCAGTCAATGCCAAGGCTTTCAAGAGTCAGCAGCATTGTGTCCACAGTCTATTCTATTCACAACAGCAACAGCAACATAACCCCAGTGCCTCTAAGGCTCCTGCCAAAAGGTACCCAAGCCTTACCCTAGGTTGAAAACATAGAGAGGCTGCTTATGAATGACCCATAATGAGAATTGCTTTGAAAATTTCACCAACTGACAGCTATTTCACAATACAAGAAGCGCAAGAAGTTTTATGAGCCATTTTGGTTTATTCCAATCCATCCCAAAGCCAAAGAATAGGTAGTCTTTGGCTCCATAAGCAACGGAAAAAAAACAGTGATTTTATGACCCCGTGATTAGTGATATGAGTAAGTCTTGTGTGAGACGGTCTCACACTAACTTATCGTGAGACCATCTTTCTTTATATAAATAGTGATCTCTTTTACAATTTTAGCAACCATTATACTTCTTCTAGTGATTGTTTTAATTTAATGTAATATTAGAATGTCGCAAATAAAATGAGTAAATGGGTTATTTAATAAATTATGCCTAATTTTCTATTTTGTGACCCTTTTAAATCACAACTTATGTGGTTAAATCGTAAACTAACAAGATCACTAAAAGCAATATGGTGATCACAATGAATGTTAAACGGTTCACTTTTTTAAAAATCTAAATCCGTCTCACAATAAATTATCGTGAGACCGTCTCCTATGAGACTTTGCGTAGTGATATTATCTATCAGCTGATTTTAGCTACACTCGGTTGAATTTTTCTTAGTACTCAACAAAAGATCTCATGGATTCCATTCATCACAGTCGACATGAGAAGATAAACTTTCCAATTGAACCAAACATAAGGGCACATCAGTAGCTAATGGTGCAAAAGAACAACTTAATGACCAAATAATAGAGACAATGACTTAGAGTGACAGGGCCATACCACTTTGAAAGACTCCAACGTTTTAGGCACTTGATAGCGACCGGTAGTCAAAAACAAAGGGTGATGAAGATCAAGCTGAGCAAGTTTGCTTGGATCTCGAGTCACCGTGGCAGACAGAACCATCTTAGCAAGCCTGGGGTAAGTTTTCCCCTTGAAACACCTTTTAACTCCGCTGCCATACAATAAAGAAAACTTGCTTCATTACATGAGAGTTTGGACAATCCACAAATTAATTAAATTCAACAAAGAGATAAAGCTCAGGGAACATTCATCGTTTACAAAATAAATGAGATCAAATACAAACATCTCTCGGGCTAGTCACTAAATGTGAGGAGACCCAGAAAATTTCCATGTCATTTTCACAAAGTTGCCAAGTTTAAGAAGACCAAACATGGTCACACGGTGCAATGTTCAACAACTGAACAAGCGCTGATACCCCCATCCATTGCTCCAGTTTGAACCAAAGCAAAAAACCAAGAAGCAAACTTTTCAACTAATACTGACCAACTGAATAGGTGATATAGTATCAATAAGACTTTGAGATGTAGACAATATGTGCAGAAGCAGCTTCATGACATCACTTAAGATGTAAACCACAATTTGCCTAAGGATACAGAGACCCTTTGGACTCACCGTCCTTGGAGGACATTTTATCCTCAGAGTGATATTCTGCTAAAACAACGACAACGGTGATGACAATAACCACATAATTTGGGATTGGCTAACATGAATTGTTGTCAGGAATAGTCTTTATATAAAAACAATGAATTGAGTAAAAAGAGATTATAGATAAATCAAATCGTAGAAAAAAAGAATCATAAAATAAATCAATAAATGAATCAAGCCTGCTCCATGGAGTTTACAAAGACACTTCTAGTAAACTAAGCTCACAAAAACATCTATGGGAGAAAAACAAAAGGTTCAAATGTAGAAACAAGAAACAACAACAACAAAAACGATAACAAATACTTTCCCTCCAGCTTGCTCCCTCCAACTCTAAATTTTCTTTGATTCCAGGTAAACCTATGAAGCTTGAAATTTGTGGAACTAATCATGCTTTTATGCCCAGTACCAGCTTCTCGCCAACTGTGCTTCCTACCAACTCCGCCAACCCCAGACGGTCCTATTTTGGGGCTTGGTCATTGGGGTTTCCTTTTCTTCAACCAATTCGGTTGTGTCAGCTGTGAGATTGGTCTCACAATTTTTTATGAGCTGGCTGGACAAAGATGGATTGAAAGTAAGATAGATTCATTTGAGTTCAAGTAGAACAGGACCTTCGATCGACCATGGGGCGTATTCTACCCTTTATAAATGGAATTCTATTGAAGCGTAACGTAAAAGCTCCTTCTCATCCTTGTCTTTTTTTGGTTTGGAAGTTCTAGAATGTTGTCTGTGGATTGTTAATAAACAAAGGACTTCTACTATGCCATTTGATTAATTTGATTAAAGTTCCGTGCTCCTCGCTATTCTCCGAGGCCAAGGACGGGGTGGAACCGTCATTACAGGATTTACAAAGCTAGGGTCCTGATCGAGCAACTATCCTATCTATCTACTTCTCCAGACACAATATCTTGAGTACCTATGATGGTGACCACATCGGCTGGCATGTGATGTTTGGACATAAAATCGAGTCCTTGTGAATGGGCAGGAAAAAAGACGGATCTTCGGATTCCGCTCCTTTCTCTTAAAGCTAGGGCATCCCACCGATCAAAAAGGGTGAGCGTGCCTTCCTTAATCACTCTAATCAAAGGTGTCTCCAGTCTTCATTACCCCTTACAAAATCTTATAACTGCTCCATTTTACAGGCCTCATAAAAGACACATCCTAATTAGATTCTTTAGTTAGAGTTAGATCATTACCATGTGGCCGCAGAGAGCATTTAGGTATGAAAAGAAAAGGCTCCCAAAAAAGCAGCGGAGCTCTTAAATGGAATCATCAGGGTTTCTTGGCCACTATACAAAAAAACTATTTAAGGGGTTGGCCCATTTCATATGGTCAAACTACCTTAGACAATTCTCCCTCATATCATTTTTAATAGGTGGACAACATAACTTTCTTCCTAATCAGCTCAATCCTGAACCAGTTGATTTTTGCATGGTACCACACGTTCATCTTATTTATACACATCTCCACAATATTCATCTTATGAACTTTACAGCTTTACACTATTTCACGGCGCAACATCCAGTGCCACAAAACAATGCATGTCAAATTGTCATGCGGTCGACCAGCCCCTTCAATTTGGGGCCAAGAGGCAAGTTGGGATCACAAAGAAAGTATACGGTAATCATCTTTTGTTTGGCAGTCATATCTCCAGATACAAAAGGATGTCGGAATTAAATTGTCTTCCTCTGCAGTGATTATAGCCCAGCAAAACACACACTCCAAATCACCAGTCTTACTACTGCTCAACCTTAAACCTCGAGATTCCAAAGTGTAAATAAAGTTTACGTCATTACGTAATTGTCCTTGTCGTTCCATTACATGACCAAAATTTCAACAGATTTGAAAGCTCTTTGATTCTACATAGAGAGATAACATCATTGAGTACCTAAACATTATGCCCAGAAACAGGGGAGAGATATTAATGAAAGTAATCATTATTATCCACCCCACAATAATAGGCGAACCACAAATAGCAAAGAGACGCTTAGTCTTAAAACCAGCAAGTAGACAGCATTATCATTCTAATAGCAAAGAGGAAGCAAACATTTGCAACACTCACCCTCTTCTGATTGTTCTGAAGGAGCCACCAAAAGCTATAGAAAAAGGATTGACCTGAGGAGCAGACATTTCATCCAGTGATTGCACCAGCTTGAGCACATTCGGCAACCATGATTGATATGCCTCCCTTAGTAACCGGTCGGTTTCATCAACTACCTGGAATTTATCATTGAGAACATCAAAGTTGCATACATTTGCCCTACCGAAAGCACAATACATTCAAATTGAAGAAAAGCATAACATCGGCACTACACAACATAAAATGAAGACACGGTCATTATGATGACATTTCCATCTTTAGAATGCTCAAAAAGTCACACATCGAGTAGACCTAAAATTTGGAAATTTCAGAATAGATGAATAAGAGAAAGGGGAATACTATTGGCAACTCCAATAGTCCAATTCAGTGTTAGCGGGAGTGCTGGAAGACTCCCATGGAATGCCAATAGTCCTCACCTAAGAGATATGCCCAAAACTTTAAGATTTGTTGTAGTGCTTGCTCCTCCTACCCCAATCCAAAGAAGATAGGGAAGGGAATCATATTTACTTGATGGCAGTTTAAACAATCAAAATTTTCAAAATAAAAAACAAATACTGGATGACGTCACGTACTCACATGAGTACCTTAGAGTGTTACACCATCTAACAATTAGGTAAGCCCATATGTCAAAATCTTCAATTTGCAGTTCAATGTTCCTCTACCAGTGTCTCCATCAAAAACCTTGCAGGGATTATCACAATTTACAGCTGTAACATATTTTACAAAAAAAAAAAAAGCATCATAGCTAACTAGTAATTCCCCCACAATAATCAATTTCAACATCATATATGCAGTGAATTATATGCCATTATGTATGTTCTTCGCATCATTACTTTTAAAGGAAAGTAGGAAACATAGGTGCACCTAGCACAAGCTCAAGGTGCGCGCTGTAGGTTTAAGCGTTAGGCCTAGAGTTGCAGTATGTCATATAATAGAAGTGAGAGCACCCCAGACATCATACAGCATTTGTTCCTGAATGCGTTAAACAAACCTCTTCGTCCCTGTCCGCCATACCTACATATTCATGATATCCTAAGTCTGCCGTACCATTAACTTGATCATGAGACCCTAATCCCTACTTCTCGTATATCTTTGAATTGTAGGACCCTAGAAGCTTAATAGACACTCCTTACGCTTCCACGATATGTTAAAAACAATGAATTTTGAGGATCAAGGTTGGCCTACTGGTTAGAAGCACAACCTGCCCGGGGGTTGTCCCGGGTTCGAATCCTCATGTCCCCCACCCCCGCAGTATTATCTGCTACTTTGTACCAAAAAAAAAAAAAAACAAAAAAAAAAAAAAAACCATTATTTTTAATGATCGAAACCAGTTGTAATAGTAAATAAATACAACTAAAACTGTGAATTGCTTCGAGTATAGGAAAACGCGCCTTAGCTTCCAAATCAAACTCATATAGACTAGATCAGAAAATTGACAACCCAACTCACAGTTTCACAGCTTGACATCCAAACGTGAGAACTGGCCCAAAGGACAGGATGCATAGAAGCAATCCTAGATTCCTAGACTATGTCACATTCAGCAACGTAGATTACAAAAGCAGTGATTCATATCTGCAGCCTTGCAGCCTTGATTAACTGAAGCAGCTTGTTTTTGAAGGCACATGTTATATACAGCTTTATAGAATTAACCCCCTCCCCCAGTAAAAGCAAACACATGCAAACAGTAAAGGAGGTCACTACAAATTTGATAAGTAAGATAAGATATCAATATATTCAAAAGGACACCAATTAAGGGGGTGACTCCCATATACAAAAAGACACCTGAAGGGGTGACGCCCATATACAAAAGAGAGCTAACCAAGCTCTAGGACTATCATGAGAAATTTTATCCACAAAAAGAGTGAAAGTCAAGTGTCGGTGGCAATGTAACACTTGACTCCACCTATACAACATCCTCAAAAACCTAAAATTGAAGTCTTGGTGTGTCAACATAATATCATCAAAAATGCTTTGATTTCGTTCTTTCCAAGTACAACACCAAATCTCTACTGAAATTATCTTCCACACTTTGGCTAGCCACCATTTCTTCATTCTCCTTTTCCCTACATATTGAGCTAATGAAACTCTCGTTCAACCTCCTTTCCCTAAATGAAACATCCCTCATTTCACATTGACACAACTTTCACTTAGACGTGATCACCCGCCCCTTCCACCATTATCTTATCATCATTTGCTATCTTGACCAAATTATCCAAACTTCCTATAGCTACAAGACAGTTCTTCTTCTCTCAAAGTCAAATGGACCAGTCTGAATAAACCAACCCCCACCTCTTGGCAACTTTGATCCTCGTTCACCATAACCACATCACCGTTAGCATCATCCAACATCACCTAAATGACACCTTGATACCTACAAAAGCCTTCGTAATTACCACAAATCCTCTAAAAAAAATCACTAACACTTCAATTGAAAGCAACAATTTTCACAATTATCGCCACACTACTCACTATTGCCATCTCTAGGTTTAGGATTTGACCTAGACTTTCCCGTCTAACTATATGTCCCAAAAACCCGCTCCCTCTCTCCCCTATCAAGCCACTATTGTGCCATTTTATGCTTATAAGAGGATTGTATACTCATCAGTCTTCTCATTTTTATAGTAAAAATACCGCCATCTCTTTTACCATCAAAGTACATTTTTGATTATTGACACTGCAACGGGATTTGGGTAATCCTTCAGGAATAGGCAACAAATCGTTGCCATGTCTTCCTCAGATAGTCAAATTGTATCTAAACTACACAAATATGAGATCAATCCATCGAACTTGTTGAGGTGGTCTCTATAAAACTCCAATCTCCCTCAAGTACAGCTATTCATGACATGTAGAGCTTCTGCAATTTCTCCTTTATGCCTAAAATTATTTTTAATCTTGACACATGATACTCGATCTCTAGTTGGAGCTGCAGGACTCTCCATATATTTGAATTTCTGGCTTATAAAACTCAGGTTATTTCCAACCATCACTTGCACCTCGACTCCTTGAGTAATATCCTTGACCATACATGGCCATAAGACAAAAATGTTCTAACTTCCGACAATTCTGCATTGCCCTTAATTCAATAAATGATTCTCCAATAGATCCCAACCATAACACCCCTGTAAAGCTTATATATATGAGCTTAAAAACTCGTAAGCATCAGACCTGATCTTCTAAAAATTATAAGCAATCAATTTTCATCACCTAAATAATATCCTCAAAACCAATTTGCAGTAAGCCATTGTTGTCGTTTATGTTGTGATGCACTTGTATCAGCTAGAGATTATAACTCCCTGCGAGAGGTGTCCACAAGATAACAGCAAACGGACTACCTCGCATGTTATGTACAAAAGCAATGACACGCAGCAAGCAAAGATCTTCCTAAACTATCCCAGAGATAATGTCCAACTTCACCTTGTTGTTTCACACGAGTAAGTCAAGTCCTAGTTTACACTTGACCTGCAATAAGCATTGTGAAGCATTGTGAAGCTTGAAGCATTGTGAAGCTCAGCTCGAATGAGCTCAGTTGCTTGGTTTCTTTAAAATATGACATAAATCAACACTAGCTAAGGAGCTCGTTTTCTCTAAAATAAATCAATCTCTGCTTTTTGAAATATTAAAACGCAACACTATAGATGCCATAAGCTACACGTGTCAAATTGACTGAATACATATGCCTCATTATATTCTCAAAGTAGCTTCTTATTGTTGCCCCCAAAATATGAGTACTTAAGCAAAGAAAAGAACATGTATTTAACTCAAACAACATGATCATCAAAACAGCATGGGATTTCACAAGCTGAGCTTCGAGACAACAGTAGAGAGCTTGGTTTGGAAATTACCAAGCTGGCCCCGAGCCTAGGACCTCAATCGCGGTTTGGCTTGTTTACGCCCTACTCTTGAAGTTAAGAGTGTTCTAACGTGAACCACCAAAAACAAGTAACCAAAGGGGATCCTTGAAGAAAATTTGTGAGGATCAATGTCCTTGAACTCCATAATAGCACACAAGTAACTCATGCAATCATTGTGAAAAAATAAACAGACACAATGGACTGATGAAAATATGATATGCTTCTTACCAGATATCCAAGGTGCTCAAGTGTAAAGCCCTTGGTCGTATTGATATGGTCCATAAGCCTTCCTGGAGTAGCTACCAATATGTCAACTGCACTCTGGAGGCTTACGACATGATCTTCAGGATCATAACAGAAACCAGCCTCAAGTCTTGGCCGTTTGATTAGGGTTGATATTTCATCGGCAACAGACGACTGTCCTACAGCTAAACCAACAGATAAACCCATGGCTGGAGCAAGGGCAGAAAAAACTTCCTTCACCTGAATAATATGAAGCAAAGATGCATCTATCAACACCACAGAGTGCAAAACATCATGAATATGCGCATCAATGAATTTAGTTTGATCCGATTTTTCCAATGTCAATCATAATCAAATAAAGCTGAAGAGGGCAATGTGAAAACCAAAACAATGCAACCAAATAAATTAGACACAACGACAAGACACGTATACGTCTATACCTAGTTCAAAGAACAGATTCCAGAAGACCCTCAAATTGACATTTTCAGAAAACGTAGTATATAGTGCAAAGTACTGTACACATAGTTTCCGTAACTTTATATCATTTGCACAATTCATCTAAGTCAAAAGCACAATACGGCGACTCATGTGGGTTTTCCCAGTCTTGATCAAAAGCATCATCTATATCTATCGCTCTCAATGGCTTTGAAGGTAAAAGGCTTTGCTATATGCTACACATCATGATGAACAAAACTACATGTGAATAATAACCCATCCTGATTCTTGTTTGACTTTAGCATTACCTTCACCTCCTATATGTCCCCTAGCAAATACACTAGTCAAACCATTAACCTTTAGGATAGATGAATTGATGCAATGACGCGACTATTCGAGAAACAAATAAATGAATAAAAAAATAAATTATTCCACAATAAACTTAGAAAAAAGGCAGCTAGGAGAAAAGAAGAAGAGATGTCGTAACAAGAAAACCTGCAAAGCTAAATCACGAGTAGGCAAGACCACTAAAGCACGTAGACATTTCACAGAATGACTTGCTAGCATTTGCACGATGGGAAGAGCGTAAGCCAAAGTTTTCCCACTACCAGTACGTGAATCGATACACAGGTCTCGCTGAAAAGCCCCAGGACCAATGGTCTCCTGCCAAACTGCAACTTGTACCGGAAAGAGTGAAGAGAAACGCATTTTCTTCAACGCGTCTTGCAACCTGAAGCAATATTAGATGCATCAGTGCTCCTGCCCTACAATGCTCTAAAATTTGACATATACCCTGCATCCCAAATCCAAACATCTGCTGATTTTCTTTGACAAACAACATCTCACAATAAACAATTGATAATTAATTTGGAACATTCAAAAGAATACATGACTATAAAGTTTCTAATAATCCCTCGTGTTCACTATGACCTTCCAATTTGTTTTGCAGTTTTTGACGCCAATCGGGAGCATTATCTAGGTCAAATGAAATACTCACTTGGTGTAAGAATTAGCACATAATTTATTCAGCAATGCATTTTACAAGTTTCACTCAATTTTAAGGCAAACGGGTGTTTGATTAAGTAATATACTTGTCCCAATGACCAATGTGGCTAGTCAAAAACAGCAAAATGAACTCGACGATCATTCTAAACACGAGGGAGTACGAAAATAACTTTCACCTAGAAACCAAAGCCCTAAAATATAGTGCAGAAAGGGCAAAGAGTAGATATAATAGAGAAGTACCTGGGGTCAAGGCCAGGGAGGAGAGAAAGAGGAGCTTCTTCGATAAGATTGATGTTGACTGGAGTTCTCATCCATGCCAGCACCGGTTCGCTCTTCTGAACTAACTGAGTTTCGTCTTGAGTTTGAGTTTCCGCCATTACTGAAAAAACAATGAGGTCAGATTTTCTGTGCAAAACTCTAATAATTGGCACCTACAATACCAAATAAGTTTCCAAACACTAGGAAATTTGCAATTTTGTAGGAATTAAAGATTAACCTGTACGGCACTGCTCAAGTTGGCGCGAAACTGCTCGAGTTGGAAGAGGAGGCGTGAGTGAGTGAGAGGTGAACAGAAAGGCGGCGTACGTGGCGGCGCAAGGCTGAGGTGGGTGACTAGAAGAGAGTTGGGTAGGCTATGGGTCGGGCTTCGAGGCTGAGGAAGAGTGATGAATCGCCCACAACATGGCTTAAACTGACGAAAATACCCCTGTTTTAACAACTCCACTCTCTTTCTACTGATCTTCTCTCTCTCCTGTTGTAACTCACATGTTCTTCTTCTCAGTTGTTCAACCTAGAAAAACCCCGGATCCCAAAGACCCAAACCCTTGCTTGTTGTTCGTAGACTAATAAGAGGTGAATCCCCCTTATCATTTCATCTACACTCATCAAATTCATCAAATCTATACATGACTATATTTGGTAAGATGCAAAACTTAATTTTCTCTCTCCTCCTCACTCATTTCTAACACCATCCGCCGATCGCCGATCGAGTCTACTGCAGCAATCGCCGATCGAGACCATTGAAGCGGCCCCACCACTATAAACCCAGTTTTTTCTTAGACCGTCATGATTGAACTTAATTTGATTCGATTGGATTCTATTGTAGGATAGTTGGAGTACATAAATTTTTGGATCGGTACTGCTTAATGTTTGTTTATGATTGGTTTTTTGATGAATTGGTTTGGTTTACGCAATGATCCACGAGGTTTTTTTTTTTTCTGGATTAGAGGAAAGTTTGGGAGGGGTTGGATTAGAGGAGAGTTTGGGAGGGGTAGCTCGCGTATTAGCAAGCCAACGACCACGCAAAAATCAACCTCGACAAATCACGGAAACCAACAATGGCAATATGATATCTTAAGCTTTGACAAAATTAAGCAAGAGGTTGGACCTGTAAAACTTGACTTCATTGAACAACCAGAGACTTGTTCCCAACATATTCATCTTCAAAACGTGGACCTAACATCGAGAGGTGTGTGCACACATCCTGGACTTGACATTATTAGGTCTAGGTCCTCACAATGGACACATGACCAACACAACTACGTCCTAACGAAGGTCTTGTTTCTAACAAGTTCGCGCTCTAAACGTGAACCTGGCTTTTATAGGTCCCATGCATACTGAAAATTTGGATTTTTCTTTTTTGGGGGTAGAAAAAGTAAAATTTACGGCTGATACATGCCTTGAAGTAAAAAAAAAAAAAAAAAATCTAGCTTATATTTATATTTGAAACCATTTCGCTTTGGAAAACAACATTTTAGAGTATGTAATTGGAAAATTTGTGGGGAACCACCTTCAACTTTCACCATTTTTTGGAGAACCACCTTTTAAATTTTTGTGGAGAACCACCAAGTATAAACAAAATCGAGGGGTAGAAGGTGGTTCCCCAAAAAATGGTGAAAGTTGAAGGTGGTTTCCCACAAATTTTCCTATGTAATTTAAAAAGAAACATGGTTTTTTTTTTTGGCAGTAAACGAAACATGGAAACTATATCATCTTTCTTATGTGAGACGACCTTACAATTATTATTATCGAACCACATTATTTTTGTATATATGTAGTGACCACATTCACTCGATTGATGTTTAATCAGAACGCCTTATCTGAGATTAGTAACGGAATTAATTCGTACACTATAGTTAATTTATGTTATATGATCCATTAAGTTCAAAAGTACTCATAATTTAGACGAGTCTGATCAACATTTTCAACTCATGTTACTTTAATATGATAATATGATAATCCAACTTAATTTACTCATTGCTTTAGTTTATTTGATAGTTAATGTCATCAACAAAAATCCATGTTCTAAGAGTTACTTTGTTGCACACTTAATCACGGATAAACACGTTAGTTTTCCCTATCTCGAACCTTACTTTTCGACTATATTTGTTTTATGTTAGTAGCAAGTTAGTACTATGGTTGAATTTAGAGAATGTCTGCACCTTAACTACATCATGTATAATATGATCACATTTGATTATAAAAACAAAGAAGACTATATTTCGATATTTAGATGTCGGTTAGTATTCTTTTACCAAAATACTTACTACCTATTATTATTGTTGTTGTAACGATCTATAATAATTTACATGAAACTGGTGGGCAGCCGAGATACTATCAAGCATATTCGTGGGGTGAAGAGGCCTCCCATAAGCACTAATTAAGCCAATGTCAGTCAGTCTCCTTCTCAGTTGAGATCTCTGACCCATAACAGATGTTAACCAGCATACTTGTCACTAACAGTATTGTGTCGATTCTTGACAGTCACAACACTTGTACACGATACAACTATTATTATTCAAGTTTGAAAGTTGACATACATTTGATTCTTTACTGATTCGATTAGAAGTTGACTATATTTGATTGCCTTCTAGAGTTTGGTTTTGGGGTATAGAATTTACGCATTACACGTGTAATCGTCCGATCTATTATACGTCGCAACACAAGAACTCTGAAAAACCGTATTTGTTGTCACCTAAAGGACATGTGTTTTGCAGGTCCATACTTCCACAAAGGTCCTGTTAAGCACATGTTCACATAGTCAACGAGGTCTTGTGTTAAATAAGTCCATAGTTAGACGAAGGTCATTTGCCGTCCACTTCCCCAGACTACACCTATGTTTGACAAGTTTACTCCCACACACGGGACATGTAATTCAAAGGTCCATTGTGATATCACGGACCTAAGAAACACATGTCCAGGTTCATTTTCTTTGAAAACATCACGAGCCATGGAGTTTTTGTAACAGCCCGATTTTCTAAGCTAGTTTTAAGACTTAATTAACAGTATTATTAGCGGAAGCATCATTAGCCTAAATCGGACCTGTTACCGCCGTATCTCCCCCAAAGAAGATACAAGGCTCTCCAAAAGAATAAAACACTAATAACTCGATTACAAACGATTATTATATTATACATGTATATCAAAAACTTCCAGTCTGTTTACAAGTTATAACCTTTGGCATACTAATACCAAAGTCTAATACGACCTGACTTCTACTAGACTTGATGATTCGTCCTCTCCACCAGTATGTGACCCTATACATTTCACAAAACCCGACACTGCCCATTCCAATGAATTGAATGGACAGGGGTAACTCAGCAAAAGCTGGTAAGTTCATCGTACTTACGACACACATACAGGACTACCGAGGTACACCTGCCCTCATTTGTCCGACATATATAGGTCCTGAGACCGACGACGATTGGGTAATCAAACCCATTACTCATGTCCCGACCATTTAGAGAAATTAAAGCAAGATCATAATAGCAACGCATATAACATGACCTTGAAACTTCAATTGCATACACGTGCCAATCAACATAAGTAGACTTAGGCTTAGGTGCAACTTGTTGCATACAAAGACTCACAGATAATAGGAATCACATTATCAGATAACAAGGATCACCTACTTGTCTAGCATGAATCCCTCTTTATAAGTACAATAGATCATATATCAAGTCATGCTGGATTATAATACTAACACTTTCAATTAAGGCTACATATATGAGCAGGAAATATCATATTCCACCTCTAAGCACAACTCGAATTCAAACACATAATTCATTGAATCACATTTCATAGTTCTATTTCAGAAATAGACTATACGTTTCACATAGCACAATCATGCTCAGAGGATAGCTTAATACGATACATAACTTGCAATATACAATTTATAGATTCGTTGGCAATAGGTAAGGGAACGACGCAAGGGCGGCAAAGATCGCATTGCGGGCTCACTCGCTTGTTGGAGAACGTCTTCCCCTCATTTATGCATGCCTTAACAGTCATTAGTGTGCACACCCCTTGGAGGTCCTTACCCAAATTCGAGGTAATCTCTCCTAAGGCGACAATCAATATTGCCCATTCGGGTCATTTCAATCACGTAACCCAAATTCGAGGTTACGACTTTCTGTCATACGTTCATCACCTCATGGTACTCCCCCATCAAACCACTGAGGCTCCTTAACCAAATTGCCATATAACTTATACATACGATAGATGATTAGTGCGTCAATCATCATTTAATAAGACATCAAACAACAGGTGATTAGTCCGTCAATCACCAGCCACAATACATTTACATCGGGTGATTAGTTCGTCAATCACCTCTTACAAACACTTTCACATATACGACTATACTCATGTATATGAACTACAATTCACATGAATCACGGTTCCACACATGTCAAGTTGAGAACTCATCCTATCATAGAGTTCACTCATTTAACAACGTACAAACACAAGAACACACCATGTGTACTCACGCAATCGAATAGATCATGCGGACACAGACCACGTTCACATCTCAAAAACCATCATTTACTAGTATTATCATATAATCATGCACACCGTGTGCACAACCATGTTCTAATCACCCTCAAAGGGTACTATTCACACAAATTATGACTCGACGCATCATATACTATTCACATGTACTAAACAAGGTCATATGAGTCATAACACCACTCATATTATTCATACACATTCATATACGCATGCACTAGTAGCCAAAAGATACATTATTAGGTACTATACCGTGTTCTCATAAAGCTAAACATGATTGAACTCATCAATCGTCATTCATTCATAATCATAACATCATATCATTCATAAACCGCCTTTATATTACTCACAACACGCAAAGGACATAGTAAGTATGAACTTACGCTCTTAGCTATCCCGAACGGCTCCATACCGCGAACCAAGCATCCAAAACCTCCATGAATCAGCCTCCAACGAACCATATAATCATGGGACATCAAATCACTATACATCAGTATTCAACTCACCAAAAATCTCCCAAAGAAACCAAGTATAACTTATCCAAATCCAATACAACAATAGGCTGCACCATCTTCATGATTCAGAACACATGACGGCTGTTTAGATGCTCATTTAGGCAAGCATTCCTCATTATTTAGGCACAACACCAACTTTAAATCATAGCCCTTCCTCTTAGGAGTATTTCAACACATCAAACGTCAATTTTCATTAACTATTCAAGAATTTATAGCCCAAATACCACAGCTGCTCCAAAACAGAGTACCATATGCGCATCCAACTTGTAGGGTCTATAAGATGATCATAACGACAGGTTTTCAAGCATTACAAAAGACTAACATCAAGATATTGAAATGAAGTTCAACTTAGGGTTTTGTGTCGATTGAATACATGAACAAATGAGACTGTTATGATCAAATTACGAAGACCCTAGGTTCATGATACCAGCAGGCAGAGCAACGAAACAAGGCTTTACTTTAGAATATGATTTGGGAAACTAAATCATAATGAAAATGAAATTAACCAATTGGAGTTTGTTCCAGTATATCTTAAGAGTAAATAGAAACAAGAATCAAGGATTGATCTTACCAAATGAAGGAGATATGACCAATATACACAAACTGGTCCAGAATCGCATTCAGAAATACACCTTAACTTGTAGAGCCAATAAGGCGATTATGATGAACAAATTTGGGCTTACTCTCTTCTGTGAAATTGTAAATAGAAAAGAGTAGTTTAGCTTAGGCTTTTATTTCGCCCCCAAAGGATTCGAAATGAAGAAGATATTGAGTGTGGAAGATGAAGCTGCTGACTGAAATTCTGCGTGGAATCAAGCAGCTGCGTGTGGAGCTCCTAAGGCACGTATGCTGAGCTACTTGCTTGATATTTGGGGTCCAATTAGGTACCAACATGAGGTATGATCATCTAGAAGTTATTTTGTAGTCTCGGCACCTCGTGCTTACGAAATAAGATCGGTTTCTAATCCCGACACTACACACAAACTTCTAAAATTGTGTAGATTGAGATTGTGTAAGTTGAGAATGAACCTATAACTTGTGTCATTTGACTTCATATTTACCAAGGGAAGCTCCTCAAATGATACAATGGAACAATCACAGTTTTGTTCCGGGTTTACGATAAGACCTTACTTAGTGACTAAGAAAACGTTTCTTCACGATTAAGAAAGCTATCGAAACGACAAAGGATTGAGAATGTAACCGGACATTCCTTAAGTAATAGCTCCTCAATAAACTTAATGGTATCATCTAATTCCACAACCGAGATCTCTAATTGGAAATTAGGAGAGTGATTAAACTAATCAAAGTGATTAAGGAACCGGCTATTACAGTTTTTACTTCCATGTTCAGAGGTGCCGAATCCTGCTTGTTGGCAACTAATAATTAGAGTTTAATGTCCACTTCCAACATTATTATTATTAGTGTTGTAATTGTCAAACCTTCAAGATCTCATCATTTTAATTTGGAAACTCAAAATTTTAACTATGTGATGTTGCCAACATTGGTTCGAAAAATTGATATAGATATATTAAGAACAAATGGTAAGAGGATGAGTATGTTAAGCTTCTGGAAATAGAGCAAGAAAAGAAGAGATATTGAGATGAGGGTAGAATCTCGGAGAGAGAGAGGGTGTAAGAAATGAAAATTGTTACTCAGCCAAAAGAAAGACAAAATGAAAATTGTTGGGACTTGCGAGGATGAAGATGTTGGGGTTTAGGAGAGAGAAAGTGAAAAAAGAAGCAAAGAGTAGAGTTGGAAAATGAGTGTTATATTGTAGGCGACATTTAGTTGCACCCATTAGAAAAGGGGCGAAGGGTCAAAATGACGGCAGGTCCGGTGCCTCTTTGGTCCGTCACTAATTTTGCTTAACCGCCTCGGTTTCTCGAAACTAAAAGCAACTACTCCCTCCATTTCAATGAGTTCTTTACGTATTCCGTTTCTGACAATTTCGGAAAATTGTTTACGTTTCTATTTTGGGACAATTTTTACCATTTGAAATACCATTTATACCCTTATTACTCCACATAACCTACATACTGGGTCTATTCGTCAAAAGTAATTGTAGTTGTAGCTGGTAGCGTTTCTATTAGCTGTAGCGTTTCTTCTAGCTGTAGCTGTTAGATGTTAGATGTACAACTAGCTGAAATCTATGTGACATGTCCGGCAAAACTAGCTTTTGATAGCCAAATTTACGTAAAAGGACATTATTATTTATTTGCAAAATACATATATAGGCATCCTTGTGCTTGGAATTTTATTTTTCAACAATCAAACAACTTTATAATAAAAAAAAAAAACAATAACAAATAAGCAACATAATGCAAATAATATTAGCTTGACTAACAACAATCAAAGTTTCTTGAAACAAATACAAAATGCATCATATTAATTACGTCTTCTTGTACGCCATAGAGAGTTAGCAATCTTATCTCGTATATCTCTCATTTGGGATGATCTTCTTCCATAGTTTTCATCATTTTCATCTCGAGGTATAAAATCAAGATTTTTATCAAGTACTTGAAAAATAGGATCTCTTGGTGAATTTTGTCTAATATAATTGTGCAAAGCCATCGTAGCAACAATGATATGCATTTGCGTCTCAACTGTAAATTGTGGCATCCTCGTTAGTATCTTCCATCTTTGCTTTAGAACTTCAAAAGTTCTTTCGATACAACTCCGAAGAGACGAGTCAACACGATTAAAACATTCTTGAGAATTTTGCGGAGGCTCGTTTTCAAATTGTGATTTATGATACCTAATTTTCGGATAACGTACCATATAACCGTCTCTATCTGGATATCCCTTATCAACCAAGTAGTATTTACATAATTAAAAAAAAAAGATATTGTTAGATTAATATATTATAACACAATGTCAATATATAATAAGGGTGGTGTGGTATTAAAAAAATTTAAAGCAACCTTTTGGCGGTTTTGGAAACCTTTATTCTGGTGTATCAAGTGCTTGGAGAAAAACACGAGTATTGTGAGCGGAACCTTCCCATCCGACGGATACAAATGTAAAACACATATCAAAGTCACATACAACCATCACATTAAATGTCGGAAATCTTTTCCTTCCCCTGAAAGGCAGCTGATCGCTCTCTGTTATACATGTTGTTATTTGTGTACCATCCATGCATCATATGCAATCCTGTAATATAAATCATTATATGTAGTTAGAGGAATGCCACGAGAGTTATAACTTACATAATATTATGTTTATATTTGATTGATTTGTACTTACCTTAAAGTATGCCAATACATCTTTGATCGGTGGCTATTTTAATCGGTGTATCTTTGAATTCGGGATCTACTGGCTTTACAATATCATGCGCAACTCCAATTCTGTGTCGACTAGACATTGCATTTAGGATTTCGTGGAACACTCTACTTATAGTATCACCGAAGCGTTGGAATCGTTCCCCCACAACTCTATTAGGAGCACCTTGAGCAATGGTGTATAAGAAAATCCCAACCTTTTCAACAAATGACACATTACCACTTGCTTTTATACCGTATTTTGTTGACAAATCTTTACACAATCTCAAAAAAGCAACTGAGGTTCGACTCTGAAAGCATTAACACAACGAATAGAATGACCATTTAACAACTCCTTCATCCATTTTGCCCCTGTTAGAGCGGAACTCATGCATGGTTCCTTATGTATATATTTGTAGTATTATGTAGCTATCCAAGTGCACATATATGCGATAATAACACATATCTTACGCTTTCTTTCTTGCTCAAAATCCATAACACCTATACAAAAGTGATCACAATTGATACGAGTGTCGAAGCGTACTGAAGGTACAAAACTCGCATCTGTACTGTCTGACTAACAAAACTGATGACTGTAGAACCGAACTAGGTTTTGTACTCTCTAAAAACGAAATATACAATTTTTATGTGATTTTTGTGGTTTATAGGAAACGAAATAACAAGAACAATATATTAAAGATATGATTCAATACCCGCAAGTAATTGAACCTAGCCGAATCCAAAGAGCCGCAACCCTTAAATTGATCCTTCGCAAAGGATTTAAGAACTCCTGCAAGAGTTTGTCGCCCGCAAGCAAACACAAAAGAATAAGAAGGAAACTCCCCTCGACTCTTTCATTAATTTTCTTAACTCAAATCTTTGTATTGTATTTTACGATTACAAAAGCTCTTTAAATACTAACAATAGCTCTAGAAACTTCCTAAAACTCCTATAATTTTAAGGAAAGTAGTAATTAATGTATCATAGCTAATTTCCTACTTATGATGATCCTAACATGATGGCCAAGTCGTCCTAAAAAAACTTACCATATAAACGTTCAAAATCATCCTTCAGCAGCATGGTACGGATCCCGTTCTGTCTCCTCTGTAGACTGTTTCTATTGACAGAACCGGTCTCAATACTGTACTCTCAACTCACGATTTTGTATCAACAATCCAAGTATTTCTCAAAAATATCTTTAAAGTTTGAAATTTCATTAAATTTAAATCAACAAGGCTAACAAATCTTGAAACTCGTCAAATTACAAGGTAACTAAAGCAAACAAAAATTCTACTTAGAAAAAGCATATAAAAGATCAAGAATCACATATCCTTTGCAAATTCTACCGTGAGACATTAACTGTTACTTTTAAAAGCCAACCTATTTCAAAAGTAGCATGCTAATATATCAAAAGTAACTGATTAATTGGTCTCATACATGAGACGGTCTCACCGTAGAATTACTGCATATCCTTTATACTAAACATATAATTCAGCCACTTAAGCCTACTTGAGTCATCTTCCATATTTAAGAAAATTTCTGTCCTAGTAGCATCCTCTAAGAGGCGGGTAGCATATCTTATATATATTATAAAAGCCGAGTACAGCCCTTCATTGATGGACACTTGGCACAATCCTATTAGATGGAATTAAAAACATATTATTGATTATTAGGATATGGAAACATATATATGAAATATTAAAATAGTACTAAGGAAAATTAATAAACAATTAAAATTATAATAATATTGAAATAATTTTTACTTAAATAGAAAAAAAAGGAAAGTTAAAAGAGGTCCAAAAGGAATGTGCAAAGCATAGGAAATTGGAGAAATGTATAAGGCTTAAGGTGAATTATTATTAGCTTAACAAGTAATTATAAAGATTTCCGTTTACTAAATATGCCAATTTGACTCTTTCGTACAAGTGTCGAAAGAGCTTTATTTCAAAAATATTCAACAAGATTAAGCAATCGTTTAGAAATACCTCTCAATAGTTGTCAAGGAAAAATGTCTATACAAAGAGTTAGTAATTGGTTCATGAATAGGGTTAGGCATTGTATGTTTTGTTATGTAGCATTGGTTCATAAATTTGTCCATATAATTTTTTTTTTTATTGTGGGTTCTTGAGTACCATTGTTTCATATTATTATTAGAATGAGGTTTGGGTTGGTTATTGTGTTATGTAGCAATAGTTCACGAATAAGATTTGATTGAGTCAGATTCTACCACGTCGAGTTATTAGATTTCTGGAATCCTGGCTCCTTTGATGCAAACAAATCTGACTTATTATTATAAAAAGTGACTACATACATAAAGTTCTCCATTTACAACATATATGTTATTGTGATTTTACCATTCGACTCTTTCTATGTGGTAATTTAGGGCCGAAAAGAGTTATATTTTAAAATGTTCAACTACATTAAACAATGCTTATATGTAGAAAATTACGCACAGTATAAAGAAATGAATGAAATTCAAGTAGTGTAAGGTTTTGGGTTGCTATCATATTGGGTATTATAGGGTAATTATTTTGGGATGTTAGTTTTTTTTTTTTTTTTTAAGATTCCCATTGCACGTGGTTACTAAAATTTATTTGATCGCTTTATCTCGAATTTTGTTCAATATTTGTTGGTTTTATGGCTATTTCGATCAAATTGTCATCTATACTTTATGGAGGTGGTAGTAATCAACATTTTTATAAGGGATATCCTGTACTAAGTGATAGCTGACACTTATAAATTTATAGCTAAACTATATTTTTTTCATAGATCAAATAATGTTCAACATGTGACATTTTTGTGTACAATTTAAATATCTAACAACGTTTTTTTGTGTGAACAAGTATGATTGATACAAATAGGGAGCCCGGGCGTGGCACGGGCAAACAAACTAGTCCTCATAAATTACCATGATCCCCCAATTCATTATTCTTTACCATCCGATTGAGAATCTGCATAGCCGAAACAACAATAGACGTCGGTTGTGCACATACACTAGATTCCGTCAACTTTCATTCCGCAAATCTTTTCGGACAAGAATGCTGATCCAGCAGATTGCGTCATTCTACACTTCATTTGAACAACCTTACCACAGTTTGATGTTGTCTTTTGCGAGCTACTAGATGCTCGAACTCCACCTTTTCCACCTTGTGTTCTCGCAGTATTATCGGCTAAGGGGGTTGTGTTGGTTTGATTTACTTCCTCCAAAAACTTTTGAAAAAAGTTACTATCATTCATCATATCAAGATCAAATTCTGGATTCTCAATATAGTCATCTAGAGTTGGATTTCCCATATACTCCCTCCATTTCTTTTGATTCTTTACGTTTGGTTTGATTTCTCTCACAGATTCAAACCAAACGTAAAGAATCAAAAGAAATGGAGGGAGTATTATGTTCTCGAGTATCATCAAACTCTTTATCACCTTGCTCAATACTCCGAAGTGAAACCGATGGTTGAAAGTTCTTATTCCCAGAGGCATATGCATCGTGGAATAATCTGTTCCACTTATCTTCAAGTTCTCCACTAACTCCTTTGTGCCGAAATTTTTGAAAATCTCTACACTCATACATTAGCGCAAACCTTTTAAAATATTATTTCGTTGGACATCACAATAATTATAATGTTTTAGACATATAAAAGAGAAAAAAGACACACCTGTATTTGTTTTTTCCACCAATCATTAGTTGCATCGATTTTCCCTGTCACTCGACGCCGTCCTAAGTTAGTATCATCTCCTTTTAGTGTTTTCTAATGAGGCCAATCTCTTTATATCAAATCATATTTGTTTTTGCAACTATTAACATTACTAAAACGACGCCCTATAACACTTTCCACATCCATTTGAACATCCTTCCATTTGAAATTTGAACGTTCGTTCTTATCAATAAATCTAAGACACGCATCTAACAAAGCCATCATATCCTCTTCACTCCACTTAAACACATCTTTCTTTCTATCCTTGTCACTAGATGAAACCATCTAACATATACGTAACACACATTTAATTAATATTCTACATAACGACAAAGTTAACGTAACTAAATTAACACATTCACAGAACACATGATGAAATTTATTGCAAAAAAAAAAAAAACAAACCAAACAACACTATTACACATACATGCTAGGAAAAAAAGTGCAAATAAAAGATTATTAATAACGTACAAACGGAGATGTACATCAAAGCAAAGCTATGGAAGACTTAACTCAAAGACAAACATATACTACAAGACAAAAATACTAAAGGGGCAGAGACACGTTTGGTCATCAATTGTCTTTTGACTTTGACAAATTGAAGCAAATTATAAAAAGAGGTGCACTACACATGACCATAAATCTGGGCACATATTTTATTGCTACTCCATCCTAGAAATGAATTTCTCTTTGACTCTACACTTCTTTATTCTTTATATTAACTTGCATTGAAACTACATACTCACAAACATATCTATTCTTCACACAAAATCAGCAGAGTCGAACAAGAGAGAGGGTGAACACAAACATGCATGAGAAATCTAAGGTATGTCAAAATCTAAGGTATGTCACCATATTAAAAAATAATACATATAAATCTCATGTGAAATGAAATGAAGTACAAGACTTACTTGTTCAATCAGAATCGATCGTACTTCCAAATGTATCAAAATCACACCCTAATATTGAAAATCAAGAAAAACCAAGTGAACTTAGGTCAAATAATTAAATTGGGGATATCAAATTAACATATTCACAGCCGTGGATACCAAATTCAATTAAGATTATGATAAGTTTACCTTTATAAAAGTAAGCAAATGTAGAAGTATGAGTTATTTTGAAGGGTTAAATTTATTTATAATCAGTGTACCAACGAGAAGAAGTATATTTGTTCGGGGAGTAGTAGAGGTAGCTGAGATTATTTTGGGAAATCCCATGATTTTAGGATTTAAGGCATGTTCGGCAAAAAGAGCTGTAGATGTAGCTGACAGCGGTTTTGGTAGCTGTAGCGTTCCTATTAGCTGTAGCTGTTATCTAACAGCTGTTAAAGATTAGCGGTCCAAATATCTGAAATTTATATGACATGTTCGGCACAACTAGATATTCATATACCAAAATTACGTAAAAGGACTCGTCCATAAAATGATAAAATGATTGAAACTAGAATTGGTGCATAAGAGTGACATTTTTTAAAAAAATGTTATAACTAAAGTGGCTCACTAATACATAAATAAATAAATAACATTATTTAAAGTAACTAAATAAATAACATTACTAAAGTGGTTCACTAAAGTCACTTCAAAACAATTTTTGTACGGTACTATTAAAACTTTTCTAGTATAAATACAAACCATACAGCATGTAAATGATATTTTAGATTTTAATTAGATGCATCATGATATCCTAAATTCTCTAAACGGTTATTATTCCTCCACAATTTAAGGGTAATTGTGGGAAAAAATAAAGTACAAGAGTAGATGTTGCATCAAACGTTACTATTATCAATGTTTGCAAAAAGCTTGTAAAAAGCTCCATCTACCTTCAACATCGATTACAAAAGCTTGTACGGCGAACACGTCAAATTTCATAAAAGTAGTGGTTTTAGCGATCAACCCACTAAAAGCTAGTAAAGAAAGCTACGCCGAACACGCCCTTATATTAGGGGCAATTTTGACAAAAAAATCCATCATCTCTTGAGACGTTGGTTCTTCTAAAGTTTGAAAAAAGCTGGTGTAACTTCCAAAATCTACTAGAATATCTACGCAGTCGAACACACCAATTTCAGGAAGTCAAACCACTAAAAGCTTGTAAAATAAGCTGCGCCGAACATGCCCACTAATTGAGATAATATAGCTTAATAGTCCAATTAAAATGCTAACCTTTCCCTCCAAATTATTAACCCACAAACACATTTATTACCCAACCCAATTTAATTTACCCCCCAACCCACTTATCCACCCAAAGAAGTATTTTTTAGCCACCGAAGTGAAGATGATGGGATCAAAAAAACACCAAAGTCGTAATCGGTACTTATAAAACACCAAAGTCAAAAAACGCATTTTTATAACACACTTTAAGTTACTTAGGTATTTATTAAACATCCAAACAAATAAAATAAAATATAAAATAAAATTTTATTTTACCTCTTACATTCTTTTTCTGCTTAAAAAAAAAAAAAACAAAACCAACTACCTAACGACTCTGATAGACGTTCTTCGCTCCTCTAGGGATATAGTTGCTTGTTCATCTTCTCTCCAATTCTCCGGTCATCGCTTTTCTCTACGAAGGCCACGTTACAATTTAAAATCTTCTTGTTCTACTAGTATACTGTTTTTTAGATCAATGAACTTGATTTACTAGTTTGCATGCCCGTGCCACGTCCGGACTATGTATTTATACTAGATTGCGTGCCCAGCCCGCGCGGGCTACCTACTTATATTGTTTATATATGTTTCATAAAAATGTAAGTTTATTTTTATTATAATATTTTTTAAAACAATGTTTTACATGATTTCTTCCTTTCAACTTTGGTCTCCCATCATATTATATTATTATTAATTTCTACTAATTCATCATAATTTGATTTCCTTTCTACTTGTGCGCCACCCGTTATATTACTCCATTCATTCCATATCCCATAACCCGTTATACTATTTCATTCTCATTCCACTATCACGTCACTCCTTATGCTATTTCATTTTTTTTCTTTTCAATATCCCATCTCCCTTTATATCACATCATTACCATATCATGTTTTCCATATATTAGTTTTTTTTTTTTTTATAACTACCATACTATTTAATATTTTACATAAAACTTCCAAATCCTAATATTTTAATAATATTATTTCTTATCATCCAATAGAATTGTGCCAAGTGTCCATCAATGAAGGGCTATACTCGGCTTTTATAATATACTAGTTTGCATGCTCGTGCCACGCCCGGGCTATATATTTATATCAATTGGTATATGGTACCCCGGGGGTACTAACCCCCCGGTTCATTTTTCACTCATTATATACCATTTTGTAGTCATTATATATTTTCACTCATTATTTTCCAATTTTCACTCATTAATTTTCAAAATTTCACTCATTATATAACACTTTATAGTCATTATATATTTTCACTCATTATTTCCAATTTTCACTCATTATGTACCACTTTATAGTCATTGTTTATTTCCAGTCATTATTATTTTTTAATTTTCACTCATTGTATCTCAATTTTCACTCAGTATTATATACCACTTTAGAGTCATTATTTATTTTCAGTCATTGTTAACCAATTTTCGCTCATTATTTCTCAATTTTCACTCATTATTTTCCAATTTTCACTCATTCTATACCACTTTATAGTCATTATTTATTTTCACTAATTATTTCCCAATTTCCAGTCATTATTTCCCAATTTTCACTCATTACTTTCGCTCATTACTATTCATATGTGAACAATAAACTAGGGGTACGTAGCTCTAGGTACCCCCAGGGTACCTAATAATTTGCCTATTTATATTGTTTATACTCGTTCATAAAAAAAATACTGCCTTAACTTTGTTCTAATAAATTACCATAATAATTATTTTCCATAAATTAGCTAATACTACTATATAATAATTTATTACCATTACTAACGGATTATTGTGTTTAATGCTATTTTTTATGTTCTATCCAATTAATGTATGATAATTTATTACCATATCGTAAGCGTTAATTGTATTTAATGCTATTTTTATGTTCTATCCAATTAATGTATGCCAAGTGTCGTCCTGGCAAAGACTTGGTTTCAGGTTTTAATATATAGTATTAAATATATTAGATTGATTATTTATACCCGTTTTATAAAAAAGAATTGGCTTATCTTTGTTTTAATAAATTATCATAATGATTATTTTTCATAAATTAGCTAATACTAAACTACTCTATGATAATTTATTACCATATCCTAACCGATAATTATTGTATTTAATGTTATTTTTGTGTTCTATCCAATTAATGAATGCCAAGTGTCCTCCTAGAAAATCCTTTGTTTCAGGTTTTAATATATAGTACTTGTTTTATAAAACTGTAGGTTTATTTTGTTCTGATATTATTATGAACGGTATTATACATTTTTTCCCACTTTTGTCACCCGTCATATTCTATTGTAATATTATTCTACGCACTCATCATATTATCATTATCTTTTCACTTGCGTCACCCATTATACTATTTCATTTTTATTTCACTATCTCGTCAGATGTTATACTATTTCATTTTCATTCCACTATCGCGTCACCCATTGTATCACATCACATTATTCAAAATTTATTACCATAAATTAGCTAACCAACATAGCATTATCTTTCAGATCTCATATGACCATAATTATTATTTACCATAATTGTATTTAATACTATTTTTATGTTCTATCCAATAAATGTATGCCAAGTATTCTCCTAGTAAAGACTTGGTTTCAGATTTTAATATATAGTATTAGATTAGATTAGATTAGATTAGATTAGATATCTTGTCAATATTGAAACAAGCAAGTCAGATGTTGTCTCTCTGCAACTGTTTACCATCTCTGGCTTGAAAGAAATCGTCGAATTTTTGCTGATAATGAACAACCTGTCACTGCAATTGTAAACAAGATTAAGTTTCAAGTCTGTGTAAGGATTTATAGTTGGTCGAAAAATATAACTAGTGAGGAAATAGTAGAAGGTTTTCTAGCCTAAGATCTCTTTAGAGGCTCTTGTTTTTGTAAGATTTTGTTTTATTCCCTTAATGGATGAATAAAACTTTCACCTTTCTTACAAAAAAAAAAAATATTGAAACAAGCAAGTCATATTTGTTAATTTCAGGAAGTCAAAAATATATACTCTTTTTAATTTGTTTGGGTGTTTAATAGATACACAAGTAGTTTAAAGTGTTTTATAAAAATAAGTTTATAAATTTTGGTGCATTATAATTACCAATTACGACTTCGGTGTTTTTTAGATCCCACCCTCTTCACTTTGGTGGGTAAAAAATATTTTTTTACTTATCCACTCACCCAGTTCATCAAAATATCACCCAAATAATTAAGTACCCCGGGGGTATGTAGCTCTACGTCCCCCCCGCCTCAGATATTGGCCCAACGAGCCCGGCCCAAGCGAAAACTAATTTTTGGCCCAAACCCACGCTAGAACTCAACCCATTTACTTAACCTAATAAATGCACGCTCCCCTCAATCACTGTCGTGAGGAGAGAGAGGAAACTATCTGCCCAGGTGAAATTATTGGGAATGGATGAAGAATTTATTGAACCTGCTCAATCAACAACCGATAATAATGTTGGTATTGAAAGTTATTCAGGTGAATTTATTCGTCCATATTTTTTTGTTCTTAATCATTGTTTGTTATATTTTCGATGAAAATGATTGTTTAGGACAACGATAAAAATCAAATCCCGATGAAATGATTCCCTAACTAATGATTGTGAATACATGATGCGAATAATATTGAGATGAAGATACAATGATTCTCAACACATGATAGGATTTCATTTCTTAAAATTAGTTTACCTAGATCGTAAATAACGACCCGAGTGATTTGTGTTTAGGATTTTATGATTAATAAAAAAATGAATAGGGTTGTGTTTTTGTGATTCTTTTTTTTTTGTATGTAACCTGCTCATTATTCCCTGCTTTTTATTTCATTTTTTGTACATAACATGGTCATTAGGTGTCCATACATTTTGATCTTTTTTATTTTGAATATACACTTTTCTCATTGTTTGTCCATAAGATGCTCATTACATGTATATAAGTTGTTATTTTGTTATAAATAAGCTCCTCATTTTACTTGGCAATAAGTTTGCTCATTGTTTATACATGAGCTACTCATTACTTTGATTTAAGTGCTCATTGTTTTGTACACGAGCTACTCATTACTTCTTTTTTATTAACTTGCTTTTTTAATTGTCCATATGCTCTACTTGCTTTAAATTTGCTCATTGTTTTTTCGTATGATGCTCATTAGTATTCGATAACTTGCTCATTTGTTTTATCAATAGATTTCTCATTACTTATCTTAACCTTGCTCATTACTTTTTGTATATAAGTTTTGTTTAGTCATATCTTACTCATTACTTCTATTAAATTGGTCATTGTTTTTTGGTTGCCTGCTCATTTTTTTGTTTATCTGGAGCTTGCTTATTATTTGACTTGCTCAGTTTGTTTAAATATGCCTTACTCATTACTTTTTATAAACTTCCTGATTACTTTTTTTGTATTTGAAGGTTGCGATGCTGTAACATCAGGCATTGAGGCTGAAGAATCTTACAGGTTGTGTAACAGTTTTTTCTGAAGCTGATGAATCTGCCTTGCTGGGTTAAAAGTGGAAACAGAGAAAAAAGCTTATGAGCTTATAATGAGTATGCATATCTCGTTGGTTTTGGTACCAGACTTCACAACAAAAGGCATTGTTACAGTCTAGGAAGCACGGACACTCCTGTCTAGTGCCGTGTCTGTGTCCGACACCGTGTCGGACACCGACACGGATGGGACACGGTACGACACGTGTCCGACACGCCCAAAAACCGTGTCCGGTTTTTTTATTTAATTTTAGGATACGGACACGGTTTTATTTAATTGGACGCGAACCGGACACCGACCAGACACCAACCAGACACCCGACACGACACAAAACTACGTCGTTTTGACAAGTTTTTTAAAAAACTATTTTTTCTCTCACCTATTCTAATTACACTAGCGGGTAGCTCAACTATATGTCTTACTTCTCGATCTATCTCTTTCTGTTTCCCATCTTCCTACTCTGACTAGCTCTTCCACCCTCGACCGGCGTCGGCTGAGGAGACCTCCTCATGCTGGCTTCCACTAGCGGACCCACCGCTACATCCCCACCTGCACCCGGCCGCACCATTCCCACCTCTACCTACCCGTGAATAGTACGCGTAATTGAAAAATTCTGCATTCAAAGTACTTATTATTTTAACTTTTTGCCGTGTCCGTGTCCACTATTTTTGAAATTGCCGTGTCACGTATCCGTATCGGTGTCCGTGTCCGTGTCCGAGTCCGTATCGGTGCTACCTAGGTTACAGTACTAATAAGGTGAAAGTTAGGGAGATTGTGTGTGCAGAACATGGATTCAAGAAAAACCCGGTTATTGTTGACAAGAAATATACACAACTTGATGTTAGGACTGGTTGCAAAGCAAAAGTAACATTTAAAATTAATGAGAGCATGGTTTAATAGTGATTCGTAGGCCACACCATTCGGAGTAGTTTTGGAGCTTATTTGGTGGTTTTATTGGATTTTTATTGCTCAAGATATTTTGGTAAGCCGTGGACGGGATTGGAGTACCGAGCCTTGATTCAAGTCGTGATTCATGGAGAAGACGGTTCGGGTGCGTAGCGGATTCACATGTGAGCTCAAGATTAGGAGCGTAGAAGAAGGCGAGAAATCCACCTTTCTCGACTCGAGACTTGACTTCCTCGAGTCGAGAAAAGGCACGCTCGACTCGAGAAGGAGTTTTCTCGAGTCGAGAATTTTGACGCTCGACTCGAGAATTTGCCTCCTCGAGTCGAGAAAGCCTATTTCCGGGAAGCTTCCTTGAGCCTTGTGGCGGTTTCTTTTGACAAATATCTTTCTTGTCTCTTAGTGCTTTTGTACTTATCTTGAATAAAGGGGCATGAATCCCTCCCTAGTTTGGATCACCTACCTACTTTTTCATATTAGAGTTTTTCAAGAAGTTTGTGGTTTTAGAGAGAGAATTAAGGAGAGGTTAAGAGTTTTATTATGAATTCCATCTCAAATATTATTGTAATAATTAGTATGGAAGGCTAATCACCTTCTAGATCCTTGGTGTATCAAATTCTCTCATCCTATGTATTAGTAAGATTTTCTTCTCTCTAATTTGCCTTTAAATTCATGGTAATTAATTCCTTGTTCTTTAATTGCTTGATTTACCCTTGTTTTCTCTAATTGGTTGATTGGATTGAATTGGGTATTTCTTTTGCTTGGTTTTTAATTGATGGTTATTGATTATTAACCCTAAAGGAATCAACTTTCATATTTTTAGTGTATGGTTATGACTAAAACTTGTGATTAGGGAATTAATTAGGCAACTAATAGGTTAGATTTGATTGGTGTCGCGGTTGCGGCTAATTAGATACTAATTTGGGTTGTTGTTAATCTTTTATTAATCCATGCTCTTCATGCCCTTGGTTTTGATTTGTTTGAGTGGTCACTAGACGGATTAGGGCTAAAATGAGGGAATTTGGTAGCGGTTGCTCAAATTCCCCACAAAAGAGGATTAATTGGTGCAAACCGAGATTATCTATGAATGGTATGATTAGAGAGGAGAAAAATTGCTATACTAGGGTGTTAGATGAGATTATCACCGATGGTCGCTTTAGTAATCTTGATAAATCGTTTATTTCTTGTTTAATCATTTTTCAAACCAAAAACCCCCCATTTATTGTTCTTAATTATTTTTTTTGTTTCTATTTTTTCACACTAGAATTGCATATTAGGACTTGCCTCTTCCTTGTGGATACGATACCCACTTACCCTAGCTAATTTAGTAGGAATAGTGGTAATTTGACTAATAATAACGACTTATTAGCTTTGTTAGGGCTGCTAGTTCTGGTTTTCTGTGGGCTGCTGCTGCTGGGTTTGTGAGGACTGCTACTGCTGGGTTTGTGCGGGTAAGCTGGTGGTGGTGTAGTCGTGGTTGCTGGACTGCAGCTGGTGTGCTCGTCGTCTGGTCTTGCTCGTTTGCTGCTGGTCTGCTCCTTTTCTGCTGGTCTGCTAGTTTGCTGCTGGTCTGCTGCTGTTGTAGGAGGTTTCTAACGACCTATCTTATAGGCATTCAAGGTTAGTAGCACAAGGTTGATAGGTTAAGTCAGAAATCACATTATGCCTGCCAATAAAAATCTCACCGATACTCAAAGACTTGAAATACATTGCTTTTTATTAGAGAACTCCAAAAATGGGAAACCCAATCGTGGCAAAGTAAAGGAGATTGCAGCAAAATATAACGTCGCAACAAAAACAATCGGAAATCTCCAAAGGCGTAACAAGCAAAACAAAGCGTCAGGTCTTCCAATAAATGTGAATAGTTTAATCAAAGGCAAGGTAGGCAGGAAAAAGCTGGTTACACCAATGCAACTAATCGAGTCGCTTCCGTCATTGCAAAGATGCACAGTAAAGAGACTATTATTTGCAATTGACATAAGATATTCCACATGTCAAAGATGGATTTCAAAGGGAGATTTGAGATGGCACACTAATGCTATTAAGTCGTCATTATCAAGTGACCACAAGTGTATTCGTCTCAACTTTATCATATCTAGATTGTTATTTGATCAACTTCTAAGTGCAATCAAGTTTCGATCACAAGATAATGATCTTCATATTGATGAGAAATGGTTTTGGATGACTAAGATCAAACAAAGGATGATACTTACACCGGGGGAAGAAGAACCAGTTAGAAGCACACAAAACAAGAGGTATATTCCTAAAGTTATGTTTATGGCAGCAGTAGAAAGACCAAGGTGCGCACCGGATGGTGAGTGCATTTTCGATGGTAAAATTGGCATTTGACCCTTTTTTATCAAAAGACCAGCAATCAGAAATTCAATACATAGACCAGACGGTACTATAGTCTCAAAACCCATTGAGAATATCAACAAAATTGTGACAAAGACGATGCTAATCAACAAAGTTATTCCAGCTATCAAAGCAAAATGGCCATCATGGGCAAGCAAAGACATTCACATTCAACAAGACAATGCACCTCCTCACATAAGAGGTGATGCGGCGCCCGCAAAAAAATTGGTTTGAGGTTTGAATGTTTATTGAACTCACCGAAGTTTGATCGTTGAAAACTTAGAGTCGCCACCTTGTCTTTGCCCCGACAAGGAAGGGTTTCGAAACAAGTTTAAAAAGCACAAGTTCGAAAACAAATGAAAGAATTTTAAGGAAAACCTTTCGAAAACCAAAAATGACTCCATGCGCCCTAAGGCAAAATTCCGTTTTTAGTGTTTATTCACATCTTGGAAAACTAGTCTATGAAATAGAGAAAATGGGTTCGGGGCCTTAGTTAAGGGGTGCTAACATTTGGAACTCGTCTCCCCTTCCATCCTAAGGACGGGCACTTACTAATACATCATATCCTTCTAAAGAGTCTCGGTGTATTGGTTACATTAAGATCCATATAAACAAGTAGAAATAGAAAAGCATATATATTCACGTTGTCATTCACATGCAAGAGTTTAGAAGAAGAATTTACAGAATATTTCCCGAGTCTTTTGGGTACGAACTTGCGGGGTTTGAGCACCAAAGTTGCCCTACGTACCTTTCATCGTGGGATTGGAATCCACTCGATGATCAAAACCCAACGTAGTTCTGACGGGCAGCCCCACGACAACGGCCTTTTCCACTGGGGGGTAGCGGCTAATATCCGCGAGGGTGGATGGATGGATCCACATGGTAGATATCATTCCACTGGGGAAATTATCGGGTTGATTAATCCATTGGGGATATCACCAATGTGGGGGTAGAGATGGTTTTTACTTCGCTTGGAAGTGGTAGAAAGTCGTTTCACTCAGAGTCGTACTATTTAGAGACTTTATAGATGACTCACATTAGAGTCAAGTCGATCTACGTAGAATAGAGCAAGGTATATTCCGCTTGCATCTATGTGTCTCTCATCGAGACGGCGATCGCCTTTGATCACCATGCCTCCTGAACCAGGCATGCCTCTTGAACGAGGTCTTAAAGTGGATGAATCGACCTCTCTAAGGCGAGTTTAAAGATTAGACCTCTCAATAGTTTGACTATGGTTGAATTGAATATCGTGGAGAGATTTAATGGAAATTGGATTGGGTTGTGTGTTTGGGCTCGGTGGAATTTGCCGTATCGTTAGAGCTGCCCGTGTAGGCCCTACAATAATATAAGGAAAATAAATCGCCGATTCGATTATGTTCGATCAAGTGGTGTTCCACTGGGGTTTTGGTGGCATAGATGGTAGAGGTGAATGTAGATCGACCTCATGATCGCGCATAAGCGAATGGGCAATTCTTGCCTATTGTTGGGGTAGGGCCCCGTCCAAAGTCCATACAAGAACGGGAAAGAAAACTTTAAATGCAAAACACATCAAAGAAAGTTTATTTACTTCCATGTACAAAAGGTTTTGGAAAAAGAAATGAATTTCTTAAAACATTGAGGAAAAGGGAGAAAACGACTTTAATTAGAAAAACTAAGAAAAGGACGTTTAAAAATGAATTAGAAAACATTTTTAGGGGTTTTTGGTTTTATTAATTACATTATTTACACAAGGGGTCAATTTTATTCCTTATTGACTTTAATTGACTCGGGTTGACTTCGGTTGACTTGCACCTATTTGCAAAGTTGACTTTAGTCGATTTTTGGGTAGATTTGGGTTGACTTGGGTAGACATTTGACATTGGTAGACTTGGGTAGATGTGTTTGACTTTATTTGACTTTAGTGGACTTTGGAATATTGGTTGGATTTTAGTAGATTTTGGTAGACTTGGTTGTATTTGGATTGGTTTTAGACCATGATTGACTTTCATTGACTTGACCTCGATTGACTTGACTTAGATTGACTTGACTTAGGTAGACTTGACTTAGGTTCACCTAAACTTCTTTCTAACTGCATGTTTGGTAGAGAGGAATTAGACGGAAAGGAAAGGAAAGGAAATAGATTTTGCAACTCTCCTATGTTTGGTTTATGAAGATACATGGGAAGTGGAAAGAAAAGAAAGGAAATGATCCTTCATTAAACTGTCATTTCCTTTTCCTCCCAAAATGGGCGGAATTGGACGGAAAGCCAATTTACAACATAAAAACACCCATTTTCCTTCCAATTCCTCCCAAATTTGAAAAAGTGAACCAAACAAAGGAAATCGTAGTTCCTTTCCTTTCTCTTCTTTTCTTTTCCGTTCCTTTATTTTCCTTCCAATTCTTTCCGTTCAATTCCTCTCTACCAAACATGCTGTAAGTGTTCCAAGGTCATCAAATAAGTGAGTTGATTAATTAAACTTCCTATTAAGTCTAATTGTTTTTTACAAATTGGGTTGAATAGACTCCTAATTAAGTCTCAATCGTTTTTAACATTTTGACATCTCAATGAAGAGGATTAATTAGACTCCCTATTAAGTCTAGTCATTTAATTAATTATGACAATTAATTTGGGTGAAAAGCTTGTTGGTTTGAAAGATCAAATGAAGTCTTCAAATTTTTCTGGATTGAAGGTGGGCTCATGAACACCTTGAGATCACACATGAATTTTTTCATGATCCCAAAAGTCCATTTACTCACAAAACAAATTTAAGATTGAGATTCGGATTTCTGAGCAAAACAAGGTCTGTATTCAAAAAATCATAACTGTTGATAGAGATATGAAAAATTTTTGACCCTTAGCTTTCTGGAAACCTGGGAGTCAGCTCTTCAACTCTCATGAAGGAGACGTACCCAGAAAGGTCGTTTTCAATCCTAAAAATTTCGTTGAACACAGTTGGTCGGAGTTGGGACCAGTTTTGAGCAATTTCTTTGCAAAAAATGTCATAAATATTCTGTTTTGAGTTTGGATATGAAATTTTTCAGAAATGCATTTAAGACTCCATAGAATAAGGTTTTTAAAATCATGATTTTTATACAAAAGGAAGATTTTATACAAATTTTTTAAGTTGGACAGAAAAAACAGTTTTCAGAGAACAAAAACCGGGTTGAGTTGTAGATTGTTTTTGTACATGGAAAAAATAGTTGAAATTTTTTTAAAAAACACTAAATCACCACGAAAGGCTAATAAAACAGTAGACACAAGAAAAATCACACAAAAGGGAACTCCACTCCTAAGAATCTCGCATCTAATTTTCCCCTCAATAAAGGGAACGACCCCCGTAAGGCCCTAGAAGTTGGCTTATGGACCTTGGTGTGGCTCAATAAACCACACTAGACCCATTACCAACTAAGGCTAGACAAAAAACGATGTTAGTAATGTATTTGAGATGAAAAATGAAATGAAATAACAATAAAAAGAAGAAAGGAGAAGGAATAATACCTTTAATGCTCAATGGTTGAAGATCCTCCAATGATAGGGTACTAAAACATCTAAATCGATTTTAATCTAGGTGAGATTGATTGATTTCACTTACCTAGGCTAAGGTGACCCTAATACTACCTTAGATTGAATTAAAATTAAAGTGGAGTTTTGATGTGGAAATAAATGAGAGAATGAATACCAAAGTAGGAGTAAATGCAAAGAGAAAATGCTCTTCTTTTGTGTTGAAGGAGCCGGCCCTCTCTAGCTCTTTCTCTCTTTTTTTTGCTTTGTTTGTGAGTAATGAATGTGTGTGTGTGTGTGTGTGTGTGTGTGTGTGTGTGTGTGTGTGTGTGTGTGTGTGTGTGTGTGTGTGTGTGTGTGTGTGTGTGTGTGTGTGTGTGTGTGTGTGTGTGTGTGTGTGTGTGTGTGTGTGTGTGTGTGTGTGTGTGTGTGTGTGTGTGTGTGTGTGTGTGTGTGTGTGTGTGTGTGTGTGTGTGTGTGTGTGTGTGAGAGTTTTGCTTAAGTATAAAGAGGAGAAGAAAATAAGTGAATGAGAGTGAATGTGAGAGATAAATATCACATTAATTGAACAATAAAATAAAAACACAACTTGCTCTCCAAGCTCCAAATTGGCCGGCCCTTCCTAGCCTCCCACCTCATCAAATTTTTTGTCATTTTGCTCTTGTAGTGAAGGGAGAGAATCAATGAGTCATTACTTGAAATTTAAATAAAAAATCAAATAGTTAGCATCTTGTTAGTGTAAATGTGAGTGACATGGGCATGACATGTATAAAATGATGCCATTGCCTATGTGGTTTAGTAGTACAAAAATCAAATCGAGTCTAGCTCGTCTCGGGCAAATTTATCTCGGTTTGCGCGAAAACGAAAATCGGGTGAATTAAATCAAAGAATTAATGAAAATAGAATGAAAAATGATTAAAATTAATATTATTAATATTATTCACATAATTTTCGAAATTTATATAAATAATAGAAAAAATGATGAAATTGAAATTGTTGAGAAATCACTTTATTTACAAACACAAATTCTCATAAAAGACGGTCTCTCAATAATTTATTGAGAGACCAACCCAATTGCCCAATTAAAATAACCTTTAACCCGTTTGAATATCTACCAGATAACAAAATATCTAAATATTTGATTTCCTTAAATATAGCCTTGTAGTTAGTTATTAATTTATTTTCACATTAATTAAACATATTATATCACTAATTAAGAAAAATATAAAAGAGTAACTAAGTCAATGCCATGAAGTTGCACAGGTGAACGTCGTACGCCATTTTCTTGAAGACAACCTACAGGTGAGTGATGAAAAGGATTTTTATATTCTTAACATTCTTTCTTCACGTTAATGTTCGTATTACTCCGACGTAATCAAATGCATTCTTTTTTAGTATATATTTGGCTTTGTTATAAGTCACATTTGGCATTTTCAATTGTTGTATCTATATTTTAGGGTTTGAGGAAAAATGCCTGATGAATATGGAGGAAATTACTATGACATCCCAATAAATTTTGAAGGTAATCGGTGCTAATCTGTGATTATGTTTTTATAAATAATCCTTTGAACAATTATTTAAAGGTTTACTTTTAAATCGCAGATGATCACATGAATAGTGAAAGTAAGCACAAAGAGGGTATCACTTATCCTCTGAATGTCGAAGGTATGTATTTGTGGCTTACGGTTAAGTCTATTTAGGACACTAGATGTTTTTTGAAGGTGACATTTTAGTCTTAACAGATATTAGTTCGCGAGACATTTCCATAGAAAGTGACATGATGTGCAATATTACAGGTGTGATTTGGTTTTCATTAGTTTAATATATGGGTCACGTCATGTGTTATAAGGGTCACTTTTGTTTAAATTACTTGATAGGTCATATACTGCGTTTTGAAGGTGACATTTTGTTCTTTACATGATCAGATTCGTCAAATGATGACCTAGAGATGACCATGGAACCTAATAATGCAGGTATAATCTTGATTTGTTGTTTCATATATGTACAATTTAATGTTGGGTTATCGGACACTTTATTTTACTTTATGTGTATATAGAAAATAACAAGGTAAATGAAGAGTTAGATGATCAATGTTCAAGATCATTGGTTGGTGTCAAAAAACAAACATGGGAGGATTTATTTGAATATGCTCGAGAGTTGGGTTTCAGTGCGAAAAAATCAACTACTAGAAAAAAATGCCGATGATCATGTTATTGAGAAGTACTTTAGATGCTCATGCGAAGGATCTACGCATTCTAATAGTGGAGTCGTAACACCTTTGGAGTTTAATACCGATGGTGAAAAAACGTGTCAACGTAGGAGGGTGCCACGTACTAGGACCGGTTGCCAAGCATATATGAGGGTGAAAATTAACGAGGAGGGAGTTTTTGAAGTTATGAATCATGTAGTAAAATATAACCATGAAATGACTCGGAAGGAGTGGCAACATCTGCACCGCCAAGAGAGGCGTATAACCCAAGAAGAGGGTGAAGTAATGAACCAAGCTATGATACCACCTGCTGCTCAGTTCCGGTTAATGGCCGAGGGTTGTGGTGGAGAAGAATCTGTAGGTCATACCCTAAAAGACCACTACAATTTTGTGAATAGGCTAAAGATGAAAGTTATTGAAGCAGGAGATGCGCAAACCCTTCTTGATATGCTTCATAAAAGGGCAGCAGAAGAAGATGATTTTTTCTTTAGAGTAAAACTCGATGATGAAGGTAGGTTGTGTAATGTGTTTTGGAGAGATTCGATGATGAAAAAGGACTACCTACTTTATCATGGTGTTATGGTTTTTGATACTACATATCGTACTAACAAGTATAATCTAATATGTGGAGCATTTGTTGGTATTAACAATCATTGGTCTAATGTGATGTTTGGGTGTGCGTTCATCTCGCTCCAACGAGAAGACTGAATCATTTGAGTGGTTGTTTAATGTATTCAATGAGTCTATGGGGGAAAGTGTTCATCCAACATCGATCTTTACTGATCAAGATTTCGCCATGACCAAAGCATTAGAGAAGGTACTATTTTTTTTAAGTTGTTTTAAATTAGTTAAAAGAGTTACAAATTAATATATATTGGTTACTAGATATATTATGTCATATGTTTTATTTGGTCTACCGTAGCCTAACTAACTACTTTAATCAATCAAAATTGGTAACAATCTAATTTAAATGGATTACTTCATGTGAATGACACTACAAAATTTTTGTGTTTCATTAAAATATTCCATGCATGGGTTACTGTATATGGTACGTAGGTAAAAATATATGGCATATGGTTTACTTTTTTTTGGGAAAAATGTAAGAAATTCTCATTGATCAAAAAAATTATTTACATCCACAATTTTTGCCACATAGTCACAGGGTAGACTAATTAGCAAAAACAGTGGAGAGATACACATAAAGCTGCTCCCAAAGTACAAGAACAATTTTGTTCACATCAGATTCCTATCAGTCAACCATTTGTTATCACTAGCACTAATATTCTTAGCTTTGTGCTTGATTCTGCTTTTCACTTCCTTCATGCTCTGTTCCACAAGAGTTTCAGGCCTTATCAATACACATTCAAGCCTGCAAGTATTTCTCATGCTCCATATTTTGTATATGAGACAGCTCGAAATTGAACTAGCAACTTGATTTCTGAGTTTGGATCCCAGCCTCCTCCTGCAGCACCATTCAATGGTTCCATTTACAGGAAACTCTAACTTGCATCTGTTCTTTATTATGTCAAGACATTTCCTGCTGTATTGACACTTAAAGAAAAGATGTTCATGACTTTCAGAGTCATCCTGGCATAAGAAGCACCTATCTTCTGTACACACTCCAATTCTTAGCAATTTATCTTTCAATTGAAGTCTATTCTGCATGACGAGCCAGCTTATAAAAGCATGTTTGGGCATTATATATCTATTCCAGATATATTTCCCCCATACCAGCTTTGGATCAGCTCCTGATAGCCACTTAAAACCATCTGACACTCTGTAATTTCCTGCTGATCCTGTCCAGTGACCCCCATTGAAGCCTGCTTGCAGTTTGGTCTTGGTGCTGCATATTTTCTTCCAGCTCCAACTGGAGTCAATAGGAGGGGAGTACTGCTCCCAGACACAACCCTTTAAGTAGTACCCATGCACCCATTTTACCCACAGAGAATCAGTTTTCCTGTATATCCTATCAACATATTTTCCAAGACAAGCAGTATTCCATATGAAAATGTCTCTCAATCCCAGTCCCCCATTTTCCACAGGCTTGCATATATGTTCCCAAGCCACTAGTGGAACTCTTAGCATATTTTCACAGCCATCCCACAAAAAGTTTCTGCAGATTGCTGATATTTTCTTCAGCACCATTTTGGGAAGAAGGAAAACCCTAGCCCAGTAATCATGTAGATGAGAGAGTACAGCCTTCACCAAAGTCATTCTTCCAGCATATGACAATTTCCTTGTGCCTATTGCCCTGATTCTTGCTACTATCTTCTCGGTTAAACAATTGCAATCCATAATAGATAGCCTACCAGCAGTAATTGGCACACCAAGGTATTTGAATGGAAGTTATCCTCTCTTGAACCCTGAAAACTCCATAATTTCCTTCATGACATTACTTCCAACTCCTGCAAAGTATATCTCAGACTTTGCTGGGCTTAAACATAGGCCTGATGCCTCAGAGAAGGTAGTAAAACCCCTGAGCATAAGAGATACTGATTTGAAATCTCCTTTGCAAAAGAGAAGGAGATCATCAGCAAAACATAAGTGATTAAGTTTCATTTTATGGCACATTGGGTGAAACTTGAAATCCTTCTTCTCAGCTACTACATTGAGGATTCTGCTCAAATACTCCATGCATAGTGTGAATATTAATTGTGAAAGGGGGTCACCTTGTCTTAGCCCCCTTTTGCCCTTGAAGAATCCAAAATTTCCTCCATTCAAAGAGATTGTGTATGTAGGAGATTCTACACACATCATGATCAGGTCAATGAATTTGTCAGGGAATTTTAAAGCTTGCAGCATCTCCCTAATAAAGCTCCACTCCACTGAGTCATAAGCTTTTTTCAAATCAATTTTTATCATGCATCTGGGAGACACACCATTTCTCTTGTACTTCCTGACTAATTCTTGGCAAATCAGGATGTTGTCCACAATATCCCTGTTCTTAATGAATGCTCCTTGGTTTTTGCTGACTATTTCTGGAATAATGCTGCTCAATCTCTCACATAGGATTTTAGATATCCCTTTGTAGATGACATTACAACAGGCAATTGGTCTGAACTCTAGTACAGAGGAAGGTTGTTTCACCTTTGGAACCAGAGTCAGATTTGTACAATTTACCTGCTTCAGTATCTTGCCTGATTCAAAAACATCCAAAATAGCATCTGTAACTCCTGTGCCTGTGATTTCCCAATTATCTTTGAAAAAATTACTTAAGTAACCATCAGGTCCAGGGCTTTTGTCATTTGGAATGGAGAAGATGCTCTTTTTCACCTCCTCCCTGTCTACTCTTCTCAGTAATCTTTCTGCCATATCTTCATTAATAACCATTCCTTTCCTGACAGTTGCTTTGTGAACAGGTTTACTAGGGTTTGTCTTCCCCAATAATCCTATCTAGAAATCCAGAAAAGCTTTCCGAATACCCTCCTCATCAGTTTGCATAATTCCATTCACATCCTTGATTTGATATACTGTGTTCTTGATTCTTCTAGCTCTGATGGAGCTATGAAAATAGGTTGTGTTTTCATCACCCCCAGCCAGCCAATCAGCCTTGCATTTTTGTTTGAGAAAACTCAGATGAGCTTTGTGTAAAAACTTGAATCTCATTGCAGCATCAGATTCCTTCTTCTTCAGATCATCATTATAAGGATCACTATGAAGTTGTTCCTGTGCCTCCTCAAGTTCACTCTCAGCTTGACTAGCTGCTTTTTCAATATTTGAGAACTTTTCCTTATTCAGCTCCTTAAGAGGCTTCTTAAGATTCTTCATTTTCCTGACTACTTTATACATAGTAGTTCCATAAACATCATGCTTCCATCCTTCAACTACAATATTCTGAAAATTTGGAGCTTTGCTCCACATATTATAGTACTTGAATGCAGCTTTAGGCTTATGTGTTTCCTTCTGCAAAGAAATCACACATGGACAATGGTCAAAGAGGCCTTCTGGGAAAAGGTAGGCATGCCCATCAGGAAACTCATTGAGCCAATTTGAGTTAATCAAAGCTCTGTCTATCTTACTGTAAACCCTCTTATCTCCCTGTTGTTTGTTGGTCCAAGTATAGAAGCAACCACCAGCATTCATATCATGAAGGTGACATCTATGTATACAGTTTTGGAACTGAATGATCTCAGAGTGCATTACTTTTGACCCTATTCTTTCATTTGGCTTCAATACATTGTTAAAATCACCCATGACTGCCCAAGCCTTGTTCATGCACCTACTTATACTTATCATCTTCTCCCACAGCTGAATTCTCTCATTATGGTCATTTGAACCATAAATGAAAGATATGCAGAACTTCCTATTTGATTAAGATCCTCAACTTCAGTATGAATTAATTGACTATCCATTGTTAAAACATTAACATAGAACTTGCTTGGATCCCAGAGAACCCAAACTCTTCCACCAACATGACAGCTGTTGTTGGTAGTCACAGACCACTTGTCACCTAATCCAAGATGAACCCTGCCAACAGGCCCAGGCTTCACCTTGGTTTCTAGGAGACTGAACAACCCTACTTGATGAATGTCCATAAATCTCTTTATGTCTCTTTGTTTATTCAGGCTGTTCAGTCCCCTAATATTCCAGAAGGCAATGCTAGCCATGGTCAACTTGACCATGGCCATCACTACCAATTCCTGCATCACCTGTATTCAACACAGTTCCATACTTCACCATATTTGCAAAAGACATAGTCCCTCCTCCTGTCTCCCCTTGATTGTTCTGATACAGAATAAGTTATCTCTGTGCAGGTCTGATAGTGCTTATCACAGGTACAATTGGGGCTTGGTTAACAGGAGTAGTGAAATTGCTCTCATTACTTCCATTACTCTCCACAGTAGGTTTTGGTTTTGGTCTCCAAACCATTTTCTGAGTTGGTTTTCTAGTCTGAGCATTCTGTGTCTTTCTCTTGTCTTGGTTTTTCCTGCATTCAGCCAATTCATGCCCAATTCCTTTGCATTGAGAGCATACAGCAGGTTTCCATTCATATTCAATATCTTATTCTACCTCCTGTCCCTTCTCATTACAGAATTTTAGCTGAGAAGGAAAATTTTGCCCCATTTCCACCTCCACCATCACCCTTGCAAATCCCAACCTGGTTCTATCCACTGTAGCTGCATCACTCTTGACATACTTGCCAATCATGCCAGCTATTTTTTGGATACATGTTGCAGACCAATATTTCAGTTCTAGTTTCAACAATTTAACCCAGATTGATACTTTCTTGACAGAGGTTTTAGCTAGTTCCAGATTTTCAGACCAGGGTTGGATGATTAAAGGCTTATTATCAAAAAGATGATGCCTTGCCTTCAAAATCACATCCCTTTCTTTAAAGTATATGGTTTACTTTAAAGTAGATTATTTATAGTACCAATCTTCACTTTACTATTAAGTAGTTTAATTATATATGAGTTACTTAAAACATGATAAACACTACATTATTATGTTGGTCAATTATGGATTGAGCTATACATGGTCTTATATTATTACATTTTTAAAATTGGCAGGTGTTTCCTAACTCTAGGCACAGGTTGTGCCAATGGCATTTACACCAGAATGCTGTAAGCCATTTTGGAACGTTAAAGAACGATGACTCATTCAAGAATGCATTTAATAAGTGTCTTAGAGGTTGTTATAGCGAAGAAGAATTTGAAAATTGTTGGAATAAGATGATGACAGATTACAATCTGCAAAATGATGCTTGGTTCGAGCGTTTGTATGGATTGCGGCATAAGTGGTGTACGACATTGAGTAAAGACTTTTTTTCAGCCGGTATTCTATCATCTCAGAGGAGTGAGAGTACTAACAATGCAATTGGATTCCAAGCTACAAAGAATACTTCTCTGACAGATTTTTATGGTATTTTCAATGCTACTATCAAGCGATGGAGAAGAGAGGAAAGAGACAATGAATTGCAGTGTTCTAGATCAATACCTAATTCAAATCTTCCTATGGTTGGGTTGTTAAAACATGCTGGAGAAGTGTACACTCTGAGACTTTTTAGAGATTTCGAGCCAGAGTTTGGTTATTCTCTGGGTACACGAGCGGTGGTTGTCGGTATAGAAGACAATACTTTGGTGTATGAGGTTAGTCCGGAAGAAGAACCGGAAGCTCGACAACGTGTTACCTTCGATTGTGTGAATATGTTTGTTTCTTGTAGTTGCAGAAATTTTGAAGAAGCTGGATGGTTATGCTTTCATTGTATACGGGTATTACACCTGCATTCAGTGTCACGTATACCAGAAAGGTATATTTGCGAGAGATGGACTAAATATGCGAAAACAGATGTGTGGAATAGCGGCAGAGGCCAGAGTAGTAATCAGGAGCAATGGAATAAAAGATTATTATGGCGCCGTGTGATGCTGAGAAATTATTATAACTTGTTATTGAAGTGCCATGATGTCGAAGAAGCAAGATCTTTACTGGAGGAAGGACACAAGAAAGACGTAAGTGCGATTGGAGCTTTGTTTGAATCACTCTCTATACAGCAACCAACTGGGACTACGCGTCCAGCAACTACATCAAATGTTGTTTTGGACCCACTTCGATCAGTAACAAAAGGTAGGAGTGCAAGGAAGAAACGACAAACCAAGAAGAGAAAATCTTCTAATCTAGTTGCAGCGGAAGCACCTTACACTCCAATTGAACGATTATTTTGAATTTCACGTTCACTTTTGTTTCAAATAATTTGATCATGTATTACTTTTCGTTTGTTTGTTAGTTTAATCTCAAAGTAATTTTCTTTTTTTCTAAATTAAGAGTTTAAGTAACAATGTCACTTCACTAAGTGATCCTTTAGTTACAGTGCTATGCAAAATGATCATTTTTACTCTAAATGTACGTAAAAGGGTTACAATATCATCAAAAAGGGCAACTCTAACTTTTAATCCATTGGATTTATAAAACGTGCACCACTTACGGTTGAGTGTGACCTCTTTGATTATAAAGTACCATTTTGAATGTTTACAACATAGAAATTTATATAAAGCAAACACAAATATTCATTGTGAGACCACTACTTGTGAGACCACTTTAATTAGTTGTTTGAAAAGTGAACAATTTCACATTCATTGTGACCAATATATTTGTATTAGTGATCGTACTAGTTGTGATTTAAAAGGACGATGACATGTAGAAACTAGTCATATTTAACTCTAAATGTACGTAAAAGTAAGGGTTACAAATTCCTCGAAAGGCTAACTCCAACTTTTACCTCAATAAATATAAAACGTGTACCATTTATAGTTGAGTGTGACCTCTTTCATTAAAAAGTGAACAATTTTATATTCATTGTGACTAATATATTTGTATCAGTGATCATGTTAGTTTTGATTTAAAAGGGCGATGACATAAAAACTAGTCATATTTAACTCTAAATGTACGTAAAAGGGTTACAAATTCCTCGAAAAGGGCAACTCCAACTTTTAACTCAATATATTTAAAATGTGCACTATTTGTAGTTGAGTGTGATCTCTTTCATTAGAAAGTGAACAATTTTATGTTCATTGTGACCAATATATTTGTATCTGTGATCATGTTAGTTGTGATTTAAAAGAGCGATGACACATAAAAACTAGTCATATTTAACTCTAAATGTACGTAAAAGGGTTACAAAATCCTCGAAAAGGGCAACTCCAACTTTTAACTCAATATATATAAAACGTGGACCATTTGTAGTTGAGTGTGACCTGTTTTATTATAAATAAAAAAAATTGTTTAACGTCTAAAATGCAAAAATGTACCAAAAGCTAGAAATCAAAAAGTGTACTACAAAAGCCAAAACACTCCACGTATAGAAGAAAAACATATATGACTCAACAATAATAGGTTTAACGCTTTTGTTTCGATAGAGGTTTCTTCTTATCTGCAACGTCTTCTTTTGCCCGGCGCATTCTTCTGAAAAAATACTTTGGTGTTGCAATCACAGGACGTACATACGACTGCGGACCAACATTGGGACCAGGTAGTTCACCCAACTCACTATCTATACCAAGGTCAAATGATGGGACATCAGCAACAAAGAGGGAAGCTTCCTTGAGTTTGTTGGCCACATCATCTAACCTTGCCAGAACAGTAGGATCTTGTAGAACTTGAGTCCAAGAAAATTGGCTTGAAGATGGATCATTAGGGTTGTTATTATCTTCTTTACGATTTCTCAATGTCGATAACCTTTCCGAGTTAGCTCGAGATATCAACTCTAAGTCACGCCTCATCAACAACCATGCCTCCATGTAAGGCTACAAATATTGTTAGATCAACTTGTTAGCATAGTTTATAACTGACATAATATATAAACAATAAGATGCAATAAAACATATATAAGGTTGAATGTTTAGATAACTTACGTTAGTTGCTTCTTTTCGTATCTCGTCATCAGTTTGTAGATCATCTGGCAATTTTAAAGTGACGGTTCTATCACCGGTGGTGTGCTCCATTATGATACTCTTTTCAATAGGTCGGGTGTGCGGCACAATATTATCAAACATGGCGCGAGAAATGGGATATGTAGTGTCATCCCAAACACCCATACCATACCTACCCCCAGGTTTATCAGCCCCGCTTTTTTCTTCATCAGCTCTTTTTTTCATGCTTTCATACGTCCAGTGTTGCATTAGTGGAAGCGAGGTAGAAGTTTTAGTTGCTCTCCAAGTTAGCCTATGAAAGTATGTTATTTGCAAGACTAACAAACAACCACCTACATTCTTAGTTCTTTTAATTTCTTCCTCCACGAATCCGCCACTTTTCCTATTTTATCGAACACATATGAACACTAGTCTAATCTTGGAATATCACTCACATTCATAACTGTCTTCGTTAAGTGCAAATCGATATTGTTATGTGGGGTAGGAACCAAGAGAGTAGTCATGGCATACAAAACAAAGTACCTTTTAAAGTCATCTCCTCCCTCTCTCATTACTAGCATTTCAGTAGCTAACTTTTCAGCAGATAATTCTCCCTTTGGACCAAGATTAAACTTATCTCTCCAATGTTGCATTAGAGCAACATCTGGATTATCTTTCCTCTTGTAGGAAGCCTCCTCAACAGGGTTCCCCTTATTCAATGGTATCATAATATGTCATACACATCGTAAGGAGTGAGCACACATTTGTTCCTTTCATCCATATAGAACATATGACTATCACTGTAATAGGATTCCAATAGCAGTGGGATCATTACCTGATAAAACTCAGTCAAGTTCAATTTAAGCAATCCCCCGAACCCAATCTCTACTATGGCCTTCCTTTATTTTTCTTCTAGTTGTGGGATAAGCTTATGTAAGCCAAAAGGGGAGCTATAAGCTTGGACTTCGTTTTTGGGCCTATTTATACAAAGTTAAACGATAGCGAATGTGAAACATGATGTATGAATTTCAAAGTAACCCACGTAGCAACAATGCTAATGCAAGGTAATTCAACTATAAAGTAACATTTACAAAATTTAGAGGGATTATTCTATAGTAAAAATAAAATTATTAAATAACCAAAGTTTCTGAGATACCCATATGGTGCTTATTGTAACCCATATTACACTAATAACTATTCAGGTGGTATTAATTATAAAGTAACCTCTTTAAGTTTCACAGTGACCATTTTAAAGTACGAAGTAGTTACTATTATTTATACCCATTCACAAAAAAAAAATGCATTTAATCAATCATTATTATATATGCATACCTAGAACGACGAGTGGGAACTACGGGTAATACAATACCCGACTCATCTTGCACAATATTTAGTTGGTCATCGTCTATCGGTTCATTTCCGGATGTTCGAGCTTTCTTGGCTCTAGCATTCATAGCGACAAACCTTTGTGCGATATTAACAGCCTGTGTAGAAGATGATCCTGCTATTTCATCTACAAATTAAAGATGCATCAGAATTAAACGAAATGCAAAATGTCTCCAAAGTTTGGAATTTCAACCCACTTAATGCTGATGGTTAGTCACATGATTATTATTATTATTATTATTATAAGAATAAAAGTGATCCATATTTATTTCGATGGAACCTAGTTAACATCAATCGTAATCAGTATAAACAAAAGTGGCCCAAAAAATAATCTCGTGTGATTAAAAAGGGTCACGAAATATAAACGACATATTATTAACTCTAAACGTAATAGGATTACAATATATTTGGTAAAGGCGACTCTAAATTTAAAGATGTATAATAATTGAACGATATTTAAAGTAACCCAAATTTTAGTAAACTTAACCTATTTAATGCCTAACGCTATTCACCCAAAATTAGAATTACTGTAAAAGAGACCCAAAACTATGCCAACGTAACCTGATAAACATTAATCGTAAGCAATATAAATACAAGTGATTCAAAACTAGTGAGGCATCAGATTTGTATTAGTGTAACTGATTTAAAGGTATTAGTGACAGTCATGACAAAACATGCCTAAATCACATCATTACAACATACTAGTAATAGATAAATAATGGATCTCATGGAATGTGCTTTGTAGTATTTGGTACTTTATACGGACTAAATAGTAGGAAAAGCTCCACTAACCTTGGACAACTCGAATTGATTTCTTCATCTTCCGCTTCATAGGAGTTTTCATAGTAGTACACTTTTTAACAACCGCTATATGATGAGTCGTCAATGGAGAAAGTATTGGAAATTTGGAATTGAAGAAGAAAAATGTGGAGCAGTAGGTTCCGTAATGTATGCCGTGAAATAATAGATAGGTGATTTTTATTAATTAGGTTTAAAATTAGGTTAATATTAGATAATATCTAGTACATTTAGGGATTCATTTTTAAAAAGGGTATGGGTTATAATTAATTGGGTAATTGGGTAATTGGGTTGGTCTCTCAATAATTTATTGAGAGACGGTCTCCCACAAGACCTGCTAACAAACAAATAAACGAATAGAAATTGTAAATAGAAATGAATAGAATGAAATTGATTTAGAAAATAGAAATAGATTTAGAAAATATAAATAGATTAATAAAAATGAAAATAAAAGGGGTGAGACAAAATTTGCTGTCTACAGGTGACGATCAGGATTTTGTGGCTCATGCAACATCAGATGGATTTAATATCACATTGAATCAACAACCATCACAAAGCCCTGATTTAAACATTTTGGACTTGGGTTTCTTTAACTCAATTCAATCACTTCAAGACAAACAACCGTCAAAGACAATACCCGAGTTGATCAAGAATGTGAAACAAGCTTTTAAAGACCTTGATCCGTCTACATTAGACAATGTATGGCTAAGTTTGCAAGGTGTAATGATTGTGGTCATGAAAAGAGGTGGCCACAATGACTACTCACTACCACATCTAAAGAAGGCTATACTACAAAGGCAAGGATTACTCCCTAGGAATTTATCCGTAAGTGAGGATGTTGTCAAAGAATGCATTCAGACTTTGATCAATGTTGGAAAAGCAAACAATTTGGGGCAAATCATGGCAGACCTTGGTATTGATTTTCCAAATGCAATGACAACTTAAACTAGTATGTAGTGTGTGATTGTGTTTCATTCATAAACTAACTAGTAAACCATTTTGAATGCTCATGTTTAGATTATAAACACTTAAATCACACATGTATTTTGTAAACATTTTGAATGTAATATAAACCCAAGTCCTTTGTGTTCAATATCAAAGGCAATGTGTTTATGTTTTTAGTACCATCATCATCATTTGAAACAGTTAAATTGAGCCACAAAACCAAACAACTCTCATATTTAAATAGAACTCGTCATAGAGTTGTAGCTACACTTATGAATGAAGAGCCTTACAAAATATAAGCCTCCATACCATGTGTCAGGTGGCATCTAAAGTGCCTCCATTGACACATGCTAGTGGCTAGTTTAAAAAAGGTTTCGATAAATTCGTAAGTGAAGCAAATAAGGTCAAATTAATGTAATAACTACAATGCAAGTATCAAAAATTATCACAGACTTGCTAGTTACACTCAAGCAATTTATCTTAGGATCCTAACATACCCCCTCCATCTACAAATTAATATTCTAAAACATAAGGACAGAATTTACTGACAAAGAGAAGCAGAGAACAATAAAAATGAGAATTAAGCCACTGAACATGATCCGAGATCAGCAAAGAACACATTCACACTTGTTTAGGAGAAAACCAGAAAACCACAAGAATCCAACATCATATAACTCAAATTAACCAAGAATCCAACCCAGCACCATTAATCACGAATATTTAAAACATGAGGACAAAATTGAGAATCAGAGAACCATTGTCTAACTAAGCAATTTCTCTAATTATCTAAAAGGTTATAAAATTGGCACCAACAAAATTCATAAATTGAGTAATTTCAAATCCACCATCCCTCAAACAAATCGATTGCACAAAGAGATCGCAAAAGATATTAATAAATGGTTCGATAGAAAAAAAGAATGAGAAACGCCCCTTTTCCTTTTGCCTCCTCAGATCCCCAAACCCACCCATTAACATGACCGTCATTTTATCACCATCAAACCAATCAAAATGCATGTACTATACCATTCTTGGATTGCTTGGAAACAAGAGTCAACTCTTTATATCACAAAGAGAATCAGAGAACCATAAAAAAGAGGACGGAATCCAACGGCTCCATCAACAAAGCAATCTCAATCATTTGCACAAAATCCTAATACTTTATATCATCCAAGTTATTAAAAAATATTATCACATCATCATTATTTAGAAAACAAATAATCACAAGCTCATCTTAGGCACAAAATCATACTAAATCATCAATTATTCAAATGAACTCCAATTTCGCCAAAAGATCACACCTTCTCATACCATATTGCCATCATACAGGTTCATTTATGAGTTGTAAAAGTATAAGTTCAGAAACAGGAAATAATATAAACAAAGGGCGTGAACAATTTTTATGAGATTAGATGCTAGCCATTGTAATAAACAACGGAAGAAGATTTGTCTGCCCATTTCAGTGCAGTTTCAGCCAAGGTCAAAAGTAGATGCGAAGATCATTCACAGTTCTACAAGAAATTCAATAAAATGCAGCATAATCCCCAGTAATACTACCCATTCAGAAACATCAGCAGAAACAACCTCTTAACAATTAAAGATAGGAGTATACTTTTTCTTCACAAACATTAAGGATTATAGTACTACACCAGGAACAAATTAACAAACCTCACACTAAAATCCTCAAATCAACTCAATTAATATTAAAAACTATCGATTAATGCAAATTTCACAAATCTACTTCTTATTCACAGAATTCACAACCCAATCAACTCAATTAATATAAAAAAGGCACAAAATCATACTTAATCATCATCCAAATTATACAAATGAACTCCAATTTCACCAAAAGACCACACTTTCTCATACCATGTTGCCATATTAGTATCATTCCCAAAAATCATCTAATGAACAATCAAGCAAATGAGTAAATCACAATCGCAACGAATGTCGAAATTTTTCTAAACGGATTTAACATGGGGAGACCCTAATAAAATTGAAACAACGAACATTACAATGAGAGCCAAAACCCAGAATTCACAACTCAATTAAGTCAATTAATAATTAACAAAAAAATCAGTTGATGCAAATTTCACAAATCTACTGCTTACAACAACAACAACAACAACAACAACCAAGCCTTATTCCCAACAACAAATCTACTGCTTATTAACAAAATTCACAAACAAATGAACTCAACTAATATAAAAAAAAATTAAAAAAAAAATAGTGCAACAAAAAAAGTTTAGATTTTACCACAACCCATATGACTCATGATTAGACCTGTAAAACGGGTCGGGCGGGCGGGTTTCGGGTTCGGGCAGTTTCGGGTTCGGGTAGATTCGGGTTCGGGTGTATTTCGGGTTAGGGTCAATACGGGTCGGGTCAATACGGGTTCGGGTCGGGTTACGGGTTGACCAACGGGTCGAAAATACATATTCGCGCCTTTTTTATCGGTAAATTTTAACAGGTAAAATATTATTTTATTCTTATTTTCCAAAAATTTTATATATTATATTATATAATAATTATGATTGCATCATATGTATGCTTTATATGTCTTAAAACAAAATTTTAATTAAAATTTTATTAATATTAATTTTTTTATATCATTTTTTTTATTATTATAATATTTTTTTACTAAATATGTTTGACCCAACGGGTTGACCCACTCGGGTCGGGTCTTGACCCTGACATTTCGGGTCATTTCGGGTTTCGGGTGCTTTTCGGGTTCGGGTTGAAAAAGTCCGGGTTTTTCGGGTTATTTTCGGGTCGGGTCTCGGGCGATTTTTCGGGTCGGGTCAGAAACTTACAGGTCTACTCATGATCAATGCAATATGCTCTCCTTTCCCACCAAGATTTGTCTTTAGCCAACTCCCGTTCCCATTTACATTTGGCTTTAGAAATCTCAACCCTTGTATCCCACATCGCATCACATTCTCTACGCCTCCTCTTCGTATCAATAGACTCAGTATCATCCTCAGAGTCCGGGATGATCAATCCACCAACCCGATCGAAGTAATCGTCGTCTACAAGGGCACAAATGTCAGACGTACCGGCATGCAATCGACCGTCGCAAATCTCCTTTTCTTCTTCTTCCAGTTGTGTCTCTGGAATGAGTGACCAATATTCATATGCCCATGACGAATCCCCCATTTTTTATGGTAAAAATGGGACGAATTGAAGAAAACCAAGTCGAAAATTATAACAAAAACAGATACATAAGATAAGAGAGTATGAGATCTAAACGTCTAAAGGTCGAAATGAGATCAAATGGAGTCGACATGTGGGTAGATGAAGGATTTGTGAGGAGAGAGAAAGAGAAAAAAAATGGGGCGACGGAGAAGACGAGGGAGACGAAGAAGATAGAGAGAGAGTAGGGTTTTGTGTTTTTGTTCTTGAGTAAGGAATGGATTGTAAAAAAAGGATGAGTGATTGAGTTTGGGGGTAATGATTTGGGTTTGAAATGGGTTGGGTTTAGATTTTGGGTTGGATTTGGGTGGGAGAGATTAAATTTGGAGGGGGCTGTTAAGGAGGGGGGAGTTGTTAGTTGGTTAAGTGAAAATTAGGGGGAAATCAGATTAATTATTAAGGGTAAATATGTCCACAAAATTTGCCATATCGGGTAAGTTTCGAAACAGGAAAATCATAGTGAATCTACCCAAAGAGGAATGCAGGAAAATCTCTTTGGGTAGGAGGGAGTATAGTATTAGATATTAATAAATATTATATTATACATTGATTCCTAGAATAAAAAAAAAAAGATTTTAGTTCGTTCTATTCGCGTTTTGGATATGTTAACACTTAATATATATTTGTCTACTTATAAGAACGAGCACGAGGAATCAACGATAGAACGTACACGAGAAGTGTGATACCACATCACCCCTAAAGAGCATGGCACAATAATGCTTTCAAATAAATTTTGAGAAAGCAATGTCGTACGACTGGATCAAAATGTTAAACTCCCATAAAAAAGGATCGAGGATTAGGTGCAATCTTGGTAAAAAGAGAACCCAATACTCCGTATTCATTAGAAACTTTATAAAAGTTGATTAATACTCCCTCCTCCCCAAATATATGTCTTTCTCACTTATCGAGGTAAGACGTTTAAACCTAAATATACTCAAACGACAATGCCAAAAATTATAAAACGATAATATTATAAAACATTATTTCGATACGAATCCAACGCGTGTAATTTTGCCCATATAAAATCCTATAAGTTTTTTTGCAAAATCGAAAGTCAATGCCCCTTCTCGAAAACCGAAAACGTTGTATGTCTTGACAAAGAGGGAGTATAAATATACTCCTATAATATTTCCTTATCACTAAAAATCAATAATAAATTACAAGAAGTTGGTGGGGAGTCGAGATACGATCTGAGCCCCCACACCCTTTGTTATGGAAAAACCAATCCTAGTATAATATTGGATCACTACAACATCTAGTTATGGAATTCGAACTACAAATTGGACTATTTTTATTAAGTTTGTCATGACAACAGAGACAATGATTACAAGTTTATATAATATCACCCATAATATAATGTTGCTTTCTCTAACCAATCATCCTATCCTTGATCGCATTTCATGAATGTTTCCGCCTTATCATCCATATAAAAGATTAATTCATCGAGAAAAAAAAAATCTCTATCATTTGTTACCAAATAGAGAAAGCAAAGTATGTCAGGCGAAAGAAATACATACTAATCGAAATTAATAAAATGAAATAAGCAAAGAGTTGACGGGACACTTACATACGTTCAATATAATACCTGGCTTTTTTATTTTGAAATAGGGGATTACATCTACCATGTTTATCCCATTCGTGCTTCCAAATTATAATGTCTTGTGCCATGATCATGTAATGTATTGAACGCTAAACCAATCTGTTATCGAAATAAGTTTTGTTGAACTCTTCTCCAGAAGGCGTAGGGCCTAATTCGTGAAGGTACCATACTACATGAATGGTGAATCTATCCGGTAATGGCTTTTTCTTTGCCCCAGAAACATTCTATGGTCTAGATTCCGATGACGATTTTGGTGGCTTCGGAAACTTCGACAATGATCTTTTCGATAGCATAGTCCCCCAACCCAAACCCAAAGTATGATATGATCATAAATTTCTCTTTAAATAGTGTGAAGTTTATGTGTAAGCTATACGTACTAACAGCATACAAAGCATAATACTTACTACATCAATAGTGAGTAGAAAAAAGAAGAGTATATACGAGTAGAAAAATAAAGAAGACTATTGATATAGTTTTTTTTTTTTTTGATACAACCCCGGGACATGAGGATTTGAACCAGTGACAAGACTGACAACCCCCAGACAGGTTGAGTTCTTAACCACTAGCTCAACCTTGATAATCAAACTATTAATATAGTAAGTAATATGATTCGTATGTTGTTAGTAGTTTGAAACTTTATCTAAGTTAGGATAATTATCCGAAGTAGTATTTAAAGTTTGAGGCGAAAGTGGCGATTTGCCCCCTACACTTTCACCATTTGTGCAATTGAACAACCTAACTTCTAATTGAGCATTTACCACCCTAACTTTTCAATTCGTGCAATTTCACACCTGCTTCTATTTTTCAACTAATTTTGTAATATAAATATTTTTCCAAATACACAAAATATATAAACAATTCCTTTAAAGCAAAGTTAAGATGAGAACAATAGTGCCAATAATGAGTATTTATAAGACCACACTAAAGCAGTACGTATAGTTTACACAATGACACATACGAGAAAACCTCACACTATTTCTATTCAGTTGGGTAATATTAGATAAGTCACACATACTATCTTGACAAAGTAAGTAGGTCACGCACCCAATATTTTATCAATCAGTTTCCATGTTCCCCTTCCCACCCCCAACATTATATAGCATTGCTATTGAATTTAGTCAAAAAATATGAATAACATGCGTCCTCATCGTGTTATATAAGCTCCAATTAAAGTTTTGTGTGCAATGTTTGCGTTTATTTCTTTTTTTATACATGACCGACTCGACTACGAAAAAGTGCTAATAAACATAACATTTCTTTTACAACGGCTGCATTTGTATAGTTAATAATCGTCTAACGATTGGTATATGGTACATTTGGTGTACGTAGATCTACGACCCCCGTTTTACTATTCATGTATTTCCAATGGTTTGTTTCCAAAGCTCAATAATATTATTCAGATTTCAAGCCCAGTCCAATAACAACAAACGTAATGAAAGAAAAGTTATATGACATATGATTCGGGCCAAACAAGCCAAACTCAGTCCAATAACAACGAATTCACATTCTCTCTCGTTCCCCTTTCACCTCCCCGACCACCCCAGCCCCCCCCCCCCCCCCCCCCCCCCCCCCGCACAACTCTGGGCAAATCTGCGCCGGCCTCCAACCCTAACCACCCCTTCCCTCGAACCCTAACCACCGCCCACACTACCATTTTCCCATCGTAAATTCGCCGGCGAGCTCAACTCATTTAATCACCGTACCATACACTCAACTTATACTTTCTCCGCATCTCATCTTCTCTCTCTCTCTCTCTCTCTCTCTCTCTCTCTCTCTCTCTCTCTCTCTCTCTCTCACTCTCTCCACGTGTTCTCCTTTCCGACAACCACCACCTCCCCTCGCCATTGTCTCCTCTTTCGCGCACCGCCATCAAAACCACATTGGAGGTGGACAAACTACAAGAGAGAGAAGGAGGAAAGAGAGGATAAATGGGGATAAGGGGTAGGTGTGGAGGCCATACTCACCATTAAAAAACATCGTGGTGGCTGGAAGCTAATGGGACCCGCGGCGGCGCCGCGGCGGGGTAGGTGGGACAGGTTACTAAGGGGAGATTAGGAAGAATTGGAGATTGAGTTGATTGTTTTTTTTTCCCCAATTATTGATATTATTTTGGATAAAAAGGATCATTTTGCATTTTAATAATTGTGAATTCAACGCATGTTAAAAAAAATTATGAATTCAAGACGGAATTAATGGCCACTTACATAATTGAAAATCATACATCCTTTTTTTTTCTTTATCATTATGACTAGATAATGACTGGAAATGGATAAAGAATGACTGTAAATTGGGAAATAATAATTAAAAATAAATAATTACTATAAGTGGTATATAATAAATGAAAATTGGAAAATAATGAGTGAAATTTGATAAATAATGACTCAAATTTGAGAACTAATGATTAGAAATAAATAATCACTATAAAGTGATATATAATGAGTGAAAATTGGAAAACCATGAGTGAAAATTGAGAAATAATGAGTGGAAATTGGGAATACGATTGAAAATAAATAATGACTATAAAGTAGTATATAATGAGTGAAAGTTCAAAAGTAATGAGTGAAAAATAGGAAGTAATGACTATAAAGTGGTATATAATGAGTGAATGTATATAATGACTATAAAGTGGTATATAATAAGTGAAAATTTTAAATAATGAATGAAAAATGAGAAATAATGAGTGTAGATTGGAAATAATGATTAAAAATAAATAATAACTATAAAGTGGTATATAATGAGTGAAAATTGGAAAATAATGAGTGAAAATTGAAAAATAATGAATGAAAATTGATAAAAATAATTGAAGTTTGAGAAATGATTAAAAACAAATAATCACTATAAAGTGATATACTAATGAGTAAAACTTGGGAAATAATGAGTGAAAATCGAGAAATAATGAGTGAAAATTGGGATATAATGATTGAGATGATTACAAAGTAGTGTATAATGAGTGAAAAATGGAAAATAATGAGTGATAATCTAGAAGAATGAGTGAAAATTTGGAAACAATGACTATTAATAAATAATGGATAATATTGGTAAATAATGAGTGAAAATTGGTAAACAATAACTACTAAAATTAATGACTAGAAACTGAATAAAAAATGACTGATAAATAATGACTAGAAACTCATAATAAATTAGTGAATAATGACTTGGAAATAGGAAAAAAATTACCATTAATTCTTGTTCATTATTTCGTTTTGTTTTATCATTATCTTGTGTTGTTTGATCATTATTATTACGGAGTAAACAAAATTAAAAAAACTCCCCGACTCTGACCCCTCTCTACCCGCCTGCCGACCCCCACCGTCGCATGGCCGAACACTACAACCACCTTTATCAACTACCGTGATCGGCATATTTTCCAGTTACCTCTCTGATCTAGCTCCCTAGCCTCAAGCCACGAAGCCCACTTACACTCCTCCATTTCCTCTCATTCATTCGAATCTTTCTACTCCCCCAAATATTGACGTTGACGACAATGGCTTCTGTTAGTCGCCGGCCTTCTGTTAGTCGCCGGCCCTCGACGCCCATGGTGGTATGGTAGTTGAATGGATCTGCGATCCTGAGCGCGTGTGGAGAAGTAGCGATGACAAACGGGGAAGGGTCAAGCGAGGCTGGGCGATGGTCTGTCGCTGGCCCTCGGCGCCTTTATTGGTGCGGTGGGGTGGGTTTTAAGTTCCTGGTTGGTAGGGGTGGACGCATGTTGGTTAGGTGGTGGTCGTCGGCCGGGTGTGAAGACGGAGGAGAGAGAGTGAAGTTGAAAAGAAAAAGATGGTGGGCTTTGGGCTTCACCTTAATAAACATGAGTTATTGGTCTATTGGATCTTAGGAGATTTACCATATTTTTTTTACTAGACCAATAATTTATGACTTTTTATATTGGGCATGCAGCAAATCACTGGACTTTGAACACGAGGTACGTAGATCTACGTACCCCAAGTGTACATAATAATTCGTGATCGTCTAAACTTGTGTTGAAATTATGCTTATATAAATTGCTACTCTCGCACTTTCAACCTTCGGACTCGAACCAAAGACTTTCTCGGTAAAACAGATCAAACTTTTTTTATTCTCAAGTGGATCGGTTTGAAAATAAATGAATTGCTACCAGATCCGCGGGCGTTCCTACGAAAAAACACTCGGCTTCTCTGGTACGAAATGAGCCACTTCGAATAGATTCATTGCTTCGGCCCATTTCTTATAAATTTAGTTAATTAGATCAGTCCAACATTTTCAATTTATACATAAATCCTGAATTCACATGATTTCAGATGATAACCAAACAACCACTTAGAATTGGAATATTGATAGATTCATGTTAGGATATTAATTTTCATATTCAGATACGATTTATTGCTCACTAATTATATGAGAACGGCACAAAAAACTTGACATACGAGGGGTATGGTAAAATTATTGTCTAGAGAATATGCACTCTACAACTAAGGGAAACGAGTTTGCATCCTCGGCCCGTGCATGGGCTATATATTTATATTATTGTTATACTTGTTTTATAAAAATGTCGGTTTATCTTTGTTATAACAATTTTAGCAACGATATTATTATATTTATCTATCCCTACTCACCTATCATATTATTTGTTACTTTCCACTTTTACTTCACCCATTACACTATCTAATTTTCATTTTACTATCTCGTCACATGTTATGTCACGTCGAGGTACTGTAGAAGAAAAAACTGCAAAATCCATACTCACCATAAATTATTACCTTAAATTAGCTTATCACTATAATCACCATAAATTATATTATCTTTCATAAATTAGCTGATAACTACCATATTATATGATTACTGAGTGCTCTCCAATAAATGAATGTCAAGTGTCCTTCTAAGAAAGAATTGGTTTCATGTTTAAATATATAGTACTAGTTTGCATGTCCGTGCCACGCCCGAGCTATGTAATTTTATTGTTTATACTCGTTTTTATAAAAAAAAAAATATTGGCTTATCTTTGTTTTAATAAATTAGCATAATGATTATTTCCCATAAATTAGCTAATACTATACTACTCAATGATAATTAAAAACCATATCCTAACCTATAATGTATATAGGGTCAAGTTCAGGTAGGAACCTTAGTTATATAGGAACTTTAGGAACCGTTTATGACCACAAGATCGAATATAATCCTACGGTTTTCAAATCCTATATTACTCCCCTTTGTCTCCCTCCATATTTTCTCACTCCTAATCTCCTTACCCCTTTCCCGACAACCCAGTCACCACCACTCACCACTCACCACAGCCACCATCCAGCCCCCGACACCACCACTTAAACCGCCTTCCTCCAGCGACATTTATCTCATACCTGTCCACGAGTCACCATCACCATAATTTCTCTCTCCTTTCACCCCCCCCCCCTTTCTCGCCACAATACCTGCCGGCTCTCAGTCCCCACCACCAATACCGTCGTCGGCGCAACCAACTTCTCAGGTGCACGCAAGTCGTCTGACCACACCAACTCCACGACGCCACCGCCCTTCCACCATCATTTTCTCTTTCTTTCCACTTTCTCTCTCCTTGGTTTTCTCTGATCTCTCACGACCTATGATTGATGAACATCCAGTACAAATTAATGAACATACAGTTGTATCTGGATGAACATCAAATTGAAATTAAGGTTGATGAACATCAATCTGAATGTCATCCGTTAATCTAGATGTTCATCATATTAATGTTGCATGTTCATTGTTAAAATTGAATGTTCATTGATTCAAAGCTATATGTTCATTAATAAAATTGGAATGTTCATTGATTTGTTAGAAAGTTACCTGAATTCCTAAACACAGTGCTGGAGAAATGATAGAATTAGAGAGAAGTGGTGAAGTGAGCTGATGAGAAGGAAATCAAGCTTTTGAGATGAGCTGAAGTAATGGTGTGCCGTGACAGAAAGTTGAGAAAAAAATAACAAAAAGGAAATGGATGTAAGGGAGGTAATGCACAGGGGACCATCAGACCATGTCACGTGGGTATGGGGAGTTCATTTTTTTTTATTCCCTTTCAGAATTCAGACTTAGGGGCCGTTTGGTTGGTGAGTAGGGAAAGGAATGGAAACAAGAAAGGGAAAACAAAGGAAAGGAATTAAACCTCCCTGAATTCCCTGATGTGTTTGGTAAGTTTCGTTAATGATTCCCCACCCCCACCTGCTTCTTCTTTCTCACGAGCAGACCACCACCAACTAGTAATCTACTTCTTTCTCTCTCCATATCATATGTCAAGAAAACCCACTACTCCCATCTTCCTTTGATTTCACACTCCCCACTACCAATTTTGATGGTAATTATTCCAGATCTTGATTCAATCGACCTTCATACCTTAATTTTTTTTGTTGTGGATGGTGTCGTTGATTGTTGCAAGAGGAGGTGTTGTGGTGGGTGGCGGCGCCGGTGGAGGAATATATGGTGATGGGCCCAGGCTAACGGTGGCGGTTGGGTGGTGCGGTGGTGCATGTGTATGCGTGGACCATAGTGGTGTTCGTATGGTGACGGGCTCGGGGCAGAGACGGTGGTTCGGGACAGGACAGTGGTGGTAGTGGGTGTACGGATGGTGGTAGTGGGTGTACGGATGGCGATAGTGGTGATGCGTGTGGTGGTCGTGGTGATGCGTGTGGTGTTGTGGCTGGTGGTTTGTGGGTGAGAGTGAAACCCCAAAATGGGTAATCATCAAAACCCAAGGGGGGCAGGGAATGAGAGTAGAGGGATTGTGGGGAATCGATTCAAGCAAATTGGGGTAAGGGATTTGTTAAAATTAGCAACCAAACATTTACAAAGGGAATAAGAGGTTTTGATTCTCTTTCCCTTTCTTGAATACCCCTAACCAAACCCCCCCTTACATTGTTTAGCGCGGAAATCTAGTACCGTTAATCACGCGCGCGTTAGCAGGGCCGTTTGATCAGTGAACATGTGTGGCTAAGATTGGTTCCTAAAGTTCTTACATACATAAAGTTCCTACCTGAACCTAAATCATTGTATATAATACTATTTTTATGTTCTACCCAATTAATGAATGTCAAGTGTCCTCTTAGAAGAGACTTGGTTTCAGTTTTTAATATATAGTATTAGATTAGATTAGACAAAACATAGATTCGTGTTTCTACTGTGTCAGATACGTTCTGTTGCATCTACATTCTTATTGTATCGAACACAAGAATAGACCCCAGGTGGCGGTCGTGCCTCGTGCTTCCTTGATATCGCGTAATCATAAAACTTATGAAAGCGTTCGATTAGAATATTCTAAAAGATTGTGTAGAAAAGGCTTTGGTGCAGAAAGCAACGTTGTCTTTTTTTCCCCTTTCAACTCCATTTGCCCTGTGAGACACAACTAGACCTATCAAATGGTCTTACGTAACTGTTTCAGAGTAAGAGGAAGGGTTAGCTTTTAATTCGTTTACGGTAAGGACTAGATGTCTATTCTAAGGGTTGGGTGTATTCCAGGTTGTTACATACGAGTCGAAAGTACTAGGGACTTGTGGATGTAGGTCATATTAAGAGATTTACGGTTATATTAAGGTTGACTAAAGCTTCTTTATTTTTATTTGTTTTTCCTAATATCTTTAGTAGTCTTTGCGTTTGCTGATATTGTTCGTGTTTTTTATCGGATTTTAGAGCTTGTTACACTTATGAAAAGATTGACAGATTTGTATTTCGCTCGAATCGCTAGGGATGTCGCTTCTATTTATTCATTAACACCGCGTCAGTCAGGTTTGTGGCGTTCTCAGCAGTGTATGCACAGTTCTGATTGGCTTAGGGTGGTCCGAATTTCGGGGTTGGGTCAAACTATGAATGGTCGCACTTATCGCTGCGTGCTTTTTTACCGTGTGGGGGTGCTTGTATTCAACATGGATCACACGTGCTCAACTTGCTCGCGGGTCTTTGTGGGTGATATATTTGGGGATCATGTTGTATCATGTACGGGAGTGGTTAGCGTCAAACTTAGGCGTAAAGATGTTCCTGACACGCTAGTTGACATCTGTTATCGGTCAGGATCTCAGCTGGAAATGAGGTTGGCATTGGCATGATTGCCGCTGATGGGCGACCTCTTCGCCCAGTAGACATGCTGCTTTATTCTTGGGATAGAGGGCGCGACGTTTCCGTCGATTTGACTAGGTCGTCGCTTTGACTCAGACGGAATTGATGGATTTTTAACCAGGTAAGGTAGTGCGGGAAGTGGCCGATCGTAAGCGTGCTAACTGCTAAGTATGAGATTAAGTGCGCTACTTTGGGTTATGGTTTCCTTCCCTCTTTTTTTCTCCTCTTTGGGGGCCGGGAATTCGAGCCCGTAGGTGTTGCTCTGCTTAAGCGGATCCAGCAGTTCTGCAGGACGTAGGATATCGCTGCGCAGGCTGCAGCTCATATTTTTATTAGGATTGGTTTTTCCATAGCAAAGGGTATAGGGGCTCTGATCGTATCTCGGCTCCCCAACAAGTCGTTGTAAATTATTATTGATTTTTAATTACATAATTATTCATTTTATAAATAAAGTGTTTATTTAAACCTTGACACCCCAAAAATATGGAATCAATTTAATCTAGTTAACCACTCATTATCCATTAATCTACTCGTTCACCAAAGGGCCGAGGGTGACGAGTAGATTGAAATTGGGTTAAAAAATTTGCGGTTGGCAGGTGGAAATTGTTCATATGTGAGTGCGTGAGCCCTACCTAACATGTAATCGATAGTCAAGAGAAAGAGAGATTCTACGTGGATTTAAAACGACATGTATTAAGAAACTATTTGAAACTAGTTTGATGGCTCGTGCAACGCTCGGGCTATTTATGTTTAAATGTTAAACTTATGTAAACGAAATTTTTATCTAAAACCTAAAATCTCATTTCAAACACCCTTGGGATATTTGTAATGTAATTAGATGGAAAATCACCTTTAAAAACCTAAAGTCATATTTCAAACACCCGTGAGATATTTGTAATGTAATTAGATGGAAAGTCACCTTGAAAAACCTAAAATCATGTTTCGAACACCCTTGGAATATTTATAATGTAATTAGATGGAAAGTCGCATTTCAAAACCTTAATTCCCGTTTCGAACATACTCCCGTGGTATATTTGTAATGTAATTAGATGGAAAGTTACATTTCAAAATCTAAAATCTCATTTTGACACCCGTAGGATATTCGTAATGTAATCACATGAAAAATCACATTTCAAAACATAAAATCTCATTTCGAACACCCGTAGGATATTTGTAATGTAATTAGAGAAAAAGCCACCTTTCAAAAGCTAAAGTCCTATTTTGAAACACCCATGGGATATTTGATCAAATTGTCAATTACTCTGTATTATATTACATACTCCGTAACTATTTTCAATAAATCAAGTAATAGTATTATTCTATTAGAGTAATATTACCATAATATTATATTAATATATTATTATATGACACTTTCTATAATGAAGCTTTTATATTTATTTATTTTGACATGTTTTATTATATTTTGTATTAACCAATCATAGATGGCCAAGTGTCCGCATGAGAATTGAGCGAGTTCAGGATTACATATATACTAGAATACTGCCCGGGCTACGCCCGAAATAAATTTTATAGTATCATTTTATTTCTTTTTGAGCATATATTTTTAATAATAAATATTTTTCGTTTATAAAACAATCACTTTCAATATATATGATATGTTTTCAGTTCAAATAAGTGATAAGGAAGGTATGTACAAAATGATAAGGTAAAGATGAAATCAATTAATAATAAATATTGATTTTTTATAATAAAGAAATATTGTGCATTTTTTAATAGAAAGTCACTTATATGTATATCACCATAGATGGAATGTCCATCTACACTATTTACCATAAAAGACATTTTACATGAATTTTTTTAACTGAAAATTAAAGAGACATGCCACGTGGCATGGCAGATGGCCCAACTGAAGGCGGTGAACGTGGTCGTTGCCTCTAACACAGCTTTTAATATATAGTATAAGATATATATAGGGTCAGGTTGTGGTAGGAACCTTAGTTATATAGGAACCCGTAGGAACTTTCCATGTTCATCATTTTAAACTTCATGTGCATCAAAAAATCAATGTTCATCAATTTTAAATTTAATGTTCATCAAAATTTTAATGTACAATAATATTTGAAAATTTATTAACTAAATTACATGTTCATCTGTATTTGTCAATGTTCATCAATTCTAAAGTGCATGTTCATCAATTTAATGTTCAATGTTTATCACAAAATGATTAAAGTTCATCAAAAAATAAAGAAATTTAAAAAAAAAAAAAATCATTTTCTCTCTCCTCTCTCTCAACCTTACCACCCCATGTCCACCACAAACCCACCACCTCAACACCACACACTAGCACCAACCACCACCAACCAACAATCGGACCCCACCACCCGATGCAGCCACCTCCCGCGACCACGTGGCGGTCCACTTTGACCATAAACACCGCCGTTTAACCCACCTCTATGCAACCCCCAAAAAAAACGATAAACTCATTATAGACGGCATTTTTGGTTGTTTCCGGCAGCGGCGAACGTGGCGAGAAAGGCGGCAGCGGCGAACGTGGCGAGAAAGGCGGCAGCAGCGAACGTGGCGAGAGAGGCGACATCGGCCATATTCAAGGAGATTAGGGTGGGGATTGGGCGGGTGTGCGCGAAGAGAGAGGACGAAAGATTGAATGGTCCGTAGAGAAAGGAGGAAACGACGACGGTGCTTCGTGGTGGCTCAGGTTGGATCGCCGGCGTGTAGCAGGTTGATTGATGGTGGTGGTCGGTTCTTTAGGCGGCGATGGGGCGGCAGGGGGAAGGGGAAAAGGAGGAGAGAGAAAGAGGAGGGAATGGGGACGAGATTGTTGTTTTATTTTTAATTTATTTTTATTACTATTTTATGGACCATTAGATCTACCTAGATAGAGGGCTAAGATTGGTTCCTAAAGTTCCTATATACTTACAGTTTCTACCTGAACCTAAATCTATATATATTAGATTAGATATATTTCTTAAAACATGCAATTTAGTGTAATTTTGATATTGAATTTCGGTTCAAGATTACAAACATAATTTTGAGTTCATTCTAGAGAGCCACTGTCAAGCTCTTTTTTCCTCCAATTGTTGTGTTTAGATGTTTTTGTGATGCATTTAGTGTCAAATCTTTCATTTTTCCAAACAATATTGAAGTTTTATACAACGTACTCCTTTCCATCTCTATTATTGTGTTACTTAGGTTCAGATTTCTCTCATAAAACCCGAGTCAAATTAAAGTAATGAAAGAAATAGAGGGAGTAGTAAACTCTATGGGATCATCAGAGTGGATCTTCTGTCCCACTTTGTATCCCCTTGTGTGTGCCACACTAATAGGAGGCAAGGATTTCACAAAACTTACCATTAAAAATAATCTCTAATAGAATTATTTTGTGAAATCCTTGCCTCCTATTGGTGTGGCACACACAAGGGAACACAAAGTGGGACAGAAGATTCATTCTGATGGGATCATGGCCCCTTCATTCGAGAGTCATTTTCAAAGTTTTTTTGTCATTACAAAGTCCTCCAATTAAATTACTCCCTCCGTCCCAGATCAAACGCCTCAAGGCGTTTTTGTAGTGGAATAAGAAAAATTGATATAATAAGTGTAGTGGAGTAATATTAGGATAAAGAAGGAGAGAGAATGTGGGGTTTAATAAGAGTAGGAGAGATAATGTGAGAGAAGATGTAATAATTTAATAAAAGTAGGAGAGAGAAATATGTTACAAAATAGATGGGGTGTTTGAAGTGGAACGTCCCAAAATGAAATATGGGGCGTTTGAACTGGGAGTCTGGGACGGAGGGAGTACTCAATACCATTAAAGTTAACGTCTTACTCAAGACAAGAGAATCATCAAATATCCATAGAAAATTTACATACTTATATTAATGTACAATCGTTGAATCAGAGCATTACACGCCTAATAGATCAACATAATCGAGAGTCGCCCGGAATACAAATCTCATATCCCTTTTTCCTGAGAGCATCAGCCACTCATCTATGTACCAAAAAAACATAAAAATGGCATAATATAACCCCTTGATAAGACTCAAGCTGAACATAATTTGAGCTGCTTTTGTGATTGGCTGATGAGCTGACTGAACTCATCATCAGTGGACTTGAGCAACAGAGGAAGGGGCAGACTGACTCCCCTCTCCAACACCTCCAAATGCCTTGGTTTTATCCTCTTTTCCAAACTAAATGCAAAATACTGTGGAAATTCCTTCAAATCTTGCAACTTACCCTTCATTTCCCTTATAAAATACTCAAGTTTAGGCTCAAAATTATTCTCAATGCTAAAAGTAAACAAAGTTGGGCACCTTAACACCATCCCAACTGCCTCTTCTCTGCTAAAACCCAACTTGATCAAATACTCCAACTTTGGAATCAACACATTTTCCACATTAGACACCAATAACACAGGATCATGATAAGCCAAAGCCTCAAAATCCTTAAAACCGAGCCTCTTGAGGTAAAAAAGAGCAGGTTTTAGCTGGTTGCTGACACTGGAAATGAGCAGCCTTGGACACTTGTTGATCACCTTACGCATGCTACGTTCCGGAACTCCTAAATCATATACGAGGAAGTCGAAAACCGGGCTGAGCTCAGTTTTGATATTAGAAGTTAGAATTTGCGGGCACATTCCGAAAATTCTAGGCAAGTCTTTGTGGTGGATGCCTTTGGATTCAAGGTAGGAGATTACGTCGTGGATTGAAGGAAGCGAAGCGGAATGGAGAGACGGGTTAAGCGAAAGCGCCTTCCCAGTGTCGATGCCAAGGATTTCGAGGCAGAGGATTTTCTCTTTGAATTGGAGGGAAAGGTTTGGGTGAGTTTGAGTGTAGAGTGGATTGTTTACAAGGACACTCTTAGTAGGTAATTTCGGTGCTAATGTTATTGTTTGATCTGAATTTTGTGGGGAGATTAAGCATAAGGAAGAGTGGAGTGCTGATGCTACTGCTTTCATTCTGCTTATTTTTGTTGATCCTACATGGAACTTCTGGCACTGAAGAATGTATTGTTTGTGTAGCTTGATGGTGAAGATTGACTTTCTTATCTTCTATTTGGCCAAGGACACATGGCTCTTTGTGGTCATGTCATTGGCCAATACTGGATCATTCAAGATCATGTGATAGGGAATTTCATGCTTTCCTGGTCTGATTTAGATGTAAAATGCTCTGATAGAGCTACGGCTGAACGGCTCAAATGCTCAAATGTTTACTACGGAGTAAAACGATTTTTTTAATGTGTGTCCATAGAGTACGAGTCAGAACCCCATTTACTTCCTTAATTAGTATAATTAACCACCCTTATCAACTGAATTACTATACGGAGTACATAGTACAATTCACAGGCTAATTCATTCATTTTTTTTTCCTTTTGACTATTCGAGGTCCTGCATCTAAGAGCGACCTTTACCTCAAACAACCCCCCAACATATCATCTAAAGAGTACTCCATCCATTTTCCAAAAAAGTTATCGTTTGGATTAAATTTCTCCTATATATTTGAACCAAACGTGAAGCTCTAGTAAACATGGAGGGAGTACTTTGGTTCAAAAAATAGATGCAATACAGCTAACAAAAAGAAAAAGACTAGACAAAAAATCACTGATAGTCTCGGCATAATGTGGCTAGTTGGGAACCAACAATCAAATAGTCATTGAACTAACCTGCTTTTATACATGCTATAAAGAGTGTAACAAACTGATGTACACTTATTCGGTCACTTGAATATACATGAGATTAGTTCACGTATTAAGAAGGCAAGCCCTGTCTAGTCCAATCCGCTCTATTTCTAAAGGAAACAGGCAGTCTTTGAAGTGAGTCCGAAGACATTAGTACAACATTTTTGAGAACAATCTTTATAGCGTATGTAAAACGGGCAAAATTAGGAAGATCCCAAAAGAAAGACTATTCCTTGTATAGTTACCATCCAATGAAGCCGTTCAGCTGACCATAGAGCACCCACTGCGACCATTGATAAACTACAAATGTGAAGAGCCAGCTACAACCTGCCAAAAGACGTGGATTACATGTATGCAAGTACTAGGTACGAAATTCAGGCCTACCCTATGGTTGTTAGCCATCCAGGTTAAGGTATCACTGAGTATCCAAAGACAACATTTGGAACGAAATTCGAAGACTATTTAGTTCTATTCTATCACGAATTCAGGGACCAGGGTGGGTGTGACTGGTGAGACTGTGAGAGACGCCCAAAGGTTGCTTCAAACTATGGTGCTTCTTTTTTGGTGACCGAGGCTTCAGACTCTGTCGAATGCATACGAAAGTCGAAAACTTACCAAGAAAGCATAAACTAGCTCTTTGCAACTTCTTCCTCTTTGATCTCTTCTCCAGTCTTCCAGATGATGTCTTTTAGCCCAGTTGAGAGATTCTTGTAAAACTGTGAAATTCAAAATTGTTAGGAACATATTGTCTGTTGGAGCAGGAATAAATACATAATTACACACAGAGCACAAGAACTAGGATATAGGTGAGCAAGTTTGGTTCAGGTTTTTTCAAGGCTTGGAAATGGAATCCATAATAGAAACTGTTTGCACGTGCTTGGTTTAACAGCAATTAGATCCCTTTACTATTACCAGAGAAGAATGATTCCCCCAATCGTTACCCCACCATAACAAATCAGTTTTAGTCTTGGTAATGGTCACCGCATACCCATCCTGATTTGAATTGGATCTCGATTACAACAGCGGACCACCAAACCACACGGGATAATTGCTGCTAACAGCAACTCACGCCACCCCTGAAGCCGCCTTCTGGTATCACCAACACCACCTCGTTTAGCACCCATTACCTCGACCCCCTACCCCGTCACCAATAAAATCACCATTCCTGTTACTACTGCCATCACTGCAGACTACTGTCGCTATCATTTCCACCACCTAGCAGTAAAGAGAACTGGCAGTTGATGATACTCTCAATCTCACCAGGGCCATTACTCTGCTATGAAGTGATTGGAATCTCCATTAGAACATCAAATCTGTAGTAAAATGGCTTCACAAGTCATATGTAGCCCACAATTTCAGATCATAGATGAAGATTATGGGGCAGGAAAGGCGGAGACTGAAGGTTGTTTAATATTATTGTATGCCATGACCATGGAGGGCAGCAATAATGAAGGTGTTCTGGTCAGGAGATTGTATGGTATGACCATGGAGGAAGCTACACATGGCAGGTGATCTGAGAAATCAGGTAAGGGCAACAACAACCAAGCCTTATTCCCAAGAAGATTTGGGGTCGGCTAACATGAATCGTAATAAGTAACCGTCTCAAGGATGTCATATAAGTTGAAGATTATTGTAAAGAAGTTAGAAAAACAATAAAACACGAATAACAGGAGTTTTTTTTTTTTTTAAAAAGCTATCCAAAGAAAGCAAAACAAAGGATTAGAAATAGTTGTAAAACAAGTGGAAAACATATGAACTTCAAACAAATAATAGAAAGAAAAGGTTTGACAGAAGGAAAAGGGATTTAGAAAACCAAACAAAAAAAAATCAAAACGAATCATATTGCGTCCTCTACATGGATGGAGTCTCTCCACCCCGCCCTATCCACCACCATCCTCTCTTCAAGCCCTAGGATGCTCATATTACTTCTAATCACCTTCATCTAAGTCATCTTGGGTCTTCCTCGACCCCAAACAATGTTATCACTTCCCCATTCTTCTACTCTCCTAACTGGCGCGTCTCTAGGCCTCCTCACAGGGGTAAATAATTCTGTGACTCCCATCATTCCTTTAGACGTACCAAACAGGCAAACACTTCAATAAAACGAAATGGAGTGATTCTATACCATTGCTTCAACCGATTTCATTCCGTATCTTGTTTAAAATCTGTACCAAACACCACGTAAAGGGTAGTTCTAGTAACTTAGTAAGTTGCGCAATACTCGCAAATATAAAGGGTTCAACAGCTTTCACAATCTTTCTAGGAAATTCGGATAAGCAAGTGAAAAGCACAGGCACATTACTGAACAACTAAGTTCTTGACGTAACCAGATTCATCTGCTAATGTGAAATTGTAACATCTGCTATCAACGCAGTTAGAACTTAGGACAAAGATTGATCCCAACACAGACAATGATGACCGGAGGTTAAAGAATAAGATAACTCAAAATACAAGAAAAAACGGACCTTGTGAAACTCAAGAGTATCCCCTTTAGATTTACGAAGCTCAACCATATACAGAGATGGGGCCACTTCAAATATCTGTAAGACAGGAAGATCAACACAAATGTATGAGATATTAAATCAGATACCAACGGTCTATAATGTCTGAGCCTCTGAGAAGCAATGCTGTTGCAGTCCCAACCACATCATGTTTTCAAAAGTATATCATCTAAAGAGCAGATTTTAAGCCAAAATCAATGAGAAAATCAGAGTGGCAGTCAGTCTAAAGAGAGAGGATATACCCACATCCATAAATTCAATTACCACGGCCTTTTTTTTATCAAGTCTTCATTTAGAAAAAGCAGAAAAGAGACCCCGTAAGATGGTAGACCCATTTTCAACAATCTACCCCCGCCCCCCCTCCCCCAACCCTGCTTGGAGACGGAGCTTGTTTAATGGCATTGAGGAACTAATAAATATATGATGACCACAATAGAAGAAAAACAGTTCTACTACTTCATGTGTCAAAGAAACGCTCTTTAAGGATTATACCTCTGTTGCAACTGCTAGCTGGCCCTTGCGCCCACTTTTTTCGCCTTGAAGTTTCATCTGTGGATCAAAACGAGAGCTAAGAGTTGACTTAGTAAACAAAGTTAATGAAGATGCTTAGTCTGTGTTTGGCCTAGCTTTTTAACGTGTTTTTAGACCCTAAAACTAAAAACTTGGCCAAACATAGAGTTTTTTAGAAGTCATAAACAATTTAATAAAAGCATTTCCTTAAAAATTGATCATAAAAAACAGAAGCACCAAATTGGTGTTTCTGTTTTTGTTTCTAAAAAAAACTCCTTTTGTGAGATATTTTTAATTTGACAAAAATAAAAATAAAGATTACAATAACAAATGAAGTGCTTTTGTAGTATGTTGAACCAAACACTCATTATTTTTTCAAAAAACAGTTTTTAAAGATACTGATTATAAAAAATAGAAACAGATTTCGAAAAATTTGGCCAAACAGGCTCTTAGTATATGCTTTCATCATAGATAAGAGATAATTAATTACATCCTCTGTGGTTTAGCACAAATGTCACAGAAAAGGAACTAATCATATGTATTAATTGAATTGTTAAGCGGAAAGAAAGAACGAACAGATTAGTTACAGAAAAAGAGCATTCAAAAACTGCAGTTACATTTTTATTTTTTTTGAATCTGCAGTCACAAATTACACGTAAAAGAAATGGCATACAGCCAAAATACAAATAAACTCTGATTGAATAAAACTAACATGACGTGTCCGCCAAAACAAAGAGCCATTTACCTTGTAATTACTTTTCCTTACACCAAAACCCAACGGAACAGCAGTCTCTTCAATCTTCGAGATAATCTCAGAAGCAGGGGTTTTAGATGTAAATCTTGTTTCACGTTTGACTAGTCCCTGCAAATGGAATACATATTAGATACAGTCTGCCCCAATCATAAGTTAGCATCATCAAACTGTAAAAAAGGGCAATATTAGATGAAAACAGTCTAGTGTATCTGCTTCTAAAATGATTACTCTACATGCCTATAATGGGAATTGCATCTCAACCCAACCAGAACGACAACACCACGATAAAAGAGACGTATGTGATGAATAGGAATGAACTGAAGAGGAGTAGAAGGCCAGTAGCAATTACCATTTGTTTTTCAAAAAGTGTGCCAAGATTAAGACCCTGAGAAGTGGAGATCAACTCAAATGCATTCATGGCGACAGGGGGTGCAGGTGCAACAGACTGCTCTTCCCGTCTTTCCACAACAAGGTTTCCAGACAGCTATAGATAACAAACCAAGAACCAGTTAGACATGTTTTACAATTTTAGAGATGTTACATTAATCCACACACAAAGTAAAACAAGAGGCTTACCATTGACTGGTCAAAAATGGCATCAATATCAACAACATTTATATCAGGCTCCTCAAAGACTGGTGGCTTGTAACCCTTCTTAAACCACTCATTCTCGATCACTTCAGCAATCGTAATTCTCTGTTAAGAATATGAAACACAGTGATATAAGGAACTGAATAGGTGTTTTAACCGAAAGGACACCACATTATTTACTAAAGCAGGGATAATAAATTGAAGGCTTTAGTACAGAATGAACTTACCGTCGACGGATTGGGGTCTAAAATTCGTTGGATTAATTTCTTTGCACTTGCAGAGAACCATGGGGGACAGGTGAAACTTGCCTTGAAAATCTGCATAGGAGATAACAAGGCATCAACAACAACAACAACCAAGCCTTATTCCCAAAATGATTTGGGGTCGGCTAACATGAATCGTCATCCAGTAACCGTCTTGTGAACGCCAAAAAATTTCGAAAACGTTGTAAACCTTTTAAAATTATTTAAACACTTTCAAAGGAAATTTAGAAAAGCCGTCAAAATAAATAAAAAGGTTAAAAATATTGCCAAAAAACATATGAATTTTGAACACAAGTTAAAAAGTTTTGAAAAAAAAAAAAAAAAAACCAAACAAAAAAATCAAAAGGGGTCAAAATAAGTCCTCCATATGAATAGAGTCTCGCCACCCTGTCCTATCCAACGCCATACTCTCTTCAAGTCCTAGGAAGCTCATATCACTTCTAATCACCCTCGTCCAAGTCATCTTGGGTCTTCCCCGACCCCTACTAATATTATCACTTCTCCACCCTTCTACTCTTCTAACCGGCGCGTCACTAGGCCTCCTCTGTACGTGGCCATACCACCTCAGTCGGTTCTCCATCATCTTATCCCCTATGGGTGCAACCCCTACTTTCTCCCTAATAACTTCATTTCTCAACCGATCACGTCTTGTATGTCCACACATCCATCGTAACATGCGCATCTCCGTCACACTCATCTTATGAACGTGGCACTGTTTCACGGCCCAACATTCAGTGCCATATAACAGTGCCGGCCTAATTGCCGTTCGATAAAACTTACCCTTCAACTTATTGGGCATTCCTCGATCACACAGAAGTCCTGTGGCATTCTTCCACTTCAACCAACCTGATTTGATCCTATGAGCCACATCTCCATCCAATTCTCCATCTTTTTGAAGAATCGATCCCAAATATCGGAAAACATCTGATCCCTGGACAGTCTTTCCATCCAGCCTGATCGTCCCCGTCTCCGTTTGCCTAATGCCGCTGAACTTACACTCCAAATACTCGGTCTTGCTCCGACTCAACCGAAACCCTCGCGACTCCAAAGTGTGCCTCCATAGCTCCAACCTCCTCTCCAAATCCTCTTTCGTTTCTGAGATCAAAACTATATCATCTGCAAACATCATGCACCATGGTATATCATCCTGGATTGACCTCGTCAATTCGTCCATAACTATAGCAAAGAGAAACGGGCTAAGTGCGGACCCTTGGTGCACTCCAATTGTAATAGGGAACTCTTCTGACTTCCCTACACTAGTCCGCACACTCGTGCTAGCTCCCTCATACATGTCCTTAATGATGTCAATATATTTTTGCGGAACTCCTTTCTTAGTTAGAGCCCACCAAAGCACATCCCTTAGTACCTTATCATACGTCTTCTCCAAATCAATAAACACCATATGTAGATCCTTCTTCCTATCCCGATAAATTTCCATCGTCTGTCTTATGAGATGAATTGCCTCCATAGTTGACCTCCCCGGCATAAATCCAAATTGGTTCTCTGAAATCTTCACACTCCTTCTTAATCTATGCTCAATCACCCGTTCCCAAAGTTTCATTGTATGACTCATTAACTTGATCCCGCGATAGTTGGTACACTCTTGAACATCCCCTTTGTTCTTATACAAAGGGACCAAAGTGCTCTTCCTCCACTCCACCGGCATCTTATTACCTTTCCAAATCGTGTTGAAAAGTGTCGTCAACCATTCCACACCTCTATCTCCTAGACACCTCCAAACCTCAATAGGTATGCCGTCTGGCCCCACTGCTTTCTTCCGTCCCATCTTCTTCAAGGCCATCCTCACCTCTCCCTGCTGAATTCTCCGCATGAACTCCCGATTAACAATACTTGAATGAATGTTCACATCTCCAATATCATTCACCCGATCACCATTGAATAAGGTATCAAAGTACGATCTCCATCTCTCCGTAATCTCCTTATCATCAACAAGGACTTGTTGATTAACATCTTTGACGCATTTCACCCTACCAATGTCCCGAGTCCTCCTTTCCCTAATGCGCGCAATTTTGTAGATCTCTTTCTCCCCTTCTCTAGTATCCAATCTTGTATATAGGTCTTGGTTCACCTTTCCTCTTGCATCTCTTACAGCTTTCTTTGCTGCTCTTTTTGCATCCTTATACCTCTCGAAGTTCTCCTCACTTCTATCTTTTCCCAAACTCTTATAACATTTGCGCTTGTTCCTTATTGCTTGTTGCACTTCCTCATTCCACCAAGATGTATCCTTACTCGGTAGTGCCTTCCCCTTAGATTCACCGAGAACCTCTTCTGCCACCTCCTTTACCTTATGCGCCATGGTAACCCATAACGAGTCTACATCTCTTTCCACACTAGTTGACCAGACATCTGTCCCGGCCATCTTCTCCAAGAAAGACTCCTTGTGCTCTCCTTTTACACCTAGGGACAAGGGAAAGGGATAATAAATCTACAACAGACACTCCTTTTCTGGTGCATAGGTTACATTACACCATCTTTGAGAAGATGACAAAAGGGCAAGTTGAAACGTTGTGCACATATACGCAATATACTACCATTCAACTACATCATCACATACACTAAAATTTACTTCATAGCAACAGTGCCAGGGACCCGCCAGCCCTACCCCCGCTTTGTTCACAGTGAACAAAAAAAGCATTCTTATAAGGTATGTGCTAGCTGCAATCACATATTGTAAAAAAAAAAAAAAAAAAAAAGTTATTTCTTCATAGGAAGGATCAAGAAACTCAATTAAGTCATGCAATATCTACCCGCTCCTCAAATATCACAGAAAACCCTTAGATCAAAGAAATTACAAACAACAATGGATATATTACTTATATTTGATTTCATAACAATGGGAGCATAGAATTTTCATCTCTGTAATATTTGTGATATAATTTGCTTGGACGCTCTACCCGGGATAGTCACTTCCACTAGTCGAGAGCAATAGCAAAAGGTTGGCAGGCAAAGACACAGTATGCAAATTTAAGGAGAGCATGTTCATAGAAAGTACAGTGCCTCAAATAGCCATAGGCTAATGGTACAGAGATTGATTAAAACAGATGCCCAGCCCAAGTCTCCAGCTGATGATAATGGCCCTACAGATTGATGCAGAAGTTATTGACAATAAGGTTTGGTTTGCACGAACTTTATAAATTAGTTGAAGCCAGATATAACAAATCGCCTAACGGACCTGACTATAAGATTTTACCATTCACCTAACAGCCTTGTTCTTCCCCCACCTAAAGGAGGGCTGCTCAATCAAGATTATTTTATTAATACAGAAAAACTTCCTTGACACATCAAAACCTAATAAAGACGAACATAAGCAATTGCCCTATTTTCTTGTTCTTTCTCCGCTCAATTACGAGCATTTTGGTACGAAACACCGGCCACTACCATAACACCAATTTGTCCTCCGGAGAATTACACAAAAATTTTAAATGTCTAGGTCTTGAATTCCAAGAGTAACACAATGATGAGAAAACATAAGAAAGTTTACAACGGATATTAGCCCAGTAGAGTGAATCTTCAAAGCCACCAAGCACATGTCGGTCTTGGCAATTGGATCAACAATCCATTCAGTTTACCCCAGCTTACAAATCCGATTCCTGTCTTTAATGATAATCTATTTGGACATGTTTTACCAAATATAAAGGCATAGTCCACAGTCGTTAATTCTCGTCACTTCGTCAGCCACCCATTGAGATTTTATATTACCAAGTTGCTTTCTTCGTTCCAGCTTGGCCAATCCCACTCTTGTTATATTCATCTTCAGAGACAAATGTCCATTATTTCATCCTAGTCAACTAATCTATACCTTATTACTCAACTAGGGTGTATGCTTTGTCCTACATCTGACAGTGATCATGGGCCTTTGTCAAAAAAAAAAAAAAAAAAAAAAAAAAAAAAAAAAAGACAGTGATCATGGGCCAGAACCACTAATACGATTAGACAATGGGGAGATCTTAGTCATTATGATGTCATTGCCCAAAATGAGTGAACACCAAGAAAAATATAAATGGCCACTTACTAAAAAAAATTTCAGGATGCTAAGATGTACCCAAGATTGACACCAACCAGCTAAGACAAGAAAATAGAAATGTGAAAATCATAGAAGTGAGCCACTCACACTAACAATCAAAGCACATGCTCTACCTTTTTATACAATGACATGAGATTAGCATCTTCAAAAGGCAAATAGCCTGCCATGAGGACGAAAAGAATCACACCGCACGACCACAAATCAGCCTTTGCTCCATCATAGCCTTTATTGTTGATGACCTAAAAGGCCAAAAACGAAGTAGTACTTAAAAAAGTACAAGGGAAAAGCACACTCAGAAACAATAGCGAAAATGACAAAAGGACTAAACAGTGAGGACGTATCATATACCTCTGGGGCAACATAATTAGGCGTCCCACAAGTTGTGTGTAGTAAACCATCTTCCTGGAAGAACATGTTAAATGAGTCAAAAGACTCTTCTGCAGTGAAGGCTCTTCTGTTGCTAGCAATAGCAAGAAGATATAAAGCATACGTAATCTCTGAAACAAAAAACCTATGAACAAAGGTGAAGTAACACACTTACACGAACTTGCTGTGCTAGAGCACTTAATCCAAAATCTGAAACTTTAAGAACACCTTTGGCATCCAGCAACAAGTTCTCAGGCTGTTTACAAAAGCATTAAGAAATGGGACCATATGTTACAGCATAAATAGTTGCCAGTCACCAAGTTAACTGAAAAGCTCGTACAAGGTCCACGTAGAAAAATAAGATTTTTTTTCTCACCTTCAGATCCCTGTGGAATACACCTCTGCTATGGCAATAATCCACAGCATTTATCAGCTGTTGAAAGTACTTTCTTGCTTCATCCTCCTTCAGTCTACCTTTACTTGCCTGGAAAAACAAGGGTTATTTATAGATTAACATAAAGAGTTGCATCGGGACAGAAGAAAAGCACCTGCATAAAGGCTACAGTGGAGAGAAGAAATCAAATACAAACATTTTGCACAAGCAAAGCCTAAAGCATAACAATCTTACAATTTTATCAAAAAGTTCTCCCCCGGTGACAAACTCCAAAACAATGTATATCTTTGTCTTGCTGGCCATCACCTACAAGTACCACTAAAGCATAAATTGATCAAGAAAAAAGGAGCAAAAAAAGACAGTCATCAGTATACAACTAATACAAGAACAAGCATTGCAGCTGTGAGCAAATAAGAAAAGGTAAAAGGACTTCCATCATCAGATCAAGTGGACATTTTTAAATATATAAATAAGTAATATACTAAGCAGCTAAGAGCACACTCTATTTCACATCATAAAAATTTATGGGTAGAATGTCAGAATGTCCACGGAGAATTAATTTGTTCTAAACCTCAAACATACGGATGACATTTGGATGCCGTATTAATTTCATGGTTGAGATCTCACGCTTAATCTGTAGAGAAAAACCAGGTGAAGTAGGAATTAGCAGTAACCAACAACCGGTAAACCATGCATAGCAAATTAGCAAGTACAGAATGTATGCGAAGCAGTCTTACTAATAAAGCGTTTAACAGCTTAAGAGAAAATTCAACTTCCACAGGGTTCTCTAACCTAAGTATCCTAAAACTATTATAAACATTAATTAACACTGCTCGGCTCTCACCACAGCAGCTCAATTCTTTAGCATAGCCTCTGCTTTTTAGCAAAACATTCTTGAGTCTTACAAAACAAGTAATACAATATGCCAATGTTCTCTTTCTACTTCCATCCTCCCAACACCAATTCCAAACAAGAACAAAAGCCCACAAAAAAACCCCAAACATTCACTACTCTCTTCAGCAAAGCCGAGTTAGACACAAAAAACCAATTATTTGGTCTTTACACTACAGATGAGCAAACAATTTAGAATACCAAGACCTACCCATTCTGATGAGCTAACAACATAATTCCACGAACCCTTCACCAGCAACCGAGAGTCAACTCTTCTAAAACTAATCCCACACAAATCTCAGGTGGGTCATTCTGTTCTCAACCAAAAGGAACACAACCCCATATCGTAGGGACGAACAATACATTACATTGACATCTGAGTTGCGCGTGTTTGTATTAATACAAACACGCGCCTTAACCACTCCGATGATCATCCAAGGCAAAATCGATATGTAATCATAAGCATACCTCACAATCACCCGTCACCAGGCAACAATAACAACAAAACTTCAAAATACCATATAAAAACTTCAAAATCAAACATACAACAAAAAAAATCACCAAAACTATATAAACCAAATTATACAAAACGATATCGAAAATCGGAAGCATATGTGATATAAACCAAATTATACCTGACCGATCATTTTATGCTTAAGAACTTTCTCCTTGTCAAGAATTTTGATAGCAACATTTTCACCAGTCTCCAAGTTTCTTGCAAACTTAACCTTTGCAAAAGTACCCTCCCCAAGTGTCCTCCCAAGCTCATATCTTCCAACCCTTGTTCTCCCACTAGTACTACCTCCTCCTGCTCTTGACCCCATTTTTGCCCAAAATACTTTATTTTTTTTTACTGCTTTATTATTATTAAAACACTTTTAATTTTATTTATTAATTAAATGAAATTATTTATTTTGTAAAAACAAAATGAGGAGAATATCAAAATCTCTTCTTCTTACAAGGCTGCCAAATCTGACTCTTTGCCACCCTCATTTTTTCACCCCCCCTCTTCTCAAAATTCAAGCCACCAGAATTAAAAATATATATTATTGTAAGCCACCAGAATTTACCAGAACAGCTTCTAATCTAATCATACAGATACACGGATATTATTATTGAAATACCCATTATTAATTAATAATAATTTTGAGGGATTGGGTTTTTTTAGATCAGGTAAATAAAAAGGGTAAATAGACAAAAACTTTAGATTGATTAAGAGACAAATAAACACAATTAAGAATTTAGCTAATGACACTTAACAAAAGAGATCAACATGTTTCGAAGAATTTCATAAAAGCATGTATTTTTTTGTCTGTAAAAAATTTGATGGGTTTTTCATAAAAAAAATGCATATGATTAATCTGAACAGATGCTGAGAATGAGTTTCTGGGATGTTGATTTTTTTTTTCCTTCCAAATTAAGAAATCCGTTTGTTTGGCCTTTTTGGGGTTAAGTGAGGATAATTGAGAGGGATTACTTATTAAATTAATATAATGATAATAATAACAAATAATTTCAGAGTAGACTTATATTGATTGAATTGATTTGATGTCAAATTAGTAGAATGGGATTGGATGAGTGGGATTAAAATAGGAATTAAGAGGGTGTTTGACTCTGATCTTTTGTTAAGGTTCTGTCCGAGGTAGGTCTTATTCTGCTTTCCATTTTTATCCTGTGTAGATTCAACTTGGCCTCTTCTCATCATGAAATTGACATGTTAATAACTTTTTTTTCTTTATTCTTCTCAAAATTATTATTTATGCGGAATTATGCCTCATACTGGATCAATTATAATCTTAAAAATGAGGTACTCTCGAGTTTCGAGTTGCTGATAGATTGATTACCTCGCTTAAAAGAAACAAATTTAAAAGTATGAGAACGGTAAAACGCCTCATACTGATCAATTATTGATGGAGCATGTTGGGGCATGCCGTGTTAGATGTTGTTGTTAGTACTGTATGATTTCTAATTCAAAATGTCATGATTGTGATTTCTGAAATGCAAGTAGTTCCCGAAATTTCGGTGATCATTTCACAATATCAACGTCTTGAAGGGGAATAGATACTACATTAACAAAACTATGTGGTAAATACTACACACTATACAAAATACATAAATTTGAACATAACTCGGGGATTTGAGGCCAATTAGCATAGCATCACGAAATGAATGACAATTAATATTTATACACGTTAAAAAAAACACGACTACGAGCAATATGCAACAGATATTAACTATCACGGTGCAACAAATTGAATAGTTGTGGAGTGCGAGACACCAAGTGTAACAACCTAAATTTTCGTATATTTAATACAAAAATTTGAGATTTATGACATAATTGACTCACAAAGTCTGCCACTAGACTTCTAAAAAATCCAACCAAATATATAGAATAAAATAATCCAAATAAAATATTAAACTACGAGGAATTCTTAAACGAGGTTACATAATACTTTAAGCAAAACAAATGTAAATCAATATCCCTAAATCATATCATCTCTAGTGACCTAATGCCTAATTAAATTATAAATCCCTTGCATAGTTGCATGCAACTTGGCCTAGTGGTGAAGGCAATGTACTTCCACGCCGGAGAACAGGGATCGATCCTCACCTCCATGGGATGAGGGATCCCCTAAACTTCCCTCCCTCTCCTTCATGGAATTGGGCGTGATCTCTAGTTGGGCTTATTCCTGGCAGTAGGAAGCCCGAGTTGGCTCAGCTTACCTTTTAAGAAAAAAAAAAAAAAAAAAAAAAAAAAAACTTGCGTCCAATCAATGCGTGACTACTAATAAAGAAACAAACCAACCAAAAGAAACGAAGCAATAAATCTTGGAAGACTGGGCATGACTCGTGTCTAATTCGGAAACTAAACTTCTATATCCATCGGGCCCGACTCGTGTCCCAACCAAAAGTCAGACAAATGGCCCTTATAAATCCTTAAAACTCTTAACAAATAGTTTTTAACCTCGTTCGAAGACTAAGAGAGATTATCTTGATGCCGGTATCCCCCCGATGATCATGGGTCCTACCCCAAGTCATTCCATTAGTAGAGCATCTGTGAACAAATCTGATCAGACTGCCTCGAGTCTGCACACCCCTCATTAGAAGACCAGCAAGATGAAGCCCACAGTACAATTAGGAGGAAGTCCAATTAGGCAAATGGTAACTAACTAGATTTTGGTCCCGTGAAATCACGGGATCATTTTTAGTTTATTCTTAAAGTTATTGTACTATGTTAATCATGTTAAAATTCACTTACTAAAACATTCATTTAAGCCGCGCTTATACTCTCCCCCATTGCTTACTTTTTATTCCCCTGGTTTCTTTATTATTCCAATTTTGTCATCTGTTTCATCTCCAACGTTGTTGTAACACCCCGTATATTTTGGGAATTTATTTTAAGTCAGGTGTTACTAATTGTATTTGTAATGGGTTATTTTTCTTAAATTGTTAAAATAGTTTCCAGATTTTAAAATGATTTCATTTGGCTTTTACAAAAAAAACATATAAACTAAATTAACCAATTAACTAAATTCTATTTAAACTTTCTATTTGCCAAGTTACCTTTTTACCCTTAGTTGGTTTTACTAAAACCCTTGTTGTTTTAACCCCTTTGTTTTTTTGGTGCAAAGGAGCAGCTAATGCTGCGGGGGGTGGGGGTATGAGGATTTGAACCCGGGACAACCCCCAGGCAGGTTGAGTTCCTATCCACTAGGCCAACCTTGATCCTCTGTTTTAACCCCTTTGTACGTACATCACCATCACGTATAACATCATCATAATCATCTTTTCGCCGTCGTGAATAGCCGTCACCTTTCACTTGCTTATCGTCTCCAATTTCTAGCCCGATTTTGGTCGAAACTAGTACCGTTGATCCTCTTTTTCTCTCCTCTACACAACGGTATGAATTTCTCATAGTTTTATTCAAGTCGCACCGTTATCGATTTTCATAAAATGCTTCGTTGCTTAGTATCTCTGATGTTATTATTGTTTTTGATAATGATCAACATAGTTTTACATGTTTTTGGTTGATTCTTATGACTTTTTCGACATGGGTAATTTGTAAGGGTGTTGTTGTGCGTAGATTGTCGATAGTGTCGGGAATTGTTATTGTTATTGCAATTGGTGTTAACTGTTGCCATTGCCTAGCTAGTACTATGTCGTTGTCGGGGCTGTTTTGTGTTGTTGAAGATATGGGAGTATGTATGGCTCTCGTGTAGGCGTTGGTCGAGTTGTGTTACCGTATTGTTCTTATTACTAGTGTCGTGGATGTTAGTATAAGGTGTTGGCATTCTGGTGGCATTTTGGTGGCATTCTTATGGCATTGAGTAGTAGTCGTTGTGGTGTATATGTTGGGGCTGTTGTCGTGGGTTATGGTTGAGATTACGCATGATTCAGTTGCGCAATTCATTTGGTGGTGTATGAATTAGTTTGGTTTTTAAGAGGTTTTAACATTAGCTTAATTTGGTTTGATTATATGTTATTTGGGGTAATAGAGTTTGCCCTACACCAATATTTTCTGTAATTCATCGATGATCTTATTCACAATAGTTAAGCGTATTTATACAACACGTTGTCTTGCAACGTAAGGAACCACATTCCTAATTACATAAGGAAACAATCGAAAATACAATATACAATAAACCGACTTTCCTAATACCCCCCCTCAAGTTGGAGCATGTAATGAGGAGCCCAACTTGGATAACAAAGTATCAAAAGTAGTCTTCCCTAAAGCCTTAGTAAGAATATCGGCAAGCTGCTGACCAGTAGGAACGTAACGAGGAGCAATAAGACCTTCCTGAACAGCATCCCGTACAGAATGACAATCGATCTCAATATGTTTAGTACGCTCATGAAAGACGGGATTGCGCACAATATGAAGAGCAGCCTGATTATCACAATGAAGCGGAACTGGAGACGTAACATCAACACCCAAGACAGCCAAAATCTGACGTAACCACTTAAGCTCTCGAGTAGCAGCGGACATAGAGCGGTACTCAGCTTCGGCAGAGGAATGGGACACCGTGACCTGCTTCTTAGTACGCCATGAAATAGGGGACCCACCGAGAAAAACAATATACGCAGTCAACGAGCGACGACTTTCCGGACAACTAGCCCAATCAGCATCACAATAAGCCTCAAGACCCAACGAAGAATCAGAGCGCAGCAAAATACCACGACCAGGATCACCCTTAAGATAACGAACGACACGCAATGCCGCATCCCAATGAGCATCACGTGGAGAGCTCATGAATTGAGCCAACAGATTAACACTGTAATTCAACTCAGGACGAGTATGCGCCAAATAGACCAAACGACCCACAAGTCGACGATAGGGCAAAGGGTCGTCAAGCAACTCACCAGAAGAATTAGACAACCGATGATTCGGCTCAATGGGAACCGAGGACGGACGGCAGCCTAGTAGACCGACTCCTCCAAAATGTCGAGAGTGTACTTACGCTGAGACAGGAACAAACCATCCTTGCTACGAGCAATTTCAATACCCAAAAAATACTTCAGCGGACCCAAATCTTTCATATGGAAACAATCACCCAAATACTTCTTGAACCGAGCTATAGCAGCAGAATCATTACCCGAAATCACCAAGTCATCAACATAAACCAAAATATGAAGACGAACACCATTCCGAACATAGGAAAACAAAGAATGATCAGAGATACACTGACGAAAACCATAAGAAGTCAAAGAAGAAGCAAGTTTGGCGTACCAACAACGAGGAGCTTGCTTCAGACCATACAAAGATTTGCGTAAACGACAAACTTTACCAGGAATAGCCTTATGAAAACCAGGAGGAAAACGCATGTAGACCTCCTCATCCAAATCACCGTGCAGGAAAGCATTATGCACATCCATCTGATGTAACTCCCAATTACGAATCGCAGCCACAGCTAATAAGGTACGGACCGTACCCATCTTAACAGTAGGAGCAAAAGTCTCATTATAATCAACACCCTTAGTCTGCCGATCACCCCGTATCACCAATCGCGCTTTATAGCGCTCCACAGAACCATCAGACTTATACTTAATACGATAAATCCACTTACAATCGATAGCCTTCTTACCAGGAGGAAGATCCGAAATAGTCCAAGTATTATTACGTTCCAAAGCAGAAACTTCTTCAGCCATAGCCTTGCGCCAGCGCTCATCCCGCATAGCCTCGCCAAAATGAGCTGGTTCTACCCCACGACTTATAGCTGCAAGAAAACATCGATGCGCAGGAGAAAAACGCTCATAACCAACAAAATGTGCAAGAGGATAACGCGTACCTGAGGAGGATGACGACCGTGTGAGCGATGGACTATACGCACATTTAATAGCATGAGAAACAAAGCCTTTTAGCCGAACATTGTCGAACTTAGTTCTCTTGCCGCGACCCAAATACAACTCCTCATATGACCTATCAATAGTACCCGAAGGCCCTGGGGAAGCAGACACCGAGGCTGAGGGGCCACCCGAGGAGGGAGCGGCCGAACCCGTGGAGCCTCCGGGATCAGAGGCCGAACCTGTGGAGCCTCCGGGAGCAGAAACCGGCTGGGCATCCTGCGGAACAGGATCCGTGTGAGGCGCGGGATACACAACATCATCAAAGGCAGGCGGTGGAAGAACCCGAGTAACTGGCAATGGAGCAGGATTACGGAAAGGAAAGACCGTCTCATCAAAAAGCACGTCACGGGAATAAAAAAACTCATGACTCTCTAGATCGTACAACCGCCAACCTTTCTTACCATACGGATATCCAATAAAAACACAACGCCGACTACGACTAGCAAACTTGTCTCGGGAACGGTTCAAAGTTTTCCCGTAACATAAACAACCAAACACTCGTAAATGAGAATAAGCTGGGGAGCGACCAAACAAAACCTCAAAAGGAGTTTGCCAACGCAACAACTTCACAGGGGTACGATTAATCAGATGAACCGCAGCAGAAACACACTCACCCCAGAACTTAACAGGTAAACCGGCTTGAAACATCAGAGCCCGAGCCACATTCAAAATATGACGGTGCTTACGTTCTACTCTAGCATTTTGTTGAGGAGTATCTACCATGGACGTATCAAATAAAATACCGTGTTCATCAAAGTAGGATTTTAAACATGTGAACTCCTTGCCATTATAAAATAAATATCATGAATAAACATGGTCTCAAAACGTGAAGTCGTCATTATCAACTTCACCCGAAAATACCAGACATGACTGGTAGGGGCACTCCTCATTCCTTGATCGGCCTAAAATCATCACACATAAAAATCTCAAAAGAGTGTTCTCACAAAAAAAATCAAACAATAACCAACAACGACGCAACGATACCGACACAACTTCACTGATCCCACATAATTAACCCATGAATACACACCATAAACTCATCCAAAGTATACGTAGAAACCAACACCATAAAATACTATGGTCTTCGATCAATAAAACGCCGGCAACACCACATAATCATCTTCACCGTCTAAGTAAACCGAATTAAACTTCTCAATTGATCTCGACATCATCAAATCCCAAACAACGTGACAAACGGGGGATTTATTCAAACACAAATTTAACCAAAAAATAACATAAGACTCTTAAATAAAATCAAACAACAAAACCCTAAAACTTTAAATCACGAACAAAACTCCAGCGAATAACGAAATTCCATCGAACTACGAAATCCCGCCGGCAGGCATTGTAGATCTCATGCCCACCGGCAGGCAGCGGAAGCAATCTTCGAGAGTCCTCTAGGAAAGAGGCTCTGATACCATAATAGAGTTTGCCCTACACCAATATTTTCTGTAATTCATCGATGATCTTATTCACAATAGTTAAGCGTATTTATACAACATGTTGTCTTGCAACGTAAGGAACCACATTCCTAATTACATAAGGAAACAATCGAAAATACAATATACAATAAACCGACTTTCCTAATATGGGGCTTAGAATGTTTAGTAATTGGAAGCTAAATTATTAATAGATTGAGAATGTTTTGAGTTGTTTTGGGTTATATGGTTAGTACGTTCGTTTTATTCATTTTGGGTATTCGTTTGGCATTATGTAGCTGGTGAGTATGACCGCATTGGGTTCACTGACTTCTAAGAAGTTTAAGGAGGAAGTTTAGCGATTCTCGATAAGAACGCCAACTCTTGAGCTTGAGCATGTTTTATTATCTTCTAATGTGATCAATTCTTGTTTCATATATGTTGGTTTCTATACTCCTATCGTTTGATCACAATATCTCTTGTTTGGTTGGGAATTGGTTATACATCAAATAAAATATCTAATCATGGTTTGGACATGGGTTATGGTTAATGGGATTTTCTTCTATAAACACTCTAGAGTTCGGGTTGACTCCTCCGGAGGTGCTCGATTACGAATGATTTATTATACCTCTGATCAAGGTAACTCTTAACTGGATTAGCTACCAGTTACCTAATGGAATCTCCTCCTTGACCGGTTACATCCTACTGGCCCTCATGTGAGGGGTGTGCACACTCGGGTTCTCTTAGGGTGGTTTGGTTGGCCTCTAGAGTTGTTCCTGGTTTGGGGTAGGACCCTTACCAAAGATGGGTTACTGATGCGGAGTGCCCATTCCTGTATATTTAGCTTTTCTCTCTGAAATTCGTATAATGATTCTTGGTTCATATATCTCTCTCTAAATATCTTGGTTAATCCTTTGATTGTAAGCATTGCTTGTTCAGCTACGCGCCTTTGAGGCGCGTATCTTATTTGTCCATGTTTTGCTTGAGTTCTTACTCAGCCTTTTGCTGACGTTCTTTTGTTTGGGTTTGTCCCTACCCTATTTTGGGGCCTGTGTCATTTTATGATGGCGCAGTTGACAGGTGTCTTGGAAGGTGAAGTGAAGAGTGTGTGGACGTCTACATGCATGGGGATCGGTTTTATAAATATTTTGTTTTGGATTAGAGTTTTGTAAACTTTGACTAAGTCTTCCGCTGTCATACTTCTTTATTATGTAAATTTTGAAATTATTGATTTAGTTTTGCCTTGCAATTAACTTAAATTAGTTGATTGTGGCATAATAATCCTACGTTTTCGTTTAATAAATTTGGTCGAAAATTTAGGGTTGTTACAGTTGTCATCATTCTCATTATAAACAATTTATTCGAACCTAAAAACCGTCACTTAGGCCCATGAACCCGAAAATCAGCCATTGCACCCTCAACAACACTTTTATGAACTTTTATTCGAATCTTGAAGTGATTCACATTTCCACCATTTTGAATATAGGTTCCCCTTACCCCCCCCCCTACAATTGCTCTCATATTTTCTCTATAAATGTACAACGTTTTGAGCAGTTCAAACCTCATACCATATGCAATATCCAATATTCTTTACAATGACTCAAATCTGATCAATAACATTAAGCGACAAAGTAAAAGAAATGAGAAAATGAATTCCTTGATGACTATATATATTACAATATACGTACTTAAAATTACAATATCAATGTAGAACTCATGATAATAATTTGGGAGTACAAAAACACACTAAACAAAGCCTACCTATGAATAAATTAATAAATAAAGTACTAAACGATGCCATCTTTGTTTGAGAAATCCCTTACACCAATTTCTCTATATATAGCCCCTCTCCATGTTTTTTTTTGTATTTAAAAAAGTTGTACATGTGAAGAATGAAGATTTTTCTCCCCTAAATCAAACAAAGGATAAAGATATATAGGAAATCTATCCAGTCAGAAGTATGATTTCTGTCAGAAATCAGAATGAATCTGATCCCTTCATCTCATATTGATCAATGACCTATATTAAAAGTTGAAATAAAAGAAAAATTGAAAAAACTGAAAAAATCTAACAGAAAATAAATCACACCTCACAATTTCTCTCTCCTCCCATTTCCTCTCCCACGCACTATCCCGCTGCTCACCACCGCCGCCGGCGGATATACACCGGCGACTCCGACGCCGCCGTCAGATTCCCTGGAGGCCGACGAGTCTTCGCCGAGCGATAACGGCCTCTGACGAGCATCATTCCGCCGCAAAACACGCTTCTCCTTCACGTTTTTGACCTCATTTTTCGCGCTCGTTTTCGCAGATCTCGCTGCCGCCGTCGAACGCTGCCGTCGATCGTTACCATCGCTGGAATCCTCTCGAATTTTCGCACCTACTCCCAACCGTGTCTTCACCGATCGATAACAACCTCTGACGAGCATCATTCCGCCGCAAAACACGCTTCTCCTACACGTTTTTTCGTTTTCGTCGTTTTTTCAGATCTCGTCGCCGCCGTCGAAATCCGCCGTCAATCATCACCATTACTGCCTTCCTCCAACGACGAGGCTTCGTCGAACGCCGCACACGACTCGTTCGCCCTCCCTCACTTCGACGTCGTTATTTCTTCTACCGCGCGCGTGATTAGAGGCGAAAATGGTGGAGTCGGTGGTGGACGGTGCTAGGGTTTCCGATGACAGAGGTGGAGGGGGTGGTGACCGGAGCAGTGGCCGCGCTGGGGGAGGGTTGCCGGGGAGGTTCTGGGGTGGTGTTTTGTGTGGGAGGAGAGAGAAATGGTGAAAGGTGATTTTTCTATGTTTTTCTCTCTTTTCAGTTTTTTTTTTGTTTGTTTTTTTTTTGTTAGTGTTTTGGAGTTGCGTATTTTTGGTGGTGGAGTTACAAGAGTTTTTTTTAGGTCGGTGGAGTTACAAGAGTTACGTCTTTAATTAAGGAGTTAAGTTAAAATTACGTGTTTAATTAGTTGAGTTAAGTTGGAGTTACGTGTTTTAGGTGGTGGAGTTACGTGTTTTAGGTGGTGGAGTTAAGTTGGAGTTACGTGTTTTAGGTAGTGGAGTTACGTTGGAGTTACGTGTTTAATTAGTTGAGTTAAGTTGGAGTTACGTGTTTTAGGTGGTGGAGTTACGTGTTTTAGGTGGTGGAGTTACGTGTTTTAGGTGGTGGAGTTAAGTTGGAGTTACGTGTTTTAGGTAGTGGAGTTACGTTGGAGTTACGTGTTTTAGGTGGTGGAGTTACGTTGGAGTTACGTGTTTTAAATGGTGGAGTTACGTGTTTTAGGTAGTGGAATTACGTTGGAGTTACGTGTTTTAGGTGGTGGAGTTACGTTGGAGTTACGTGTTTTAGGTGGTGGAGTTACGTTGGAGTTACGTGTTTTAGGTGGTGGAGTTACGTGTTTTAGTTGGTGGAGTTACGTTGGAGTTACGTTGGAGTTACGTGTTTTAGGTGTTGGAGTTACGTGTTTTGGTTAGTGGAGTTATGGAGTTACGAGTTTTAGATGTTGGAGTTACGTATTTTAGTTGGTGGAGTGACGTTAGAGTTACGAGAGATAAATTAAAATTGGTGGTGTTTTGATAATAGTGGAGTTATAAAATTTATTAGTGGAGTTAGATGACTGGAGTTACTGATTTTAGTGGGTGGAGTTAAGGGACTGGAGTTATGCAATTCAGGTTATGGAGTTATCTGAAATCAATGGCTGAGATTGAATCTGATCTCAGAATCAGTGGCTGAGATTCCTTCTGATTTCTGACAGAAATTATACTTCTGACCGGATAGGCCCCCAAGATATATATACTGACATAACTAATGCTTAACCTACAAATTTGGCATACGGATAGTCAAGAGACACGTTGTTTTAATATCATCATTACTATAAAATAATGGTGATAATAATGAAACCTTAAAGACATTTATTTATAATAATTCGAAGTGATTTATAACGTCGTGGGCAACTCAATAGATTGATAACTCCATCTTTCCTTTCATAAGGGGTTGTGCTCTAATTAAGCGTCTTTCCCACAAAATAAAAAATAAATTCAATAAAAATAAATGCATGAGCTAACTTGAGGATCACACATAAGGAATGTTGTGGCTTCTCCACATGGACAATGTCTAAGTACACGCCACGTAGGCTGAAATGTTATCCTATTAAAGTATTAGTATAGATAGATTTTGGCTCATGCACATACCCATTATTGAAATTTTGAGATTATTATAACTCAATGAATTTGTATTTGATTTTTAATAGTACCATATTTTCATAATCAATTGCAAAATTAAAATTTCGGTAACCAAAACAATCAGATACACTATAAAAATATTTTTGAGTACAATATAATTAACCATTTGGAATAATTGTAATATAAATTTGGAGGTAGCAATAATTTTGGACTACAAAAATATATACACTATATATATGAGACGACAATCTATGCACCACTATCCTAATATATGATCTTCTAACCTAATTTCTCTCTTTCAACATGTCACATATATGTATGTAATGCATATTTTTCTCACTAAAATAAACAAAACACAGTATATATAGTCTCTTAAACTAACATGTAACTGACAAATTGGTAAACAAAAAGTCAAGAGACAAAATTTAATACCATTATTAAGATGGATAATGAATATAAATTATGATGTGAATATTGAAATTTATGAAAATTAATTTCAAAGAAGCTGAAATGTTTTCAAACGTTCATGAAGGGAACTCAAAAGATTTTATTCACCTAAATTGATTTAATATGCGATATTAAAGGGTGTATGACATGGAGGAGAGAGAATGGAAATGAACGACGGGCCGACACATAAGATATGAGGTGAATTTTTTTTTGCTACGAATGCTTTCAAAGGCTGCCACGTAGGCGTGGAAATTAGCGGTATTGTATTGAAAGGGGAATGCGATAGGTTGGAGGAAAAGAGGCCTCATCGGCTCCTCGCAAAGAATTTTAAGAGTTTTAGATAGAAGGGATTTATGATGGGAGTTGGAGAAGTCAGAGCATTGACGTGGAAGCAACAAATGCAAGTGCATGTAGATGTGACAAATCATCGATGACATGGCTTTTTTCTTTCAACTTGCAGCAATAATCTGCCACGTAGGCGTGAATGCTAGACTATTAATAGATAAGTATAGATCCGATCAGACTGACTCGAGTCTGCACACCTCTTGGAAAATGTTGGCATGCCCCCCATTCAACAGAAGCACCAGAGGACAAGTATGGAGTAATCTTATACGAAATTGGCTAGTCTTCTGATTGACATCTTTTATATCCCTATCACCCTATGCCAATGTGGTTGTACAACCGGAGACATCTTATGTGTTGCACGGTGTAACACCATAGCATACAAAGGTTTTGGCTTTAAACTCGGCCATTAAGGCAAAGCTTGGTTCACTTTTTGTGTGTTAGGTTGTAGCACTCTGCCATAGTACTGACTACTGAGTACTGAGCGTTATTCATTTGACACTGCAAGAAAAAAAAAATCACTGTCCCAATTCAATGAGTTCACAGATTTTGCCAACATAACTCAAAGCAAAGGACAACGTCAGAGAAGAAAAGTCATTTTAGATGCATGCGTACGCAAACGTGTCTGACACGGGCATGCCTGAAAGTGAACTTCTGTTCTCCGGCATTAGTGCAATCCTTACTTCATGGTGAATTACTAACACATGATTAAAGTTAATACATTAACACACATAGCAGGATCAGTATCACAGAAACGAGGGTGGAGGGGAAGATAACGAAAATGCAAACTAAAGAACGATGCACGACATGAAAAAGAAAAGTTGATCATTCTGGATAAACCTCATCATCTAATCCACCTCACCAGATTCTTCCCAACAGCTGTAACTTAAGGTCTTGAGCATGATCACAGAGAGCAGCCTCAGTTTTCCTCATTGCACAAAATATCTGGACCAACTTGAAACAAAAGGCAATGTTTCAGAATATATTCCTAATAACGCACTAATCACCTCTCAGCTAACAACACTTGCCCAACATCAAACTGACATGTCTTCATCAGGAAAACAAATGGACACTTTTGGAAATCATTTATGCACTATCTCCATCAAAACAGTTCTTCATTCCCTCCTGATGCCTGAGCAGATGTGCGACACAAACAGTATTCGATACTTGACAGGAATTTAGAATATAACTATAACAACATCATTACCCAGCGTCTTAAAAGCTCCCTCCTTAAGGCGTGGTGGGGGGGGGGGGTCGGATGTACGCAAGCCTTACCCCTATTGAAACATAGAGAAACTGCGTACGGATGACCCAAAATAAAAATTGTTTCGAGAATTGCACCAACTGACTGCTGCTTCACAATATAAGAACATAAACGGTTTTTTGAGTCATATTGCATGCTTTACTCCATTATTTCCTAAAGCCAAAGAATAATTAGTTTTTGGCTCCACTGGAAATGGAAAGAATTTAGAATATAACTATTAAGATAAAATGGTGGACATTGCTTGGATATATTCCTTAAAAGTTCGTAGAGCTTACCTTAGCTCATTGCAAAGATAGACGCCTATAAATAGGCGGCCATTGCAGCACACTTCTGCCACAACAAAAACTCCAAAAGCCTTTCAAACTTCAGAGGAACATATTAACTTTGAAATCCTAGAACTTGCATTCCTTCTATACTGTTTCTTGGAAAAACAAGTCCCTGCATTGAGATGGATTATGTGAGGAGTTTAGTGGAAGAAAAGCCGTTAGTGATATTCAGTAAGAGCACTTGCTGTGTCTCTCACTCTATGAAGCAACTCATGAGCAGCTATGGAGCCAATGCAATAGTTTACGAGCTTGATGAGATTCCAAATGGGAAAGAAGTCGAAAAGGCGCTCAAGAGCATGGGCAACAAACCCATTGTGCCAGCTGTTTACATTGGACAAAAGTGTGTTGGAGGGGCTAATGAAGTCCTTAGCCTCCAAGTACAGGGGAAACTGGTGCCCATGCTTTTAGATGCCGGAGCCATATGGGTTTGGAACAGAACGTCAGCTTGAAGTAGGTAGGGTCCTTGGACTACCATCTTGAACCTTGCCTTTTATTGCACAAGGTCAAGAATCAGGTTACGGTTGTAGCCAATCGGTTCCTGTTGTATTATGACCCACTTTTTCATCTTTCATTACATAAATAAATATCAACATTGTTCGTAAACACGAATTCGACAATGTAGCACGAAGTAACCAAACACTGCTATGTTTTTGTTGGTAAACATTTAAGAGACAAATGTTACTGGATGCTGTGTATGCTGATCACCATAATAATCATAGTTTCAGTACATGCTTCTATTAAGATGTCAATGTCAATATCTCTATGACTTGTAAAAAGCGAGCTATTGTAATACCTTTTCAAAAAAATTGCGATGCCAGAGCTCCAAACAATAAATCAATCTGTAAGTCCTCCATGCTACTGAGGTTTATCCACTTAGTTGTGACGAAATAACTTAATTCACACAGTGATTGGAATGAAACATCAGTTTCAGGTTTTAGAATCTATGTTTATCTAAGTCTGGAATTTTGTGATGCATAAGTAATCGGAGCAAGAACTAGAACAACGAAAAAATGTTTTGTTTTCGACAATGATGTATGCCAGAACCCATACCTTTAATAGATGATATTCTTCTGTAGGTGAGTTTCGGTATCTGAGGCTCTGAGGTGAAACGGCCACCAACAGTTTTATAGTTCAGGACCTCTAAGCTCCAGTGTAATTCCAAGTAGAATTGATGAAATCAGAGGGACTTCAGCAGTTAACTGATGTTGCTTCTCATTACGCACATTCGAAGTTGTGTCTGTTTCTACAAGATAAATTGATGATTCTGAGGGACATTGGTTGGATAATTCCAACTAATGAGATGAAGGTTTTATAAAGCATACATGTAGTGATTGGGATCAAATCACTGGTATACTGCATTCTCCGAAAATTTGCAACGTTGCCAGACCTCCAGACAGTAAATCCATCTATAAGACCATCATGAAAACTTTAGTTCACTTGGATGTGCAGACAAAAAATTACTTCACACAATGATTGCAACAAAACTTCATTTTCAGGTTAAGAATCCCCCTTGCTTTTAAAAAGAAAAGGATCTACAGTTTCCTGCTGTAATTCTAAGATGCATATGTCAACTGGGACAAGCAAGAACTTTCTATCACAGAGAGTAAAACCTCTGTCAAAAAAAAAAAAAAACTAAAAACCCATACCTTTGATAGATTATATTGTCTGTAAGAGAGTTTCGGTATCTGAGGCTCTGAACTGCGGTCACCAACAGTTCTATCGTTCAGGACTTATAAGCTCCTGAACAATTCCAAGTAGTACTGATGTTGCTTTTCACTGCCAGTGTCACATGATGATGTTATTTGAGTTTCTTAAGCAGATAATAAAGCAGGACAAGAACACGGACAACCGAAAGTTCAGATAACTGCATTGACATCGTTTAGGATTTCCCCCATCCTTAATATGGTATGTGAATTTGCTCTCATCACAACAATCAACTTCCATTCAAATTTGCTCATGTTTCACAAGTGTTATTCAAACTTCCTCTGATATCTTAAGATGTAAGTTTGTGTTAACATGGAACAGACGTACAGTAGAAGAGGCAAGGGCCTTACCTGGTGTACCCATGTTAATTCATTATTTGACTCGTCAATGGCCAAAAATCCATAAACATGAGCACACTAATATGAGTAGCAAAAGTGCAAATCTGAACATTTCTCCACGAAAGTGTTTTATTAACAACGGAGCATGCCCTCTGTCAAAAAAAAAAAAAAAAAAAAAAAGAAAAAAAAAGAAAAAAAGAAAACAACGAAGCATGCACTGTGTCCAAAACAAAACAAAGGAGGCCAGAGCTAGTAACAAAAAAAAACTATGATCTAAAAGAATCAGTATTTCATTACACAAGCAGACTTCTGAGCTATTACCTAATGAACCACCAGGGTCTGTCCTATGAATTACTGAACATTTCAAGCAATTCTTTTTTTATGGTCACCAAGCCTACAGTATCCATCACATGTCTATATAATCTTTCAGGGTGCCACTTTTCTCAAATATTGACCGCCTTCGCCAATTATCCACAGCTCTTCTAACTGCAGCATTTGCATCACGGATTTCTTCGTTGGTAAATTTGTGCTCTACAATTCCTATGGGTCCTGGTTGCAAGACCCTGATCACAGTCTCCACATCTTGTTCCAGTTTCCTGATGAATAAAAATACTTTTAGTTGCCAGCAACTAGCAAGATAATATTCAACCAGTACATTCCAGTTTCAACAAAACCAGGTTTCAGGAAGACAAAACAAGAGCCAGATAGCAATATGAGAAATTCTAGCATGGAAAATAAAAAACCAGAAATCAGTTAAGATAACTGTAGAGCACAGTTTTTATACACACTTTAAAAAGAAAAAAGAGAGAGAGAGCACTGTACACCACAGTTTCACAGATCCAATTCAGTGTGCAGTCATATTTAAATCACACCATACGACAACAACATTACAAAAGTGCTTCGAAGACTCCGCCTAAGGCCAGGTAAAAGAGAGGGGGGGGGGGGGTTGCATGCAGCCTTATAATAGAAATTGTGCCAGGAGTTGCGACACCCATGATAAAAATTGCGATAAGAATTGCGCCGATCAGCTGCTACTTCAGAATATAAAGACAGTAATGATCCACGTTGCTTTACATCTTTACATCCCAAAGTCCAAACCCAATTACAGAACTCTTCAGCTCCATTGGAAAAGGACATATTCATGGGGGCTTATTCAGCTACTTTTCGTGAAGCAAAATCAGTTGCGAACAAACTCATCAGAATGCTTATCCAAAGTGACATTCACAAGGTTTCCATATATCTTAGGTCAGAAGATAAGATTATGCACACCAGGTAGCAGACAGCTCTGTCAATGAAATTAAATTGCTAGTATCATTTGCAAATTCTCATGGATTAGATACCTCCCCCAAGGCATAAACCATTACTCGCCTATCACATGCCTTTTAACAGTTAAACAAGGAGGTGTGATGAACTCACATAGGTAGACAGAAGAGACGACTGATAGGGTAGTCACGGTGGTAGATAGGTGGCGAATACGCCATAGTAGCGATATTAGAGGGCGTACGAGTGGCCTCACACTCCTAAATGTGAAACTAATAATAAACTGATACAATGATAATCTGACTTTTTAACTTATTCTCCTAGAGACTCCCTATTTATAACTAGTATTGGAGCGAGCACCAAGCAAATATATAATGACTCATTTGCCCCTTCCAAGGGTGGGCTATTCTATTACAGGAGGTTTGCTAAATTGCTTCATCAACAATGAGAAGAAACTATGAACAAAGAAACAGAACCAAGGGTGAGATGGAATAGGCAATCTACAAGATGTTCTCTTACCAAAAAAACACCACTCTTTAATCGAAGGAGACTAAAGATCAAATTTGAACGAATTCCTATTTTTATAAATGAATAAATACATTAAGAGGAGTACGGCAAGTAATATCGAAATGTCAAATGAGTGACCTCAATAACACTATAACAGCAGTGATTTCTTTTGTAAACAACAAACGAAGAGGAAAACAGCAATTACCAGATGTAAAAGAATCAAAATTACGGTACAGCTACTATAATCTACTCTCCATGTCAATTAATAAGATGAATTAACTAAGTGCAGAAATACGGAGATAGTCAGCATCAGAAGAAAGTTCAAAGTATGATCAAACTTAAATGCATTTTTCCATGCTTCCTATTCCACAATTCTTTTTTCCAAACTCCACTACAAAAGCACTACCATTCAACTTAAAGTAAGAAAAACATATTAAGATATCTTTTACAGTAAACAGCACAAGAAAATATCATATCTTGTAACCTTTGCCCCTAAATGACTGTCCTATTTGACTTTTCAAAGTTGTAAGGGCTCTCACATATAAAGTAAAAAGGCGATCCAGCTTCATGTCTACATGTTGAGACTTGAGACAATGGAAAGGAGATTGGAACTTTCATTCCTGGACATGAAAGTTTTCAACAGCAAATCATCAAGTATAAGTTATGAAGAGAAAACCCATGACTAGAGAGACGTGCATTACACTCATGATGACTTTTGGAACAAGAATCCTACAAGCCTGGATGAAAACATAAGAAAATGATTCAACCCTTTTTGAGCGCCACATCGATAATAGAACCGGATCTAAAAAAATGGGTTTATCAGTAGGAATTCATTCTAAGCTAACAGCAGCTATCTCATAGTCCCCTATCCTCAATTTCACTGTCCTCGTAGAGTCATAGTTCCCTATCCTCAATTTCACTGCCCTTGTAGAGTCATAGTTCCCTATCCTTGGATTCTAAAAAGTCCATCAACTTTGTACTTTCAAGAGTGGTGAATGTATCTTTCTATCTCGAAATCTTAAGTAGACAAATGACAGGCCTTCACATCCACCTACTTCGTCTTTGAAACTCACGGATTTCCAAGACGAACTTGGTAGCACACTTGTTAACACATGATCTTTGCCTGTCACCAGAATCCCCCCCACTCCCCCCCCCCCCAAAAAAAAAAATCAAAATTAAAAAAGAAATCCGCGACACACAAACCCATTTACTATCTCATACTCTGTATTAGAACATAAAACTTAGTACAAAGCCTTTGTTCCACAAATTGTTAACTGACTGAATGACATCCCATTATCCCAAAAACAAAGTTAGCAAGCAAAGTCCATATTATGAATTTATGATCACACTAATAATTAAAAATTAAAAACATTCACATCAATTCGACTATTTTCAAGCAATATATTACGATTGTATAACTCAGAATCAAGAAATCGATTAAATCAGCAAGAAGACACCCAACCCTCTATCCTAAACTTCGAATTCAATTGAATCACTAAAGGGTTTGAAACATTCAGTAAAAAAAAAAAAAGGGGGAAACCTGGCAAACCCAGTCAAAAAACGATGGAATTGAAGAAGTACAAATGGTTGAATTACCTGAAAATTCCGGAGAAAGGTAATGATTTTCCCAGCTTTGTCAAAGACATCATATTATTGGTGTTGTTACGCTGTAAGAAAAGAAATCATAGATATTGGATACCCATCAAATAATAATCAATCAGAAATTATGAATAACCCAGAAATAGTTTCTGAGAAAGAGCAAACCTTCGATCAAGAGGAAGGAACTGTAGTAGCACCGATGACGAGGGGTGCTATGTTCTTCGTCCGTCGCTCAAACAAAAGACTAGCAAAATGTTCGAAAAAACTCAAACTTATTCGACAAATTTAGGTTGCACGGTCAACTTAATATCGGCTCGGTCAAAACTTGACTCGTGTGAGACAATGAGATCGTGAATTAGCATTGCTCTCTCGAAAAACGAATTAGAATAGCGTATTTGCGAATCGAGTCGAGCAATGTCCAACTCAACCCGATAAACTCGTGGCTCGTGAGTAATTCGAAAATCAAGACTCGTGACTAAGGCAAGTAGAAAAGGAAGGTGTATTGATTGTTTGTTTATTATCCTTGTGTTTGACCAAGGCAAGTAAACTTGACCGAAAGCTAAATACTTAACGGAGGTGAAATATGGGTCTAAAATCGGAAGATGTTTGCAAACGTGGGATTAATTTCAGAAGATCTAGTAAACGTTGGATTATTTCGTATATTTTTCCATAATTTTAAAGTTAGTTAATTTTCACAAGTTCACCTAAACCTTTCAATGGCCATAAGCCTAGCTTATTACGGAGTATAACTTAACTTAAGAAGGTGTCAACGCTATCAAAGTTCTTGGCTCATCATATATGCACTTATATTACCAAACTAGAATGAGAAACAATCGACATTTCTTAAAATTGGTTACACTCTTTGTTCAAAAATCAAAATCAACCTTGAAATTTTTCTTTTGCCCATGCAATTGCTTCATCTATATCAATTGCTTCAGAATTACTAGCCTCCGTCGTTTGAGAATTGTCATTTAGCTCAATAATGTAGCTAGAGCTCATCACCTCATCTTCTACTACTTGGCCTTCTTCAAATATCGAATGTTGATAGAACATGTCGGTTTTTTGGTACGCAAAATCAGTTATATTTTTCGCTTCAGGTTCGTGATGATGTTGAGAAGATACAGCCGAGGAAGGGGAGTAAGGTCGCATATCGTACTCGGCCATCACTTGCATTCTTACACTATTGGGATTAATCCTGATACTTTCAGGAGAAGGAACTTGTTGATGAGGAGACCCAAATATGTAGTTTTTAATCATGTACTCATTTCTTGTCATGTCAACGACGTTTTTGTCCATAGAACTTCTTGTGTTATTGCATCCAAATGCTGGTAAATCTGGCTTCTTGTTCTTGCATATATTCCCCGCTGAAGTTGATGTTGAGCTCCATCTATATGGCACATGGATTGGCCTGAAATTAAACAACATTGTAATTTCCATCATATCACTTGAATATAGTTTCCGAACCTTTATACATACAGAGACAACAGAGTAATTAATAAATACAGATTATCAAATGAAACAAAGGCTTAATTATGACGATGACATTATATGGACCGGCAAGAAATAATGTTTTAAAATGCAATGATCGCTTTTATCTCTTATATGATGTGACGGTTTGTAGCTATAGAGTTGGAAATGAGGTGTCTTAATTGAAACCTTACTTGTAAATTGTTGCCACACTTATACATACGTGGAAAAGAAAAAAGGATGAAATGGTGACATTAACTACTTGCTTTCATCAATCTCAATTCAAACCGTATAGTAAATTCTGATCAACAGCATATATGGTAACTGTTAAGTTGGTAACATGGTAAATTTGCTTCAGATTATTCGCACTTGGTGATTTATATTTATGAACGTTTTAATTATAACAATCGAGTCTTGTCATTGAATAAGCTTCTACTCCATATTATTTGCAAAAATTAACAAGCAACGGATGCGTTAGCAACTTAGCGTATACCCCGTATATAATTAAATGGTTTTATATCTTAACACGATAATTTACCTGAGCCTGGACGTGTATGATGCGAGAGCGACATCTTCCTCGCCGACGACCGTCCCCGTTGGCCGGAAAGGACTAAGCTCCTCAAAGCTCAAAACCGACGAAGAAGTCGATTTCGATTTAGCCATTGACGACCAATTCGCCTTCTGCTTAGACCGTCTCTTCTCTGGAATCACAAACTCCGGCAACATCCTACCGTCAATTTCGGCCGAAATTTTCTTCTCCGGTTGCCGGAAAACCTCTTGATAAAACCACTCTGAGGCACCGAAGTCCGCCGAGAGCTTCCTGGCCAGTACGCTACGTGGCGGACCTCCAAAGACATCGTCGAAGTCCTCGGGTTCTAGACTTGCATCGGAACTCGAGACCGTGCCGATTACTGACCGGCGTCGTCTGTGGGTCCCGCCATTGGTTGTTCCCATCGGCCTTCGCCAAGATTCATCCATTTGGTGAGTAATGTTGTATGTGTATTACGTGCGAGGGATTTTTTGGCAGAGGTAAAAGAAGGCGCCCTTTTTTAAAAGATTGGTGTATGAAATTGATACTGATACTCCCCGACTTATAGTTGGTGTCACGATCAAGTTTGATTGCCTAAAAGTTTACAACTTGTCATCGTCATTTTTTATATTATATTTGTGATTGATATAATGTTTTATTTTTATGGGTTCCACTATACATTTTTGAGATGTTTAGTGATAATGAGATAATAAAGAAGTCAAATTATTGATCTAGGATGTCTAATGGACACTTTTTTTGATAGCCAAATGCTATAAATCTATAATAGCATATAAACACTTTTTTTTTAGGGTTAATAGCATATAATAAAAACTTGAAATTATCTAATGTTATCAAGAATTTTACTGTTGTAGAGCATAGGCGTGTAACACAACTTTTACTAGCTACCAACATGTTTACTTAAATATTATACTCCATTACTCCGTACTAATTAATTTAATTTTACTATTAATTGATATTTTTCGTTTCAACGTATTTGCTACCCCACTTAAATTTATAGCTTTTGCGTCAAATTACTATGACGTTAACATTACAAATCATTTGATGTACCAAAAAAAAAATCATTTTTTGTCGAGGCATTAAACCTCTAGTAGTTAGCAACCTGCTTGTTTTGTTGCAGGAACTTCCTGGTTGTGTAAGAAGTTGGACATTAACTCACCAAGATATCCATGTCTTCTCTTGTATTGTGATTTGGAATAAGTAATGTCTTACTAGTTGCTCTAATGATAAGATTAAAACTTGAGTAATAAAATCTAACATTTATACACGTAGCAAGGTGTCATTTTACTAACAATGTCAAAAATTATAGATCGACTTTTGTGCAATACTAAATTAAATCATTTTTTGTGACCGGTAATCCCTTTTAAACCCGATCACATCTCAAAAGCTTAAATTTTAGTCTACACAATCACAAGTACTTGCTTAATTACCTCAAATTGACATGATTTTGCAACCCCTAAATTACTAATGATAAACCATTGCCAATATATATGGGTACAATGATGTTGGATTGTTGGGGATAGGTCTCAAAATCATTAATTTGCTATAGACAGTTGTAATAATAATTAGAAAAACATGGTTAAAATTTCTGATCCTCAACAAAGAAGATTTCTCAATGACTATATGTTCACAGTTATCCAACAAAAGCTGCTGTCCTGGTAATGTATGTTGAATCCCATGATAATATTAATCATTGTACTATCTTTTATCTAACTTAACGGAAACAAAAGCAAAACAAATGAAAGGTGAACTGTTTAACTTTAGCTGATGAGTGATGTGCGTAAAGTTGGAGCAAGCGACTGATGATCTGAAGTTTCTTTCCTATCTTGACACCCAAGCTGCGACAATCTTTAAGACTTAGTGCGTCGTTCGTTGTTTGGTAAAAAGTTTCATACTCCGTACTATTATCTCCGCTTATTTGGAGCAGTACACTCCTTATACTCCGTATCAATGTTTATACTCATTTTTATGAGAGTAGTATAGTACCAGACTCGCAGTGTGTCTCAGAATTGAGCAGTGTAAATATCAATTTAGGGAGTGTGAAAATTACTACTCTTTATTTGGGTATTTCAACTTTAGACAAAGTTTCTTTCTTACTATTTAGATGTTGACAATTTAAAAGAGCTTATTGAATTTTAATTGCTTAGATCTGGTTTAAACTTTTTTAATTGTTTAACCAAACAATCTTGAGTCACATAGCGATATTTCTTTCCTTGATTGATGAGTTAGTGGTCTAAGAATGCTCAAACCATCATGGATAGGGAAACCATACACAACGAGCTGATAATTGGGCGTTACCTTAACAAAAAACCGCACAAGACAGGAGGAAGACTTTAGCTGATTCGTAAACGGATATCTTTATTACGGAGTAGCACTATCCGAGAACAAAATGCAAAGAATTGTAAAATTTGAACCTTAACATCCAAGTTGAAGAAAGCAATAGATCAATCAAGTAATCTACCACATTATCGACTTATTTTTCTTTCTTATTATGGTGTACAACATTTGTGCACCCTTTTAGTACAAGCCAGCAAGAAGTCCAAAAATTATCAAACAGGTATTATGGCAGGGACCCTGCCTCGTGTGATGTCTGTGGTCCAAGGACCCAAGGACAGATATACTGCGCCTGTGACTCGAGAGACAGGGACAGCCTCAGCTAATATCAGGATTAGTTAACTTGATTTAACTACTTTTCAAGCTAGCTATCACCCAATGCTTCGGACCCAAGAAAGATTTTTTCATCATCATTATTGATCAGTTTAACAGTTGACATCCCCACAGGCCACAAGGACAACAAAGAACTGTTCCTTAAAGGATTATCTTCATTGTTACGACTTCTCTTTGCTTATTGTTTTTTGTTTTTTCTCCTCTTTTTTGCATAATTGTTCATGTCGTTTTCATGTTAAGAGAGATAAACGCGTTGTAACACCTTTTACATTAATCTAATCCGTGTATATATATGTGCTGATTGAGTGGTCGTGTTAGCTCGTTCCATCAGATGAAGATATGAACTGTTTCTAATGCCCAGAAATTCGGACTATGTACTCAATTATTTACATTTGCCTTTAACATATAAATGGAAACAAGCATAAACTAAGTTACATTGCACCATATTCATATCAGTCGAATGTAACCATTATATTCCGAGGGAGTACACACACTATACGAGTAGCAAACCACGATAATCAATTCACTGCAACCTCCGTATTACTGTAAACATATCACAACCCCGAAAAAAAAAGGAAAAAAGAAAGGGAAAAAAAGGCTCCAAGACATTTAGACAGACGGTAAGATTCTGGAAACATGAAAGTGATTCATCAAAAAAGAAGGTGGCTTTCTTAAGGATAGCAAACTGTCATTGTATATCCTTGCAAGACCGGCAACCCAATAGTCCTACACGCAAAACTCATTCTAGTACATAGACAACACTACATTATCACAGACATTTACAATTAGCTATCTCTCTTGTAGTGAGAGTAACGATAATTGTTCGTCAATTTTGGAATCGATGTGACAAGTTGTTCGACATGATGACGGGATGAGAATGAGACCTAGGCCACGTTGTTCCATTGGTGAAGGCGATGACCGTCTAACACTTCGAAACTCAATAGCATCTTGTAAAATTATGTTTCCTTGCTTATCCATGCAGTGGAAGTTCCCCATGAAATAACGCCCATCATTCACACCTACCAGCATTCGACGAAATAGCAATTTCCTGACTTTGGCCACAGGGCTCAAGTCATTTGAATTTGACTGACATTGTTCTGCGAAATCCTCGCTAGACAAAGACTTTCCTGATTGTTCTTCTATTTCCATCAGATTACTAAGCTCTTATACAGTGAAAATATAAGGATGCTGTGTAAGGGTATATAGGCACCAAAGCTGTGACCCACGGGCAAAACCAAAGACTTCAAAGAACTGGTATGAGTATGTCCTAATTAGTTCCTTCAACTGCACCATAAAAAGAGAAAAGGAAACAGCTGATCAATGGTGTGAAAAACAAGATCAATCAACTTCACCATATATCTAAAAACATATCGCAGACATCTACGGTCAAGTAACAGTGCGAAAGAAAAACAGAGACCATTCTCCATGCATACTTAAAAGGGAGACTGCTAAGGAATCCATTAACCCATTGAATTCTTTGGAAGTTCTACATATGATATGCATACAGTGAAGCTCATAGTCCAACACTTCAAAGTTCAGGTTTAATGCTGGTACGTGAGTACGTCCCCTTTCAAGTAAATCAGTGTGTTCTTTAGCTGTGCAATTGACACGTTCAGTGACCTTGCAAAGCTAAGAGCCTTGAGCTGGTAAGCTTCTCTCCTACGCTAGAAAAACTCAATTAATAAACTCCGTCTTATTTGGGCTTCATAACTTTTGGTGTACTCCCAAAGGATGTCACAAAATGTATTTCTAAACTTTGCAAGGTTTTCTTTTGGGATTGCACTCCTGCTGATAACAGAATGTGCTTTAAGCGTTGGGCAACCATTTGTAAGCCTTGTTCTGAAGGAGGGCTGGGTATCAGAGATGAAATTATCAATGGGGTTAATTGAAGCCTTAGCAGTTAGCATACAGCACTGTTAAATCAGTAACCTAATCTTCACTAACAATATCGAAGTTAATAAAATACTTCAGATTTGTCACTTGTCTTTGTGAATATTATAGAGTTATGGTATCCTATCTAAGTATGCTCTTAGCTACGGTAAAAACATGTCTATTTAGACCAAAACTCCTTTGGCAATGGTGATAATGTCTGGTACAGCCCCACTAAAACCAACTCAATGACATTGCAACACTTAGTTGAGTTAGCCCTCAACGGCACTTCAGATCACAGCTCACTCTGCTGGACTCCCCTCCAGCACAACCCCTCGACATTCTTCACTCTAACCAGTAAAGAAAATATCCAATTTATTTTGTAACCAGCTATCAGAATAAAGCACTTACAATTGGCCATAAATAAATTACTGCATACAACCCAGAAAAGAACTCTTTCTGTATTATCATACCCCCTTACTTATTTATGTCTGCTCCCACATTCAAGGCAACTCAAATGCCAAGGTACCCTAGTTGTACTTGTATCTACAAAAGACGGTCATAGTTGGACAGCCTGGAAAAGAGAACAGGACATCATTTATCTATGGGGACGAACAACCATTTGTCAACGAGAAAATTTTTAACTTGTGAAAAATTGATAATTAACATTACCCTAGTTCCTCAAAGGATCTTGGCTACGGCCGGCCTGCTAGGGGAGGGGGGCAGATGTACACAACCTTAAGTTTTTAACCATGATGCCATAATGATTAATGAAAGTGGTCTACAGGATCGTGTCAATTGCTACTTCACCATATGGAAAATATTGAGAGTAATAAGTGACCTTAATTGCTTTATTCTATCATACTCCAAAGCCAAAGAATATTGGATCCTCGGTTCCATAGAAATGGAAACAAAAGAAACTACCATGACATAAATAAATAAAGAAAAGAAAGAGAGAAAGAAAAATACATTTGAGATGTTCCTGTATCACATGCACAACAAAGTCTGCAACATAGACACCCACAAAACTAAAGTAGAACACCCACATTTGCTCAGAGGCATTCAGGAGGCAAACAAATGTACAGATGGTTCTTAACCACGAATGAGATGTTTAAAAGAGGCAAAATCATAAATAGTCTCAACTTAAGCATAAAATCAACAAGAATGTAAGAGACCATAGATTGCACATTTGAATTAGTTTGACTGTACAAAATAAACCAACCAACAATAAGGCAACATAACCAGCAACAACAACAGCAAAGCATTAAATCCAAAATTCTTCGAAATGACTATAGACATGTAGGCCAATATTATTTAGCATGATTAACAGTAGTTCAAACAAAAAAAGAGTAAGAAAAAGAAAGTAGTAATAAAAACAATGTTACACTAGTGTCTCAAAAACTTGCTTTAATGGGGTAGGGAGATCAGATGTAAGCAATCTTACTACAGCACAGAGACACTATTTTTGGATGACCTATGATGAAACTGCTTTAAAAAGTGCATTGACTGGTTGTTGGCCTTGTTGCTTCACATCATAAGAAGCGCAGAGTCTAATATCGAGTAAATTTCAGAGAGTCAAAACAGATTACATTAAACAGCTAGTTAAGTAGTTATTGACCTCCTGCAGGTGAATTCCATCTAAGAAAAATGTTTGTCCCAAACGATTTCAACCTTAGTTCTTCCATGTCAATGGGCAATTTCTTGGTCCAACAAATCGTTCAAAACCATAAAGAGTCATTTAAATAGTACAAATACTTAAACATCCACGGAATAAGGCTGCAATAGTATGTATTGTACAGGAGGGTTATCCAACAAGGCAAAAAGGTCATATTTCATTAGCTTCTATTTCACCCACAAACGTCCTGCTCCCTCCGTCCCAGCTCAAACGCCCCAATGTCCTTATTTGGGCGTCCCACCTCAAATATACCATGGCCATGCACTAGGGTGCCAACCGTAAGATAGTACCTAGGCCATCTCATAGCAACCATAATCAATACTGATTCTCATAGATCGTAATTTGCCTCCTTTCACTCCTTAATTTGATTCTATTATCCTCTAGCAAGGTCTTAAATTTCAGCTGCCAAGAACCCAGAACACAAATAAACCTCAGAACCAACTCTTCTCTCATTCCTAATCTTCAATCAAAAGATACAACACCCCAAGAATAACCATCTAACACTATGAGCACCACTAATTAGAAACCCTGGTACTTGTCTCAAAAATCCCCACATATAATACCCTAATTCGATTTATTTTAGTTAAATACTCAAACGTTCAAAATTAACATCTCAATATGGATAATTCACCATTAAATTGCATCTAAGCAACTCACATATCACTATAAAGTAGTGGAAATACCCAAATAAAACATCAGGCATACTTATAATCAAGTTATAATCACGAAAATCATCAGATTGGTCGATTGAAAACTAGAGAGTCGAGCGCAGCAATGCACCTGACTTGTTCTGGTCCAATGCTTAGCCAAAAAACTTCCATTAATAGGGACGTCATTTACAACAAGACTACGCTACTCTTATTTAACCTTGTCAAATAACTATAACGACGAGTGCAATCACTTAAATTTCTATCTTCTCTTTTGTTTTACCCGGATCTTCTTCTTACTTGCATTCCTCCAAACAAGTCTTAAGGCAATCACAACAAGGAACCTAAACAAAGTTTTATCTTCTTCCAATATTCAAGGAGCAGCAGTTGCAGTGGGGGTGGGGATACGAGAATTCGAACCCAGTCAAACCCGTTAATTTCATAACCACTTACGCAAAATTGAGAAAACTTAATTTGCTTCAAAGTTTGAACCCACAACAAATCTAATTGCAAGAACCAGCAGTAAAGGGGGTTATGCAATCTAGCTAGATGAATCAATATATAGGGGATATGTGTACAAAATGATGGGCAGTCAAAAATTAATTTACGGCGCAAATCAACATTACATTCAATTCGAAACCATACCAATAATCAACACATGATTTTATTTAAAACCCTAAATATTTCGATCAATTGAATAAACCTCATACCCTCAACGATACTTGGCTCATTCAATATTAGAAAATTCAACAAATTCGAAGCCCAATAAAACTGAAAAATAAATAAAAGAATTCACTTACTTGTTGATCTGAGCGATTTACCGCGATATTTTGCTCTAAGAAATTTTGTGTCTTTTCTTTGAAGGGGGGAGGAGTAGGAGATGTTTCGAGTATTTGCTTGAAAACCCCTTATTGTTTTAATTTTGCTCCGGTACCCTCCCACTGGTCCCTCTATCATTCCATAGTAAATGGTAAATTGGCATCAAATTTGAAGAGGTAGAGAGAACGAGAAGGAAGAGGTCCCGGCGAAACTTGTTTGTTTACTGTTGTTGTAGTGCAACCATATTGGGGAAAATTGGATTCCGAAATCCAGAATAGAAAAGTCCAAATTCAGTGTCCGTGATTTATGAAAATCGCTGACTGCCTGCGTCATGCGTCATCACCTGACCCGTCTTTCAAGTTTTTGACTCTCCAATCAACCAGCACCCACATTGCCAATCATTTTGCAAAGCAACATTTGCTATAGTTTAGTCATGATTACCCTTTTCAAAATGAGAAATTTTAGCGGGAAAATTTACTCCCAGCATCATCAATATCATTATGGATTTCTTGTCAACTTTGTTTAATAATCCCTCCCATCGGCCATCGCAACACAATAGACTGGCACTGGCAACCGTAAAGTCGGGTCTGTTACGGGTTTCGCTTCACGGGTTTGGGTTTATGGAATTACTTCCTATGTGGTATAAGTGGGTTGAATTCATCTTCCGAAAACTCACACATGTGTAGGATCCGATTATCTTGATTTCCTATCACTTGTAAGATCAGTCAATAACAATGTAAGTATATTTTTAAATACCTAATCAATGATATTTTATACTCCATTCGATGCAATTGGGTCGAATACTTTCTAGTACTATGTCAAGTCCTTTTCGTTAAGGGTTCACTGGGTTGATTGTCGGTCGTGTCAAGTCATGTCTGGAATTAGATCTGAAATTGGTTAGGATCACATTGAATTAGTTCATATTTATCAATTGTATGGCTTAAATGATTTTCTTTGTTAATTCGGGTTTGCTTGGTCTAATACCACGTGTTGTTTCCGATCAAGCCAACTAAAATGTAACATCTTCTTTCGGATGATCTTACTGAGAATTTGCAATGCATAGAACAGAAAATTAATCATTTTTCAATTTCAAAGGATTGCAGGAGCTAATTTGCTTCCACATAGTAGAGCCAAATCTACACTACGGAAGTACGAACATATAATTTGGTGCATCATGTGCACTTTGCAGCACGTGATGGGTGTGCAAGAGCACGTTAGCGCATGAACGCTTGGTTCTTCAATCGATGGGCGTGCACGAACAAATGAACAATGACTTACGCCATAAGAGCTTGCGCATTGCTTCGCCAATTTATCTCGTCTAATTGTTGATACTAATAAATCACTCAAAATAAAACATTGGATTCGTAATTATAAATCATCCTTATCTAGTCAAACTTATTATGTAGGTTACGGTTGAGAAACTCAATGGTTATTCACTAAGATCTAAGTTTCCGCACAACAATTGCAATCACATTATACAGTACAAGACCTGATACATACTCGTATTTAATAGAAAAGATGACCTTTAAAATATTATAGAACTTGAGTTTCTTATATTTTTCTCTTTTTTATCCATTCAGTTTATAAATGATTTTCAAACTAATCCGTAAAATAAAAGAATCCGCTTAATTGAAAGGCCTATAAGCATATAGTATAGACCCACAAAATTAATAGCCGATAATAATTGGATCAACTTGGTTGTTGTTGGTCACTCTAGTGCCGTGTCAAATCTCACGTTTTTCCCTCTCACAAATCACTAATGATAGGCAAGTGAGAGAAAGTGAATACTGAATAGGGGGGTTCACGTGGAAGTCGTAGGCTGACGGGGCGGTCAACAAAAGTATGGCCGACCCACCTTTTTCAGTTTTCTTCCCTCTTTACACTTTCTTTCTTTCTTTCAGTCTCTCTCCTCATTTCACACACTCTTTCACACTTCACTTTCTCTCTTACTAATCAACATTCAACACAGAGACCACTCTCTCATTTTTTCCACCATTTTCTCTCTCTCACAAGCTCACAGCATCACCCAAACAAACACAAAAATATTACGTACTGAGTTATTAGAGTGAAGAAGAAGCTTCTAATTTGTGAAATGGAGTACGAGAGAATTGACAAACCTCAGGTATTACCCTTTTTTTCCCTCTTTTTTTTTTTTTCAAAATTAAAATACCCATTTGTTTATTTACTTTGATTTGTAGCATTTAGATCAGTAGTATGATTAGCTTTTGATTTGATTTTTATCATTTCTGGGTTGAAATGAAATCTATTTGGGTAGTTAAGATACTCACATTAATGCGTATCTAACTGAATGTACTTCAATTTCTTTTAAAAAAAATGTGTTTTCTTCAGTGAAGTGACCTTTTTTTTTTAAATGAAATGCGCAGCTTAATTAGTTGTTCATTTTATTAAGTAATCATTGTAATGAACATCTTGATTTATCGTGGTCGTGTTCGAGGAAGGAGCTAACTCGACATCTTTCGATATGGACTAGCTCATACAGTCATACATGTACCAATACCACATATTTATTAATTTTTTACTGTGGAACCTTTTTTGTTATTCTTGATTGTGCAGTCCATTATGATTGATTTAGGCTTTATTTTGAAAATTTAAATATTTACTCATCATTGTATAACATAATGTACTTAGCAAAAACTTAGTTGATCTTTCGTTCTTTTTGTAATTGTATGAAATTCAAATACTCGAGCATTGTACTTACATTAATGGGTGTTATTTTTTATTTTATTTTTCCTTTTATTAAATTGGTGGATGATTTAGATGGGTATATTATCTCCAAGTAAATTGCGAGCAAAATTGATGGGATTATCTCCAACAAAGAGAAAGGAAGGTTCAAATAGCCGCTCTTCAAGAACATCACCTGCCCGAGCTCAAGATTCCGACTTTGTTAACAACAGCTTGCTTGATTCCTCTGTTCAAGATTTCGAAGACCCAGGTCTGTTTTTTATTTTTTTAACTACTGATTTTGACCAAATAGTACAACTACAAATTAGTGCCAAAATGTGTCTATCAAAACCCCATCGAAATGAATATGCCTTTGTGATGATGTTTGAATGTTTTATGGGGGTAAGACCGCGTATATCTGACCTTTTATCGTGTCCAAGGAAGGCATTGGAGTAATACCTGCCTATTGGTATGACATATAGTGTCTTTATTATAGGGGCGAATCTAGCTCCGTAAAACTGGGGCACTGGGGGTTGGTATGGCATACTTGTATAGTGTCTTTGTTTTTCGGATTTTTGTAAGCAATATTTACATCATATCGGGACTTGTGTACAACATTGGGCATAGGGGTATAGAAGAGGAGTGAAATATTGGTGTATGTATTATGTTTGGTGATTTGTTATGTGTGGTTTTGATGACAGTGAACTTATGTGCCGAAACAGTTTCAAGCACTGTAGAAAATCAGAATCATAGCCGAGTCAAGGAAAATATAGATGCGGGTCACATTAGGGTGTTGCGTTCAGGAAGAGCAGACAGTGCTCATTCGAGCACAGTTCACCCGTTAAAATCGAATGAGGATGAGAATCTTGATTATGATAGTAATGCAAGTTCATCGAGCTTTGAGTTTCACAAAGGTGATAGAGCGGGGCATAGAACATTACCACGGTCATTGTCTAAATCTACTTCGTACAAGTGGAATGACGCGGAGAAATGGATAATGAGCAAGCAATCGAGTCAGAATAATTACTCCAAGGGCAACAGCATGCAAAGTGGAGGGAACCGAATTTTAGGGATGAATATGGTGAGGGTTGCTCCAGATGTTGCTGCTAGCTATGATTATCGGTTGCATTCTCGATTGCCAGAGATGAAGCGAGTTGATTCTTGCCAACACACGGAAAAGTTCAGTATGGCTCACTCTGAACCTGCTTCAGTTGATCTACTTCCTCAAAGCAAGGACCTGAAGGAGATTGGTGACGCGAAGGATTCAAACCTTGGAATCCCAAGTAAGAACCTTCTGTATTCAGCTTTAACCTGGATTTTGGGTTTAGAGGTCTTAAGTCTCAATAGTCAGAGGCTTTGAATAATGTGTTAGTGTATAGCCTTTCAATATTTAGAGGTGTAAGAATTAGATATTGTGATGCCATATATATTGGATTTATGCATGTACAGTTTGCATTATTTCGTTGTGCCAAACATGATTTGCTTAGGTCTCACTCAACTCATATGTGCAAGTATCTTATTGTTCAGTTTTCCATTATGTGATGATGAAGTCTTGACTCGCAGCTTAGTGGTTCTAGATATGTGACCACTGACCAAGTGCTTCCGCAGTTATCTGATTCATATCTTCGGAAAAATAGTGTTTTTGTGGAGCTGATGAGGAAACCACTAAAACCTTTTACTTTTTCAATTGTCTTCTAGCAGCCTTTAAATCAGAAAATGCGTCTGTTGGCGCTTATTCTTAAAAGTATCTGGTTACTCCTCAATGCAGGTACTCCTGCTATTAGAGCGATTTCAATGAGAGACATGGGGACAGAAATGACGCCAGGCACTAGTCTAGAGCCTTCAAGGACTGCCACTCCTGTTGGAGCTACGACTCCACTTCGCAGCCCAACATCTTCCATTCCCTCCACTCCGAGAACATTGGATCCAGCAAACACCTTCATGGAGTGTGCAGCTAATGATAATGAGCAACATCTGACTGTGAAAGGCAACAAGCAATTGTCAGAACAGGATATGAAGCTTAAGACACGAAGGGAAATTGTTGCATTAGGTGTTCAGCTTGGCAAGATGAATATAGCTGCCTGGGCAAGTAAGGATGATGGGGAGAAAAATCCCTCGCCCAAAGGAATGACTGATACCGAGGAACTTGAACATATAGAATACGAAAATCGTGCTGCTGCATGGGAGGATGCTGAGAAATCAAAGCATGCTGCACGGTACACCTCTTCTCTTGAATTTTTTTTTTCTTTTTTTTTTTTTTTTTTTAAATTGAGATTGAAGCCTTTGTTTGAGGAAACTATTGTAATACCTGACAAGATTTTAAGAAGCTTAATCTCACTAGGAGAAGGTGCTTGAATTTGCAGGTATAAGCGGGAAGCCGTAAAAATACAGGCATGGGAGAGTCAGCAGAAATTAAAACTGGAGGAAGAACTGAGGAGAATAGAGGTACATTATCTCAATTATCTAGTTCTGTTATGTGGTCAAACACTAAATTGCTCAAATCATTAAAGTATTTATCCAACGGCTCCGATGCTTATTCCTGTGGATGAAATCTCAGGCAAAGGTTGAATGCTTAAGATCACGGTCGCAAATGAAGATGTTGAAAAAGATTGCAATTGCTCGGCAAAGGTCAGAAGCAAAACGCGCAGCTGCTGAAGCTCAAAAGAGGCGCCAGGCAGAGAAAACCGCAGCTCGAGCAGAATATATCCGGCAAACTGGTCGAATCCCATCAAACGATTATATATGCTGTGGTATATTTTCATAGAATCAATAGATTTGGAGAAGAGTGTAAAGAAAAAGTTGCTTTCGTGCCAAACAGAATGGCAGCACCATGATCTATTTGTACTATCCGATTTCTTGTTCAAAGTTTTCTAGATAAATATAAAATCAGCTCAGGTAAACAGCAAAGAGAGCATTGGGAGGATTAAGGTAAATTTCTAGATAATTTTGCTGTAGTAAGTAACAGCACTTTTAGACGTCAAAAAAAAGAAAAAAAAGTCAGTAACAGCACGATGATGACGATGATAAAAACCTTTACTGCTATACCACAATGAGTATTGGGAGGATTAAAGTTGGTCTAGTGGGTGCGTATATGGCTCAGTGGTATGTGGTGTAGAGGTGTCCCTGTGTGTTAGTTAAGAGAAGGTTATCAAGATTTGATAATGTTAGGGGCGCTAAAACTTGTTTTTTGAGTATTAGGAGTTTGGTGGTCTAGGTCACGCCATGCTACCTACTCCGTATTTGTATCAATCATACTCTTTTCACCCAAGAAAATAAAAATAACGTTGTTACAATTAACGAAATCAGTGAGTAAAACAAACAATTAACGAATTCAGTGAGTTGTAGGGCACGAGTAAGAACCATACCAAGGTTACAAAATGTTAGCAAATGCACAAAGGTAGGATTACGACAACCAAACATCTTGCCAACAAGTGTTAAGTGAGCGATCAATCAAGAAATAATCGTGCCTATTAATCGGCAGTTCAATCATTCGTAAGGGGCGAGGGGCCACGAGGACCATGCCACACGGATTTAGACCGTGAAGGAATGGGGTTGGTGGGAGGTCGAAGATGAAGATCTAGGATAAGGAGGAGGAAGGTTCTAGGTTCAAGGGAGACAATCTCTCTTATCATTTTCTCTCACAAGAGGATTTCTTTTTTGACATGCTTTTGATGTCTGCTACTCTTATGATTGTGCATTCATTCATTTTTTTTCTGGGACCTGGTGCATTTATTCCCTGAGCAATTTTTTTTTTTTTTTGTCATAATTTGAAGTCTCAGATTCTACAATAATCGGTGCACCACATGAATTATTTTCTATTTCAACAAAGAGCATGATCCCATCAAGTTTAAAACACTGTCCGCATCCAATCAAATATAACCAGTAACAAATTTCTAAACTGCACATCACAAAAACTGAGCAAGAAATTTACTCTGTAATAAAGAAACACCGAACTCTGATCATACTGTTAAACTCAGTAGCTTATCAGCTTCTGAATGTTGCATAATAGCATCTACACTGATATTTTTGACATTCTTGAAATTTCAATTCCTACCTTAATAACCTACATCCATTGAAAGAAAACCCCTTGATGTATTAATCACAAAATTTTACAACCTACATGGCCACAGTATATACAAGAGCCTTTGCGTGGAATTAGAAGTCAGACTTAAAGACGCCCTAGAACAAGTCACCAGAATCACGTATCAAGCTACAAATAATATCAGCTAACTTTCCCGCCCCTCCTGTACGAGTTCTCAACTTCTCAAGTCACATAGCTCTGCTCATACAACAATGCAATACACACAGTGGACATCTCCGTAGCCAGGTAATCAATGGACCAAAATTTTGCATTTAGTAGAACATCATATGAGCGACTGATCGAATAAGATGTGTTTGCCTTTTGCTATCAGAAGTTGCAACAAAGAGGACGGCCCTTGGCTAGATTCTCCCACAAGCACAGCATCTGCCTGGGGGATTGATAATGTGCAGTGAAATACCCGTCCATGCATCCATACTGACAAAATTTCCAGTTGTGGGAGTATTGAACGCGTTGGGAGCTGTTAAACTGCTGCACCCACATTCCCATGCTGACATCTTCCATCTTGAACAACTGTGAGTAAGTAATCAGTAAACTTCCCTTTGAGAATGGGTGTGATTGCAAGATCAAAGGTAAAAGTAATTCAAAAGTTAACTGTTCTCACCCTCAAGCTTTGATTTTTATGCTGATGGCCAATGAACCTAGCAATGTCGCTCGTGATTATATATCCAGGGCCATTAGCGTAAGGAGGATATATTTCTTCTGGCCATTCCTGTCACACGAAGGCAAAACTTTAAAACTGCAGTGTCTAAAAGAGAACATAATCTCTCAGGAAATTCTTTACCAACCAAAAAGGTAGGAGACTTTAGATATATATGCTTGAAATGTCTCCAACACCCCCCCCCCCCTCCCCCTTCTCTCATGTGGAAAGGGTGAGAGCAATGAAGCAACACAACAAATGGCACGGCACTACATATGTTCTGAAACTCAAAATCATCGAAATAGCAAAATTAACTTTTAACTTCATTTTATCTCGAAAAAAAAACCCTTCTAACTCTATAACAGAGTGAAGATTATATAAATTAAAGCTAAACCATTAACTCTAATAGTAGGTCTATCCGCCACATATTGGCTGTAAGCCTGTAAGGCGACAATTAAAATCCTAAGGTATGTTATTCCCTCAGTCCGGTAATAGACCAAAAAAGGTGGATAATAGATCTTATACGAGTACAACAATCAGTCCTAAGAAAATTATGCTTAAAACAAATTCCACATGGACATAACTGCGCACATTCAACAAAGATTTCCAAACTTTACCCAGACAACAACAATGTGTTAGTCCCAAAAATATTCGGAAGGCTAATATGAACAGTAATAAGGAACAGTAATAAGGAACAGTTACTAGAAGGTAAAATCGTAAACAGAAAAAGGTCGGGAAAGACGAGAAGGAAAGACGAGAATGATAAAGAAGGCATAGAATTGAAAAAAGTGGGGATGCCTTCATGTGCTCAGAAAGCAGAAGGGGTGGGCAATACCTAAAGAAATGAGAAAATACAGATAGAAATTTACCAGTTCGGTCAGAGGATCACAGACCGACAGACGTCTTACAATACTAACACATAGACATGAAACTGGAAATCTAATATATATATATAAAAGCTTACAATTTGGAGCGCATTGAGGTATTCAGAGGCCAAGAAATGCAGGGGGAGAGTCCAACATTTGCTAAACTCTCACTTTAAAGTATAAAAGATAATCCACATACAACATTATAAAATGCACGGAGAGAGTCCAAAATTTGTAAAACTCTTGTGTAGTAAACCTATCAAAATGAAATATGATATAAACTATTATAACTCGAGCTACGTATATCAGAATATTACGATCCATATATCATTAAGTTTCTGTCGAAATGTATGTCAATATAAGACCCATTTACACTACTTTTAAAAAGTTAAGTATGATTTTGGTTGAGTATGATACTTTTTAGTAAGATTAGATGATATCTTAACAAACCAACATTTAATCAGTTATAATTTTTTTATTTTGACATTAACTATTTAATAAAACAAATATGTTGGTTGAGACTTCAATTTACACATACTTTCAAAAAATTTTTAAAAAAAATGTTATTTAAAGATAAATTAATACTCGCGTAAGTGATTTAGCAAATTAGGAGATATCTTAACAAACCAACTTTTTATCATTTACCATGATTTATTTATTTTGAGATTAACTATTTAATAAAAATGAAGATGAAAAAAATTTCCCGTGCGAAGCACGGGCTTTCCACCTAGTGTCCAACTGAAGATGAATTACCAACTAAAATATCTAGCCAAGTGTGGCATGTTGGCAGCATGGTCTAGCTGAAAGTGTTGCAAGTATGTAACTATTTCTCTGAAACAAACAATTACCATATACGACTTATAAGATAGTGTGCATACGAATTTGTTGCACCTCATCTAAGCAAAATACTTTTCACAAAGAGGTTGATGAAAGATTATAACTCTCATATAAGCAATTTTCATAACGGAGATGTATATTGAACAAACATGCAATAATAAAAATTGGTGTTCTGGGCATCACCACTTCCCTACATTTAAATGTACAGTCGGTCAATAAATATACCTCATAGGAGACTGCCCATTTGCCATGTCTAAGAGGTCGATGCAGCAAGTTTAAATTTCCCATGTAAAGAGACTTCATTGGAGAAATCGCCTCAATTTGTCTCAGCACTATGTCTAGTCTCACAAATGTATCATCATCGCATTTCATTATGTATGAAGCTGTCACATTGTGTACCTAAAGGAAAATTCCTTAGACTTCAAAAAAAAAAAAGAGGGAGCAGTAAATGAACTTCTAAAGGACATTAGAGCAAGGACTCACCCCATACTCGCATATAGCAATTGTTTTAAGAACAACTAACTCATAGCGATCAAGGAAGGGCAAAATCACAATATCTCCAAAGTAAGCCGCTTCTTTCTTGAGAACTGCATTAACCTCTTTCCGTTGATTCTACATGTGGGCATTACAAGCATATAGTAGTAAGCCACAGAATCAGGAGAACGCTAGCAGAACACAATAAAGAACAGCAAATTCAATGGAACACAATACTGCCAGTTAAACAACTACTAAAGAAAATAGAAAAAGGCGAAAGTTTGAAGAAGAACCAAATGCAGCACAATTAATGTTCAAGAACTTTCATCTGATTATTAGAAAGAATCTGATGCATCGCCAAAGAAACATCAATTATTGCTATGACATCTTTAACATTACATGCATACAACCAATCACCCTACCCTTCTTAGCAAGAACTTTTTCAGAACTATCTAATAAAAAGTAACCATTACTAGACTTGCCAATCATTATTTGGTACAAACAAACTTTGAGAAGTTAATTACTCCCTCCGTCCCAGCTCAAACGCCCCATTTTCCTTATTTGGACGTCCCACCGCAAACACCCCATCTATTTTGGGACATCATTATCTCTCCTACTTTATTCTAATCTTCCCACCCTCTCTCACATTCTCTCCTACTTTTTGTTAATCCCCACAATCTCTCTCCTATTTTTCCCTGATTTCCTTCCACCACCACTTCTTTACTTTCTTTACTAATTTCCCTTATTCCTCTACAAAAGGCCCACGGGGCATTTGAGCTGGGACGGACAGAGTATGTTTTATCCTTCCATAAGTTCCGGAGTTCACTAGTGTCAAGAGCTTATTCACGATCTATACTGAGAAGATTCTACTATACACATAAAATTTCTCATTCCGATTGTTTTGGTAAAGAAATCACCAACATGAGCCACTTACCAAGATCTGGACTAAATAACATGATCAACCATAATGTTACCAAGATTAAACCTAAAGAATTTGATAGGGGTGTGTGTCTGGTCACAAATTCCACTTTATTATATAGAGTTATCAAAAGATTGGTTAGCAAAGACGAGAAAATTCTGTCATACCCAATACACAGATTTATTGGAGAATGATGACTCATAACATGCATGGTATAAGCTCTATTGAACTGGTACTGCAGCACAATATCAGAGGGCCGAATGCTCATATAGTCATATGTCAACAGATGGACATTAGATTTAAGGAATAAAATGCCGGAAAGCTGACACAAAAATCATGAAAGCAAACAAAATGGTTGTGGCTCATGGACAGAACCTCATTCGTCAGGTCAGATAATGATTCGATTAAACCAAGTCGGCTCGCAAAACGGCAATAAAGAGAAGTATCCCAAAACAAAAGCATGCTAGAGCACTTACCAAGGCGACAAAGAAACGAACAGCTACAATTGAAGACTTGATCTCTGGGGATTGCATCCATGATTTTCTCACTGCCATACGTTCTGCGAAATGATTTGTGGCAGAGAGTACACCAATAAAAACTCGGATAGGTTCACGAGGTAAAGGGGAGGCTTTCCACCGTGGTGACATCTCCAATACTCTTTGGGGAGCAAAGCTTGGATGTGTTGTTGGCAATGAAGTCACATAAACAGAATGAACATCCACGTCACCTTGAACTGCTAAACCAGTAGCGTCTTCAAGCGTGAATCCCTTAGAATAGAGACACGAAGATAGAGGACAACATGCACACTGATTAGTACGTGCAGTTCATTGCAAATCATCTTATAGTAAGAACAATCCCAGATGAGGAACTACAAAATGTAATATAATGCAACAAACTTTAACACAGATGAGTATGTTGAATCATAGAATTAAATTAAAAACTATTGAAGACACCAAGTACAGCAAAAATTCAATGAAAAAACGTTAGTAGAACATCAACGAAAATCAAAAAGACTGAAAAGAACCTGGAAACCAGATACAGGGAGCGAGAAAGGAAATGAGAGACCAAAAAAAGCAGGGAATGAGATAGATTACAAGAAAATGTGGGGAACATCAATTAAGTGAACAAACTAAATCGCAATGGAGGGAAGCAGGGAGAATAGAGAGAAAGAGAACCCTTCGGCACACACTTTTACAAGGGTTACATTCAGCCTTGTTACAGCAACACAAGATTACTGACATTATCAAAAAATTCAAGTTCTACTACAGCCAACAATATCAACAACAACATTACCCTAGTGCCTCAAAGGCTCCCGCCTATGGTGAGGTAAGAGGGGTAGGATAAACCCAAGCCTTACCCCTATGTTGGAACTCATAGAGAGGCTGCTTACCAATAACCCATAATCAGTGGCCGAGCCGGGTGCACAGGGGACACGTGCACCCCAAGGGCAGCCTGGTGCACATTGGCGTCCCCGCAAAGCGAGGGTCTGGGGAAGGGTTCCACCACAAGGGTGTATAGAGGGCAAGCCTTCCCTTGTCACTTTTTGGATAAGAGACTGCTCCCAGGACTTGAACCCGTGACCTGTCGATCACACGTGCACCCCCATAAATTCTAAAATTCTATACTCCCTCCTACCCACAATGATGTTCCCGTTTCATTTTGCTGTTTTGACCGGCCATGTTCCGGGCTATTTCTAGACTAAATAAAAGACCCATTTGCCTAAAAATCAAGTGGATTTGATAGAATGCAATGCAGAATAAAATATGTTAACTTTTACAAGAAATGAACGATTCATTTGGTCTAGAAGTAGCCTCCAACATGGCCAGTCAAAACAACAAAATGAAACGGGGAGATAATTTTGGGTAGGAGGGAGTATGTATTAGTGGCTTCAACTACTTAGCACACACAATGGGCTGTTGCAGTGGTACAGAACATACCAATTCATCGTGCGGTACAAGTTCGAATCCCGACTTCAGCATTTCTAGGCTTTATTTTCCCTAATCTAAGGGAGTAGTAATAAAGATGCAAAAGAAAGCAGCCATATCAGGACTCAAACCCTCGACCTTGTGTACAGATTTCAACTTCTACACCAAATGTGCCTAATGGACTCATTATGTATAAACGTGTGATATGGCAAAACCAATAAAATTACCTCCAATTATATGCACGCACTGTTAAAATGTCAGGAATACAAATATTATTATGTCGAAAGTTTAAATTATTTATTCGATTTTTCCCAATTACTCATTAGTCATCACTTCAATTCTACCCATTTTATGAATACGTAGAATATGCGCTTTGCATAGCCATTTTGTGCACGCCATTCCCCAGATCCTGGCTTTGCCACTGCCCATGATGAGTATTGTGGTAAGTCAATAATTGACCGACCGACTGCTGCACAATACAAGAAGTGCATACAGTTTTATGAGCCATTTTTCTTTATTCCATTATATTTTAAATCCAAAGAATAGTGAGTCTTTGGCTCCATTGCGAATGAATTTTTTAACTACAACCAACAATTAAATCATTCTGATAGCTATTTGCTTAGGACTCTTTGCAAGTAGCGGCTCAATTATAAGGAGCAAGCATGAGCCTGACTACTGCAGTTAAAGTGTAATTGTGGACTGTATGTTGTACCTTGTGGCTCAGGCATGCCTATAGTGATTGTCACCAGCTTCTTTCTTTTTTTTTTTTTTTTTTTTTTTTTAATTTTTTGTTGTTGTGAAAAGGACCATCAGCAGAAGTTAATGACTTACTTTGTGAACAATTTTAAGCACCAACAGAACAAAACAAAAAGTCCCATTGCAATTAACATACCGTTCGATATTGAAATGAGGTAACATGTCGTCCCCCGATACTGATGTGGAATCCTTCAATGCCAGCACGAATTGTGAGGATAAACAATTTACCTTCCGCAAAAGGAAAGGGCCAGGTTAGTTCTGGTTTATGCTTTCGCCCTATAAATCTCTTGAACCATGAGTTAGTTTTTGATTCCTTGGTATCTACTACATCACTGTGCATCCATTTCTCACACCTCCTGTGTCCATCAACTGTGAGAAAAGACATCAGAAATTCAAAACTACGAATCTGGCAAGGAGTATGGAATATATAACAACAACAACAACAACAACAACAACAACAACAACAACCAAGCCTTATTCCCAAAAACATATACTATCATTCGCTTCTGCCGATAATGATGCTAATATCATTGGTAATACGTTGCTGCACCAGCCACATGAAAAACATATACTATCATTCCCTTCTGCCGATAATGTTCGATAATTAAGCACAGGCATGGGAGAATAAGTCAAATATATACTATCATTCCCAGTAAAGTATAATCCACTTATAAATTGTTGCAAGTTATCATTTTAAGTTGGGGGAGGGGGTGGATCAACAAATTGCAAGCAGGAGTTGAGAATTAAAGCGGTAGCTTTGACAACAACTCTTCTTAAAAGGAATACACACAACTTTTCACTGGTGAATTGATTGGTTGCTACAGCCTACAACAGCTATCCAGTTAGTCATTCTTGAGGATAGGGGGTTAACACTCACCAGAAGAAGCATGTGAGAAGGCAAAACAACATAGTGCTGGACAGAGGATATTATATTTTCTTTTTCTCTTGTTATGAGTTAGGGTGAATATCAGTAAGGAGGACACCAAGGGTGTGACACCTAATACAAAAACACATTAATAAGGTGACGTCCAATTACAAATGCAGGTATTCTGAAACAGACCTATATGTTGCTATTCATCAAAATGTTAAAACTAACCAGCACGAATTTATCCTAATAATCCAAATGGAGCCTTAGTTCGCTCACTCTTACTCATGGTAAAGAAGCACAACAATAACTCTTTTGTAACATGAGATTACTCATGCTACTTTAGAAGGCTAAATCAGATTTACCTACACATCCACCACAAGTGACGTAAGGCAATGCACTTAAACAATCAGCCTCTTTGAGGACCCCTAATAAATCAATCACTAGGATTTACATTCACATAGTTCGTCTATTCAACCAACTTGGTAAAACAGCGACAAATCTATAATAAGAGAAAATTAAAAAAAATTAATTAGCAGTACTGTACAACAAGCGCAATCATACTATGGTAATATGAAATCATTACAACCGTAGGTATTAGAAAAAGGGAGGTCATATTACAGAGCTATTGTTTCAACAAAATTCACCTTCAACGTCAAAGATATGTGGTTTGGAACCATTGTGATCTTAAAAGCCTGAACGGCAGATTATGATATTATAGTTGAAGAAAACATTTGCATGACGTAGCATACACATCATTATAGTTAGAAAATTTTAGAAGACTTTGAAACAAGATAAGAAGCACGAAATATGCATGAAGAGTACAAAAATACTACACTACTAAGCTACGTTACTCAAAACATCATATTCCTAACATTTCTTCAGTAAACATGGTCCTTGCCTGTCACAATACCACACTACTCTCCGACACTTCATTATAGGCCGAAACATGAAAGATTTAAAAAAAAAAAAAAAAAGCCGCAACACACTTGTGTCTGCCACTTGCTGTCACTTTGAGTAACATCATTTGCTAATGTGTGAATGTATATAGTTGGATTAGAAAAGGAATGTTTCACGTTTAAGTTGGTAAGATGCTTCACTACTTTAATCAAATGTGTTTCACTTGATTGTATTATAGTCATTCGTTTCACAACATAAGGGTAAGGCTTGGTGGTGATAGTTGTTGTTTTTGTTGTAGAGTGTCACAATATAGAGGTTTTGTAGTTGCTAACAAAACGATTGTTATAGAAAATTGTATGCACTTGAATACCAGAGCTAGTATGTCGTAAAACTCATATAACCTCATCCTCATAAGTAGATGCTGAACAGCCTCTTTACAAGATATTGGAAAAGCTATATCTAGGTAAGATATGTAACAGTGAACTAAAAATTATGGCAATGATTCATAAGCAAATGAAAGAAAACATTTATACACAAGAATCTGTTTCTACATCATCATTAGTGTATGAGTATGAATAAGATAAGCTCTTCAGTATAAGGCTTCTTAACACATGAAATGCATATAAAAATCGCTGTCAAGAAAAGGCAGATTAGAAGTTATAGAGGATAAATGTTAGCCCTGAATAGAAGTGGGCCTCCCGTTCTATCACCTGTCAAGGTCCAGGAGGAAAAAAGGAACAACCGAATAAATTCAACATGGCCTCAAACCAAAAATCATTTCAGTAATGACTGCCTTTGGTGAAGGCATGATGAACTTTGGATCCTAGACATGACTATGCGATAAGCAAATACGGAAACATAACTTCAATTCTTATTTCTTTTTTGGTTACATCAGATCAACACCACGGCTCGATCATCCAGTCAGAACGAAGTCACTCCTTTTTTGCTAATCACATATCGTGCAATTCACTGGGCTAATAGGCAAAAGTGGAAAATATTAACCTAACAAAGGTTCCAGTAACCCATCAGAGACCACATAAAGCTCAGCGTATCAAAATTATATGTGCTGGACAGATGCTTGGAGGCAAAAACACAACAACAATAGCATATAGCCTATAGGTTATGAACCTTTCTTTATAACGAGCAACTAATAAGAAACCATGGTAGATTAAAAGCAGTTGAAAGGGTAAAAACATTTAAAAGGAATCTTAAAAGAAAGACCAGCCTTACTGAGCATATCATCATCCTTTGCTGATGGTCTACCATCACATCTGTGAGCTTTTCCCCATTGCATCCTATAGCAGGTATTATGCTCAATAATTGGTCGGCGGCTCCAATCCCCTCTCAGTCTAGGATTAAGGTGCATAATTTTCGGTGGAGCTTCCCCTTCCACAGCTTTCAGCCCCTGCAATTCTACGTTGAACTGTGAAACCATAACTAATGGATTACCGCTCCTGAACTTTGCCAGCTGAGGTACAAACTCTTGATGAGCATAATGTGGGGTGCCCACTACTGTGATAGAAGACCCTGCAGCAAGCCCACATGGAAGAAACATGACATGATCTCGGCTTACCAAATCTTTCCCACTCACTTCTATCCATGAAGGACAAGACTCTTGCTTCCCTTCAAGAGTAGAACTCTCACTAACATCAATATCGTCATAATTTCCTATCTCTTCCCATGCCTTTAAGCCCAAAATCCAAGCCTCATCTGCCATTCTCTCTAACTCAGACAATTCACCAGTCCTATTCCTCTCTGGCATAGTATCATTTGTAACCCGGCCATACTGATGTCTAAAAGGCCGTATATGTCTCTTGTCACGCATCAGTTCCACTTCTCGCTTTTCATCATCTTCCAACTTCCTGTGAAGTCCATCTTTATAAATCGAAACAACAGAAGCCTTTGTCACATCCTCATCATGTAAACCAGCCCCGTAACTATCATCAGCGCTTAAACCAGACGCAATCTCCAAAAGTGCAGGGAACTTGAATGCAATAAAAACCAAGTACAGTACAGCCACAAGCAACAAAAAGTACGACAATCTGAACCTCCTAGCACCAGGAGGTTCCACTTTCTGCCTCTTCATCTTTAAACTCATCAAACCCGAGTACAACTACCAACTTGCTCGACACGAAAAACGACTCCTTACAAACAGCCCATCTTTACACTCAGACATACCCATCACTCACAGAAGCAAAACAAATTGTCCAAAAACTCCAAAACCAGACATACCCATTTGTCATCAAGCAAAATACAGTCCAATACACCCAAAATTACAGGTACCCATTTCGCATTCTTTTGGTCCCAAAAATACCCAATTTCTCTTGAAACAAACAGAAATTCCTAAAATCTTGGAATTAATCAGGCTAATCACACAAACAGTAATGATCAAGCAACAATCATGATCCCACCACTAGTAACATGCATACAATTATGTTATTCACATGTACTAATCAACAACAAAATACCCAGATTGGCAGAAATCAAAAGAAACCCGTGTGAAATAACAGATGGGCAAAATTTATGTGCATTTAATTCATATTAAGCAAGTAACCAAGATATTCCAAATCTAAGAGATACAAGAAATGCCGTAAAATTTGCGAAGGGGGGAAAGTTTGAGAAACCTTTTTTGATGGGAATGGCTTTGGAAATGTTGGCGCTGATATCTTGAATTTGTTGGAAGTTTGCAAATCAAGAAAGAAAGTAAAGTGCAGTTTTCTAACGACTGAAAACCGTGTATTTGCGCCTCAAATGTCACACAACTGCTTCTAGTCCTTTAATCACGGTTCGAATGTTGCCATCAACTTTTTGTTTCTTCTTGTAGGTAATTGACTAATTGTGGTAACCCGACTTGACTCGACTCATCCGATATCGAACTAGGTAGACATCCGGAAAAAAACAAGCAAAATTTTTCATGGTACCCCTGAGGTAACCGAAATTTTCAAATACACCCCTGAGTTTTCCGAGTTTCCTAAAATGTCCCTGAGATTCTTTTCTTTCTGAACCTGGCCTTTTTATGCCCCCGGCTGTCTCCTAATTACGAATTGGTGTTTTTAATCACCATTAGAAGTTTAGAACCATTTAGGCTCTGTTCGGCAACATATTAGCAAGTAGAAAGTAACATTTTGACCGTGTCAAACTACTAGTATACATGTTTGGCTGCCATAATTGAAGTAGCAGTTTGGGTAGCAGTTAGCATTTCATGTAACATTTGAGTAACATTTCATGTAAAAAACTAGCATTTATAATTTATTTTTCTATGTTTTATATAGTTTTAATAACTCAACAGCTACTTTTGCCGAACACGTCTGATATCAACTGCTACTTTTAGAGCTAACAGCTACCTGCTACCTACTACATGCTACCTTCTAGTAATACAGCTACCTGCTACTTGAACAGTTACCTGCTACTCAAACTGCTAGTGTTACCGAACAGAGCTTTAGTATATTTGGGGTGAGGATCCCCTAGAGTTATTTTTTAGTAGATTTGGTAGAGTTTGCTAACACTGGTAATAAGACAAAATAAAAAGGATTTTGAAATGCACAAAAAAAAATCAAAATAATTAAATTTTACCTTATTAAGTAAACTCTACATGGTAGAGTTTATTTTCAACTTTAGGGGATCCAAATCCGTATATTTAGTTAACAATATTAACTTTTAATCGCATTAATTAACCACTAATAATAAAAAAAAAAAAAACTCCCCTAACATCTTTCTCTCCTCTCCTCCCACCTCCACAACCCCCCAACCACCTTGTGCTCTCACCTCCTTCAGCACCATCACCAATGCTTCGTGGATAACCGCCAGACAACCGACGTCCACCTTACGAACCCACGTATGCCATGGCCAACCACTGTCCATGCATCCCTTTCCCTCCAAAATCACATATATCATTTTCTCTCTCCCCCCCCCTCCCACTTTTCAAGCAACTCCTCCCTCCCCATGATGGGCCGCCCCCTCCCCATAGGCGCCACCCCTCCCTCATTGCCGCCATGGTCGCCGCCCCATTCAAGGAGAGAGAAAGATGAGAGAAGAAGAAAATGAGGGCGGGGGAGGTATAATAGGTATGCGAAGGTGCTGTGATTGTAACACCCCGTACTTTTTGGTAAATTATCTAATTCGGGTGTTACTAATTATATTGAATTTAGGATCTTACGGTTTAGTTTTGGGAATTTATATAGTGATTTTCGGATTTTAAAAGGGTGAATATTTGTTTTGTTATCCATTAGTGATCTAGGTTGTGGAATTGGGTGATACCATCATATTTATTGAGGAGCTATTACTTAAGGAATGTTTGGTTACATTCTCAATCCATTGCCGTTTCGATAACTTTCTTAATCGTGAAGAAACGTTTTCTTAGTCGTTAAGTAATCTCTTAACGTAAACCCGGAACAAAGTTGTGATTGTTCCATTATATCATTTGAGGAGCTTTCCTTGGTAAATATGAAGTTAAATGTCACAAGTTATAGGTCCATTCTCAACTTACACAATCTCATCTACACAATTTTTGAAGTTTGTGTGTAGTATCGGGACTAGAAACCGATCTTTTTTCGTAAGCACGAGGTGCCGAGACTACATAATAACTCCTAGATGATCATACCTCATGTTGATATCTAATTGGACCCCAAATCATCCGCTTAATCAGCCAAAATTTGTGCATAAGGACTGCACACGCAGCTGCCTGCTTGCCGCTGGTATATGCCACCTAACAGCTCCAACTTCATCACACGTTTTCTCCTTCATTTCGAAGCCCAATGAATTGAAACAAAAGCTTAAATTCATCTACTCTTTTATGGATACAACTTTGTAGAAGGCTTTGAGTCCATATTTCTTGATTATCATCACCAAATTTACCCAGAACCGTGAGGTGTCTTTTTACGCGCAGTTCTGGACCACGTCTGGTATATTGGTCATAACTCCTTCATTTGGTAAGCTCAATCCTTAATTATTGTTTATATTTATTCTCAAGATCTTTGGTAACAAACTCCAATTGGTTAATTTCGTTTTCATTATGATTTAGTTGCCTAAATTATGTCCTAAAGTAAACCCTTGTTTCGTTGTTCTTCCTGTGAGTATCATGAACATAGGGCCTTCGTAATTTGATCACAAAAGCCTCATTTCTTCATGTATTTAATTGAAACAAAACCCTAAATTGAACTTCAGTTCATGATCTTGATGTTAGGTTTTTGAAATTCTTGAAAACCTGTCGTTATGATTATCTTATAACTCCTGGAAGTTGGATGCGCATTTAGTACTCTGTTTTGGAGCAGTTGTGGTATTTGGGCTATAAATCCTTTGATACTAAATGAAAGTTAACGTTTGATGTGTTGAAATACTCGTAAGAGGTAGTGTTACAGGTTACAGTTGGTTTTGTGTCTAAAAGGTTAGGTTTTTATTACCAATCATCATCTAAACATCAGTCTTGTGTTCTGAAACATGAATAGAGAGTAGCCAATTGTTATATTGGATTTGGACAAGTTATACTTGGTTTCTTTGGGAGATTTTTGGTGAGTTGAATACTGATGTATAGTGATTTGATGTACCATGATTATATGGTTCGTTGGAGGCCGATTCATGGAGGTTTTGGATGCTTGGTTCGCGGTATGGAGCTGTTCGGGATAGCTAAGAGTATTATGAATTTAAAGAGATTCAGTTTGTCGATTGTGAGAAAGATTATTAAGGAGAAGTTAAGCGTGTCTGGTAAGAACGTTAACCCCTCTTGAGCTCGAGCATGTTTTAATATATCTTTTGGTGATCCAACTTTAAGTTCATATATCTTTTGGTGATCCGGCTTTAAGTTCATGTCATCTATATTGCAATTGACATATAGCTTTTGTGATCCGGCAATTTATTTCATATTATGTAAGTTGCAATATATGCTCATATCGTCTCCAAGTTTGATAAAGTCGGATAATTGAAATTCTACCAAATGAGAAGGGGCTCGACTCCTCAGTTATATATTTGATTTTGTACTCGCCTTTGTTTGGTATTCGGCTCAGGCTTACGTTGTTACATGAGATCGATTCTATGAATGAAATAATGTATCTAAGACGGATAAAATGGTTATATTGAATAATGTTACATCACAATCTGCTAGAGCAGGCGTGACCACTGGTCCGTCGGGAAGTTACATATACACCTCTGATCAAGGTGAAATCTGGGCTGGGTTAGCTACCAGTCGCCTATTAGACTTCCTCCTAGAAGGGCTACATCCTACTGGCTCTCTAGTGAGGGGTGTGCACACTCGGGTCTATAGGGAGGTTTGAGGGGAGCTCTAGTAGCGTGTTGGGGTAGGACCCAATCACGAAACCGGACTTATAATTGTTGATATATATATTGAACTGATTGAATCTCAACCTTGAGCTTTTGTTGTGATTCGGTACTTGGCTTCCTTTGGCTAAGCGTTGCTTGATTAGCTACGCGCCATGAAGGCGCGTATCTTCTTTTCCTTGTTGTTCTGCATGCTTTTGAGTTCTTACTCAGCCTTTGCTGACGTTCTATGTTTGGGTTTGTCCCTACCCTATTTTGGGGCCTGTATCATTCTCTGTGATGCAGTTGGCAGGTCTACTTGAAGTGAATTGTTGCATGGACGTGTGCATATCTGGGGCTAGCTTGGAATATATGATACTACGGTTGATCGAGTCACTTTAATCAGTTGTACTTGTCATTTCAGTTGGGATTAGGTTTTGTAAACTTGACTTCTGTCTTCCGCTGTCAACTCGTTATCATTTATGTAAATAAGTTGGTTTAAATTTTATCAGGTTTTGAGCCTTGCATTTGACTCAGTAGTCAATTGCGGCATAACAATTTTAGATTTTTGTATAATTAGATCTGGTCAAAATTTAGGCTTGTTACAGTGATGGCCTCAAAGGTTTCTCCGGATGAAGGCCGTCGAAATGGTGGCAATGATGTCCGGCATGGTGGTGCCCTGCGTGGTGGGGCTGACCGTGGGTGGTGGTCGGGTTTTGGGTGGGGGAGGGGTACAAAGAGAAACTGGGTTGCCTTTTTTATTGTTTATATTTTTTTTAACTAGTTTGATTAAGGGCTTTCGTTTAGAAAATAAGTTAAATAAACTAACCTGCTGGTGTTAGACTTTGTTAGTTAAAAATACCAAAAAAAGCCTTGATACATGGGAGCTATAGATCAAAACTAATAATGGAAGTTCAAGACTATTAACTCAACTTCCAGCCTCCATATTCCCCAAGGAATGCATGTCCAAGGAAGTTCTTGGTTGATGGCATAATCCATAAAGAACTATTAAAAGGCAAGCAATACTTCCCTCTAAATCCACTTGGCAGGTATTAGCACCAATATAATCTTTTTTGTCAATATTTTCTCCAACCACCTCAGCGGCCAGTAAAACATATATCTTTCTAAAAACATTAAAATGTTTTTTCTTTCCTCAATTGACCCCTCGTCGCCTACTGTGTCTTCTTCTCCAACCGGGATTAGACGAAGGTGTCGGGATGAGGCCTCTTGATGGGGTCGTTCTTAGCGGTGGTGATCGGGTCGGCCTTAGCGTGGTGATCGGGTCGGTCTCAACGGTGGTGATTAGGTCGGCCTCAGCGGTGGGGGTCGGCTTTAGTGGTGGCGAGTTGGCTACGTCTTCAACAGGAGGCCTACGACTAACATGCAACATCACGCAAACCACCACGCCGTCTCCATTCGCCCATCGAAATCCTATTTAATGAGGTATGTCGATTGAAGTTTTATTTACAAATTAGGGGTGATAATTTAGGTTTTAGATTTAATTTGGTTAGTTGAAAAAATCAATTAAAAGCTTAGAAGATGTAATTTTGTTTTTTCAATTATGGTTTAATTCGTCTAAACCATGGTGACTGATTCTATAGATATTGAAATGGCTCTTATTGAAGGAGAGTGTACCAAAAGTGACTTCCCACAATTTATGGGGGAATTTTTCGACCTCGTGATAGCGCCTTAGGCACGCTGCAAGACCCTTTGGCACCTGTCACGGGGAATTTTTCTTTCTAGTAATTTCTGCGCAAATCACTCTACCGTGATGGCACTTGAGGTTGTCTCAAGTCAGCCACACGCTACTCACAACGCACACACACTCGTATTGGAATTTAGACGTAGACAAGCTAATACGATCAAACGAGACTTTCTTTTATTATGAGTAAGACACACGAATTTTACAAGGGAGGGAGTGTTTCCCAATTTCTGAATGCTTTACAAATGAGGGCAGCCAATCTATTTATAGATGATGACAGCCCCATCATCTAGGCATCAACTCTCCACTACTAGGGTAACTGCCCACAACTCCCATGTATTTCGTAACTTCCGCAACTGCTCCCCACTCTCCCTTAAACGTCTATCACTCAATAAGGTTAAGGGGAGAGTGGTCGAGGTAGTGGAAACCGTCCACTCCCTCCGTGAGGGTCTATAAACGTGCCCCACTACCGTGATCATGGGTGGTTGTCGTAACCGCCTCCGTAACTGCTCCTATATTCGTGGCTAGTGCTTTGGTGTGTGCAAAACAGCCCTCAACCGCCACTCACAGATAGTTACTTCTTATAAACAGCCCACTATCTCCATTCCTACTTTTTAGGGGAGAATAATAGCCTTTGACTGATGGGCAACGTGGGTAGTTACTTTATCGAGTAACTGTCCCATGTACGCGTAGGCAATGCCGAGTGACCACCTGAGGTCTTGAGTATCCCTTGATCGAGCATAGCCACACATTGCTCGGTCATGACTCTTATTCGACCGGTCATGTCGAGTCCCCGCTTGGTCACGCCTAAGTCTTGCCCGGACATAACTCGCACTCGATCGATCATAACAATACTGTGATTGGTCGTGACTCGTCGCATGATCGGTCACGACTCACGTTCGATCGATCACACCAATCCTCTGATCGCTCACAAGTCATCCCTCGATCGATCACACCAATCCTTGATCGGTCGAGACGACTCTCTTGATCGATCACCACGGATCCTGGATCGGTCGAGACGACTCTCTTGATCGATCACCACGAATCCTCGATCGGTCGAGACGACTCTCTTGATCGATCACCACGGATCCTCGATCGGTCGAGACGACTCTCTTGCTCGATCGCCACAGATCCTTGATCGGTCGAGACGACTCTCTTGATCGATCACCACGGATCCTGGATCGGTCGTCAAGGGGCAAGCGATGTACCGCTCGAGCCAATTCCTCGTCTTGACTAACCAAGACACCATCGATCCTCTTGGCGCGGCATTCCTATGTCCGGCCTTGTCTTTTCTCATTGGGGTGCCAAAGGGTCTTATAAACCACCCTCACCCGATGAGCTGACGCCCTCGTCAGGCTCGCAAGGTCGTGTGATAGTAGACTATTCTCTACCCTCGTCACACTGTTGGTGTTCCATCGCAATTGGCGTAGTCGTCGTCACGACTATCCTTATTCGTCTCTAGTCACCGTCGTGACTCCCTAGGAGAAATTCCAATTTCCTTTGAAAGACACCGAACACAATACGATATAACACATAGGGATTTGCCCTCAATTACTTGCTTCTCCATGCAAGTCGGCTTACGGAATCCTCCGCCTACCGGGCGGAGTTAACTTATACCACATAGGCCAAGCGAGCTCAAAACGTGTACGATTCATAGCCACGAGATTAACCTCATTACGAAGTCGACTTATAAATTCCAAGTCGAATGCACATCCTTCCGGATGGCACGTCCTTAGACCTTGTTCGTGATCGAGGCGCCTAATCTCTCTTTCGTGCACTTGTACCGCAAGATCGCACGAAATTTCTTCTTCACGAAGAACTCTGGTCTCCCTTACTCCGAAGGGGAACTATGGCCGACTTGTGCACCTAGTCAGACCACCATTGTTATTTTCTCTAATTCCTGACCGGAACAGGATTCCAACTCATCCCGTCTCGTTCCTTTCCTCGGAACCCATCATCCAACCGGGATGATTCATGGTAATCTCATCCTCGTGTCTCGGATACTAGTATTCGACCCTTCTCTTGGGTGAACTACCAAGTTCTGGGCTGGCGAAGCCCCTTCTCGTATCCCACAAATCATGACACGTTACCATTTCGAAAGGTAGCATCAATACTCATATGGGGCTCGGTTTCCTTGAGTCTCGGTGGTGCATCCACCCTCACCCATTTTCAGACTCATCCTCTGAAAATGTCCAGTTAATTAGACTCACGCTCTCGATCCATCATGATACTTCGTCGATTTGTAGATAAGAGTATTGGAACGAATGGTAACAGGCTTGACCATACCTCCATCGTCATTCCCTGCCTTACTCTCTATCTCTCGTACAAATCGTCTAAACACCCATGTATCAATGGATTCTTTCCCCATTCCTTTGATGCTATGGGTTATATCTCGTCTAACCCATCGTCGTACTTTCTCAAGTACCCATTAGGAACCGCCTAACTCAGATTTGTACTTGGACAAGTACCCATTAGGATCCGCCTAACTCAGTGCCGTACGTAAACAAATAAGGTACGCGTCACTGAAGGATATCACATCCTAATTCCACTCCGCATTACTTCGGAGTTCAGGGTACTTCGACCCTATTCTCCCTATGTCCCACGAGGGTCTTTCGCTGTCTTGCGATAGATATCTGATTCGTCTAGTGCCCATATCGTGAGCATCGGCTTTTCAAGCTGCTCATTGCACTAGTCGATCATTGTTACGATTTCCCCGTGTGGTCGTTCCCTCCTCGGAACAGAAGCCACACGTTCATGTCCGTTGGTCGGGTATCGTGGTTCACCCAATTCGTAGAAAAGGGTCTTATGGATCCATAATCCGTGGATTTACATAGCCAAATCAGAATTCCGAACATCTAACAAGATTTCTCTTGGGCGTACTACTTGTAAGGTCGACTTAAGGAGTCGTCAGATCAAGGTGTTTCGGCACCTATTTTTCCGAAGTAGCCCAATCGAAACTTCAGACTTCGGAAACTCACCAATGCTATGACCGTTTTTCCTTTGGTTGTGGATCGGGTCTCCATTAACATGGATCGGACCTGATTTTCCCCTAGAGAAAATCCCCACACGATTGCGCAGTCATTCGCTCGTACTTTCTCCAAGGCGACTCGAAACTTACAAAGTTCTCACGAGTCCCTACGTTCTCCCCTGCCTACCTCCTGCTCGAGGCGCTTGGTGGACAACTCCGAACTAATCAATTAGTACGGGCGGACAGTCGTAGCACACTCGTGTATGGACACAACACATAATTCTTTAGACGAGAATTAAACAGGAAATTCGGAATCCATTCCATAAATTCGAACCACACACTCCAAACGCATTTACAAAAACCAACGTAAACAACAACGGACATCATAAAGCAAATAACAAGGGAAATCAAATGAACAAGTACAAAGCTAGATAACCGGGTCTCGGCGGCCTTCTTCCTTGCACCTTCTCGTGCATATGCCGACCTGAACAGGCTTCCCATGCGCTTCATGGCTTGCTGGGACCTAGTGAAAACGGACCAAAGTCAGTCTTACCTTGGGCGTGCTTCGCTCTAGCCTTGGCACAATCCTCTTCCAATCTAGCGAGCATCTCCTTGAACTTTCCGTCAAGATCGCTGCGGGGAGGAGTCTTAGGTGTGTAGACTGGCGATGGCATGTTCACCGATGCCTCTGATCCCTCCAAGTCACTGTCATGGTCCGAGGATATCACAATCACAGCTTCGGGGCCAGCTCGGCGCTCAACGGGAGTCGGGACAGGGACTGGATCAGTGGCAGGTGCAGGCATCGTAGGTACTTTGTCCTCGTCGAGGAGCCACCCACCCTGGCAAGAGAAACTCTGATAAGGCTGATTGTAGGCATATTGATCATACTCGAACCAATCCAGACGCCTAGCAGCTTCCCCAATCGGCATTGGATTTTCAGGCCACCTAACACCATCCTCCCAAACTCCGTTGTTCACTGAAAACGAAGTATAAGGCATCGTAGGGTTGAGGAATGGCATCTTCAGGGTCCCATCCAATGCTCCCTTCAGCTCCGCGGAGGTAGCGTTTATCTGAGCCTCCAAATCCTTGGTATTACCCACTTGATCGGCGTACAAGCCAAGACATTTGCCTTCTGATCTCGCGTGTAAGTCGACCAAATGGAATGATCGACTGACAATGAAGTCAAGGCGGGCAAGGGCATCACCGGCGTTCTCCGCGGCCATGATATCACGACCCAAACTCTTCAGATAATCCCAAATCTCACGAGTAAGGTCATCGATCCATGAACTCGCACCACCGCTCTTAGTCTTGGTTGCGGCTTTTGGGGGTGTTGGAGATGGACTCTTCTTGCTCTTCGGTCTCCATTCGAAAACCGACGCTTGCGGGTTGGAGGCTGCACGCCTACCGCATTCGATTTCATCGTATTCATCCTTCAGAAATGGGACTTCACCCTCACTCCTCGATGGTACATAGAAGACACCATTTCGTGTCTTGATCCGTAGGGGCTTGGGACGGCTCACCCTTGAGTCGTTCTTGCCCTTGCTCGACTGAGGTTTCCTTGGCATCGTTGTGATCGGCAGCGGGTCCTTGGGTATCCGGCAGGTCAGACCAAATTGTCACGGGGAAATTTTCTTTCTAGTAATTTCTGCGCAAATCACTCTACCTTGATGGCACTTGAGGTTGTCTCAAGTCAGCCACACGCTACTCACAACGCACACACACTCGTATTGGAATTTAGACGTAGACAAGCTAATACGATCAAACGAGACTTTCTTTTATTATGAGCAAGACACACGAATTTTACAAGGGAGGGAGTGTTTCCCAATTTCTGAATGCCTTACAAATGAGGGCAGCCAATCTATTTATAGATGATGACAGCCCCATCATCTAGGCATCAACTCCCCACTACTAGGGTAACTGCCCACAACTCCTATGTATTTCGTAACTTTCGCAACTGCTCCCCACTCTCCCTTAAACGTCTATCACTCAATAAGGTTAAGGGGAGAGTGGTCGAGGTAGTGGAAACCGTCCACTCCCTCCGTGAGGGTCTATAAACGTGCCCCACTACCGTGATCATGGGTGGTTTTCGTAACCACCTCTGTAACTGCTCCTATATTCGTGGCTAGTGCTTTGGTGTGTGCAAAATAGCCCTCAACCGCCACTCACAGGTAGTTACTTCTTATAAAATGCCCACTATCTCCATTCCTACTTTTTAGGAGAGAATAACAGCCTTTGACTGATGGGCAACGTGGGTAGTTACTTTACCGAATAACTGTCCCATGTACGCGTAGGCAATGCCGAGTGACCACCTGATAAGTCTTGAGTATCCCTTGATCGAGCATAGCCACACATTGGTCGGTCATGACTCTTATTCGACCGGTCATGTCGAGTCCCCGCTTGGTCACGCCTAAGTCTTGCCCGGACATAACTCGCACTCGATCGATCATAACAATACTGTGATCGGTCGTGACTTGCGCATGATCGGTCACGACTCACGTTCGATCGATCACACCAATCCTTTGATCGGTCACGAGTCATCCCTCGATCGGTCACACCAATCCTTTGATCGGTCACGAGTCATCCCTCGATCGATCACACCAATACTTTGATCGGTCACGAGTCATCCCTCGATCGATCACACTAATCCTTGATCGGTCGAGACGACTCTCTTGATCGATCACCACGGATCCTGGATCGGTCGAGACGACTCTCTTGATCGATCGCCACGGATCCTCGATCGGTCGAGACGACTCTCTTGATCGATCGCCACGAATCCTCGATCGGTCGAGACGACTCTCTTGATCGATCGCCACGGATCCTTGATCGGTCGAGACGACTCTCTTGATCGTTCGTCAAGGGACAAGCGATGTATCGCTCGAGCCAATTACTCGTCTTGACTAACCAAGACACCATCGATCCTCTTGGCGCGATATTCCTATGTCCGGCCTTGTCTTTTCTCATCGGGGTGCCAAAGGGTCTTACAGCACCCCCATGGAAAAAGACAAGGCCGGACATAGGAATGTCGCGCCAAGAGGATCGATGGTGTCTTGGTTAGTCAAGACGAGGAATTGGCTCGAGCGATACATCGCTTGTCCCTTGACGACCGATCAAGGATCCGTGGTGATCGATCAAGAGAGTCGTCTCGACCGATCAAGGATCCGTGGCGATCAATCAAGAGAGTCGTCTCGACCGATCAAAGGTCCGTGGTGACCGATCGAGGGATCGTCATGACCGAGCAAGGCTTAGTCATGACCGAGTAAGACTTAGTCATGATCGATCGAGGAATTGTCATGACCGACCAAGGGTGACTCATGGCCAATCAAAGGATTGTCATGATCGATCTAATATGAGTTATGACCGATCAAGGGATCGTCATGATCGATCGAGTATAAGTCATGACCGACCGAAGGATTGTCATGATCGATCGAATATGAGTTATGACCGATCAAGGGATCGTCATGATCGATCGAGTATGATTCATGACCGATCAAGGGATTGTCATGATCGATTGAATATGAGTTATGACCGATCAACGGATCGTTATGATCGATCGAGTATGAGTCATGACTGATCAAGGGATTGTCATGATTGATCGAATATGAATTATGACCGATCAAGGGATCGTCATGATCGATGGAGTATGAGTCATGACCGATCAAGGGATTGTCATGATCGATCGAATATGAGTTATGACCGATCAAGGGATCGTCATGATCGATCGAGTATAAGTCATGGCCGATCAAGGGATTAGCATGATCGATCGAATATGAGTCTTGACCGAGCAAAGCGTAGTCATGCTCGATCGAGGGATCTTCATGACCGATCAAAAGGCTACTCGGTGTTGCCTACGCAGACAAGGGGGCAGTTACTCGGCATGGTAACTTCCCACGCTGCCCATCACCCAAAGGTTGTTTGTCTCCCCTAAAAAGTAGGAGTGGAGATAGTGGGCAGTTTCACAAAGTTACTACCAAGTAGTGGCGGTTGAGGGCTGTTACTCACACACCCCAAGCACTAGCCACGAATGTAAGAGTAGTTACGGATGCGGTTACGACAACCACCCATGACCACAGTAGTGGGACGTGATTATGGATCCTCACGAAGGTAGTGGACGGTTTCCACTACCGTAACCACTCTTCCCCTCAACTATATTAAGTGGCAAACGAATAAGGAAGAGTGGGGAGCAGTTGCGGAAGTTACAAGGACATGGGAGGAGTTGGCGGTTACCCTAATAGTGGGGAGTTGATGCCTAGATGATGAGGTTTTCATCATCACTATAAATAGAGGAGCACTCCTCATTTGCAAGGCACTCAGAAATACTCGAATCCCTCTCCTCTCTTTGTAAATTCGTGAGTTGATCAATCAATAAAAGAAAGTCTATGTATTCATTCTGCCCTATGCTTGTCAACGTCTAAGTTCATTTACGAGGGTGTGTGCGTTTGTGAGTAGCGTGTGGCTGACTTGAGACAACCTCGAGTGCCATCACGGTACAGTGATTTGTGCCGAAATCACTAGAAAGAAAATTTTCCCGTGACAGACGCCCTAAGACCAGTCAAATCTGTCACTCTCATATGGTATTTAGAGGTTACAGCAGAAGACGAATATATTTGAGCGTAGGGTAACATACACAAGCGTAGGAACAAATGGACTTAGGAGAATGCACAAGTACTCGAGGAATCAAGGGGCGAGGGGCGTCTTTTATTATAAGGGATCAAGGGCGAAGCATAGTTGGGGCCGAACTGGGCCATGGCCCCCCCTTAAGTAATGGACTTAGTTGTTAAATTTTGTAAAGAGTCTATTAGGTTCTTAATTAAGACTTGTACATTATATTTAAATGGCCCCCTCTGATTTATTATTTTAGTCTGGTATTATTGTAAAGTCATTTTAGTGCCTATAAAAATGTTTACAGTAGGAGTAATTATTGCCTATTGGTTTTCACTTTCCAAAACTAATATTTCGTCTATATCAAATTTAAAGCTGAAAGTGGGGGGTTTTCTTGGTTTTTGCCCAATACTTATCATTAATCACCATGTGTGCTTTATAATTGATTTTTTTTCAAGATTGATATATGACCTCCACTTTTTTGTGATTACAATTTTTATTTTTTTTTGCTAAAATGTAATTGTATTGATTCCAAAAATGTTACAAGAACACCGGGGCATTCCCCTGCAAAAACTTACAAGCCAATTCTCTGAGACCATCAGAGAATCAAACAGAATTCATCAATTCACTGAGCACAACACCTAGCTTAACCAGCTACATATTTTACCATCAAATTCGTTAATTGTACTCCTAAATCTAACTCTAGCATTCTCAATGACTAAATCACAGACAACACTTGGAGTCAGGACAACATTCTCTAATCTGCACTCATTTCTGACCTGCCATAACTGGTATGTTAGTCCATAAAGAACAGCAACTGCAATCTACTTTCTAAGTCTTGAGTTGAACTTCTTTCGTGCGCACCAGACCAAAGTGTCACTCTCTGGGAATCTGATGTCACATCTTCTGGAAAGTTCCCTTAAACATCTACTGCTGTATTCACATTTAAAGAACAGATGGTCATGGGATTCAGATTCTTGCTGGCATAAGAAACACATGTCTTCATTACAGACTCCAATTCTTTTAAGTTTCTCTTTAACTTGAAGTCTTTTCCTCTAAGCAAGCCAAGTTATAAAGACAGTCTTGGGAATGTTATGTCTACTCCAAAGAATCTTCCCCCAACAGACCTTAGGTACATCACCTCTGAGCCATTCATATCCTGCTGCAACTGTGTATTTTCCATTCTTCCAGGCATTAGAATTGAACTGCTGGTTCATTTTCTCCTTAATTCTACAGATTTTCCAACAATGCCAACTGGTGTCTGTAGCTGGTTGATACTCCTCCCATTCATCCCCTTTTATGTAGATAGAGTGGACCCATCTGATCCAGAGGGTGTCAGCCTTTTCATAAATCCAGGCAACATACTTTCCTATGCAAGCCACATTCCAGTCAAAAACATCTCTGATACCAAGGCCACCTGAAACCTTTGGGGTGCAAATATCATCCCATGACACTAAAGGACTTCTTTGCATGTGTTCCATCCCATCCCAGAGATAATTTCTACAAATAGCACTGATTTTTCTAAGCACAGCTTTGGGAAGAATGAAAATTCTAGCCCAATAAGAGTGAAGGTTGCTCAGAACAGCCTGAACCAGAATGAGCCTTCCTGCAGAAGACAATTTTCTAGCTCCAAAAGCCCTGATTCTCTTGACAATCTTCTCAGTCAGGATATTACAATCTAAAATGGAGATTTTACCTGCAGTGATTGGGACACCTAAGTATCTAAAAGGCAGGTTTCCTTCTCTGAAGCCTGACATGTGTAGAATTTCATTCCTGATGTTGGTACTCACCCCAGCAAAGTATATTTCAGATTTCATTATATTGGAGCACAACCCTGTAGACTAGGAGAAGGTGGCAAAGCCTCTTAATAGCAACAAAACTGACTTAGTCTCTCTTTTGCTGAATAACAACAAGTCATCAGCAAATTAAAGCAAAGATGAGTAAGCTTTGTTTTCTTACACATAGGATGAAATATGTACTCCATTTTGCTTGAAACCACTCCCAGGACTCTTGTTAAGTACTCCATACAAAGAGTGAACAACAAGGGTGAGAGAGGGTCACCTTGTCTCAATCCTCTTTTGCCCTGAAAATACCCAAATTGGGTGCCATTCATTGAAAGAGTGTAGGCAGGAGTAGAAATGCATTCCATTATCCAATCAATCATTCTTTTTGGAAACTTTAAGACTCTCATCATTTCATAGACAAATCTCCACTCCACTGTATCATAAGCTTTTCTCAAATATATCTTCATCAGGCATCTTGGGGAGATTGCTCTTCTGTTGTATTTTCTCACCAAATCCTGGCAGACCATAATGTTTTCCACTATGTCTCTACCCTTTATAAAAGCTCCTTGGTTCTGGCTGATAATATGAGGCAGATATTTCCCTATTCTTTCACAAAGAACCTTAGAGATGCACTTATATATAGTATTGCAGCAAGCAATAGGTCTATATTCAGATACACTCTTTTGTTGATTAACTTTGGGAATAAGGGTAAGAATTGTATTATTAACTTGCTTCAAGATTTTGCCAGAGCTGAAAAATTCCATCACAGCTTCACAAACTTGATCACCCATCAGGCTCCAGTTGTCTGTATAGAATTTGCTTGTATACCCATCAGGACCTGGGCTCTTGTTGCCAGGGATTGAAAACATAGCTTTCTTAATCTCTTCTCTAGAAATTGGCCTTGTCATCTCTCTAGCCATGTCTTCAGATACCACCATTCTTTTTCTCACTGTAGGCTTATGAACAGGATGAATTTAAGTTGATTTCCCCAAGAGATCTTGGTAAAAGGATAAAAATGCATTCTGTATTCCACTGTCATCAGTATGAGTGATACCATTTAGGTCCTCAATCTGATTTACACTATTTTTTATCCTTCTACCCTTGATAGAACAGTGAAAAAAAGCTGAATTTTCATCCCCCTCTGCTAACCATTGTGCCTTACATTTCTGTCTAAGAAAACTCTGACTAGCTTTCTGCAGAATTAGAAACTTGTCAGATTCTTCCTTTTCTTTCTTTCTCAGCATTTCATTCTTTGGGTCCTTGTTTAGCTGAGTCTGAATATCAAACAGGTCATGTTGAGCTTTGCAGGTAGCAGCTTCAATATCAGAAAATCTCCTCTTATTTAACTCCTTAAGAGGTTTTTTCAGGAGTTTCTGCTTCCTAACTACCTGATACATAGCAGACCCATCAATTCTCCTGCTCCACCCCTCCTCTATTATTTCCTTGTAACCTGGAGACAAACTCCACATATTGTAATACCTGAAGCTTCTCTTACCCAAGCCCCTAGCTTTTGTAAGAGAGATTATGCAGGGAGTATGATCAAAAAGCCCCTCAGGGTGAAAAGTAGCTCTGCTATCAAAGTATTTCACAATCCATTCATCATTAATCAAAGCTCTATCAATTTTGGAGAAGACTCTTTTACTATACTCCTGCTTGTTGTTCCAAGTGTAGAAACACCCATTAGCTGTAATATCATGAAGTCCACAATGTTGCACACATTTTTGAAAATCTCTAATCTCAGCCATAGTAACCTTACTCCCCACTCTTTCATCAATGTTTAACACATTGTTGAAATCACCCATACATATCCATGGTTCCTGAATATTACCATTAAAATCCTCAATATCCTTCCACAGACTCATCCTTTCCTTTCCATCATTGAATCCATATACAAGAGTGCAGAAAAAGGTATTGTTATTTCCCATTTCAGTAATCTTGCTATGAATAAGTTGTGCACTTACTTTGACAATCTGGATACTATACTTATTTGGATTCCAACACAGCCATATTCTGCCTCCTGAGTGATAGCTATTATTTGTACAGATACTCCACCCTTCACACACTTTTAGATGAATCCTGGTAAGGGCCCCATGCTTCACCTTTGTTTCTAGGAGCCCAAATAATCCTACTTGCTGATTCTCCATGAATCTTTTGACATCACACTACTACAAAAAGGCACATAGACGTCCGAGTTTTAAGTGAATAGACATCAGTTTACAGCTAGACGTTAATGTGACAGCCGTCTATTGCTATACGAATAGACATTAGTTTTAAGTATGATGTGCATCATTTTTATATACATCAGAGTTTCTTAGAAAACTAATGTGTATTCACCCAATAGACATCAGATTTCTGGGGAACTCTGACGTCTATTGATATTTTAGACATCAGTTTTTTTAAATGTCCCACGTCTATTCTCCCAACAAAAATTAAAAAAAAAAAATTCCAAAGCACAATTATTTCCGCATGACTCCGTCAGTATACAACTTGCAACTCCGTCAATTGACGGTATTAACCAATTGCGATTTTCCAATACTCCTAGAATGGGATGAATAATCAAAACATACCAATTTATACAACCCTCGAATGATTCTGGGCAAGTACACAAGCATCTACAACTATGATAAGAAAAAGAACAAAAAATTTTGCAGCCGCAACACTTGATTTGGGAGTCTCGAACCAAAATCAACAAAGGAAATATAAGCATGGTGATAAAGACCTGTTAATCAACAACAACATATATATAAGTAATATAGTTTTGAATCTGTATAATTGATCGGAAGAAAAACATATGAATCTGTATAATTGCTCAAAAAAAAGAACTTCCGACCTCATTGGTGTATACATCAATTGTTGTGTTATTGTGTTAGATTCGATTTATACAAATAACATGTACAAGATCTAGAACATATATACAACGAAAATTCGACCTATTGAAATAAAAAAAGAGTAAAAATTGGTATTGAAATTTCAGATCTGAAGTTTGTGAACGCTGGGGTTCCAAATCTAGAGCTCTAACGAAGAAAGTAAAAGAAAAAAAAACTTTCAAAATCCATCCTTGTTTACATAGAAGTCTCTGATACTATATATATGACTTATTAATTAAATTTGTGCAGAAATATGCTTATAACTACTCAATGTTCATATCAAAAACTCACTAAACAACACATGCACATACGGAAAAAACACAACATACCTTTTGATCAGATTTTGCTCGTGTAATTTTGATCAAGTTGGTTGTTTGGTTGTGCTTCTAGATCTGAAATTTTCAACCGCAAAACATGAATTCATATAAGGGGTCTTTTTCGGGGGTGGTGGAATTCATATACAAGAAGTGAGAGAGAAAAGAAGAAATCAAATGTGACTTTTGGGAATGACGGAGGAAAAATAGCAGAAATAATTCAAGAAGAAGCAAGGAAGCAAGGAAGCAAGGATGAAGAAGGGTTGTGAATAATTGAGGACTTGGGGATTAACAGAAGAAGAGAAACGAAAGGAGTTATGATTTTAGGTCGTCAAATAAATAGGGGCAAAACGTATATATTCGTAGAATCCCTAAAAAAAAAAAAAAAACTATATACATCAGTTTTCGAAAAAAATCTAATGTCTTTATAGCATCAAAAGACATCAGTTTTCTTTAAAAGTCTGATGTCTATTATTGGACATCAGTTTTGTTAACAAGTCTGATGTCTATTATTTGCTGATAATTACAAGAATGCCACCAGTTCCTTATACACATCAGTTTTCGAGATATGTGATGTATATTGCCTGATGTCTATTCTTGTTTTTGTAGTAGTGTCAGCCTGTTTATTAGAACTATTTAGGCCCCTAGTGTTCCAGAATCCAATACTAGCCATGGTCCACTTGACCATGGTTAGCACTACCAATTTCATCCACAATACTCAATCCAACACCACCATTCTTCACCATGTTAGCATATGATGTACTGCAACCAGCTCCAGCAGATGCACCTGTCATAGTCCCAGGGTTGAATAAGATCAACTGTCTTTGTGCAGGCCTTGTAATATGTTTTACAGTGCTGACAACTGGGTTTGTAGGTTGATCTGGAGTAGCAAAGTTAGCATCCACAGTCTGCTCTTTCTGTTTAGGACTTGGTGGTTTAGTTGGTACCTTTTTCGGCCTCCACATCATCTTGGTTTTGGCCATTGGTTTGTTTTTCTTGCATTGCTCCATTTCATGACCAAAGCCCTTACATTTTGAGCAGACTACAGGTTTCCATTCATACTCAATCATCTGCTCAACTATTTTTCCTTTTTCATCCAAGAACTTAATCATATTAGGGAATTGTTGTCCAATCTCAACTTCTACCAAAATCCTGGCAAATCCAAGTCTACTCCTATCAGCAGTAGCAGCATCACTATGAATGTACCTTCCAATCAGACCTGCAATCTTTTGAATACAAGGCCCTGACCAGAATTTGAGTTCAAGTCCCAGAAGTTTGACCCAAATCGGAACTTTTTTCACCATGCCTTTGCTTAGCTCTAACTCCTCAGACCATGGTTGGACAATAAGAGGTTTATTGTCAAACAAGTGGTGACCAGCTTTCAGAATGTTATCTCTATCCTCTAGATTTTTGAATCTCACCACATAAATTCCATTTGGGAGAATAGACATCTTATCCAAACCCTTTCCCCCCCATATGCGATTAAAAAAACCCTGCATAACATCCAAAGGAGGATTTGCCCCCAACACATAGCATACAGCAGCGTTTTTCCAAAAATCCAGGCCTATTTGAACATCCTCTACTGTCAAAGCTAACATAGGAGCAGAATTTTCAGTAAAGTTCGAAACTTTACCTTTGCTCTGTTTCCGTACAGTTTGCCAACTCCCCCCATCGTCGACTTCTTCTTGTTCCGGAACTTCCAATTCTTCCTCTTCTGAATCTTCTTCATCTTCCTCAGAAGCTACATCAGATAGATCAAGAGCAGGAATGCCTTGAATCTCTCTGATTTGTTTGAATCGCACTGCATCGGACGTAGTCGGTGCCTCTTTATTCTGATTTTTTTGTTTATTATTTTTATTTTTGCTACTACTTTTCTTCGATCCATGATTTTTCCTTGCTGATTTCGATCTAGCCATAGCAGCGGAGACCAGCCAGAAAATTTCAATGGATTTTCAGAAATTATTCGGAAAATTATCAGAACCCTATTCTCTAATTTTCAGCTTCAGAGCCTCTCTCTCTAGCTTTCTCTCTCTTCATGTTTTTTCCATCATTAGAACCCATTTTAATCATATTACAATTTTTATTATCTTTGAGTATTTTATAGTATTATAGCGCTGATCTTTTTACAAATCGAGATTAGTTGGTCGTTATGTACTTACGGCCCCGCTTGTCTTTTGACCCTGGCTTCACCCCTGTAAGGGATGGTACAACATTCCTGAGTACATTCCGTAATACAAATCTCTATGCAAAACGGACGACACCCCCCTCTATTTATAGAGTGGAGGAAGCGTAACTTCCTCCGTCCTTGAATGCTTGACACATGGTGCTCCGCATGTAAAAAGTAACCGCCGCGCTGAGGTGTCTTGCATGCATCTACCTATACAGGAAATTACCACCAACTGCCCTAGACACATCCTCATTGTGTCTAGGATCAATGTTCACGCGGGAACATCCAGTGGTGTATGAACGTGACTCCTTATAAGGCAATCCATCCTAATACAAAATGTATCCGCTAATATCAACCGGCGCATATGTATCACGCACATGACTAGCGACCGTTGACTATGAGTCTCGCGTATGACACATCACCATGCCAACATGTACCAGCTTCATGGACTACCACATTAACACCTTGGACTGGTAGTTAGGTACTTGGACTGACCACTAGCTACGTGGACTGGTCGATAGCTCATCAGTCCTCGTTGATACAAATAATGATGCAAATAATGATATTAATGGTGTATTATTTGTATCATTGTTGCTTTCGGAAATGTTGCCTTCGGTTTTGTTGCCTCTATTGGTTGTGGTTATACCTAGACATGCGATCTATGGTTAAGTCCCATGTCCGGAAACACCCAGATTTATTGTAAGTTAACTTTTAATCAATCGATCATGTGTAAGAAATTGACCCACGCCCTACCCTAATCGCCTGATTCTAAGTTAATGGTGACAAATCGTAAAGGACCAAGGTTTACGATCGTCGCCGCTAAGTAACTACTACGTCTAACGTCCATGGTAAACATTTTCGTTGGTTGTTGTCCAAGCGTTCACCGATCCAAGTCACTTACTTAATTTATTTATACGATGAGAAAACAATTAACGATCCTCATTGCAAAATCATTCCTTAGATGGTGACTAAGGATAGTTACAGGCCTAAAACTAGCCTAAGCGAGTCTAATCATCCTAGTATAGCTAGGCCGAGTCGAATCCACGAGGACGGAGGGTAATTGTCTATCGATAATGTCTTAATTTTAGTCTAATCGAATCAAGGATTAATGATTTAGTCTAAACTATTAACTATCTTCTACTAACTAACAATTCAAACAAACAAACTAGTAGCTAGTTTAATGAAAACGAAAGTTTGGATAAATAATGACGGGCGCTAGGGGTTAGAGAGGTTCACGGGTCTAAACTTGGGGTCTTTAGCGTAGGGGGTTGAATTGGGCCTAATCATGCACACTAAGAAGTTATGAAGGCCAAAAAGGAAGGTTAATTCTTTCTCAAGCAACTAACCAATGCCTAATTACTAATTAATTCATTTTCATGTAATTAATCAATAATCCCAAGTGTAATTAGCCAATTATAATCTCAAGTCTCCCTTGTTGATTAAAATGCAATAGTAAGTAAAATAGATCCTCATCTATGTTTACCAAATCGTTAAAACATTAAACTTGGTGATAAAGTAGCATGCTTTTCAAATAAGAACCATTAGACAACCCCTCTAACCATAAAGTTCACAACTTTAACCCATTAATCTCACCCCTAGCTATGGAAACTACTCACACATGGCTAAACTAACACTAATCACAATTAATAGAGCCCTAAACATGATACTAAGCATGAACACTAGATAAAGATGCAAACTTGGAAGACAAATATGATTAATTAACTAATAAGCATGAATTAACAACAATTTAAACAAAATAAATTGCAATAAATACAAGAGAGAAAGATTAGTTACCCAAATAAAGTAATTAAGAGATGAGGTGAATGAAATAAAACTTGAATTATATTATTAATAGAACTTGAGAATTGTTGACAAAATCTTGAACAATTTGAAATGGTGGAGAAACCAAAGTTACAAAACTAGGAGAGAGAGAATTCTAAAAACCCCTCTTTTGAAATCAACCTAAAAATATCTAGAATAATGAAAAAGTGGCTACACAATTAGGGTAGGTGGCCTTATATAGTTGTACAAAAAGACAAACGAGAAAACGTGTCTAAAAGCGAAAACTGGCCATCCACTCGGCCAGTCGCTCGCCGAGTGGATATATCTACTCGGCGAGTGGAGCGTTAAGCTCGGCCGAGTGGACATGCACTCGGTGGGTAGTATTTTGCGTCTCGTGCGCTCGGCGGCTCACTCGGCGAGTGGAGCGCCGAGTGTATGGCGCCACTCGCCCTTTGCTCCCTTTTCCTCGATTTTGGCGCTTCGAGTCCCGCTCAAAGGCTATTTTCCCGCTCCTTGACTCTCTAGTGTCTCGGGTTCCGCTCCAACTTGCTCCGTAGGGGTACCTACAAAAGCCAAATGCAAACCGCAGAACCCGATTCTCGTGCCAAATACAAAATACACAAGAATTTACAAAATAACACCAAATTGAGCCATGAAGAGCATACACATGAAAATAGCGGGAAATGAGCTATAAAAAGATCATGAATTGGGGGACGGAGTGCGTTATTTACACGGAAAAGGGGCCAAAATAGTCATGTATCAGATAGACCTTGGTGTTACTCCCCTTGATGCAACGTCTCTTTTCCCATAAAATTGTGTTATGTCAAGACTTGATATCAAGTGATGTCCGTTGATCGACTCCCTCCTCGAATTGAGACAATAACGATGAATTCGTCTAAGTTGTGATCAGGATCCGTGGATTTAATGGATTCCAAGTGCCCTTGTTTCACTTTAGGTTACATTTCGCTATGGTGTGCATATAACCTGGTGTTGACGGCGATCTTGTGTGATATTCTATCGAAGTGTTTTACCACTACAACAATAGAGACATTAGGTAACAAGCAAAATTTGTTGCCTATTAGTAAAAAATTGTTGACAACTTGTTTGGGCAATGATAAGTGCGTAATTAGACATGTTTTTACCCTCTTAATTATATTATTAACGTCGTCCTTAGTGTTATTTTGAGTCATTTACTAATAATATATATATTTAGTGTTTATGAGTCTTGTATTGGTTTTTTGTGTTTAAATGTTATATTTTCGTGTTTGTTATAGTTTGGGTCGTATATTACACTAAACCCGTATAACTGTGTTGCGCAGCGTTCGTATTTGGGCCATAACTTCCTCGTCCGATATCGAAATAGAGTGATTCAAGTGGCCACGTAAAGCTAAGACAAATATCTACAACTTTTGTATAAAAGTCGTGGCCCAGTTCTGGGGTTAAGTTGGTCGAAAATCTTCAGCAACAGAACTGTTGTGATATAATCAATTGGCTTTGAGCGCAAGGAAGAAATATCATAGCAAATCTTTTCTACTTGGAACATAAGCGTGAGATAAAAGAGATTATGGAAGGTAGAATATGCAGCATTGATTTGTAGAGCCAAGCTAAGGAAAGAATAAGAAAATTATGATTAGTAAATCCTATGATTTCATGATGTAAGGAAAGTTAACATATCACTTGTAATTAAGGCAAGCTCACAAGATTGTATGTCGGCTAGGCTTGTACGTACAATTCTAGTAAAAAACAAGTATAAAAGGCAAGGGAAGGACGCACGGCAAATGGAGTCCGAATTGGGGAAAGACGTAGGAGACAAGGTGCGATCATTGGTCAAGCCGAGTCGAGTTCATCCTACCCTAATTAGTTCTCCTATCTAATATTATTATTACTATTATTATTATTATATGTACCTAATCTTGTATTTGACTACTTGATATTTTAGAGTTTATGAGATTATGATTTATTCGTTCTTAAATCGATTAGTTCTTTGGTATTTACACAAGATTCACGATTTGACTTTAATTTACATGTTTACGATTTGGATTGATCACCTAGATTATTGCATGTGTTTATTGTTAGATTAATAGTAATCTAATTAGGTTGCAGCTTTCTGGTCTAATTATAACTGCTAGAGTCTTGTGTAATAATTGAGTTTCGAGTAGTTGCAGCTTTCTGGTTACTTGGAATTTAATTGATTGGTGTTCTTAATGCGACCGAATTTATTAGTTTTAATGCGTGCTTTCACGGTTGGATTAATATAATTTGGTTAGGATTAAATTTGCGTGCTTTCACGGGGTTTAACAAGTAAGAATGATAAAATCGGGAGTCTGCCTGCTTTCAGGGGTTTTTCGATTAACCAATCTATCTAAGACTAATTGAATGAATCGATGACTAAACCAATATCAGTACGAGATTACATGATTATTATTATTTGTTATGTTTATTATTATAAATAATTAAACCAATAAAACCCCCAAAATTATGTATAGTGTAAATAATTAATTTAGGACTAACTAGTCGAACGTAGAATCAAGATTACCAATCTCCTCGTGGGATCGACCCTACTTACCCTTTACTATTGTTAGGTTAAGTTAGGAATTATAAATTATTAATTTGTGTGCGCAAACGACACGCATCAGGCAACAAATATAAACTGTTGTAAATTGCGCTGTTGCCTTTTTCTAAGGCAACAGTTTTGACACGAAGGCAACAACCAGGCTATGACAACATTTTTCAGTTGTTGTTACTTTGGGCAACACTTTAAAATCGTTGATTTTGTTCGGAAAAGGGAACAATCTAATTCTATGGCATTTGTTGCTAACAATCTAGAGACTGTTGCCTTTAGCATAAAATAAGAACAGTTGCGTGTAGCTATCGGCCATATTATAGGTTCTATATTATTATCTATGTAAAAAATAATTATGATAATAAACAAAGAAGACAATAGTAATCTAAAATATCCATAAAATCAAAATTCAAAGTTATTAATACACAAAATGAGTACCAACTCATAGGTCACTTGGCTACAAAAATATAAACATTTGTAGATGTTTCTCCGTAAATAGTTCAAAGTGTTGGAACACTCGATAACATAGAATTTCTAACGAGTCAAATCTTCATCTTCGTCTTCGTCTTTGATCTTGCCCTCCTCCGCAAAATGTGTTTCCTACATAGTCATAAATAGAAATATACATATTCCATTTTTTTTTCTTCCACCTGTTAATCACAAAAACCAACACCGTTAGACTTAAACCTAGTTTCTCGTGGATACGATTCCGACTACGGGATTTGGAAAGGGCGTTATGTAATTGGTTTGTCCAACAATGGGAAACTAAAGCTCATTTGATCAGTTTATAATAGTTTCCTACCATCATACTACCAACAAGGCCTTCACTTTTTAGAGCTCGGAGATGATATATGGGCCTAAGGGGTGACTTCCCATATTAATGGGTTGTGTTGCGACGTATGTTGGAACAGGGTATTACATTAGTTAGATAGTAGGGTTATTTAGTGGATATCACGACAATATGTCTCATACCAGTTGTAACCTCTAAATACCATACGAGAGTGAGAGATTTGGCTGGTCTTAGGGTGTGCCTAAGGCGCTATCATGAGGTAGAAAATCATGAGGTAGCACTCATTGTCCCTTGAAATAAAAATAAGAAAGGAGAAAGAGATGTAACTATTGAAGAGCATGGTCATGGGTTGAAAAGGATATCAGAAATGCAGCCGAATTTCATGGCAATGCAATACCCACTTATATTTTCGTATAGGGAGGACATTTTCATGACTGACATCAAGCATAATGACTTCGAAAGTACAACAAGGGCACTTAAAACTGTAATGATGAGAGAGTTTTATGCATACCGCATTCAAGAACGCTGTAAGAATGGTAATATCATAAATGCATTGGCACTTCTACTTTGTGGAAAACTACGATAACAATATTTAGTGGATGCATTTATGTGTGTCCAAGAAACAAGGTTGGAGTTGATGTACCGCAATCATAAGGATTTAAGAATGAAGTGCTTTCGGAACTCGGAGATGCGGTAGCTCGAGGACAAACCACTCTGGCATCTCTAGGCAGCGCATCCTTTTACCGGCATCATTTTCTGGGTCTCCAAGAAACTTATTTCAAAACTACCAAGACGATCTAGCAATTTGTGGATTGGCAGGGCCACCTGATTGTTTATAACATTTACATGTAACAAAAACTGCCCCGAAATAAAGGGATTCCTAAAAGCAAGTTCTAGCCAGACACCAGATAAACATCCAGAAATTGTTTCTCGAGTTTTTATAATAAAGCTTGAAGAGCTAATGCAAGATTTAACCCGCAAATGTTTCTTTTGAAGGACACGCGCACGTAATGACAATGTAACCTATTATCGTAAGTCATATCCTTACAGTTTTTGAACAAGTATAGTACACTAATACTAAAATCTTATATTGCAGCAATTTACACTATTGAATTCCAGAATAGAGGATTACCTCATGTCCATACACTTCTCTTTCTGGAACAAGAAGACCAGCACACAACCCCTGATGACATTGACAAAATCATAAGCACAGAGATACTCGACAAAGATTCTGATCATGTTGGTTTCGATGCTGTCATACAATTCATGGTGCATGGACCTTGTGGTGAGATGGACATGTCGGCACAGTGTATGGCAGGCGGCATGTGTACAAACCATTACCCAAAAAGGTTTAATCCACACACCACATTTAGCGAAGACGGATATCCTGAGTACCAGAGAAGTGACAAAGGAAGAACCGCCACTAAAAACGGACATGTTATTGACAACCATTTTGTGGTGCCAAGCAACATTGATTTATTGGTCAAGTGCCAGTCACACATAAACATTGAATGGTGCAACAAGATGCGGTTGCTCAAGTATGTGTTCAAATACATGAGGAAAGGACCGGATATGGCGTTGGCAATGTTACAAGAGGTGAATATTGATCCAAAAACAGGGGAGAAAATCATAGATGAGATACAAATATATCATAAATGCAGATATGTGTCAGTTTCGAAATCAAGTTGGAGAATATTTGGTTTTGAAATTCAATATAAGGAACTAGCAGTTGAGAGACTTGGGTTTCACTTAGAAGAAAAACAAGAGATTATGTTTGAGGACAACGAAAACCTTGTTGAGGTCCTCAACAACATCGGTATATCAAAAGCCAAACTTGAACAATAATGGCAGGCGTCAAACAAAGATAAACACGCCCTTGATGATATTAATGCCTTTGTAAGTGAGACAAAGACCACACTTACTGAATGGATGGCTACAAACAAATTACACGAAGATGCACGAGACATGCCATATGCAGAATTTCCTACAAAGTGGGTGTGGCAGTCCGCACAAAAATGTTGGAAACGCAGAGAGAGGGGAATCAAAATTGGGAGAATATATTTTGCACACCCATCATCTAGTGAGAAGTATTATCTACGTCTACTGTTGAATATTGTGAAAGGCACAACATGTTTTGAAAACCTTAGAATTATAGACAAAGTGGTCAATGGGACCTATAAGGCTGCATGTTAGGCTCGTGGCCTTCTGGACGGGGATAACGAATTGAATGGCATGAGGCGTTAATAGTAGCCAATGAGTGGTGTAGTCCATAACAACTTAGACACTTCTTCGTGACGATTCTAATGTTTAGTCAGGTTACGGATCCAAAGGTGTTGTGGCAGGCTTTTTGGAGGGAACTATCGGATGATATACTTTATCGACAAATAAAACTCCTTGAGCTGGTTAAGAATTACGCCCTTTACGAGTTAGAAATGATCCTTAATAGAAGAAGCTGCAGCCTCACAGATTAAAACGACATCCGTACACCCGATCAAGCATTGCTACAAATTTCGGCAACCGACTACTGATGGAGGAACAAAACTACGATCGTGAATTATCGAAGGAGGCAAAACAACTTCTTCTCTGCTTAAATGAGGAACAACGCAAGGTATTCGAAAACGTTAATGAGGCAGTAGAGAAAAAGAGTGAAAACTGTCTTTTGTCTATGGAAATGGAGGTACTGGAAAGACTTAGTTATAAAGAACTATTACTTGCCATCTACGCTCCAAATGAGACATAGTACTAGATGTAGCATCATTTGGGATTGCAGCTTTGTTACTAATCTCTGGCCGTACACCACACTTCAGGTTTGCCCTCCCAATTCTATTGAATGCAACATCTAACTGCAAAATAGATCATGAGTCTGATTTGGCATATTTAATTCAGATACCAAGCCTGATAATTTGGGATGAAGCACCTATGATCCACATACATGCTTTTGAGGTTGTTGATCGCGCATTCCGAGATAGTATGCAACTGGATGATTTAAGAGCAAAGGAAAAGGTCTTTGGTGGAAAAACTGTCCTCTTAGGAGGAGAATTTAGGCAAATACTTCCAGTTGTACCCAAAAAAGGTCGGGCAAATATTGTAGATGCGTCAATAAGCAAATGCTCAAAGATTTGGCCACATTGCACCATATTTCGCCTTGACAAAAATATGAGGGTACTGCAAGGTCACAATGAAACAGAGACTTGGGAAATTAAAAATTTCACCCAATGGGTCCTTGACATTGGAGACAGAACGATTCCTGCAACGACTAAGCAAGGAGATCAAGAACCGACGTGGATCCAAATCATCTCTGACATTTTGATGACATACATTGGTGACCCAATTTCAGGGATAGTTATGCAACTCTACCCGAAACTTCTGGAAAGTTACTCAAACCCATCGTACCTACAACAATGAGTCATTCTTGCTCCGACAAATGACATTGTTGATGAGATAAATAACTACATGATATGCTTGATTCTAAGAGTAGAACAGTGTCCGGTAAGCAGGCAATCAACAGAAATTACTCAACTCTACCCAATTGAATTCCTAAACAAGCTGCAATTTCCAGGAATTCTTAATGAAAGTAGTCGGCCCGACAATCTTGCTGAGGAGCATAAACCAAGCAGCTGGCCCATGCAACGACACAAGGCTCACAGTGACCCGAATTCAAAGGTGTATCATTGAAGCGAGAACTATAATGGGAATAAACATTGGTGAAAAGGTAAACATCCTAAGAATTGAGATGTCACCATCAAACACAACCTGGCCCTTCACCTTAAGACGACGGCAGTTTCCCGTTAAGGTCTGTTTTGCAATGACAATCTACAAGACTCAAGGCCTGACATTTGATCAAGTTGGAGTCTACTTACCGGCGCCCGTCTTCAGCCATTGGTAGCTTTATGTAGCAGTCCCACGAGTTAGAAGCCGTAAAGGGTTAAAGATAATGATTCCAAAATCAACAAAAGAAGAAGAAGTAATAAATGAGACAAAAAATGTCGTCTACAAAGAGATATTTGAGGATGTATGAGAAATTGAATTTAAAACATATTTTACATTTCATGTTTAGTGTTCCTAAGTTCGTATGAAAAAATATGTTTGAGTTTTCACAGTTTATTCCACCAAGAATTACTTATACTATATGCTTGCTTTTTACAATTAAAAAAAAAACCACGTGAACTTTGTTCTATTTCATGTGTACCAAACTCTCAAGACTACCTCTCCTTCCGATGCTTTGCACTCTGTTTGTGCCTATATAAATTGGAATATGAAAGCATTATTGTGATATGTGCAGGTCAAATAGTTGAAACTAAAAGTATGCTGATTAATATTTTTAATGTATGGAGGATTACAATATCAACACTGGAATTCCATTGTTTCTCCAACACATGCATATCAAGGAGACAAGGAACAATTCATTCGCCTGCCTCAACCAAGAAACCTGTAAGCTCTAAACGTACAAAAGCTTAGCATACTCAAAGAGTGTCCTTTATAATGAATCTGGTACGGAGTTTGAACAAAACCCCTGCTTTTACTCTATGTGTATGTTGTGTTGCCCCTAGAGTATATGTAGTATTGATCATACAATTAATTTTCCATTTTCAGCAACTTATTTAGGCTCTGTGTGATTGGACTGCATTTTTCTGATCTGATTTGATTTGATTTGATTTGAATTGAATTGATCTGATTTGATTTGATTTGAATAAACTTGATTTGATTTGAACTCAATTAATTGATATATTAATTGCAATTAGACGAATTAATAACTAGAAATATACTAGATTTATTGATTGTTATATGGATAATTCTGATTTAATTTGATTTGATTTGAATAAAATTGACCTGATTTGATTTGATTGAATAAATCTGATCTGATTTGAAAACACTATTGAATAAGTTGAATCGCACATGACCTTAATCTCCCATACGAAAAACATGCAGCAGCCAAATCATTACCCTCTACCGGATGACAAACTTCACACACCCTCTCAAGTACGATTCCATACTTTATACTACAAATTTTAATCTTTTCAACCTTTAGATTTAGATAATTTGTCTTATCTTAGTGGTTCAAGTTACTTACATATGCCAGCTTAATGCCCTCATATATAACGTATAGTTTTAGGTCAGAGTAAGTCATCGATGTGCACACACTAACATATACTGAATCCCTCTAAAGATAAATGTTGCGGCAAAACCACAAAAACACACATGCCAAACTTATTGGAGATGTATTATTTCCAAACTCACACTAAGTGGAAGACTTGGGATACACAAAAGCAGCACATAACTAGTGGAAAAAAAACCCTAAACGTAAACATCTCCAAAACAACCGTCGTGGATTACTCAATTATGATGACCCACTTATCTCCCTCCCAAACCTGATGAAGGTAAATCTCATGACAGAAATGATAAGATGTTTTATCGCACATTTCAAATTTAAAGTTATATAATCCTTCAACTTCACCGATACCAACAATCCTTCCCAGTCACCAACCATCATCCGCTATAACCTCAACCAAATCCCCGTTGAAAAATTTCGTACTATTAATTTGAGGAGGAATGGGGCGTACATCTGAAAGACGGATCATTTCCCTTAGAGGGAACATGTCATTCTCCTCAAGCAATTCATCAAACTTCACATAGAGCCCATCATTGTTAAAAAAAAAACGAGATAGTTGCCACAAGAAAAGAACCGAGAAAACTAAGTGCAGCCAACACTTCCACTTTGTTACCTCTCTTGAAATTCGAGCCTTTATTGCGCAAATCAAGAGAATAATCAGAGAATAGAGAATGTCAGAATTTTTGGGTGTGTGTGTAAGAACCTGATTTTGATGGGTCATAAAGGGGGTATTTATAATGATATAGGGGGACCTAGGAATAATCCTAGGTTTCCCCACTCCATCTTGACCCTTTATTCCCCTTCCATCCAAGAGCTGTCCTTCAAAGAGGCTTTTTGCATGATATGGGCTTTACTAAGGTTTACTTTACTAAGGGCTATGGCCCAACCACAAAGTGGTACTAACAAAGCCCCTCGGATCTTGGTCGCGCCCCTCGCTGTCAGCAAGGTCGGACTCATCGGGGGTGACCAGGGTACGACCCTTGGCCGCCCTTTATCAAGGTGTTCGAAAATTACACCCTTTTCGAGTCCTCGATCCCTCGTCTGGGAGAGCTCGAAAATTTCACCCCTTTCCGAGGGAGTGATGGCTCGAACCAAGAATTTGTTCGAAAATTTCACCCTTTTCGAGTCCTCGATCCCTCGCCTGGGAGAGCTCGAAAATTTCACCATTTCCGAGAGAGTGATGACTCGAACCAAGAACATGTTCGAAAATTTCACCCTTTTCGAGTCCTCGATCCCTCGCCTGGGAGAGCTCGAAAATTTCACCCTTTCCGAAGGGAAGGGTTCTTCGCATTGCCTCGAGCCCCTGGCTCGGTGTTAGCAATTAGTAATTCCCGAAAATATTATTTGCAATTAAATTTTGAATTACCGAAATTTTAAATTTCGAAAATTTCAAAATTTAAATATTGCAATTATTATTCTCGGGAGTTGGCGGAAATTTGAACAGTTTCCTATGCCAACCGTCCCTAGATTCCCACAAAAGCAACCTCGGGAACACGCGAAAACTTTTCGTCTCCTGTGCCGTAATGATGACTGACGGCCGTTGGGAAGTTGTGTAAAAACATGCGCTTTTACCATTTTGCCCCTAACTTCACCCTCCTATAAATAGGGGAGTTTTACTCAAATCATTTTCACTTTCAATCATAATCACTCTCATTTCCAAAGTTTTCTTCGTAAATCACCAAAGCCCCGAGCTTTATCCGAGTCCATTCCGAGGCACCTGCGAGCCGCTTTCGAGTCAAAGATCTTCCTTTTCCGACGATATTTTCCCTCGATTTCCTTCGGCTTTCTCCTTTTCCGCTACTCCGGCTATATTTCCGGTAAGTTCGTCTTTTATACTTGCTTTTATTGCTTACTTTTGCACTTTGTCCGGCTTATTTCCATTGTTGCCGTTGTCATTCTTCTTGTCCGATGACGATCCCGGGTTGTCGGTCCCGCTCCGGCGGCAAAAAGATGCCAGCCGAGCGTTCTGGGATTGGGAACCCAGATAACACCCGACACACCCGCTCGGTTTCGAGGTCGGCGATGAGAAGCGGTCTACCCTTCGCGCCAACTCGCTTCTCTCGCATCGATCCTTCGATCTTCTCGACTTTTGTCGACCCGTCGAGTGTTGGGTGTTGTAGATCCGTCATCGGGGAAGGTGAGGGGTAACGGCTCGCACACAGCGAGTCCATAACTACCTTCTCTTTTTCTCAGATGGCGCGTATCAAACAGACTGTTCGGGTGCACCCGGGGGGTATGAACGACCCGAGGAGGGCTCGAGATGCCTATATGCCTAACTCGGTCGTTTATCCCTCGCAGGAACCCCCCGAATTCATGCCTCCTCGACAAGCTGTCCGAGTCACCAACAACACCTTTACTAAAGCAACAATCGACCCGGTCTGGCGTGCGACGCAAACACCCGAGGTCGTTAAGGCTTTCTGCGAGGCCCATCATATTGAGGACCCACTCGTACTGGTCGTGTCAGACGAGGGGTCAGTCTGCTCCGAGCCTCCGAGGAACTGCCTCGGTGTATACGCACAGGCCTTCGCCTACGGGTTCCGAGTGCCCCTCCATCGGTTTTTGGAAGATGTATATAACCACTATAACGTCTGCCCTTCGGAGCTCACCATTAACGCACACATTACCCTTTCGGGTTTTGTGATGACCTCTCGGTGTGCCCGCATTCCACTTTCTCTCAACCTTTTCCGATCCCTTCACAACATCTCAAACGACCAATGGGGATTCAAGAACTTTGCCGTTCGCGGCGCAACCAACACTTATAGCATAGTAACCCATCCTCCGAAGCCCCAGAAGGGACCGGAGTGGAAGAGGAGATTTTACTGGCTTACCACTGCTGACGGTTCGCCTCTCAGCGACAAAATTGGAGTGCCCCTTCGGTCATCGGGCTCCAAGGACGTGAACAACTCCCTCCCTCGGCTTAGCGAGGCGGAGGAGAGTTGTGCCGAATACTTCTATCAGAAACTGAATCCCGAGCTCGAGGACCTCACCTGGGTCCCGCACGAGGAGATGCTGAATAAGTATTTCTGGCTGGCGTATTCGGGCTTAATCTTTACTGACAATAAGGAGGAAGAGAGTAGGTCTCGTGTTGCGTTCGTCTTGCTTTTCGCGTTGTCTCTTCGAATTACTAACCATTTTTGTTTTTCGCAGAGCGTATCAGCGACTCGGTGTCGAGGAAGTTTCACCGTTGGCATAAGGACATGCCGAATCTCAACCGTCTAATGGCTCAGAGAGCCCGAAGGCAGAGTGGTCGGAGTCAGCGAGAAGCGGCTCAGGAACCAGCTGTTCAGCCTCCTCCTCGGGGTGAGCGAGTCCGATCGACCGGGAGTCGCTCAGCTGATGAGCGAGCGACTCAGTCGCCTCGTCCTCCTCCTTCCGGCACGGCTCCTCCTCGGACTCCACAGGGGACCCCGTCTCGCACCTCCTCGGAGCTGCCTTTACAAGCGACTCCTGTTCGCATGCATGCACCGGTCGGAACCAGTGCGAGAACTGTTCCGAGGCAGAGGACCTCTGGCATCGTCCTTCAAGAGCCTACTTCGGCTGGCTTCCAGGCGGTTTCTCTCTCGTCTTCCGAAGGCGAGGAGGCTGAGGTAACTTCTTCGCTTTTGATGCTTTACCCTTGTATATTTTAGTGATAACTCTTAACTGATGTTCCCCCTTCAGGCTCGACGCCAAGAGAAGAGGCCTCTCGACGAGGGCGAGACATCGGCTCCAAAGAGGCAGGACGTTGGCGGTTCGGCTGCTCAGACACGTAAGATTTTGGAAGAATTTGAACAACTGGTAATAGAATCCGCAAGGGATCTTTCTAACTCTGGATTGCTTGCTGATGTAGTGGCTCAGCTCGAGGCGATGACAGCGCCTCTTCTACCTGACATGTCGAGGGTCGCAGCGGCGGTTCACGACACTGCTCGGGACTTTCCTTTCTGCCCTGACTGGGCTCGACGGGCGGTCTCGCAGATGATGCAGGTATCCTATAGTCTCGTTCGGCTTGTTCCTTTCTCTTTTTACCTGTTTCATTTTCTAACTTCTTTTTTCCTTAGGCGACTGTCCTCATGTGCCAAGGTGAGCTGCATCTCGCCCAGCAGGCTGAAGGAGGGTCTTGGAAGGAGAAGTGACTCGCTGCCGAGGCCAAGCTGAAGGAGATCGAGGCAGCAAAGGATGAGCTCGAGCAGTCGCTGGTCGAGGCCAAGAAGAATGTGGCCGACTGCCACAAGCACAACGAGGAAGCTGTCGCTGCGATGTCTGCGGCCGATGCCAAGGCTAGCTCGCTCGCTGCCGAGGTGGAGAGGGCGAAAGCCGATGCGGACCAGCTAAGCCTTAAGCTGGTCAACGCATCCAGCCATGCCTCTCTCTGGGCGAGGCGGGCCTGCTCGGCCGTTTCGACCTTCCTGTCTTCCAATGGCTACAATTATCTTAGCAATTTGGACAAGGCAGCTGCGAAGCAGGAGGGGATCGAGCTGGGCCTGCAGCTGGGTTGGTCGGCATTGGTGAAGATTGTCCAGGGCAGAGACGACTTCGATCTCGACCGCAAGGAGTTCGAAGACACCTTCCGCTCGGAGCTCGACGCGCATAATGACGCCGAAGCGGGTGCATCTCCTGAGGAAGGCGAGCTCAACGAGGAGGACATCGAGGCCCTCGAAGCAGCTGCAGCGGCCGAGGAGGCAAATGCGAAGAAGGAGTTGTTCGAGCTGCCTGAGGCCTTCGACTTCACCACTCCTGCCGAGGAACCTGCCACCAACACCAACACTTAGTATTTTTAATTTCAATTGGGCTGCTTAGCCTTGTACTCGTACAATTTTATTTCTTGTTTGTTTGTTGCCCTCTCGAGGGCTTTCAATTTGACAATTCGGCTCGGAACCGCCCATTTTCAAGGGTGTTTGGTTCCGAGACCCTTATTTAATCACTGCGATTCACACAACTCGTGCCTTGTTTTAATTTTATCTGGTCATCCATGGGTGGTCTCGCCCTCGAGGCGAATGCCTCTTCGGGATTAAGTGCTCGTTGCCTTAACCGCGAAGACATTCGACTCCTCGCATGGATGTCGTATTTTTCGGCTAAGTTGCCTTGTTCGTTTGTCCCGCTCGAGAAGCGAGCGCATGCACTCGGTCGAAGCCTTTTGGTTTTCGGCCTTCGAGGGGAGGCTTCGCACAAGCCTCCTTACCCGAGTTGAAGTTTAAGGTGCTACGGGATCTCATCCTTCGTAGCCGAATGTGTTCTTAGCTGAACTTTATTCGACGCGAGCCCTAGTTGGGAAAGCGTGTCGCTACCAAGGTGGGGCAACTTCAACCTGCTCCGAGCGATTGTTGTATCCAACAATGCCTTCGACCTTGGTAGGGCAATTTATAGACTCTTGTCTTCGGCAAGAATGCCTTCGAGCGACTTCTCGCATGGGTAGTTGCACTCGGCTCACCTCTTCCGAGGGGCTACAATGCATGCATTTCGAGTGTACTCCCATGCGAGCGATTGCGCCCTTGTCTCGCGTTTTTAACGCCCTTCCGAGTGTGTTCCCTTTTGGGAACTGCACTCGGTTTTCCTTGTATTCCGTCGAAGCAATCGACTTGTTTCTGATGTGGAGTTGTCGACTCCTCGTCGACTCGCGAAGCGGGGGTTGGGGTTTTTGACACTTAGTTTCTGACTAACGCTGTGGCGCTCGGCCTTTTATTGATTGATACTTAAAAACAAATACAACACTTGGCCCTCGGCCTAATGATAAACAAAAATATATGAAAATGCTTCGCAACATGCGAGCCTTAACTTAGGATAATGACGCGACACTAAGGATAGTACTTTTTGAGGTTATAGAGGTTCCAGGGCCTCTTCACCATCTCACCTTCCAAGGTGCTCAATCGAAAAGTACCCACCTTCACCTGTTCGACCACCAGGTATGGGCCTTCCCACTTACCCTTCAACTTCCCACCAGGGATCTTCTTGCCTGTAGCTTTGGCGTTTCGAAGGACCATATCTCCTACCTCCAACTTCCTTGGTAGAACCATGCGATTGAATGCTTTAGCCATCTGCTGCTTCTGTCTTTCGGCTTTCATGAGTGCATTCCCTCGGCACTCGGGGAGAAGGTCGAGCGCGGCTCGCAGCTCAACTTCATTCTCCTCGGGCTCGTAGGTACTTATGCGAACAGATTTGGCCTCGCATTCAATCGGCAATACAGCATCCGAACCATATACTAGCTGGAAAGGGGTCTCGCCTGTGGCTCGCTTCGTAGTGGTGCGAAGCGCCCATAGGACACCAGGTAGCTCCTCGACCCATTTCCCTTTCGCTCCTTCAACCATGGTTCGCAACCCATGTAAGATTATCTTGTTGGAGGACTCAGCTTGCCCGTTCGCTTGCGGGTATGCGACCGAGGTGTAGCAGGTTTGGATGTCATATCCTGCACAATACTCTTTGAAATCATTACTGTCGAACTGGGATCCGTTATCAAATGTGAACATCCGAGGGACCCCGAACTTGGTGATGATGTTCCTCCAGACGAAGTTGATCACATCTCGGTCAGTGATCCTTTCCAATGGTTCGGCCTCGACCCACTTGGTGAAGTAGTCGACGGCCACAATGATAAACTTCTTCCGAGAGAAACTCTTTGGGAAGGGTCCAAGGATGTCCAAGCCCCATCTTGCGAATGGTAGAGGTGTCGAAATTGGCTTGAGCTGGGTGGGAGGCCTCTTGCTGATCGGCCCGAACCGTTGGCATTTGTGGCAATGCTTGATAAGTTCGGCCGCATCAGTCTGCATGGTTGGCCAGAAGAATCCGGCTCGCAACGCCTTCGAAGCCGTTGCTCGAGCCCCTATGTGGCCCCCACACTCTCTAAAGTGGATTTCCTTTAAGAGGTACTTCCCCTCGACCGGATCGACACATTTTAGGTATGGGTGGACATACCCCTTCTTGTACAGCTCGCCACCGACAAGTGTGAACCACTCGGCCCTCCTCTCTACTTTCTTTGCCTCCTTCGGATCGCTCGGAAGTTCTCCGTCCTTCAGGTAGGCCAGCAGCGGTTTCATCCACTCGGGACTCCGATTGAGGACCAGCACAGTAGCGGTCCGATCAATGCTTCTAAACGGCAACAGCTCCCACTTAACAACCCTTGGTCGGTCGCTGAGCGAAGAGCTGGCCAGTCGAGCCAACGCATCTGCTTGTTGATTCTCGGACCGAGGGATCTGCTCGATTTCGAAGCGTTCGAGCTTCTTAGTGAGCCCTCGGACTTTGTCCCTGTATTCAGCCATGTGGTCCTTCGCTTCAAACTTGTCCTTTAGCTGGTTCACCACAATAGCTGAATCGGAGAATGCCTTCACACCAGTAGCCCCTGCCGCAAGGCACATCTATATTCCCGCAACGAGGGCCTCATACTCTGCCTCGTTGTTGGTCGCCTCGAAGCCGAAGCGGAGTGCGTATTCCGACCTCTCCCCACCGGGGAGTATGACGATCATACCGGCTCCGCTTCCAGCTGAATTCGATGAGCCATCCACATACAGTGTCCATTGCTCTTTCATCGGCCCCTCTGGCTCGTTGAAGGCTGCTTCGACCACGAAATCGGACAATGCCTGCCCTGCGAGGCGGCGCCTCGGCTCATACTCGATGCCATGGCTCTTTAGCTCGCATGCCCATCGAGGCAACCTTCCATTCCCATCAAGGTGGTTCAATATCTTCTCCAGTGGATAGTTCGTTCGGACAATAACTTTGTGGCTCTGAAAATAAGGTCGGAGGCGTCGGCTCGTTACGAGCAAGGCCAGGGCGAGCTTCTCGAGCGGAGGGTATCGCAGCTCGGCCCCCGCGAGGGCATGACTCACATAATAAACTGGGCTCTGGACCTTCTCGCGTTCCACAACCAACACGGCTCCGACCGCTTGCTCGTTCGCTGACAGATACAAGTACAAATCCTCCTTCTCTCGAGGCACAGATATCTTAGGGATGTTGACAAGGTACTGCTTCAGCTCCTGGAATGATTTCTCGGCCTACTCATCCCATTCGAAATTCTTCTTCTTTTTGAGAGCGGCGAAGAACGGGAGGCATCGGTCGGCCGACTTCGCAATGAAGCGTCCGAGGGCTGCTACGCAACCCGTTAACCGTTGCACATCCTTTACGTTCTTTGGAGAAGGCATATCCACAATAGCCTTAATTTTCTCAGGGTTCGCATCGATGCCTCTCTGGCTCACGAGGAACCCGAGACACTTCCCTGTCGTTACCCCGAAGGCACACTTCTTCAGGTTCAGCTTCATCCCGTACTTCTTCAACGTCTCAAACGTCTCTCGCAGATCCTTGTAGTGATCGCCGGTTCGGACACTCTTCCCAATCAGGTCGTCAACATATGGTTCCATGTTCCTACCAATCTGTTCCTTGAACAATTGGTTCACCAACCTTTGGAACGTGGCTCCAGCATTCTTTAGTCCGAACGGCATCACTCGGTACATATACACCCCGAGCAGTGTGATAAACGCAGTTTTGGCTCGGTCCTCCTCTGCCATCGGGACCTGATGGTATCCCGCATATGCATCCATGAAGCTCAAGAGTTCATGCCCCGAAGTGGAGTCGACCAACTGATCCATCCGAGGCAGCGGCTGACCATCCTTCGGGCAAGCCTTGTTCAGATTCGTGAAGTCGACGCACATTCTCCACGACCCGTTCGGCTTCTTCACCAACACCACGTTGGAGAGCCAAACCGGGTATGTGCATTTCTCGATATAACGAGCCCCGAGTAGTCGGTCGACTTCTTCCTTGATTGCATTCGCTCGCTCCGAGCCGAAATGCCTCTGCTTCTGGTGGACGGGCCTCTTCGATGGATCAGCGTTCAACTTGTGAGTGATGACCGTGGGGTCGAGCCCTGGCATCTCCTCCACAGCGAACGCGAACACATCCTTAAATTCTCTCAGCAGGGACACGAGAGGGGCCTTGACTTCCGGTTCGAGGGTCTTACCCACTCGAACCGTTCGGTCGGCTCTTTCCTCTTCCAGTGCCACGTCCTCCGTCAGCTCGGACAATAGCGGCTCGGCCATCATCTGTGACGTACAACATCAACAGACCCAAGGGAAAAACTAGCCCTGCAATATCATTCAGTAACGGTCGCCCCACCACGATGTTGTAGGCGCATGGTATGTCAATGATGACGAATTCAACATGGGCTCGCCTCATGTCGGCTCCTTCGCCAATAGCTCCTGGGAGGCGAATTGTCCCCATCGGGTAGATGGTTTGCCCTCCGAAGGCAACTATTGGCTCGCGAAGGGGCGTGATGTCCTTCGCCGTATACTTCAACTTTCGGAGACACTCAAAAGTCATGATGTTTACCGACGAGCCCGTGTCCACCAAGGACCTTCTCACTTGCTTGTTCGCCACCTGCATGGTGATTACCACCGGATCATCATGAGGTGACCGAACGTTCTTCACATCTGATTGCTTAACAGTCATAGTTGGGATTTTGATTTCGGGAAGCACCGTCGCGACCGAGTTGACGAAGAGCCTCCAATTGGTCTTTCGACCCCGGCGGCTCGGTCCTCCGCTAGCGAAGCCTCCCGAGATTGTATTGATAACGCCAGGGCTCCGAGCCCTGGCTCCATTTCCTGCCTGGCCCCCACTGTGAGCGCCTCTTTGATTGTTCTGCTTGTATCGATCCCTTTGGCCCCTCAGGCGCTTCAGGTATCGGTTAAGCAGTCCATTGTCAGCCAGTCGGTCGAGCGCCTCCTCAAGGTCTCTGCAGCTGGCTGTGGCATGACCATTCTCCATGTGATATTCACAAAATGCTCCCATGTTTCTCTGATCGTCCTGTGTCATGGGTCGAGGAGCCCTTAACTGGTCCGACTCCTTGATCGCCATGAACACAGTCCGGAGCGAAGTGTTGAACCGGTACGGTTTCTTGTTATGTACTGGGGGTCCAAGTCGATTCTGGGGTCGGACCCGAGAGGCTGAGGGCTCGCCATATCCCGACCGGTTCACAAGGGCAGCATTGATGTGAGCGGCCGCTCGCTTGTATGCTTGCTCGAGCGTCTTGGCCTCTCGCTTTACCAGGTCATACTTGCATTTTCCCTCGTTCATGCCGTGCACCAGTGCGCTTACACCCATCTCATCGGTTAGGTTGGCAATGTGTGTGGCAGTCGAGCGGAACCTCTGGATATAGTCATCAAGGGACTCCTTGTCTCCTTGCTTTACCGCTGTCAAGTGGATCGGCGTCTTCTTCCTCGTCTTACTGGTCACGAAGTGGCCAGTAAACTTCTTCTTCAACCCGGACCACGAACAGACGCTACCCGGTGGCAACTTATCGAACCACCGTTGCGCAATCCCAGTCAGCGTGGTCGGGAACAGTCGGCAAATAGTCGCCTCATCCTCAGTCATATAACCAATGTTGTGCATATACGAAAAAATATGGTCGAACGGGTCCTCGACCCCGTTGTACTCGGTCATCTTGGGCTTCTTAACCCCAGGCACCCTCTCGGCCTCTAATATCCACCTTGCGAAGGGTGAATCAGCAGTGAACGTTCTCTTGGTTCGATGCGACCTGTGGGAGTGGTGCTTCGAACTGGCCTCGCTTTCCGAAGCAGACTCCGACTCATCACTCGAACTATCCGAGTCGATTTGTCGGGTCGCGCTTCTAGAAGGCTTGGACGCATGTGACCTCCTGCGAGGCGAGTGCGACCTCCTGGCACTTCCTCGGGGCCGCTCTTCGTGGGTCTTGGCTCGCCCTCGGGGTGCCTCCTCCTCGACCAAGACCCCTTTGCCTTTGTCTCTGGCACCGACCTCCTGGTGCTTCCTCCGCGAGGCCTGGGTCGCATCTATCTCCTCTCTTCTTCGCTTAAGGGTGTTTATGGTATCTCTCAACTCTGTTCTGGGGGGATGATTGTCATAGATCGCTTTGATCTTCTGGACGGCCGCCGCCGTTCGCTGGGAAGGCGTCTTTCGAGGCCCGCGCTTGTGCTTGCTCGATGCGGGTATCGCCTCGACAGCAGGTGTCTCAACCTGAGCGGCCATTCGCTTCTCCAGCTCAGCCATGCGCTCGCTCATTTGGTTCTGCCTCTCGGCCTGCTCCTTCAGCTTGGCTCGGGCATCGAGGAGCTCCTTCATCATAGCGATCTCTTGGGGGCGTGCCCTGCTTTCCATCACTTCTTCCTCGTACTCCTCATCGTACGCCTCTACGTTCTCCTCGGGTAGCGGCTGTGCTCCCCCTCGGGGCGCTGACCGCTCATCCTCGAGCGCCCTTGACGTGCCCTTGCCGGGGGCGCCAAGACGCGAGGGATTAGGGTCAGCGAGTCCCTGGACAGGAGTCTCGCTCACCACAGCACCTCTCGATCTTGCGGGTCGGCCTCTCGGTGCCATCTCTTCTCGATTCACTCCCGGCTCGGGTATTCTCGCGCGGCTAGTCTTGCGAACTGTCCCCACAGACGGCGCCACTTGATGGATGTGAGTTCTTCGAAGGACAGTTGCTCGGCTTGCCTCGGGAAGTACCTGCACAAAAGGGAGCCCGGTTTTCACCAGGCGTCGCCCCTCCGACGATCAAGTCAGTGAGGGGTCTCGGAAGAGGGTGGCAAATAAGACAAAGAGAGCCTTTATTGCGCAAATCAAGAGAATAATCAGAGAATAGAGAATGTCAGAATTTTTGGGGGTGTGTGTAAGAACCTGATTTTGATGGGTCATAAAGGGGGTATTTATAATGATAGAGGGGGACCTAGGAATAATCCTAGGTTTCCCCATTCCATCTTGACCCTTTACTCCCCTTCCATCCAAGGGCTGTCCTTCAAAGAGGCTTTTTGCATGATATGGGCTTTACTAAGGTTTACTTTACTAAGGGCTATGGCCCAACCACAAAGTGGTACTAACACCTTAATCCCTAAAGTGGCTCAACCCTCTACAATCATGGAATTCAGACCAATAGCCTGCTGCAGCACTATTTACAAGTGCATTTCTAAGATCATTTGCAACAGACTAGGTGAAATTCTCCCTGATATAATAAGTGTATCAAGGTGCCTTTGTGAGAGGAAAGGATATTGTGGAAAACATTATTATATGCCAAGACTTAGTGAGAAAATACAACAAGAAAGGGATCTCTCCAAGATGCCTAATGAAAATTGAGCTGAGTAAAGCTTATGATACTGTAGAGTGGAAGTTTGTGAAGCAGATGATGCAAGCTCTAAACTTCCCTAAAAAGATGATAAAGCTTATTATGGAGTGCTTGAGTAGTCCTTCCTACACTCTGGCATCAAATGGGACTCAATTTGGATTATTTAAAGGGAAGAGATGGTTAAGGTAAGGAGATCCTCTATCTCCTCTCCTTTTCACAATATGCATGGAGTATCTCACAAGGATTCTAAATGTAGTTGGAGAAAGGAAGGAGTCTAGATTCCACCCTCAATTCAATAAGATTAAACTAAACCATCTTTGCTTTGCTGATGATCTTCTCCTTTTCTGTAAAGGAGAAGTAAATCCATAATGTTGATTCTAAGAGCCTTCTCTAATTTCTCAAAGGCTACTGGTTTATGTATGAGTCCTGCTAAATCTGATGTATACTTTGCAGAAGTGAATCATCAGATTAGACATGAGATTCTATATCTGTCAGGTTGTAAGGAAGGCTCCTTACCATTCAAATACTTGGGGATAAGGATAACTGTTGGGAGATTATATGTTTTGGATTGTAACACTTTATCTGAGAGGATTATTAAAAGGATTGGAGACATTGGTTCTAGGAATCTGTCATATGCTGGTAGGCTGGCCTTGGTGAAAGCAGTGCTCATCAATTTACATTCATACTGAGTTAGGGTGTTTGGGTCGCCTAAAACTGTGCTAAGGAAGATTGCTGGAATATGTAGAAACTTCCTTTGGGATGGAACTGGTCACATGATAAGGGTTCCCCTAGTGGCTTGGGATGAAACTTGTAAACCAAAAAATGCAGGGGGACTGAATTATTGACATATATGAGTGGAACAAAGCAAGTGTAGGGAAATATGTCCACTAGATATATAAAAAAGGCGACTTCCTCTGGATTAAGTGGATTCGTAGTATTTATTTGAAAGGAGAGCAGTAGGGGAGCTACTCTCCACCGGAAGACACTAGCTGGTATTGGAAGAAGTTGTGTAAGACTAAGGAGCAAATCAAGCACTTCAGCTCAGATTGGGAAAAAGTTGAATACACTACAACAAAGTGCTATAAGTGGTTAAAGGGTGAGCACAACAAGGTTGGCTGGAATAACATGATCTGGGGTAGACACTACTCTATCCCTAGGTCTAGCTTTATTGCCTGGTTAGCCACCAAAGAGAGACTACAAATGAAGGATAAGCTATGGAAACTTGGCATCTCTGATGATGACAAATGCCTTATCTGTCAAGCTGATACAACATGCCATCAACACCTGTTTTTTAAGTGCCCTTTCAGCTCTCAGTGCCTACAGAAGATGTGCATCAAGGTCAATATCATGATCCTTGATAGTGACTCTGTAAACTGGTGTTCGAGGAAGAGCTTTGATTCAAGGATAAAGAGACAAGTCTTAGGAGCTTTGATCTGCAATCTGATATACTACATCTGGTATGCAAGGAATAAATGCAGATTTGAGCTAGTGCTTTGGCATCCAAAAGTAGTGGTAAAGAAAGCATTTGATGAAGTCAAATCCAGATTGAGGCACACAACTCATAATCTAAGTGTTAAAGATAGGAAGTGGCTTGAATGTAGAGAGTTATTGTAACCTCGAAGCTTTTGTATTTTTGGAATTTTAAACTTGTCATGTTTTTGTTGCGACTCAGGGGAATGCCCCTCGGAACTTTGTAATATATTTCTTGAGCAATATACTTACCTTTCAACAAAAAAAAAAAAAAAAAAAAAAAAAAGAAATATCACTTCTCAAAGTGATATGGATGATATCAACAATTGCTGTGTTGAATGCAAAATGGTGGATTTGAGAAGTAGTGGATGTGAATTGACCAGGACCCATAACCAAGATGGGTCTGATAGAATCTGGGCAAAGCTAGACAGAGCCCTGGAAAATCAGATCTGGGTAAATCAATTTTCCAATTCATTTGCAGAATTTTTACCTCAGGGGATATCTGATCATTCCCCTGTCCTAATCACTGTCCTGGATGCTCCAAAAATCAGAAAACTGTTTAGATTTCTTAATTGTTGGAGAGATCATGGTGATTATGACTCTATTATTGATCAAGCCTAGAGGAGGAGGTGCATATGAGGTCCAATTGACAGGCTCTTTTATAAGCTAAGGAATACCAAACAAACTTTAATCATGCTTAATAAGAAGGAGTTCTCTAATCTCACTCAGAGGGTCAATGATTGCAAAATCAGCTTGATTCTCTCCAAGCTGATTCAGTCAAAGACCCTAATAACCCTGACTTGGAGAGGAAAGTGGAGGAAACTAAGGAGAAATACTGCAAGCTCAAGAGGGCAGAAATTAGCATGCTTAGCCAAAGGGCAAAAATAACTCACATTCAATTGGTAGATAGCAATACTTGCTACATACTTTTATGCAAAAATTGCTGAAAGGAAGCATCAGAGTACAATTGTGAGGATCAAGGATGAAAATGGAGTTCTCTAGACACAGCCTGAGAACATTGCAAAGGCTTTCATCAATAACTATAAAGGTCTTCTTGGAACTGATTCTCATGTTAAGGATTTGGAACAAAATTTTGTGAAACAGAGAAGATGTCTTTTAGATGATTTACATGATTTCCTAACCAGAGATGTAACCCCTGAGGAAATTAAAGGAGCTCTCTTCAGTATTCATCCCAAAGAGCCGAGGACAAGATGGGTTCAATGCTGGATTTTTCCAAGGGTCTTGAAATACTGTGAGTAAGGATTTAATTGCTGCAGTAATAGATTTTTCCAGTAACATGCATACGCCAAGGAAGGTCAATGCAACAATGGTTACTTTGATTCCCAAAAAGGCTAATGTTGAAGCAGTCACTGATTATAGACCCATTGCTTCCTGCTCCACAGTATATAAGGTGATCAGTAAAATTTTGGCAAACATGCTTAAGGAGACTCTCTCCAGTTTGATTGGGGATGAACAAGCTGCTTTTGCTGCTGGCAGGAACATTTTTGATAATGTTGTACTCTCTCAAGCTTTGGTTAAAGGGTACACTAAAAAAGGTACCTATCCTAGATGTCTAATTAAAGTAGACATTAGGAAAGCCTTTGATACCCTAAACTGGGCTTTCATTAAGAGTATGCTCATAGCTCTTAACTTTCCAAGAAGATTTATTGATTGGATATGCAAATGCATTACAACTACTTGGTTTTTTATCAAAATAAATGGTGTTTATGAAGGGTTTTTTTTAAAGGGAAGAGTGGTATTAGGCATGGGTGACTACCTCTCTCCACACATATTTGTTCTAAGTATGTAGATACTCTCAAGATATCTTGGGGTTATGCATACGCAGGCACAATTTTCTACCACCCTCAATGTGCCAGGATCAGGCTCACCCATCTGACCTTTGCAGATGATCTGATGATCTTTGTCAGGGGTGATGTGCCTTCAGTCTCTGCTGTTATGTCTTGCTTAGACACTTTTGCTGATATATCAAGTCTGCAGGCAAACCATTCCAAAACAGACATTTATTTTGGTGCGGTGGAGAATGTGATAAAATAGCAGATTCTCAGCTGTACAAGTTTCCCAGAAGGTCTCTTTCCCTTCAGGTACCTTGGAATTCCTCTAAATTCCTCCAGACTGAGGAATGAGATGTATAATCAGCTTATGCAAAAAATTCACATTACTGTGAAACAGTGGACAGCCCTAACCCTTTCTTAGGTTGGGAAGTGTTAGTTAATCAATTCCATTATCTTTGGAATCGAGAATTTTTGGTGTAATAATGTCCTGCTTCCCATAGAGGTTATCAAAAGCATACACAAGATTTGCAAGAACTATGTCTGGAACATAGGCCCTGATCAAAGGAGGGTGCAATACAAGAGGTGGATCAGCATTTGTTCACCTAAAACTGAAGGAGGGATGGGAATAAAAGAAGTCTTATCATGGAATAAGGCTTTGATTTGCAAGTAGTTTTATAGAATTCACATGAATAAGGACGGAATCTGGGAGAAATGGATAAGGGCTTACTAGATGAGAAGTTGTACTTTGGAAAGCATAACTTCTAAAAAATATGACTTAGAAAACTGGAAAAGTGTTGTCAAGGTAAAGAATGAGCTGCTGTCATGGTTAGGTGAAGGCGTGAAGCTGATACTCTGGAGCAGCTGCTAGATAGGTGGACTAAAAATGGGAAGTTCAATGTTCAGGCTGCTTATGAGCATTTTAGGACCAAGTATACTCAGGTGGCTTGGCACAAGATTGTTTGGTAGAGTGTCAATCTTCCCAAACAGAGTTTCATAGCTGCCTTGGCTATGCAGAAGAAGTTAGCCACTGTTGATAATATGCTGAAGAGGGGATTTGTTGTTGTGAATAGATGTTGGCTGTGCAAGAAAGCAGCAGAAACACATCAGCATCTATTCAAATGCACCTAATCGACAGAAGTATGGAGTGCAGTAAAGATTTGGAACAGAATAAATCATCCTCACAATAACATGATAAGAGCTGCTAGCTATTTTAAAAAGAAGGCTAATAAGAGACATTGGAAATATAGATGGGCATTATGCAGTTTTAATGCTGCAATCTACCTCCTGTGGCAGGAAAGGAATTGTAGGCTGTTTGGTGAGCAGGAACACACCACAAATTGGCTCATTAGACAGCTTAAATTCATCGGCAAATGCACGTGGTGTCACTGAGTTTTTACGTTTTGCACATGGTGTCCCTACTTTTGAAACTATTACTCTCTGGTGTCCCTCACGTTTACACAACGCGACACGTGGTGTCCCTGTGTCTAACTCTATTAACAGAATTCCGTTAAGTGATGACGTGGACGTCATTAGTAGTTGGAGGGAAAATAATTAGTGTTATTAATTATATTTTAATAAAAAATTATAAAAAAATTACATTAAAAAAATTCTCTTAAAATTCCAAAAAAAAAATCAAAAAAAAATCCAAATATTGATTTTTTCTAAAATAATTTTGAATATTGATTTTCCGAATTTATTTTCCCCGAAATTATGTTAGTGGTGAAAACCACAGTGAACAAGGTGTCCATGAGTTCTACACTTTTGTGCATATGGTGTCCCCCAGTTTTACAATTTGTGTATATGGTGGACTTGAGTTTTCCAATTTAATGCAAATGGTGTCCCTACTTTACATTGAATCCATTTTTTAAGTGAAATTATAAAACTGAGGGACACCATGTGCACAAAAGTGTATAACTCAGGGACACCGTGTGCACTGTGGTTTTCACCAATAACATAATTTCGGGAAAAATAAATCCGGAAAATCAATGTTCAAAATTATTTTTAGAACAATCAATATCTGGATTTTTTTTTGAAATTTTTTGGAATTTTTAGAGAATTTTTATTTTTTATGTATTGTTTTGTTAATTTTTTTTTAGTAAAAGATGATTAATAACAATAATTATTTTCCCTCCAACCACTAATTACATCCACGTCATCACTTAACGGAACTTTGTTAGAAGAGTTAGACCCAATGACAACACGTGCCGCATTGTGTAAAACTGAGGGACACCAGAGAGTAGTAGTTTCAAAAGCAGGGACACCAAGTGCAAAACGTCAAAACTCAGGGACACCACGTGCATTTGCCGTAAAATCATAATTAGTGCAAGGCTTTACTATTGTATTAGGAATTGTAATTTAGAGGAAGTGGCTGATAGCATGAATGCATAAATATTCTAGAGGTGACCATTTGTAAGATATTTTTCTATTTCCCTTTATGGATGAATAAAAGAACCAAACTCGCTCCTTACAAAAAACATAATAAAAAATAATAAAAAAAAAAAAATTGATTTACCATACACGGAAATAACACTTTTACCCCATGGCTTTACCAAATAGTACAAATCACCACCTTTCATATCAATTTGACCTCCTTTTGTTTCTCATGTGCAATTCAACCTTTTTTTTTATCTCCAAATCTCAATCAAATTTAAAAAAAATAATAATAATAAAAATTTTCAATTAATATAAGAAAAATGTTATTTTTATCTGAAATACTTAATGTAGCATTTAAAATATAGATAAGTAATAGGTATTAATATCACATAAGCAATATTAAAAACTTAACACAAAAAAAAAAAAATTACAAAATGAATCTCGTCAACGTCATTTTTCTTTTCTTTGAAAATGGTATTTTTAGATGTATGATAACTTTTGAACATAAGTAGTTTTTGTCGAAGTTATTGACTAACTGCCTGCCCTGTTTGCATGCATATACAATTTTATAAAATGAAAACTTTTTTAATTTTTTTTGGTTGTGTATGGTTTATCTGAATGAAAATTAATTTCAATTAACTGTAATTGTTTTTCAATATCGTTTGGCAAAAGTGGCAGTTTGGCTCCAAAACTCTAAATAGGTGTATGATTTGCCAACTTAACTTTAAATTCTAACAGTTTCACTCCTTAACTTTTCCCACCTGCGCAATTCAACTATTTTTTTTTCTTACTAAATTTAGTCAAATTATCTATTAAAAAATAGTTTATCAGAAGTAAAAAACATTATAAATAATTTTTATTTTTTATTTTCTGAAGTTATCTTATATATTAAATATTTCATCAAGTTTATGTTTTTTTTTACTAAAAAATTGGTAATACTAGAAAAATTGATTGAGAATTAGTATAAAATGGTAGATTTGGACATGGTGAAACTGAAAAGATAGGGTGCCAAATTGATACTCCCTTCGTTCTAGTATGATGTTGGACGTTACTTTTGATAGAAAAAAAAAAACAATATATGGTGGGGGTAAAGGTGGAGGAGAGGAGAGAGAAACAGAAAATACCCATAAAACCAATTGAATGTGGGTAGAGGTGAGGCAACTTGGGGCATTATAGTAATTTTACAAGTACCAAACCTCCTAAATAAGGAAATTTCAAGAATTCATTAAAACACTCTAATATGGAACAGATGGAGTATAATTGAAATTTCAGGTGCCAAATTGCACAACTTGTTAAATTCTTCCGGTCAAATTGTCATTTTCGCTCTTTTTAAATGTGATAAAATATTTCTCATTAAGAGTTCACATTGTTATCACAGTGAAAGTCAACAATGTGAATTGCACATATGGATAAAACTTTAGGGCCATATTGCTACTTTTGCTGTAGAGTCAAAATTGAACTCGTGAAATACGCAATTTCAACTTGTAAAATTCGTATTAAAATTACATGCAAAATAACCTTGACGTGGAATCTTTTAAAGGTCAAAATTCATGTAATTATAATCCTTTTACTCATTTGACTTTAAATAGGCTCTCACAAATCACAATCCACAACGATCACAACTAGTAGGACTATAGGTGCATGGACAAGAACAAAAGGGTCGCATTACGGTGGACCGAAAATCAATCAAAAGAATTAGAAGAGTAACCGAGAAGTGGAGCGATAAGTGTGGGTGAAATGAGAGAACCCTAATTGGAAGTCACAATGGAATCTCAACGAGGAGGAGACTGGTAGTGGTTTGTGATATGATGTTCGCAGCGGCGTCGGTGTTGTGAGTCTCGGTCCTCTGCTACTTGGTCCATCGGTCCTCCCATTGCCATCCTTCTTATCTCCTTTAGGGGGATATGAGGATTCAAAACTGCGTGGGCTCATTCGATATCACTGTCATTTTCAATGTTTGGTCTTTTTTTTTCTTTTTTTTTTTTTTTTTGCATAAATGATTTAGCTTAATAAGTTAAAAAATAAAGTCTTAATTGTTTATTTCCATAATAGTCATATAGAAAATGAAAACTGACAACTGAAAACTGAAAACCACTTTTTCTGGTTTTCAAAAACGGGACTTTGGTTTTTAAAACAATAGAAAATTGAAAAAAAAAGAAAATGATACTAAACAGGCCCTTACTTTTTAACCATTAGGCCAATTTTAATCCTTCGCATATCACTTTCTTCGATTTCTACTATAAGGTGTTGTTTGGATAACCTCAAAATCTATGGGAATTTTAATTTCGTAGGAATTGCATTATCATGAGTTGTTTGGTTACCCTAAAGTGTAGGAATTGGAAATTCCTAGGCATTTCCAATTCCTCCAAAGTGTAGGAATTTAATTACCTAGGGGGGGGTTAGGTAAGTAGAAATTCCCATGGAAAAAGAATTCCCTTGTTCATCCAAACAATTTTTCCCAATTCCCATGCTTTCTAAATTCCTAGGATTTGCAAGTTCATGGGAATTTCGACTTTCCGAGTGTTGGTACACATTTATAATTGGGCCACAGCCCTTAACAAAGTGACCCTTGGAAGAGGCCATGTGATACCCTTAAAACCCAAAAGGTAGTAGCCATTGGATCTTGGTGGAATGAAGGGTCAGGATTGATTAGGGGTACCTTGGACTCCCTATAAATACCCCCTCATTCCCCATTATCTAGAGGACTTCATACACACATAACTTATATTCTCTCTCATACTCTTTTATTATCTTTGTGACCCCATCTTCCGACTCATACTGACTTGAGCGTCGGAGGGGGGTCGCCCGGCGAAAGCTGGGCGCCCCCTTGACCGTTTGTTTGTGCGCGCAGGAAACTGAAGTTGATCCCGGTCTATCCCTAAATCGAACTCACCCCAACACCGAGTATATCCAAACGACACCTAAGTCTGTAACCACTTCCGAATCGCTTAGTATATTTGATCAAACAACTATCCCTCATTATTCCATCATACATACTACAAATAAAGCATTTGACATAAATTTAATCTGCCCTACATAAGTTGGTGTGTACGTAAGAAAAAAATAGTAACACAATCAACGTATCCTCCCTATCGAAAGATGCAAACAACATTGATTAAGTCAACCACTTTTTTATACAAATTGACCAAAACATTGAACCACACCATTATTCATGATTCATTCTACAATTTTCAACCTTCTGCTCTCTGCTCTCCCCCATAACTCATGTCTTCTTCTATCTCTTTACTTCACTTCCCACTGTCTTCTCTCTCCTCCTATGAATGGAACACTAGTGCGGTGCTCATTAATGTCCTCCATCTCCTCTTCTAACATTTCCCTTCTTAGCTTGTACCACAATTCTCTTTCCTCTTCCTTATCTCCATAGCTAGCTGTCCATTCTCATGCATCCTCCTCCTAAACTCGTGATATACATATATATTCCTTCCGTATTTTAATATAAGTCGTTCTCATTTTTCGACACCAACGTTCTCCATTTTACTCACATCAACGTACTAATGCACTGACTAGTATTATTTTCAAAGGAGAAACAATGAAAATGTCGTCGTCCTTAAATATGAGGATGTTTCTTTTCTGTGTTTTTACTCTGTTTTTCATGCCATCCCACTTTGGAATTGGGTATGTATCTTGCATGGGAAGCAACTCAACACTTGAGACACTTTTAGAGGTGAAGAAGTCATTTGTGGATGACCCAAATGGAGTTTTGAAGGATTGGTCGGGTACAAACTCGGAATTCTGCACATGGGGAGGAGTCACATGTGACTCACTCGGTAACTCAGTCCGAGTTCTGAACCTGTCCGGGTCATCACTCACTGGGTCAATCTCTCCTTCACTCGGCCGTTTGAAGCAACTACTCCACCTTGATCTCTCCAACAACCTTCTCACTGGGCCCATCCCAACTGCTCTCTCAAACCTTTCTGAGTTGGAATCTTTGCTACTCTTCTCTAACCAACTCAGTGGGCCCATACCGAGTCAACTCGGCTCACTCACCAGCCTCCGAGTCATGAGGATAGGTGACAATGATTTTACTGGACCCATACCTTCCTCTTTTGGTAAGCTTTCTAATTTGGTCACTCTTGGTTTAGCCTCTTGTAGCTTATCTGGTACGATTCCTCCTGAGTTAGCTCACCTCAAAACGCTGGAAAACTTAGTATTACAAGAGAATTATTTGGTTGGTCCGATTCCGGCCGAGTTGGGAAATTGTACAAACCTTGTTGTTTTTACTGCTGCGGTAAATATGTTGAATGGTAGCATTCCTGTAGAATTGGGTGAGCTTCGAAATCTCGAAACTCTTAACCTCGCAAATAATAGTTTATCAGGAGAGATTACGGGCAAAATTGGTGAAATGGGTCAGCTTAGTTATCTTAATCTGATGGGAAATAAGCTTGTGGGTGGAATTCCGAAATCGTTAGCCATGTTGCGTAATCTACAAACTCTTGATTTATCAATGAATGAGCTGACAGGGGGCATCCCTGATGAGCTTGGGCAGATGAGTCAGCTTGTTTCATTGGCTTTGTCGAGTAATGCTCTATCAGGTGGTGTACCTGCTAGCATTTGCTCGAATACGACTAGCCTTGAAGACTTGTATCTTTCTGATGCTCGCTTGTCTGGGGAAATTCCGCAGGAGATTGGGAACTGTCAGTCGTTGAAACGACTTGATTTGTCGAATAATACACTTAATGGATCGATACCACAGGAGTTGTTTCAGCTGGTTGAGCTGACTGATGTGTATTTGTATAACAACAGTTTGAGTGGTTCATTGTCGAAGTCTATAAGTAATCTGAACAATTTGCAGACTTTGGCGCTGTATCAGAACAGATTTGGAGGAAGTTTGCCTAAAGAGATTGGTAGGTTGAGTCAACTTGAAGTGATTTTCATCTACGACAATCAGTTCTCTGGTGAAATTCCTGTCGAAATTGGTAACTGTTCGAGCTTGCAAATGATTGATTTTTATGGGAATCACTTCTCAGGGAATGTACCTTCTGCCATTGGATTGTTGAAAGAGCTGAATTTCCTCCACCTCAGACAAAATGACCTGGTGGGTGAAATTCCAGCAACATTGGGTAACTGTCAGCAGTTAACGATCCTCGACTTGGCTGATAATCGCCTTTCTGGTGGGATTCCAGCGAGTTTAGGAAGCCTCCAATCTCTGCAGCAGTTTATGCTGTACAACAACACCCTGGAAGGTAACATTCCTGATGATTTAAAAAGGCTGTCCAACTTAACAAGAGTCAATCTTTCCAATAACAAATTAAATGGTACTATTGCTCCTTTGTGTAGTTCAACATCCTTGCTTTCATTTGATGTGACAAACAATAACTTTGATCATGAGATTCCACCCCATTTGGGAAGTTCACCTTCTCTCGAAAGGTTAAGGCTTGGAAACAACCATTTCACTGGGGAAATACCTCGAACTTTTGGGCTTGTTCCCGCATTATCCTTGCTAGATCTTTCAAGGAACTCACTCTCTGGACCGTTACCATTTGAGCTATCCTTTTGTAAGAAACTGACTCATCTTGATCTAAACGGAAACCATCTGTCCGGCAAAATTCCGGACTGGTTTGGGAGTTTGCCGCAGCTAGGAGAGCTTAAACTGTCCTCAAATTCCTTTGATGGTCCTCTACCACCCAAGTTATTCAATTGTTCGAAGCTTCTTGTTCTGTCTGTAGAGGATAATCAGTTAAATGGGACTATTCCTGCAGAAGTTGGCGATCTTGCTTCTCTGAATGTTCTGAACCTGAGTAAAAACAGGTTTTCGGGTTCAATCCCCTCATCCATAGGGAAACTAAGCAAACTTTATGAGCTTCGTCTGTCACAAAACAACCTAGGAGGTGGAATACCGATTGAGATTTCACAACTTCAGAATCTTCAGAGCATGCTAGACTTAAGTTCCAACAATCTCACAGGAAAGATTCCACCCCAAATCGGAATGCTTACTAAACTTGAAGGTCTCAGTTTATCTCACAATCAACTTACTGGTCAGGTTCCTCCTCAGATTGGCGAAATGAGCAGCTTGGGAATGTTAAACCTCTCGTACAATCACCTTCAAGGGAAACTTGATGAGAAACTCACAAGGTGGAAAGCTGATGCTTTTGTAGGAAATATGTTTATCTGTGGAGGACCTCTTCAAAAGTGCAGCACTGTCAAGCCTCAACATCATACGAAAACATCAACAGTCTTGATTGTCTCATCGTTACTTACAGTTATCGTGACTGTGGTCTTGCTGCTTGGAGTGGCCTATTGTTTCAAGCAGAGGAAAGAAATCCTTAAAAATGGCAGTGAACTAGGGAGCTCATTTTACACCAGTTCCTCAAACACAACCCGCCACTTGCTCAGATCAAAATCCCCAGGAAAGCGGTCAGATTTCAAGTGGGATGACATTATGGAAGCAACAAAGAATCTAAGTGATGCATTCATAATTGGGTCAGGTGGCTCTGGGACGATCTACAAAGCGGATTTGCCCTATGGTGAGACTGTTGCAGTGAAAAAGATACCGAGGAAGGATGATCTGAGGTTAGATAAAAGCTTTGCAAGAGAGATTAAAACCCTTGGGAGGATAAGGCACAGGCATTTGGTAAAGCTGATTGGATACTGCAGCAACAGTGGAGCAGGTTCAAGTCTGCTGATATACGATTACATGGAGAACGGCAGTGTTTGGGACTGGCTCCATGGTCAAGGCAGACAAACAGTGAAGGTGGAGAAAACAGGACTTAACTGGGAGGCCAGGCTAAAGATAGCTGTCGGGTTAGCACAAGGGGTCGAATACCTGCACCATGATTGCGTACCCAAGATCATTCACAGGGATATTAAATCAAGTAATTTGCTGCTGGATTCCAACATGGAGGCTCATCTGGGAGATTTTGGACTGGCTAAGCACGTTCATAACAATTACGAGTCTCTGAATGACACAGAATCGGGTGCTTGCTTTGCTGGATCTTTTGGATACATTGCTCCAGGTAAAACAAACATGTATTCCTGTTCTTTTCTTGACTGTTTTACTTATAACAGTTTATGCACTAATATTTGCTAAACTACCAAATTGCTCATTGTCAAAGTGAGGCACTGTGCAGGATTACATTCTCGATTCATGAGCATTTTAGTACAGTCTGATGATATATCTAACCTAATGCTTCCTTGTTTTGTGGCAAACAGAATACGCATACTCCTTGAAGGCGACAGAGAAGAGTGATGTCTACAGCATGGGAATCGTACTGATAGAGCTTGTTAGTGGAAAAATGCCAACAGATTCAACATTGGGCACAGATATGGACATAGTCAAGTGGGTAGAAACGCGTATTGAAATGGAAGGATCTGAGAGGGAGGAGGTGATTGATCCAACACTGAGGCCTCTTCCTCCAGACGAAGAATGTACAGCTTTTCAGGTCCTTGAAATAGCTCTCCAATGCACCAAGACATACCCTGCTGAAAGACCAACTTCGCGCCAAATTTGTGATCAGCTTCTGCAAATCTATAGGAATAGGACCATTGCTCCTGTGAACGGTAACAGTTTCATGCTGTGAATCTACTATGTCCGTGTACGTAAATTATAGATTGCGTGAGTACAATGTAGCGATTGTGTCAGCTCGAATTTATTCATGCTAATGGCTAACTGATTGATTTAACAACGATCGTAAATCCCCCCCCCCCCTCTAGTAATTAACTAACTTATTATAATCTGCGAATCACAACATCTATCTCGTACTTCCGATCTAATTACACATTACTAAGATTCTCTATAATAACCAAGCTCCTTGTTAGGCTACTCCTCAACTATTCCATGATTTTCAAGTTCCACTCGCAAAAACTGCGGGTTTAAAATAATTGGAATTGAAGGAAGGGAGTACATTTTTTACATAAATACTCAATTCTCAACTAACAAGAAACGCGGATACTACACATTGTCAACAAGATTGTTGAGCTTTACACTAGAAACAAAACAGAATAAAACAAAAGGACGAAGAAACTAACATTACGTCCATATAATATAGTACTCGTATGTAGTCGTAAGAAAATGGTTGATTGGTTCTCGGATATCTTTCTTTATGATCCAAAATAACATATGTCACCCTCAACGAACACACTCCTTACCCACTAGTACTCATTAGGGCTGATGAGGTTACAAGCAAATTAAAGTTTCGTCATTTTTGAATTTTTTATTCAATGTTTTTGACCTGGTTAAAAAATTTTAGTTATGCCTACAACACCATATATATGGCGGGTCGCTTATTTAAGATTTAGTAACGAAAAATTTGAGTGTGTTCGAATATATACAATTTGTGATTTCATCTCGTAGTTTTAAATCAAAGTATGAAATCACTTATCCTCAAATAACTTGAATAATGAATTGTATCCTTGAAAGCTATTCTGTTGCCAATCTATGTTTGTCTCTTTGTTCTATCTAACAAAATTCAAGTAGAGTAGAAGTTTGTTGCATTGACACATACGTGTGGCGGTGACAAGGGACATAGGTACATCTTTGACTTTGTGTGGGAGTAGTAGAAAGTAGAAACACAACTACTCTATTTTCCAACAAAAAGGCACGGATTCAAGTTGCCACACCATAGAAAAGGAAACATATTACGCCCCCGCAGCTAATCCATCATTTAAACAGCTATGCTTATACTAGCTAGTATCTACTACTCTAGCTAATCATCAATTTTGCAACCACTTCTCCACCTAATTAAGCATTCGATTTTAAGGGATCAAAATCCATAACAAAATAAGTATTATATGTTGCACTTGTTCGATTTTAAGGGATCAAAATCCATAACAATCAATGAGAAAGAGAGAGAATCCACATCATTATAACGAAAATGAAATTTTTTCTTCATATCAGTTAGGGATATGAGGATCTGATACTTAGTCTAAACGCGGCCATAAATGGGATTGATCATAAAGTTTGTTCAATGTGTGTCACTCAATTGGTTCAATTGTATTTAGCAATTGTATTACTAAAACACTACTTGAAGCCTTGGACACTACTCGTGGTACTTTGCTTTAAAGCCAGTGGTGACACCGTGTATTGAATTTATTTTTCATGTACAAATCTTCAAGGACATTGCTGCGCCTTGGGATCCAAAAATTAGATGTAGGTTAGGAACGTGAGCAAATTAGAAAATACCGATTTGGCCACATCATAAGCTTGTTAATTACCACACTAACAGTTGCTCCAATAGTGTTAATAATGTCTCTATGGTAACCTATACTTCAATCGAACATTAATCGTTTGTGGAATACTTATGACAAGATATTATATTTGGTTTTTATTTGAATTTATCTTCTAGCAGAAGAATTCAGAATAGTTTGAGTAGCTCTAACACAACATATCCTCCACGCCTTTAGCCTTCCCAGGCTTCACCACAACAATTCGAGAAACTGTTGGACAAAAGGAAGAAAATAGGGTGCCCTCAATTCGATCGCCCAATTTGCTATATGTATTAAATCAAATGAAGATGAGTTGCTCTCCTTCATACATATATAAAATACGGCACAATTATCGCCCTCATTGACCTTCGACATATAGCGCGAGGGCAATTGAAAATGTCGCTATTGTTATCTCCCTCAAATTGGACGAGATTTCTTGTCCCTGTTGGAACATGTGTGAGCTTGTCCTACAATGAACGGTTAGTGGGATGTTGCTAGCCATATAAACAAGTGGGTACTCTTCCTATCGCTAATTGACTTTTAAGATGAAACCCCGCTTGGGACTATGGGCTACGGTTTGGTTCCCCATGTTTGGTCTCTCCTCCTGTAACAAGCCCCATCTTGTGAGCTTGTTGGACCCTGTATGAGCTTTGTCCTACATTGAAAGATTAGTGAGATGTTGTTAGCTATATAAACAAGTGATAACTCCTCCTATTGTCAATTTTGTTTTAGGATGGAAACCCGCTTGGACGTGTGTGTTAGGATTTGGCTCCCGTTTGGTCTCTCCTTCACCGGTCCCTATCAGCAAGAACACATTCTCTTGCACTCCTTGATTTAGTTATGTTGTGAGTAAAATGTAGTTAATAAGTTAGATGCCAAATTACTTTCACTGAATTGGATCAACGGGTTTAATCATTGTCTTTTCATGGTTCAGTTTAGGTCATCATTAGAGTTTTAAGTTAAGCTGCATTTAGGTTCGCGCATGATTTAATTGAATCCGATATGATATCGCGTTTAAACATCTCACATCTTTGTCTAACTATCGAGTTTCTCTTGTTTTAAACCCACATACGCCATATACTCAAACACAATCAAATCGTTCATTCAACGGTCTGATCTCTTCGAGTATGGTTGAGGTTTAAATCGACTTTCTCAAATCGTGTCTAACCTTGTCACCTTCTCAGAAGGATGTGGTTCAAGCTCTCAAGATGTCTCACTCCTACGTCCTAACCGTCGGACCTTCCTCGTTGAACATGTGTTAGAATCCAAACCAAACTCCTCCTTGTTGATCACAATTCACACACCACACCACTCTCCCTCCTCCTCCTCCTCCTCCTCCGTCACCAGCTCACCACCACCTTTCTAACTCCAACCACCGCCACAACCACCACTCCACCACCATCCCGCCAAAATGGAGCAGCTAAAAACGATCGGACGGGAGCTGGCAATGGGGTCCCAAGGCGGGTTCGGACAATCAAAGGAATTCCTAGATCTGGTCAAATCAATCGGCGAGGCTCGGTCCAAGTCTGAAGAGGACCGGATCATCCTGAACGAGATCACGACCCTAAAGCAGCGCCTAACCTCGCCGGACATTCCGAAGCGGAAGATGAAAGAGTTCATAATCAGGCTCGTCTACATCGAGATGCTTGGCCATGACGCTTCTTTCGGTTACATCCACGCCGTCAAGATGACGCATGACGACACCGTCCTCCACAAGCGCACCGGTTACTTGGCCGTCACGCTTTTCCTCAACGACGACCATGACCTCATCATCCTCATTGTTAACACTATCCAGAAGGATCTCCGGAGCGACAATTACCTCGTCGTTTGCGCCGCCTTGAACGCCGTTTGTCGGCTTATTAATGAGGAGACTATCCCTGCTGTTCTTCCTCAGGTTGTTGATCTTCTCAATCATCCTAAGGAAGCTGTTAAGAAGAAGGCTGTTATGGCTTTGCATCGGTTTTATCAGCGCTCGCCTTCTTCTGTTAATCATCTCATCTCTAATTTTCGCAAGGTCGCTTTCGTGTTCTTTTCTCGCATTTTGATTTTATTGTTTTAAATTGTTATGATCGAATTGTTAGAAGGTTGGGTTAGTACATTGTGTGTGCGATTCGAATTCTGCATTGGTCGAATTTAAGCTTGGTTCGAGTTTTTGGTATTGGTTTGCTAAGTGCATTTGGTTGTTTCGAGTTTGATCTGTTGGAATCGTAATTTTGAAGATTGGAACTTTGTGAAAATGTGCTTTGGTAGAATTCTGATCTATTTTTTGAAGACTGAAACTTTAGTAGAATTGAAATAGTGAGTGGAATTTCGGATGCATAATTTGGGGTATTAGTCGTATAAGTGCCAAAGGGAATGTTGAAACTGAAAAAGGAGGTGTTTGTTTGAGATCACTAGTATGCATCGTAAATTGTTAGTACGAAATTTGTCAAAGTAAAGTTTGCAACTTCTGAAGGGGCAGAATGATTGACTTGGAGTTCAAGATAGTAAAACACGAGGACATGATACAATGCTGGTTTGATGATGTTAATGAATGTGGGAGAATGCTGAGTGTTCTCTAAACAGTCATGTTGATTTGCAACTATTGTTTTGTGTTTTTGACTTGCTTTGCGTATTGTTGCATCAATTTTTTTGTTTACCTTGCTGCAGAAGCTTTCTGATAACGATCCTTCAGTTATGGGGGCCACCCTTTGCCCTTTCTTTGATCTTGTTACAATAGACCCCAATTCCTATAAAGATTTGGTTGGAAGCTTCGTCAGCATTTTAAAACAAGTAGCAGAGAGACGATTGCCTAAAAGTTATGATTATCATCAGATGCCTGCTCCATTTGTTCAGGTATGCCGCTTTCATCTCTAGACTAATGCTTTTGAACTAGATGTTCGAACAGAAATCTTTTTTTTTTTTTTTTTTTTTTTTTTTTTTTTTTTTGTGCTGCAAGTCGCAAGCAACATCTATACATCTTTATGTTCTCTGTTCTGCTAGCTTTAACCCTTCGTTGCTGTTATGAAAGGTTGATAGTTATTGTTAAATATAAGTAGATGAGGATGGACATGACACATGAGAATAACAAGGGCTATGGAATATTTGCTTAGCTGGCAGGATTAGGAGAGTTGTTGGTGCCTAAGTGAGTGGGAGTGAGGAACTATTTTGCACCTAGTTCGACCAATGAGAAGTCTAAGATTCAAAAGAAAGCTCAATCCTTTTGAGTTCAGGGATCTTTTCATGTTTTTTTAGAGTTTTGATGTGATGGCTTCGGGTAATCTGATAGGAAAGAGTAGAGTAATCTACTTTTGGCCGTTGCTTGTCAGAAGTAGGTGGTAATATCGACTTAAGGAAGAAAGAGAAAAACTAAAGTCAGGGACGCCTATGCCCAACATTTAAAAGCATGAACAAAGAGCAATTGAAACCGGAGATATTTTCCCTTGGCCTCTGAAGACCCCTGATATTAACTGCGTCAATAATCGGTCTTGATATAGCTCAGAAGTCAATGGCATCTCCCTAGAGCTTAAAGAAAGGTTCTGCTTATGACGAGGTAAGGAAGGGGGGGGGGGGGGGGTGGATCAGATGTAGGCTTTTAGGCTTTTTCCTTTTAAACTTATTTTGCTTTTGTATTCTAGAACTTCTCCAGAAGGGGAGCCTTGGCGCACTGTTAAAGGTGTTGCCGTGTGATCGATAGGTCACGGGTTCAAGTTTCAGGAGCAGCCTCTTGTCCAAAAAGGGACAAGGGAAGGCTTGCCCTCTATACACCCTTGTGGTGGAACCCTCGCTTTGCGGGGACGCCAATGTGCACCGGGCTGTCCTTTTTATTCTAGAACTCCTCCACTCTGAAATTTCTTGAGATTTTCTCAACTCTTCTGATACAAACTTTTTATCTTGTTAAAGAAAGCACGCCTGAGGCATAAGCAAAAACACCTTGGGTACAGTTGCAACACTTTGGTAATAGTGAGGTGTTCAACTATGCAATTTCCATTTATATTTTGTTCTACCCCTTTTCCAGTAGTGTATATAATGTAGATTATATTTTTCGAAAATAAGTGAGAACCTAACTAGGAAAATATTACAAAACATACTTTACATGATATGCTCGTACACTATTACTTTCTTTGCCTCTTGATCCTAACTTTTACTTCTTCACATATTGGTCATCTTTTAATGTTATCTTTTGAAAAATGTTGTCTGAAAAATAGATATTTGTTTGAAAAAAGAGAGAGCCTTGCTTCATGAGGTGCACGCCTTTGCCTAACGCCTTGCGTCTCGTCTGCACGACGCCTCTTCCCATTGATTGCTGTGAGTCTGTGACTTGGACTATATTGAGTCGACCCTAGGAAGTTTCGGTCTTACTAAACAGCTGCCTCACAAACCCGTTGATGTGTTCGAGTGTCTAAAATGTCAGAGTGTGTTTCCGCTCTTTCTACAATTTAATAAACTTGGTCAGATGTCGCTATAAAGAGAAGGTATCTTAGAAAGTACTGTTACATGAAAGACTAAAGAGGTCTTCCTCACGTATGAAGAAGGGCTATAGCTGAAGTTATTCTGTGCCTAGGCTGCCATGCTGCATGGAATTTGCCTTCGAAAATGAGCTTCGAAAAAGTAAATAAATCCCTTGGCAACTTGAAGTTTTGCTTTTAAAATTCTTTTGAGCAATTCTTGTTTGAAAACGTTCTTATGGTGGGACAGAGTGAGCTTTTAAGTTATTGGGTAATTTATAAATATGGAACCTTTGAACCTCACTAAAACCTTGAATCCTCAGTCCATCATACTGCAGAAACTTTTCACCCATGCATCTATTGACTGTATCATGTTCTATCCTGCTAATGTGCTCTATAGTCTGGTAAGTAATGGCTGTTCAGTGCCATCCTTCAGTAAAGTTGGTGGAGCTTAGCAAATATTGGAATCAATACATTTAGGGGCCGGTTGGTTCGAAATGGGGAATGGGAGAATAAGCAAGGGAAAGAAGGAGAAGGAAATAAAAGCCCCCATTTACCCCCATGTGTTTGGTTGATGTAAAAGAATCAAACCAAAATCCCACCCTTCTTCAAACCACGGCCTACCTCTTCTGTCCTTCATTCTCTAGTTTTACCCCCACCAGTCACCACGGAGTCCGCCTCATTTCCATCTTCTTCTCCATTGTTCACTGTAATCCTCTTTCGTCGTTGTCATCGAAGTTCGTTGCCGTGGTTCGCCGTTGTCGTGTGCCATCATCATGTTAACGAATTGACGATCAAGCCCGCTGAACTGGAACTTCATTGGCCAAGATCGACTCCTAAAAGGTCAAAATTACGCATTAACGTTCAAGTAGCAGATCTTGGAATGTAATTCATGTCTTCCATTGATTGTGGTTGTTTTTTTCTCTCTAAATCGTCGGTGGTTTTTAGGTGGGCCGTGGGTGGAAGTGGTGGTGGGGAGGGATAGCCAAATTGTTGGTCATGTGGCTGAGACATGGTTCGTCTTGGCCACGGGTAGGGTCGCCGGAGTCGGGTAGGTTCAGTGGCATGGTGGGGTCGCTGGAGTCCGATGGGGTCAGTTGCATGGTGGGGTTGCCGGGTCATATGGGGCCAGAGACATGGTGGATCTTCGGTGGGTGTTGGTGGTGGAGGGTGATCGGGATGATTTGAGGGGACTAGGGAATGGGCATAGAAGGATTTAAGGGAACGGAAACGTGGAATGTGGGGTAAGGGAAATGTCAACCAAACGCACAAAGGGAATTGAGGACCAAGGTTCCCTTTCCCTTTCTTGAAACGTCCTAACCAAACGCTTCCTCGTTAAATTTAAGTGGAAATTTTTTTTTTCAAGTAAACTCTCCAGTACAGTTTAATGTTCTTTTTTTTTTTTTAATATTAAATTTTCCAACTTTATAGGATAACAACACGCTTCAGGCATATTTGATGGTATCAAATTTTGCTTCTAAAACATTTTTCTGTGATTGTCTTTCGTACCATCGCTTTTCTGCAGATCAAGTTGCTCAAAATTCTTGCACTATTAGGCAGTGGTGACAAGCATGCAAGTGAACAGATGTACACTGTTGTTGGTGACATCATAAGAAAGGCTGATGCATCAAGCAACATAGGCAATGCTGTTCTTTACGAGAGTGTATGCTGTGCTGCTGCAATATACCCTAGCTCAAAATTATTGGAAGCTGCAGCCGATGCGATATCAAGAATTTTGAAGGTTCTTTTCCTAAAGAGTCCAATAATAAAGATGTCCGTGATTGCTGGGTAGAGGTCTTGCTAATTGTTTTATTTTGTTTCATGAGCAGAGTGATAGTCATAATTTGAAATACATGGGCATTGATGCCCTTGGTCGTCTGATAAAGCTAAGCCCAGAAGTTGCAGAACAACATCAATTGGCAGTGATAGATTGCCTGGAGGTGAGAACAGTTGAATGCTTGAAATGCTTAAAATCTTTTTACTGTTTGTTATGTCATGAATCTTTTATGGGAACTGCGAACCTTCTTTAGCCTACTTTAGCCTATTCGTCATTGAACAGAAAATTTCTACAGCAGTTGCCACCTGACTTCTAGCTCTCTTTCTCATCCCTGTGACGAACCCTGCCCATCCTATGCCCCTTCATCCACTTGACCCTCGACAAATGGTCTCACCCCATAACCTTCTCCCTCCCACAAATGCCACATCCTGCCCTTTGTCATCAAATAACCCTCAAAATCTCTCCCCCTCTCTAAAACCTCCTCTCGTTGTAAAAAATGGTCTCTGTTCAAACATGACAATTATTGCCGTCGTTTGGAGATGGATGTTTTGGTAACTCTGTTTTTCTGAAGTTGTCTTCAGTGGTTCGTAAGTGTAAATATTATTTCTCCCTGCATCAAATCTGATGCTCTTTTGCAATACAGGATCCAGACGATACGCTGAAGCGAAAAACGTTTGAACTACTGTATAAAATGACCAAGTCATCAAACGTGGAAGTGATCGTTGACCGTATGATTGAATACATGATAAGTATCAATGATAGTCATTACAAAACTGAAATAGCATCAAGGTGTGTTGAACTTGCTGAGCAATTTGCCCCAAGTAATCAATGGTTTATTCAGGTATGCTCTGTGCTATATATGTGATTTGGTGCCTTAAATCTGCGTAACATCTGCTGATTGCTGCTATGTTTTGGCTTTCCAGACGATGAACAAAGTTTTTGAGCATGCAGGTGATTTGGTGAATATTAAGGTGGCACACAACTTAATGCGTCTGATTGCAGAGGGCTTTGGAGAGGAGGATGATAATGCAGACAGTCAATTGAGATTATCCGCTGTTAGTCCCTCTCACTGATATAACTGACTAAATATTGTTCTCTTCCAGTTCTTTATCTACTTTTCAACCTTAGGTTAGAATTGAAACTTTCAAACACTTCCTCTTCTAACTACTATGTTTGCTAAAAAGTTTTTGAAAACATTTTCGTAGCTCTTTTTATTGAAAGACTGATGCCCTATTTCTTCTCTTCCCTGAAAATCCGATTTTTTGAAGTTAGGTTTACCATTTACGAGTTTAATTAAAATATACTAAGGCTAAGATATGCCAATGGTGCTAGAATGGACCATCTGATTTCGCCTGCTTATGATCTTGCCCGAGATTTTACATGGTATGAGAGGCTTTTAGTATATCCTATGTCAGTGGTTATGTTGTGTTTTTAGCTTTGGTTGACGTCATGGTACTGAGTTACCATTAACTAGTTCCTACGACTCCTTGTTGGCTTGTTCCTTATCAATTAGTTGGAAGTAGCAGCTTTTCCCATAAGGAATGAAACAGGCATGTTCGAGGCAATAGAGATTTGTAAGTTAGTGTTCCTTAAGTTCTTGGCAATAATGATGTTCCCAGATCCCTAGACCTTGTATTGTGGGAAGCGAAATTGTATCATTTGGGATTGTAGGCTGTGATCAATGATCTGAATTTCATTTCAGCTATCTGCGAGATTGCTGTGCTTGAGAGATTTTTGTTCAACTCTTATAAGTAGTTGGAAATCTTGGAGGTCGACATTTAGAGGGATTAAGAAGCATCCCCTTTCTTGAGACAAAACCGTGTTCGGAATCTTTTTCTCTACTGGTTGATTGAGGTGTTTCTTTATCTTACATGTTTGTTCAAAGGTCCAGATATTTGTCCTTCACCTTCCTTTGTATTTGGTGTTGCCACCTATGGATAGATCAATGAAGTACGATGAAATACTTCTGACTTGACAATTTATCATCAAATTGGATTTCTTTCATTTGATTAAGTGCTAGTAGTGAATGTGTTTTGTGACTTTTAGAGTAGCCTTTTTTTGTAAGAGTTCTTGTGATGTAATGTGTCTAAGCTCCTTTTTCTTCTGGGAATATGCATGCAGAGGTTGCCATTTGTTGTTGTTTAGATGTCTAAAGCTGTACTAGTTATCTGAATGGTGTCAAAACTGCTGTTTTACTTGAGCAGGTTGAATCATATTTACGCATCATTGGTGAGCCAAAGCTGCCATCTACATTTCTTCAAGTGAGCTTCTCCTTTCTCAAGTGCATATGTCCTCCCATCATTGTCTGGTTTGTTACGCGAACCTTAGTATAATCTCCATTTTGGGTCATGTCGAAACAGCCTCTGTATGTTTTCGACACAAAGGAAAGGTTGCAAACCTGCAACCCCAACTACTTCGCCTTAGGCAGGAGTCTCTGAGGCACTGGTTCATTAGCTTTCAAATACAAGAACAACTTTTTTTTAATAAATTGCTAAACATTTTTATTATAGGTTATTTGCTGGGTGTTGGGTGAATATGGAACTGCATATGGAAAATATTCGGCTTCGTATATTACTGGCAAGCTTTGTGATGTGGCAGAAGCATATTCTACTGATGACACTGTCAAGGTACTCTTTACTTTCATTCTACTTAGCTTTCTCTTGGGACCAAAGGAGTGGGTGGTAACGCTTATCATGATTTTACCCCATTATCAGAGTATTTTGTTACTAGCATCCTGAAAGGATTTCTTATCATGTATTGGTCTGATTTCTTATGGATTGTATTTCGACATGTTTCTCTTCTATCAATACAAGAAACTGCGAGACATTAGAATAAAGATGAAAAAATTGTGGGAGATTGTATTAGATATTCTGTTAGTGGACTGGCTGGCTTACAGATCCTCAAATGTTATGTTCCTCAGCACCCAAACAATCGTGCAATTTTAGTAAGTGAACTCAGTAGCTATAGTTTTGTGGCACTGAGCAATCAGCATGTAATTTAAATTTGAAATTGAGGAGATAGGGAATCGTTGGAGGCGTCATTCTGAGGTAGCTAGAGGAAATATTCAATCTGTTTCCCTTTGGTATATTTTTTATTCTCAATCACTGTATGACCAACAACATAGACTTTCTAGTTTCTTTTATTGATATGTTATTACTGATGTTATCCAAGTTTGGAACACCTCGAGCAAGATGCCATCTTAAGTTTTAATGCTTGATGGAATTGCTTATTTTTTATGTAAAGCCACACTGAGCATCTTCCTTGGGCAACCCTTTTTTGTTCATTTTGGTTTTGGTATTCATCCAGTTAGAGTTAATTTTATTTGACCCTAATCCTTTATCCAGAGTTAGCCAGCTATTCAAATGAGAACTAGATGAGTCAATGGGTGTTTAGTTGCTAGGCTGTCAGAAAATTTGATGCGTAGTAATAAAAGCTTTTTGTTTATCGCTGTTAACTGTTTGATGGATAGTGATACATTCATTCACTTTCCTTTATGAAGGCATATGCACTTACAGCACTTACGAAGATATATGCATTTGAAAAAGCAGCAGGAAGAAAAGTGGACTTGCTTCCCGAGGTAGTTCTTTTTACTGTAATTCTTTTTATTTCAAAATTTGCATGAATTTCTATGATCACTAGTTTCGGAATTATTAGATATAAAGTTCAATTATTGGGTTTATCTGTAGCTGTTCCTTGAAGAAAGAATGTCAATAGGAACGATGTAAGATTGCTATCTTTGTTGATTATCTGTCGTTTCACATACTATATGCCTTATGATTATACCCTAAAGAAACGTTGACATCAATTTTAGTATGTACAAATGACGACGAGGTCCCAAATGACGACAAGGTCCCATATGAGACGGCTTTGTTTTTTGACTTCGCATATGTGACAGTTTTAACCTTCACATATTGTGAAATCAACTTTATTCCCAATTCCTTTTCCCAAATATCTGGTTTTGACTCTTTTAGAAGTGGTAATTTATCTAATATGTGTTCTGTACAACATTACCAACAGCAAGTCCCAAACTGACATGAACATCATCTGAAACCCCCATATGTAACGTGTAAGAAGTCAAAGTAGAGAAACACAGTGGAGAAATAAATGAGTATAGAATAATAGTGAAACACATTAGAAAAATGGGAAAAAGACGAGGTACGTAATTACATAACTTCCATTATAGGGTTTCAAAATCAAACAAAAAAACAATATGAAAAATCATGCGGAAAGTAATGGAGCACATTAGAAAGCAGTAGAAATTCAAACATAAATAAAATGGGTTTTATAAAAAATTAAGAGAAAAAGTAGTGAGACACATTTGAAAAAAAAAAAAAAGTTAACCTTCATCCTCCACATACATTCTGTCATTCTATACCCCCATATCCTCTTCAATCCCCAGTAGACTCGAATCCCTTTTAATCATTCTCATCTAAGCCATTATGGGTCTTTCCCAGGATTGTATCACTTCTCCATGCTTCAGTATTCTAATCGGCTTGTTCGTGGTCTCATTCTCACGTGGCCATTCCACCTCTGGCAGTCTCCTTATCTTGTGTTAGATACAACCCTTACTTTTTTCCCTAATCACCTCGTGTCTTTGATATGAAATATAATTTTTTCGATTTGTTGGTCTCGCAATAAGTTAGTTTGAGACCATATCACAAGAGATTTGCTCCCAATTGACCTTCCCAATCCTATGACTGGCCTTTGGTTAGGGTATAACAATTATTATGTCATAAAAAGATAGTGATGTATGGCACATATCATTGGCTTTACCGAAGGGAGTATGTACAATGGGATGGCAGTCATGACACCCACAAAAAAAGGTAGAAGCAAAAGTTAAATGATGACCTTGTTCTTGACTATCATGCATAATTCTATCCATAAAAGCAAGCATTGAAAATTGTTGTTTTGGGCAAATCTGTTCATTCCGATTATGCAACAGCCTCAGGAAACAAACAAAAGAAAAGAAAATAAAAAAGAGAAAGAAAAGAAACCTCCTCATATGTAGACCCTTTTCCCTTAAGTATACGAAAATTCCTCTCCTTTGAAATGCATCACCTGATAGCCAAGGAAACTTTTCTTTAGACATCATTGAGTCAAGACTTCTTCGGAAACGCATAAAATAAACTTGCAAGTAACACCAAGTCAGGGATTAGTATAGGTATTCATGATGTTTATGGGGGTGGATGCCCCTGCAACTAGTTTTTCTTCTGAGGTGAAGAATGTTAATGAACTCACTAACGAAAGGATTTCTTGCCTACTCCTGGTGGCCCTGTTCAGCAGTTTCTTACCATTTTATTTTGGTACAAAGAGAAAATAAGGAATATGAAATTCAAAATTCAGAAATCGAGAGTCAAATATGGTCAAGGTTCAAGCATGGAATTTTGGAATAACTTTGGTGTGTGATCTTTCTTTGAAAATGGTACGACGTTTGATGTGGGAATCTTGCTTTAAGAATCTGATAACTCACCTGTTGTGAATTGCTTTGTTAGAGAAGCTACCGTTGAGGAAGTTGTTTTATAGGATGACAATCCGCTCCATTGTATTGTTTTCTTCACTGGATTATTCTGGGCTTCTCTCAATTAAGAAAGGTCCGCAGTCATAATGGAAAATAAGAACTCTTGATTCCCTAACTAGTGCAACTTGGAGGAGCAAGCCTCCGAAAGCTTGTTTTTTTTTTTTTTTTTTTTCCAGGGGGGGGGGGTGCTTGGGTCCTAGCAAAAAAGAGAATCCCAACAGAAGACATGCTTAAGAGAAAGCTTCAGTTTGTCTAACTAGCATTTCTTTGGCAGTGAGGATGAAGAGAATCATTGATCATCTTGTGCTCTCTCCCTTGGGCCTTATCATTATGACACTTATCCTCTATTTGGCTTAAGCAGGGATAAAAAAGGGTTTGGGTTAGTGAAGTTGGAAGATGGTTAATCTGTAGACAAAAAGTGGACAAGAGGCATATGCTTCTTTGTTTATTTCTGATTTTCTCATTGCTTCATACAAACACCATAAGGTCCATAACCATGATCTATAGTACTAATAAAAGTTTAAAAGATGTAACTGCCAAGAACAAATTATTAGGAAGATGAACTGTAGAGACAGTAAGTGAAGATAAAGAAACTCCTAGAACAACCTTGCATAATTATCTAATCAGAAATATGAATCAATTCTCAATATTTGGATGTTTGGTGCATTTGGCTTGAAAGGATTTCATCATGCTTTTGATGATATTGCCTGCATTTGTCAAGAACCTTTTGAAGTTGTTTAGTTGGACTCATGTCTCCTCTCTCTGACATTTAACTTCTTCTTTATTTAGATAAAGTTACCCATCCTGGCAGAGAGCTTATACATCGCTCTCGTTTTGTGTACAGGCGTCAACCCTGGCGTCTTTTTTGTACATGGGAGTCACACTCTTTGTTGTTCTATAATTCTTATTCTATATTACTAAGAATAAAACCCTATAGAGAGGGTTTCTTGAGTACGGTTTGATGTGTTAGTACTTTCTCCCTCCTACTTTTGTCTGACGATTTCTTGTCCTCTTATTTGTCCTTCTTAATAAAACAATCTTTTACGTCATAGAAAAGACTCTTTATCATAAAATCGTCTGAAATAATCTTGAGACCTTACTAAACCATGACTTTGTGGTCAGACATAATATTGTGTTTCTTCATTGGACAGATGTGGTACTCTTAACTCTGGCTGTGATGTAGAACAAGTATGATTTTGTGTGTCTTTCATATTCTATCACCAGTTTTGCATTGGCTTTATGTATTCAAGATTCATCCGTAGCATCATTTGTTTCCAATTTGAAGTGAATATCCATTAATGCTGTGTAACTTAGATTCTTAGAATTTAAATTATGTTTCTGTTATTTGATGAGTACAAAAATTGGGAAATGGATCTTTGTTCTTTTCCTCTCTAAACTTTTGGTTACCTCTCAGTGTCAGTCATTGATTGAAGATCTATCAGCATCCCACTCAACAGATTTGCAACAGCGTGCATATGAGCTGCAAGCAGTCCTTGGTTTAGATCCTCAAGCTGTTGAAAGTATTTTGCCATTTGATGCTAGCTGTGAGGACATTGAGGTTAAATCCTGAACCATATACTTGTTTATTTATCATCTACATCAATGAATTTTGTTGAGTGAAGTCAATTAGTTAAGGTATAGCATTAGTTTGCTTCAAGTAGGTGTGTATTTGCTCCTGGTATTTCCACCGATTTATGGGGTTTCTTTTTAATATTATTTTTTATTTTATTTAATCTCTTTTGGTCTTTGGGGGCTCACTTGGGAGTGTCTACGCAACGAGTGAAAAAGCAAACTGTGGTGGCCCCAAGCACTGGTTCACTGTGCTCATAATTTGACCACTCTCTTTATTAACGCTGTGTGTCTTATAAATTACTTGGAGGGATAACAAGTGTGAATTTGTATGCAGGTTGATAAAAGTCTTTCATTCCTTAACAGTTATGTGCAGCAGTCTTTAGAAAAGGGGGCTCAGCCGTATATTCCTGAACATCAGCGTTCAGGATTTCCAAGTATCAGTAACATCAGAAGTCAAGAGCACCATGAACCGTCCGCGCATGGGCTTAGGTTTGAGGCCTACGAGCTTCCAAAGCCTGTGGTGCAGCCCAAGCCTACTCCAGTTTCGCATGTGCCTTCTACTGAGCTTGTCCATGTATCTGAGCCGTCGTATACAAGAGAAGTCCACCAAGCTTCAGTGAGATCAGCAGATTCTGGGTCACATGATATCAGGCTACGGCTTGATGGTGTCCAGAAAAAATGGGGAAGGCCAAATTACTCATCCCCATCTCCTTTGACCTCGAGTACTTCCTCTCAGAATGCAGTCAATGGTGTCTCGCAATATGATGGAGACGCTGCAGGCTCAAGATCTCGTGATACCTCTTATGAACACAAGAAGCCGCAAGTGGAAGTTTCTTCAGAAAAACAAAAGCTTGCTGCTTCACTGTTTGGTGGTGTTTCCAAAGCTGATAGAAGGCACTCTTCGTCTAGCAACAAGCCTACAAGAGCAGCCAATAATGTTGCTGATAAATCTCAAGAATCAAAGGCAGTGGTAGAGACAACTCCTCCACCACCTGTACAAAACCTACTTGATTTGGGTGAATCTGATGAAATGATTAATTCTTCATCAGCAATTGACCCTTTCAAGCAATTGGAAGGGCTTCTAGAGCCTGATCAAACTGCATCTTCTACAACTAATACAGGTACAGTGACTTCTGCCAAAGAGTCTGACCTTTTGGCACTTTATGGAGATGCATCTCTTAGCTCTCAGACTGGGCTTGTGAATCCTGATAATATCGACCTTATATTTGGACCTGCTGATACTGTCAATAATAATGGTTTTGTTGATGCTGGGGTTCCTGTACCATCACAAGGGAGCAAGGGGCCTAACTTGAAGGATGCATTGCAAAAGGATGCCCGGGTGAGACAGATGGGTGTGACCCCTACAAGTCACAATCCCAACTTGTTTAAAGATTTGTTTGGCTGAGTTGTGCAAGGTTTTGTTACTGTTGTCTCTCTATCGGCTGGGCAAACTGAAAACAGGGTGTGAAAGTCTCTGCGCAATCAGGTTGCAGTTGTGCAGGCAGAGGTTAGATGATTCATGTTACAGATTACACGCACCCTGAATTCAACGGGACGTGTGTATGGCCACAGAGTTCGATGTCTGAGTTATTTTCTTGTAACTTGACAATGTATCATGTGTAGAGTAGCCGTTTAAGAGATTGGTGGTGTATATGTATGTGGAATGTTTTCAGATCTGCTGTTCTCTCTATTCACATAGGACGAGTTTCCAATGTCCATACACGGATCAAATTAAGATTTTTGGTACGTTTTGACAGCGGCTTGTTTATGCATCTGATGAAAGTCGCTAAATAGTGACGAGAAATTGTATCAGTAAATTCTGTATTTTAATCGAGCCATACCGAGTATTAGTTTTGCAAATGCAATGAGTGCAGCAGAATTCCAATGCTGCAAATGCAAGTTCATCCATCGACCAGCACAACTATAACAGATACAGTACGAGCATTTTAGGTGGAGGAAAGGGGGGTGGGGGGGCGTAACGTGGGCGAATGATTCTTTGAATGCATGAAGCTCGTGTCATTAGTGGTGTAGGCGTTACAGTGGTGGTATGGTGGTCGAGACCAGAGAGTCGGGGGTTGATGGTGATCCGATTACAACGGCGATGGTGGGGTTGGGGGCGGGGTGGGGGTGGGGGTTGGGGTGGGAGTAGGGGGTTAAGGGAAAAGCAAATTATTAGGTACACCGAGAGCACCTAAATGAAGGTATTTCCCCGTATAGTCTACTCCCTAAGACTTCCTTGTGACATACGGTATTATTGAACTGTCACGTGAGATGACGGTTTTATATGAACCTAAATGCAAGCTAATGCGAACTCCAATTCGTTGAAAATGTTCAAATCCCTTACAATTTTATTAAATCTAATCAATTGATTAGATTCTCATATTTCCGAAATAAGTACCATTTGTGCAAATTATATGTCCGTTTCGATACTCGCTCGTCTAACCGAAGATCGAATTATAGGCAACGAGCTCGTCTGTCACTACACATTTTGCTCAATCTATCACAAATATTTGATGACCTGATGCTTAGAACACTATCAATCATTACACACCAGAGATATTCTCAACACCACAAATCAAACCCATCAAACACTTAGAATAATAATAAATCACATACCGACACCCTGTGAACTACGTGTGTCTTTTACATGGCTTCCCACTCCTTTTCTGTGGGCCCCTTTTCTTCAACGGATAACTTCCCCCCTAATCCAATATTTAACGGTCCACTTTCCTACACATTTATGCTAAAGTTACATTAATCAATAATTTGACTACTATACGGCAATTCGGGATACGGCTTCCGTATCTTTGAGATTTGAATTACAAACATTTTGTATTGCTATTTGCTAAACCGTGTTACAAACTTCTCATTTAAGCTACTTTATTGCTTGTATAAAAAATTTGTGATTATAATTTGCTTTTCTAATCTAACATTGTAAAAACTTTCGTCTACCCATTACAACTTCAATGTTAGCTTATATACCCATTACTTCTGCGTTTAATCTTACTATTTCAACTATCAGCTACTACTTCCGCTACTTATACGAAATATAACTCAAAAGTCCAACCGAATCCCAATTGGGAAACCGGAGGGTCTACATCCTAAATAAAGTTTGTCATTCAAGATTCAATTTATTACAAAATCACACGTAACAGACGCAAAAATGAGTAATTGAGCACCCCTTTTTTTCTCCAACTTGCTAATTTCTGTCGTACCAACTACTAATAGTAACTGTCAAACCCCAAACAAAATCCCAACCCCAAAATAAAAACTTGAAAGATTTGTGTGAGGTAAGAGGAGAGAAAAAAAAAAGAGATGGATTTCAGTTCGTTCCTAACTTCACTGGGAACATCATTCATAATATTTCTGGTTCTTATGCTTTTATTTGCTTGGCTCTCCAGGAAGCCCGGCAACGACGTCGTTTACTACCCGAACCGTATCCTAAAGGGCCTTGATTTACCCGAGTCCAGGACCCGTAACCCCTTCTCATGGATCAAGGAGGCCATTTCTTCTACCGAAGCCGACGTCGTTTCCGTCTCCGGCGTCGACACCGCTGTCTACTTTGTCTTTATTACCACTGGTATATATTATACTACTATTTCCCTCTTCTGTTTACTCCTTCCGTACTTCTGGATTTTTAACGTTTAGTTTAAATTTCCGTCATATGTTCATATTTCTACGTTAATAATTTAATAGAACGGAGGGAGTCACGGTGGTGAATATTAACACTCGTCATGGTTACTGTCTGTATATGTTTTAAAAATGATATGTGATATGGTCATGGTGGTCTAAGTTTAGCTCGTAAAGTCGTTAATTGCGTCTATTCTAATTTCTAAACCTATAGAATGTATGTGTCTAATCCATTTTGCCGGTTTTCACAATTTTACTCTATATGTTAAAAAATTGTGGTGGTTTTTCGCTAGTCTGTGGAACATGCATGAGAATCATGAACAAAATTCTTAACTCGTCTGCGTCAATATTACAATGGGTTTCGGTTCATAAAAATATGTTGGTAAAGTTAGATACTACTTGAGATATAGAGTACTGTTCAAATTTACTCCTTTTTAAAGTAATTGCCTCTTTTACTTTTCTAGTGTTTCTAAAAGTAGTCGTTGTCGTTATATTTATGTGTTTTTACTTTGTCTTTTATAGCTGAATTTCTATCTATGTGCGTGTCTATATCTGGTAGTCAGTTATCCATTTCTACTGAATTGAAGTAAGATATGATATGACACAAAATTAAATTATGTGGGTGAGTTTCTAGATTTGTCCTTTTTCTGGTAAAGCACTACCCAAATGTAAATGAAAAATAAGATATCGTCACTTAATGCTACGGAATCAAGTGATACCAATATTTGGTGTCTAAGATATCGTTACTTAGTGTTACGGAATCAAGTAATACCAAAACCTGGTGTCGCAAATTCATTTTCCGTTAGCCTGGGTTATGTCACTAATGTGGCAAATTTTAGGATATTCTTTTATCATTTGGGGAAGGCTTCAAGTTCCAAGTTAGAATAGTTTCTTAATCTTTTCATTTACTGTACTAATTTTAAAGGTTCAAATTTACCAAATATTGAAGATAATTGCAAGCAAAGTGGGGTGCAACAAAGTTATAAACTTTAGACAGCTAGCAACCGACAGGCATTGTTCTGGGCTCCTCCACATGCTGATATTATTATTATCATTATTTTTTTTATTATTATTAATCATATCACTTGTGTGGAATGTGAGGGCTTCTTCAAGAAGTTAGGTGGTTTGTGTAATTTTTCCCGTGAAAATTAGATGAACGTATTTGTGAGGTATCCCCCCCAATTAATTGCATAATTGCAAGTTGCAACATCACTATGTATGATAATGATGTCTAGGATGTTATGTCACGAGAAGTCGAGGACTTCAACTTCTTTTATGATATGTTTTCGGGAAAAATTTGGATAAGTTTATACTAGTATCGGAAAATGTCAATTAACTGAAGTGTGACTTAGACTTAATTTTTGTGTGTCGGCTAAAAGAACCATAGTTCAAACTTAGTGGTTCGATTCTTAGCTCGTGCAAAAGTGGGGGATCACTCGATAATTAAAGTCATAAAGCATCAAACATGTTTCCATGTTGAAGATTCTGATTAGAAATTCCATCCAAAAATTTATCTAACTTGTCGAGGCACAGCTAATCAGATGTGGTGTTTGTGTGTCATTATTAATGATTTGAGTTTGGACTAATCAGATGATCTGGTGTTTTGGACCACCTGACATCATTTTTGTTTTCTTAGATACCTGACAACTCAGCCTGTTATATTTTTGTCTTTATTGGGTTATCTGAAAGATGGACTGAGACGGCCCTGTGCTCTGTTGCCTTAGCTCTGGGTTCCCCATTTCCTTATGTGCACCTTCGGGTATCTGTATCGAACTCCAAAAATCGAAAAAACAACATAGGTTTAGTCCGAAAATGATTTAGAGCTGTCGTATCTCAGAGCATCTCACAAGAAATTTGTTTTTGAGGCATGCCGGTTCATAAAAGGCCTCGTTAATTACTATACTCCCGAAACAATGTAAAGATTGCAATTCAGCACTTGCTTTTCCCTCATGTAAGTGAATTCTAGGAAGACATAGAACTTAAGTGATTTGATAGAGAATAGGGAGACGTAATACTGTCGAGGGCTTTAAGAATTGCCCTCAATACATACTCTATTTGGACGATTTCAATTGCATTAGAAGCTAAGTATCTGGTCCATGAGTAACTTTCAAGTGTCTTCTATTGTGAAACAGTACAGCTGAATTTCCCCAGTACATGTAGTCCTGGTCTTGTGGCTCTAGTGTTGTTTTCTTACTCCCTACACCTGACTCGTATTACTACATATCCCATACCTGACTTGTATTACTCCATCCATGGTTTCTTAGGATTTAGGAAGCAAGTTGTTTCCAAGTTATGGTGCATGCTGTTGCACTGAAATTTCGCTGCTTGTATACTTCAATCTACATTAATTACTAAATAAACTAACATACAGAATGACACAGATTTCTGTATATGAAGTTCTTACAGAAATAACATTTGAAAGTTTCAGTAACTGATGATGGTTATTTCTTTCCCAGCATTGACAATATTCGTAGCATCTGGCGTTCTCCTTCTGCCCTCCCTTTTGCCTATTGCCATCACGGATCATCACGTTATCGGGAAGAATGAGACCACAAGCAATGGAACTTTCAATGAACTTGATAAGCTATCCATGGGACATGTTGGAGTAAGATTTTGATTCTACTGTAAACTTACTCTTCGCTTACAATTCAGGCGTATTCTGTCACAGCTGGGTGTTGGGTTAATGTGAACTAATGAGTTATCATAACCTTGTAGTTTCATGCAGTATCCTTGAGAAGGAAATGTTAAAGTTTGGATATGGAGCTTGGTTTTACCCCATTTTCACTTCAAATTCTAAAAGTGCTGATTTCCTTTTACAGCCAGGCAGCCCAAGGTTTTGGGCATTTTTGGCTGCCGTGTATTGGGTTTCTCTAGTCACCTACTTCGCGTTGTGGAAAGCTTACAAACATGTTACCGAGTTAAGGGCCACAGCTCTGATGTCTCCAGAAGTAAGGGCTGAACAGTTTGCTGTTCTTGTTAGAGATATACCCCCTCCACTGGAAGGTGAGAGCAGGAAGGAACAAATTGACTCGTATTTCAAGGCAATCTATCCAGATACATTCTACCGCGCTATGCCAGTAACAGACAACAAAAAGGTAAAGTTTAAATTTGGGACTGCTTCTAGTTTATTCCTGCACCGGTGTCCTCGTTACAGTCTCCTGTTTTGGTATTCATTTTATTCCCATTTGCAGGTGAAATATGCATGATTTGTATGTTTGTTCTCCACATAGTAAGTAAAATCACCACAGCGGACTTTAGTTTGCTTGCCCTCTTTCCTGATAGGTTGCTTATTGATGCAATAGCATATTTTGTGACTGAATATTATTGAATCGTTTTCTTGACAAATGATCGTGAAGTATCTTGGGAAGATGACGTTGGAGCTACTGTAAAATGTATTTTAGTCTGAATTTTTTTTTCTTGATGGACCAATCATACCATGGTCTAGTTGGAAAAAAGCGGAGTTTCAAATGATTATTCTTTATTGAGGGACTAGATTTGTTGTTGTTTACGTATAAGTTTTCAAATAGACAAAAGTTCTGCGTAGTAATATGTTTTTGTGTGATATTGTTGGTTTGTTGTCAATAGGTATGCCCTTCTGATCTTTTGTGTGGTTTCTCTTTAGCAAATTCAATAAAAAAGAAAGAAAAAGAGAAAAGACAATCTTGCATGAGTCTCATCATAACCCTTTTCTTAAATCTTGCTGCCGTTTCCGCTGGATTCTTCTAGCTTTCGGTTCGTTAATCATTAATCGATACAGGTCAACAAGATATGGGAGGAGTTGGAGGGCTATAAGAAGAAGCTTGTTCGTGCTGAAGCAGTGTATGCACAATCAAAAACTGTGGGAAATCCTGAGGGAATAAGACCTATGAACCGCATTGGTTTTTTAGGTCTTTGTGGTAAGACGGTGGATAGCATAGAGTACTGCAATGAGAAGATCAATGAACTGATCCCTAAGCTCGAAGCTGAGCAAAAGATCACCTTAAGGGATAGGCAGTTGCCTTCAGCACTTCTGTTCTTTACCACTAGAGTTGCTGCTGCTTCTGCTGCTCAGTCTCTACATGCCCGAACAGTAGACATATGGACAGTGATGGATGCCCCTGAGCCACGGCAACTGGTCTGGAGCAACTTTTCTCTCAATTATTATGAGAGGGAAGTACGCACGTATGTGGTGTACTTCATAGTAGCACTGACTATACTTTTTTACATGATCCCTATTGCGGCTATCTCAGCATTTACAACGTTGGAAAATTTGATGAAGCTCCTGCCTTTTCTGAAACCTGTTCTGAACATAGTTGCACTAAGAACGATATTGGGAGCTTATCTTCCTCAACTTGCCCTTATTATATTTTTGGCTATGTTGCCAAAGTTACTTATGTTTCTATCGAAAGCAGAAGGAATTCCTTCTGAGAGCCATGCAGTCAGGGCTGCTTCAGGCAAATATTTCTACTTCATCATCTTCAATGTTTTTCTTGGAGTAACAGTTGGTGGAACTCTGTTCAAGACGCTCAAGATAGTGGAGGCTCATCCAAATCAAACTATCAACTTACTCGCAGCGAGCCTACCTGATAATGCTACATTCTTCTTGACCTTCGTCGCTCTCAAGTAAGCCATACGTCTTTTCATACTGCTCCACTTAATTGTTAGGGCATTCCTCTATTTGGGGATGTTTCACTTTCTTATTCCTCTCGCTTTCATGCGGTTTCTTGGTAATTAGGAGGATAGTTTTAAAAATGACTCCTAACCCGACATATAAGGAGATAGTTTACACAATATATAATTCAACATGATCATACTCCTGAACTCTTAATGATCTTGTTAGACACTGGCTTGCAGGTTCTTTGTAGGATATGGCCTGGAATTATCGAGAATAGTCCCACTAATCATATTCCATTTAAAGAAGAAGTATCTATGCAAGACTGATGCTGAAATGAGAGAGGCATGGGCACCTGGAGATTTTGGATATGCTACAAGGATTCCCAACGACTTGCTTGTCATCACACTTGTTTTCTGTTACTCGGTTATTGCACCTCTGATCCTCGTATTTGGTGTAATCTACTTCGGCTTGGGATGGCTTGTCCAAAGAAATCAGGTACTTGTCCTTTTGATCAATCCCACATTGTAATCTCACTTTAAATTATATTTTTTCAATTAGTGAAGGTTAATTACTAGGAAAGGGAAAGTATTGGGTGCGTTTGCTTTCAACAAGGTCTTTGTTAGACTAAAACATGTCACCGATGGGCCAGAATCTGTCACGTAATGAAAACTTGAAGGGATAATGTTACATGTAGGTCATTGGAGACGGTTGTACGTTGGTGTACTTTCTAATAACGGCCTAGAATAGTTGTTAGATTAGTTTAGAGGAATGATCATGGACTATATCAATTTCATAATAACTTGCCTTGTAAAATGACAGGCCCTTAAAGTGTACGTTCCATCGTATGAGAGCTATGGAAGGATGTGGCCTCATTTGCATAAAAGGTTCCTCGCTGCTCTACTTCTTTACCAAGCTACCATGCTGGGTTACTTTCCAGCGAAGAAGTTCTACTACGCTCCTATTCTGCTCCCGCTTCCTATTACTACCCTGATCTTTGCATTCGTCTGCCAAAAGAAGTTCTATCGTTTCTTTCAGTGCACGGCTCTTGAAGTTGCGTGCCAGGAATTGAAGGAAACACCGAATATGGAGCGTGTGTACAGATCGTTTGTTCCCCCGAGCTTGAGCTCTGACAAGTTTGACGATGATCAATCGGGAGACGTCTAATGTGAACTACTGGAATCAGTTATTTGTTGAGATGCACAGTTATATCATCTCTTATTAATCCTTTCATTTTCAGTCTGATTTCTTGTTTAGGTGGTGATTTAGGAAGGGGCTACGCAAATTGTGGTGTCTGTTGATATTCTTTTTTTTTTCCTCTCTCTCTAGGTATTGCTTGATCAAGTTATTGTATAGTGACTGTTTTCCTCAAAAGATCAAAATTTGTGATAACCGATTGTCAAATACTGTATGATTTTGATTAATATCTTGGCATCTTTGAATTCTATTGCCGTGTCACAACCAAACACAACTCTTCCATGCGCCACAGTCCATACCTCAGCACGCTCGTGCCGACTGTAAGTGTTGTGGAAGAGTTGGTTTTTGCCGTGACGTTAAGCCTTCGTCTAGAGGGAAAAGATCAATGCAAAAATGTATAGGAACATGACTGACAAACACAAAATGAACGGAGACCATGATGATCACCGTAAAAATAACCTCAAAGAAACAAGTAAATTAAGATTGAAGGCAAATCATCAATACAAAAATCGAAATAAGCAGCATTACACCACAAATTACGAATTATGCACATTTTGTTTAAATTTTTTACCTTCAACCACTGAAGCGAGCATCAAATGCGCGAATTTGTTTGAGATCGATTGAAGTGCATATCAATTCTACTAAGAGAACAACAAATTTTGTTTTTTGTTTTTTTGACAATGAACAACAACAAATATTTTCTTTTTTGAATAATCGAATAATCGAGATAGCTGAAAGTCTAAACAAGCTTTATGAATTTCGTTACCTCACAAACTTTAGCCCTCCTTCCAAATTATTTAGGACTTTTGGTCAATGTAAATATTCATGTACTTGTTGCTGCAGTAATTTAGAGGCCAAGCAGGTGAAGTGTTGGTAAAATGCAGTGTAGGGACAAAGGAGAAATTGACTCTGGCAAGTGTGTCATGAGCAGCCGTGTAACATTCCCAGACCCACCTTTTTAAGTCCGAAGCTGTAAAATTGGTCCAAGCCGAAACAATTTTTTTTTTTGAGCAATAATTTCACCGTCCTATTTATATAGGTATAGACATAGTCGTATAGATATAGATACCTTGTACAAAGAAACGTAGTTCTCGTCTACAGTTCGTCGGTTTCATGGCTGATAGTTCTTCGAAAAGGAGAATCCGTGAGAACATCTAACGTATTACTAAAAAAAGTACTCGTAACTAGTAACACGTAATATTAGGTTTATCTGTCTTCGTATTTGGTTTAGGGTTTAGGTTTCCCTTTGAGAAAGAGGCTCTACAATTTAAACACAAACGGGCCAAAACCGAACCAATGTTAACTTCAAGTTAATCAAGTAGTTCGGTGCCATCGCCTAGGCCGACCCCCCTCCCCGGAGCAAAAAGCAGCTTGAAGCAACAAGATTTGAACTTCAGTCAGCCCAAATCAATCTTTTCAGAAATTAATAAAGTAAGTCAGATTCAGGATCCTAATTTGTGAACAAATGGGCATTCAACACTAAAATCAAAACAGTGAAAACTGTGTAAATTGATGTTGTTTGAGTGTTTGGCACTCTCTATGTGTGTGTTTCTTTGTCGAATAGAGATTACTGATTTCTGCTGTTCTGTTGTTTATTATCGTAACAGTTGATCAACGGTTGCTTCTGTTTGCGTCAAGGATGAGCTTCAAGGGTGCTAAATTTGGGTTTGGTAAGGCAATACTATTCCTAATATTCAGTAATTTCACTGCTCTTATTGCATGTGCACTTATGGTTTACCGTCATTGTGAGTAGGAAACTTGCTGTACAAGTAGCAGGAAAGTTGTATATATGCATTTCATTTTGTAAAAGCTTTTTATGTGTTCACTGTTATCAGAGCTTCATGGTGGAAAGTTTCCTCATGAGGTTTAAAAGCAGTGATAAATTGATATCAGAGCTTGATGAAACTTGGTTGATTGTGAGACAGTCACCTCGGTAAAAATCTTGATATAGAGATTGCTCTGGCACATTTCTTTTCCGTAATTCCCGAACCATCTTGTATTACAGCAGAATGGTTCCATGTAAATGTGAATAATGTGATGTGTCAAATTTGTCTCTGCTGCATTTTAGTAGAAGTGGATTCTGAGTGAGTCTAAGTTGTTAATTTAGCTTCTCTATGTAGCTCTCATCACTCTCAATGTTCGGTTGAGGTCCTTTGTTGGTGAATTAATCATCTGTATGTCTATGGTAGTGCTGCTGTGCCATGTCATCATCGTCATTGTTATTGTTATTGATATTGAAGACAGAAGTTTACGTACGCTTCTTTTGCTTTTAAAAGAGCGTTTCCTCTCCAAAATGAATTTGCTATGTATAGTAGTAGTCGTCTATCAAATCTAGGCTTTTCTTCAGGCTGTATTTTAGGAATCTCTGTCCTTATCACTCAAAGTGCGATGAGATAAACTGTCCCACAATCGTTTTCTCCCTTTTTATGGGGAGTGGCCAGTAGAGTGGAGTGGGAGTGTTGGGGGATATACCAACTGATGTTGGACCGTTCAAAGTCCAAATTGATGAATAGGTGTAGAGGAGAACAGCCTTGAGGGAAGGACTGAAGTGAGCAATATTAGTGGTAGCCGGTAGGAGAGGCTTGTTAGTAAGAATATAGCTCATTGTTAACTCAATTTTATCCGTGTTCATTCTAAAATTGTGGTGGCACATTGTGTTGAAGTAATGTTGTGTACATGGAACATCTTACGCACGAGCTGGGTGTTGAACCTAAAGTTGTCTCTCTGACATTAACCAAATAAGCATCTGACGAATAATTGTGGTCTCTTAGACTCTACATTTGATGTGGCTATATACATTAATATATGTCTTGAAACTTTGATTGTGTTACTTCTTTTGTCATGAATTTCGGTGGTATGCAATTGCAATTCATGTGAAGATTAAACAATGGAGTTGATGCCGTAGCTATCTGCTACTAAGTACATGTTACTTGTATGTCAGGACCTAAGGAGCTTGGGGGTTCAGTTGATCTTATAAATCACTACAGACTTCGGCCTCACCATGAATTCTTCTGCAAGAAGACGCTACCTGTATCAGTTTCAGAGACTCATTACCTACAGAATGTGGTAGGAGATAGAGAAATAAGAAAAGGAGATGGCATGGAGCTGGACCCGTTGTCCAAGAATGTTACACTGCTTGAAGAGAAACAGGGTCGCATTCATCCATTTCGATTAGATGTCCTGGCAGATGTATTTCATATGCAAGAAACAGCCACTGTTAGACTCTCTTCTGTAAGATACCTTTGTACTTGTATTGTTCAATTGCATACAATTGGCTGCTATCACACCCCAAAGTCCGTTTTCTTCATCTTTGATAATACCTGTCATGAAATTAGACTCGAAAGATTAAAAACCAATTTTTTATTTATTTATTTTTTTTTTTTTTTTTAACAAACTATAGACAAATGCTCTTCTCCGTTCTCTTGCTTGTGCACTTTCGTTTTGAAATGTTCCTTCACATCTCTTATACTAGATTTTACGTTTCTATACACTTGATTGATCTTCTGAAATATTCTTTTCCTAAAGCAAGGTGTAACCATTATTCTTGTTACCTAGCGATAATTAATTTGATTCAGTTAATTGCATTCTACTCAGCCAGATAGGGGAACTCCCACTACACTGGCCAAGTCGAAAAGCAATTCCAAGGAGAAGCATCATAAGAAGAGCAAAGGCAGGAATAAGCATAAAGCTAAAGATAAAAAAGATCATAGCCATCAAAGCAAGGGCATAGATGACAACCGAGTTAAGGATAAGCAGAGAGATGGGCAGCCATTGGATGGTCAAGATCACTTGATAAGTCAAGAAAAGGTTACTCACCCCACCCTACCCCCTCTTTCTTTGTCTTGTGCCTTCTATTTAATTTACTTTAGGTGAGAGGTTCTTGGTACAACTGTTTCAGTTTTGTATACTTCTCTGCCAGCATATTTCTGAAGAATTGGTCCATCCTAAAATCATCTTTTGATGTTTAGGATAACCCAGACTTTTCTTTCTTAAGGGGTCAGGTTACAATGCTACACACATTCTTCAGTATACGCATGTCAGTAATCATAGTTTTACTTGGTTTTCATAGTCTAGGGCCAAACGTGTATAGTATGGGGAAAGGAATAATGTAAATTCATTAGCACTCCTCATAATTGTTCGAAATTTTAAGGGTTTCGTGCGGAAATTACTAACTATATTTAATTTGGTTATGAAATTAATAGCTTATTTTTCATTTTGTTTTTCAGAAAGGGAGGCGCATTTTTATGAAATTAATAGTTTCTTTTTCATTTTGTTTTTCAGAAAAGGAGGCGCAATGGGAATGAGTATCCGCCACGCACTCAAAGGCTTCAACAGATGAGGTAACAACAGAACTGCTGAGAAAACCTATTTTTGATGATCTTGCATTCTTCTTGCTATTTTTTACCCTGACATGTTGTGATCTCTTACAGGTATTAGGCATAGTTTTTTAGATGATGGTATCTTCTGTTCTTGCTTGTTGCTGTAGTCAAAATATTAGGATAATTAGCCAGCAGTATTCTTTCTGAATTTAGCATGCTGCCTATATAGGCAGCAGTCGCAATGATGGTGGTTCTGAACTATTATTCAGGTGTTGGTTTGCCACTTTTCTTTTTCATATTATTCAGAGATCCTTTGGGGCCAAAACAGACGATTAAGTATATCTGTCGGACATCTCACACTTATGAGAGGCCGAACTGTTCATTTTGAGTCATTGTTCGGGTGGTTGGTGTACTATGAATAGAAATACTCTTGTGCGGTGTGCTTCGAAGGTTCTTGCCTACAGCAAATTCGGGGGGGGGGGGGTTATTTAACATGGGGTAATTGTTCTATTGAGTTAGGTAAATTTCGGGAAATCTCATATGATTGAGAGGCCAGACTGATTGTCTGGAGCCTTTGGTGGGATGATTGTTCTCCAACTACAAAAAAACATTAATCTTGTTCCCACGCTTCCGGTTGATGTGAAAGGGGTCAGACACAATCTTGGTTAATGTGTTAGTTTGATCTACCTGCTGACCCTATCGTTTCTTTTTTTTCATTTACTCCTCAACCTCGAATTTTGGGGCTCTCATTTCCTGCCGTATGATCAGAGAACCTAACTTCCTACGGCATCTTGTTTTCTTTGACACACCGCCATAGAAGAATGAGGGATGATCCGTATGACTTGAATAATGTCTCATTGATGTAGATTCTGGATATGCGGGCCCTATGAAGCACGGACACTCTGTTTAGGTCTACTTATCCGTGTCGTGTCCGTGTCGTATCCGTGTCGTATCCGTGTCCAACACCGACACTCTCAAATACTTACTATACTAGTCACTATGAAATACAGAGCAATGTTTTTTCAACCTAATCCGTAACCAGAAATGGAAAAAAGTGAGGGGCTAAGAAACTAGTAATCCATAATTAATCCACATAACAAGAGTGTTTATGTATTTTCTTTTTACTGAAAATGCAAAAAAATTATTTATTTTCTGTGTCTACTAGCGTGTCGTATCTATCTTGTTATAAAGAATCACGTATTCCCGTATCCGTATCGTGTCGTGTCTGCGTCTGTGCTTCCTAGTGCGGGACCCTAGTTGGGAGTTTGGGACTGCCCTCATGAAAAGAAGCAGTCCCATGTGATGATGTGAGATTTAGCTACAAAAAGATTTCTCTTCCATATTGCTGATTCGGTCTTCATTATGAGCCGTCCAGCTGCAGCCTCTCTTTGTTTTCAACATAAGCGTAAGGCTGCATACATCCCCCCTCCCCCTTACCTTGCCATTGGCGGGAGACTTTGAGGCACTGGGGTAGTTTTCTTGAATGTTATCGATTAGGTTTTTGTAATCTGAATTTGAAGATATATACCGATGTATTTACTCATTGGTGGTCTTTTCTGCATTGTTTGTTCCTGTGGCTGCAGTGTCTCTAAGTTCCTGTGAGAGTGGAAGATTAGCTTGTTTGTAAGGAGGTCAACTAAGCTTCATCACATCATCGTTCCAGACTTCCAGTATAGAGTTGGCATGTTTCAACTTAATAAACCTTATGGGCTTTGGCTCTATCCCTTGGGCTTTTTAATGCAAAAAAAATAAATTTGGTGGTGGACTATGTTACCTCTCTCTCTCTCTCTCTCGCAATGTTGACAGGCAAGGAATGTCACGTCGTATGCCTGCGTGCATCTTTAAAATGCTCTGTTATCATCCGTTGCATTAGTTAAGGGTAGATTTATTTTTCATTAGATGAAAGAAACAAGGACGCCTAACTTCCAAGACTCCCCATCTCCCTCCCGCATGTTAGTCGCTTGCCCGTGGAATGGAATTTTTGAGACAAATATTTGAGAGGCAAATAGCACCTTCAAAGGGGCCTTTTGATTATCATTTTTAACGTACCCCTTTCATCTTCCCCCTTCCCCTTCCCATTTACTGCAGAAGATGAACGGTGCACCGTTCAGCATATTATTTGTCTCTTCATCTTCTCTCCATTATCACTGCACGACTCCTGTTTCAAATGAGTCCTTTCCCTGCTCTTTTAAAACAATTCATTCGAGAAGGCAGCTCTGTTTGGATGGAGTGCGAGTGGTTGTGCAGCTCTACAAAAGAAAGCAAGGTATAGTAACGAAAGCAAGGGCATCAACTCACCTTTCGAAACATTTCTATTTTGATGCTGTTGGTGGTGTATGGCTATTATAGGAAATCTTATGTGGTTGCCGTGGTCTGAAGAGTGTTGTATTACCCTTTTCAGGATCCTACGAGTTGGAAGACCAAGTTAAAGAGTCACTTTAAGGTAAGTGGGAAGATTTGACATCTGTGTAAATCAAACTTATTTAGTTGAAAGTTTCTGTGAGAAATGGAAAAAGTTTAAACTAATTACTTGCAACTAGACAATACTGTATTATCATAAATTATAATGTGATTATTGGTGTCTTGCATCATGGCATGGCCTTCAAGTAGCTGTAGCAGACATAATCGGTTCACCTTGAAGCATACTCCATATGTAACAGTTTTGGAACTTCGGGTTGCCAAATTGATTATTAACAGCAATCAAGTTTATGAGTTTAGTTTCGTATTGTTTTATATACTGTACTTGCATATGGAATATGAACTGTGTGGGTGTAGATTATGGTATTGTGTTTGGCTTTGGTGTTGGCGTGTTAGCAGATCATCTCCGATTTTAGGATCATATATAATGTATGTCTAAATTTAGTGTTCCATGCATCAGTTTAGAGTTCCAATAGGGCCGGGTGTCAGTTCTGGTATTGAATCTCTGACGTTCTCAAGTTATGGTATAGATTTTCATTATAGTGTCACCATTCATATGGTGCTGTGTTGCTTGTTAGCAAGGTTATTCTTAGTTCACTGTGCTATTGAATGTCGATCACTCATGATATGTACTGAAAGTATGAATTCTATGGTTCTCATGTTTTCATTCTATGGTGGAATTCCCTCCCTCATTTAGTCATTTATGGAGTATTAAATACTAAAAAATTAAATGCATTTCTAAAGGTGGGAATCACTTTGATTTGCTTCTATTAAATGTTCGCTTGATCAATCTATCTACTTTGTGTGTTGTGACTTCAGGGAGTTAAGTCTTGCGCTGATTATGATTTGATTGAAATTATACTTTTGCAAAATCAGCCTTAGCCTTTGGTACGCTCTTGTCTAATACAAGTACAAGTTAGGTCTAACTAAATTTGATTTTCCTTGAAAATTGGAGTATGATTTTTCTTAATGCGATTTTTCTGTTTGCAGCCATCTACAATGGATTTTTTACCTTTCAACTCTTGATTTTTCCGTAACAACTTGCCTAGGAAAAGCATTTTTTAGTAGTCTTTCTGTACAGTATATACCGCAGACAACAGTTACTTTGTCGCTACATGGGTGTGAATAATTAGATGTATCTCATATTCCTCTGATTTTTCTGCCTAGAAATTCTGGACACACATCACATGTAGTAATCAGGATACAAGGTCGACATTCTGATGAATGAGCTGATGAGCTTTAGCCATGTTTTGCTTTGTCATCTATGTTACATGATTTGTGCTCAGGATCATGTTTTCTTTGTGTTTTTGCATTGTTATACTGATGTGCTGATGAAACTGTTTCCCTTAGTTGGACTATCAGCATAGTTATGGTCTTATGGTTTACATGTGCTCACGTTAGCTGAATACTAATTGAGATTCCTATTTATATCTGCTTCCCTAACATGGCAAGGTAAATGAATAAATATGAACTCTTTGAAGTATAACTTGATTGGGTATACTAGTATGTAGAAAAGGTCTCGTTCTTGTCCCAAAAATAAGAACAAGTAAAGGACTCGTATCTTAAGACATTAAGCTCTTACTCAATGTTTGGTTTCTTGGGTACCAAAGGTGACACAGAGTTCTGAATAATTGTGAATCGTTTTTACTGTCACCTATTGTTATTTGATGTAATTGAACTGCTCACAATTCACCCTGCGACAGTGCTGTATTGATGATTCTTTTTCATTTTCTGTTATCGATCTGAAGGTAACTAAATGGGCCTGCAGCTTGAGTGTTGTTTCTAACTCACGATCTTTTAAGTCTTCAGCTGACTTAACCATTTTATTTTTCTTCCTTAACGAATTATCTAATCTGGTTAATAAAGAAACTTACTAAGCCTAATCGTAGTAGTTCTATGATTACTAATGATGATATATTGATTTGTTCTTCAGTCTTCACTGAGCATTTATACCCATTAGCAACTAATAGTCCTCTTTTCCTTAATTAAAACGTGGTCGTTGTTGCCACCTTACTTGTTTAACCCATCATCTGAGGATATTGATGAGCTTTTTTTCTCCATGAATAGGGAGGAATATCTATTGGGGAAAATATCAACATAAGAGTACGATTCAAGCCACCTCTACCATAGGAGTGAGTTGTCTCTTTATCACACTCTTGCCTGGACAATGAATGTGATTTCTGTAACATCTCCAGATATGGGTCATTATTCAACTGAAAGAAGAAACATCAAATTAGGGTGTCTGATATTCTTCTCTTGGCAATTGCAGAAGAAGCAGAATACTGTTACGAGAGGTAGAGAAGAGAAGGAGCTAATTGCTTGAAAGCGACATGATCTTCGTGTTGCCCCACGAGGTGCGTTTTCAGTTCTTGTAGCTAGAAGAAATAGAAAAGAGAATGTAGAATAATTTGGCATATAGGAGAACTTCTGTGACAGACATTTGTCTTGCCACGACTCACAAACATATTAGTCCAACTCCTTTGTGCAAACAAAGTAGAAAAGGCAAATTGAATATATAGAGAATGAGAAAGCTTGTGATTCACATATATACTTCATTTCATCCCCCTTAGTTCTTGAAGCTTTATGTTTTTATGACAACTGACTCGCGGACACTAGTCCAGACTCCAGACAAGGCGTATGAGCTGGTGGTTCATTTGAAATGTTCTCATTCTTCTACTGTAATTTGACACTCGAGGTCTGTTGCTGTCCCTTCTAGTTTCTTACAATCTTATGACTCAAATACCAGTGAGAAACTGAAGGCTTCAGCTAGTCGAGCGACTTTCAGGAACACTGACAAAAAGTCTAATGTGAGAAAAGGGAATTAGTAGGGAAAATAATGATGCCACTGAAAAACAGCCAACAGATGCTCAGTTGTTCTGTTTCTATTTCTTTCCATTCTTGAGACATCAATTGACAACAACCAGCTTCTTGTATCCTTTTATTGTCTTTATGTGTGAATTCTTGATTTTTCCAACTCCAACTCTCCCTTGTAGCAGATCTGTACAGTCGCTCACATCCAGTCAGTTAAGTTAGTCCATCCTATAGTCTTCCTTTGATTTTGTTTTTAGGGTACACTTGCTAAAACATATTTGCACTATTGTTTACTCCAGGTTTTAAGAATTAGCCCTTTACTCCATTAAAACTAATTTGAAGTTGAACTGCATGTGAACATTTTTTCAGTTTCATCGTTCATGAAAGTAACTACTAACTTGTACGGTACCATCCAAATATTGTGTGATCAGGAAGCAGAAATTGTTTTTCTCCATAGTTTTACCAAGGGTTGCTGTCTTATTTTATATGCACCGTTGATGCAGTTGTCCAGTGGTTGCAGCAATGGTGGGTTGCCCTGGTGTTCGTTGATCAAGTGATGGCACTGTATGTTAAGTCTACATAGTGTCAGATGTTTCCCTCTGATTCGGATCTGGAAGAACCCGCAAAGTTGCCCTGGAGCAACTGTACGGTCTGGCTGAAGCTACCTGGAAAAGATAATATACCTAGTTTTCCTTCAATTTATGTTTTAGACCTATTTTGGCCAAACAAACAGTTGATAGAGAAACGGTTGGCGTCAACTTGTTCATGATTGGATGGATATCAGATAAAAAGACAGTTATACGAATGTACTTTCAGTGGTATTCCCACTTGTTCATGATTGGATGGATATCAGATAAGAAGACAGTTATACGAATGTACTTTCAGTGGTATTCCCATGATCACTCTGTGTTTTCGTAATGCCTGCATTTTATGGTTTTTACAGAACCTAGATAAAAAGGGTGAGCGTGCGTGATTTTCCACCGAATTAAGTTTGTCTGTTCACAATTTTCATCAAAAGCAGCTAATCCTCCATAGTTCTCATGGCTGTTGCCTGTTGGCGTGGTGGTGTGACGGTGTCCCCTCAGAGCTTCTCCAATTTGAATGGATGTCTTAGCCATGCAAACCAACGGAAATCAATGATGGGTCCGAAAGCTTACTAAAGCTTACTGTAATGTAGCATTTCTGAATTTACGGAGTAGCTCTAGTTAATGGGAGTCGTACCGTACCAACATCAAAGGAACATAGTACAGCCAACTAGTACATAATGATCCATGCATCATTGATGCGAAAACTGTATATATGTACATAACACTATGCTAGCTGCATTTGACATGGCAGCGACAAAATTTCAGGCTTCTGGTACAAAATCATCATCACCGAACCGAGATAAGAACACCATCCGAGTAATCATACTAACTACAAAGTCGGATGAGCAAGCTATATTGCTATGTACATGAGTACATCCTAGGATTCTGTCATGCCATAGGTTTCTCCGTGCATCAATCTGTTTTAGCACGGAGCAAGGCTCTGCCTGGACAGAGTGTGTTTTCGGCTGTTGTTTTGCTGAGAGCTAACATGGACCGAGAGAGAATCCCTACACATGTCTATACCAGTATACCATATAATAACAAAAAAAAACCTACCATCACAGGAGGGCTACGTCGAAGCAAATGGTCTCATGACGTGCTTCTCCATGGGTTTGAAACCTGGAGGGGCTTGGTGCGAGCTATGCTCTTGTGGCGAAGCTAGTAGGTCACCGGCAGACCCTTTCGTATCCATCGTTTCCATGTCAAAGGTGGCTTCTTCAGAGTTAATTTTATGTGGCTGCTCACGTTTATGAATACTGACTTGGACTAGAGAATTGGATATAAACTCAAATTTCAAGGTGTCGCCATGTCTAATGGGTAGTCCTTTCCACAATTCACACCAGCCTTTTGTTAAACCCACACGACCATCACGCCAAGCTTTGACTTCAAGTGGCCAACATTTCCCGTATGTATCACGAAGCACAACTCTTTGCTGGTTCATCAACTTCTGCTCCACGGCAATCGCTTTGGGAATATACTGACAAGTCAACACCAAAAGAGTTAACAATCTGCAAGCTGTTAATTTATGGGCATTAACATGAACTTGTGATAGAATTTTGCAGCTGACGGAGTGACCTTGAAGCTTTGTTAAACATGGTTTTGAGTTCCCATAGCATTCAAAGTAGTTGTATACTTAACACGCAATAGATCACCACCAGAGACGATATCGATTATTCAGAATCGTATACTTTAGACACCAGGTCGAATGAAGAAAAATAAATTTTCTGTTATGATCTAGACACTAACTTTCACACATGTTCCATTGTGCTCAAGTAGACAACTAAAATCTCAGGGCACCCATGTATGGAGGTGTTGATCAAAGATGTGTTTTGTAAAGATTGAGTGATCTTTTGTGACCGATGTTAACAAAATCATAATTACCAGAGAAGTTAAAGCTCTGCTCTTGCTCCAAGAGAAAGAGAACGATGAACATCTTGCTGCAGAGTCAGCTCTCTTGGTAGCGATTGAATCCACGCCTGTTTGATCATTGGTGGCGTAACTACCCTGCGCCATACCACTTTCTCCTGCAACAAATACGCACAAGTAGAATAACCATTATCATCTGTAAGCAAAAGATTTTGCCATTTAAATTGCTAGAATACACACTCTGATCGATCCTACAGTATCATGCATTCAGCAAAGGAAGTCTGACTTGTTCAATGCCTTAGGTTGTCCAACTTAAAGGTCCTCAAAATTTCAAGGTAGAAGATATCTGTTAAAAATGCAGATTCTCTGAAGACTTTACATTTTTTTCACGACCGATCTTCATGACACCTTTAGTCTTAACTCTTAAGCTCTATCTCGACCAAATTTATATTAGAAGTTGATCTAAAAAAAAAAACTAAAAATCCATGTGACCATTCTCCGATACCTTTGGATGGGGGTCATTACTTACCATCCACATGAAAGGATTCAGTATCTTTGTTATCGCATTTAGCTTCATGAAGATGCTCTTCAGGTTCTGAGCTTCTTGTTACATGAACTTGCGCTAGCTTGTCAGATACGAACTCAAATTTTAATATATCACCGATAGCAATGTTGTTTCCATCCAGGAACTGCTTCCATCCCCTCAGAAGTAGCGCATGGCCGTCTTTTTTATGTCCAAGTCTAATTGGCCAATAATTGCCTTCCACATCTCGAAGCACCACTTGATCTTTACTGGCCAGCTTGTTCTCTAATCCAACAGCCATAGGAACGGTCTGCATGTTAAGCCTAGCCAGTTAATTCAAGGATAAAAGGGTTCATAGTTGTTCAATCTCGAATAATTCTGCAAAATAACTTAAATAATTGGATCACACTGTAAGTTCGGATGATAACTTTGAACCAGTTTCGGAGGAAGTAACCTGACAAGACCTGAACGTAAGCTCAAGTTTAGAAAAGATAACATAATAACCACCAATCATGTGAAACAAGAACCTTTTGTGTACGATACTAAATTTCGAGAAAGAATCACTTAAGTTTATCAATGTGAGTTACAACACCCTGGCAAGAACGCAGGATATCAACGACAAAAACTTACCAGCTGTGACAACTGGTGCTTCTTGGCCAACGAAACAGAAAACGACATTCTATTTTCACCAACATTCGCCGACTTCCTATAGGTTTTGAAAACTGCATGCCGCGTTTTATAAATCTCAGTGTTATCTGTAGATACCAAGTTATTCTGAATTATCTATCCACAAAATTCAAGACAGGATGGTAACTAAAACGGACATTTTCCAATAAACAGCAACCAAATCCACTTACAATTCCGCTCAGGTAGTGTCCGTGTCCTTTGTTGCCGGCTTTCCGTAGATATCTTAGATTCAGATTCAAAGGTTTCACCCTTCCTCTCTTCTTCAGTATCAGAAACCTTGGGAAGACTAGGCTGACTTTCGCTTGAATTGACAAACATACTTTTCTGGCATCCATTTTGGGCATATATCTTTACTTGGAAAATTGATTGTTCTTCACACTCAAAGAGCAGAAAGTTGCCAGCTTCTAAATAATGTGCTTCAGCAAAAGCTGTCCAGCCATCCCGCAAATAAGTCGTTCCATCCCTATCTTCTTCCACTTCCACCCTCCAGCATTTCTTAGTCACGGAACTCTCGATGAAGACTCGACGAAGTACATGCCCTTTGAAAGTCTTGGTAAAGTCGTGCGGTATTTCCTACAAGATAAAAATAGCAAGCTTATTTGCACACTATGCATGGATAGCGACTTCTTAACACTTTCTAAAGTTTTGTTTGATCAATTGTGTAAATGTGAAACTTCTTGTTTTGCTTTTCTCCAGCTACATTGGTGCTTCTGCTTGATCAAAACCTATATATTTACTTACTGTCAGGAAAAGGGTCGGTTGCAATTTGGTGCTATCCTAAGAATTCTAGTGACTTGAAAATGTAGTGCTCTAAAATATTGCATTGTAAGTATTCTACTCAACATCCCCTCCAAAAAAAAAGTGTTCTACTTAACACACTGGTTTGTAATAGAGTATAAGGGTACAATTGTTGGGTCAATGCATAAAAATTTATACTCGATAGAAGGTCCTGTGTTCGAGTCTTAACGGCTCTGCTCCCCTTCCTCTCCCAGCCGGTCTCCCCTTCCTGGCTACAAAAAAAAGTTACAACATAACCATAATTTGTGGTCATACATGCGTGTATGCGGTTTTGCTGAAGGCCATTTAAGAGAACCCTAAGACCCTAACACTCATTTCCAACATTTTGTCACTATTTTAACACAAATTACTATCAATACATATGCAAATTACTCCAAGCCTTATACGAGCACGGAGCACAGTCATCATGCAATTACTTCTCCAAAAGAACCACAGTAAAAAAAAAAAAAAAAAAAAAAAAAAAAAAAAAAAAAAACCGCTCTTTCGCCACCCCAACAGTATAACATAGAAGAAACAACTACAATGAAATCGGTTGGAGAAATACCTACCAATTGCTTGCTGCAATCATGGCCAAGAACCTTAATGAAAGAAGCTCCTTTGTCCATTATTTTAACTAGATCCTCTGTCATATATACAAGCATATGACTTAGGCATAGCAAAAATTAATAGTTAATGTGGTCGTTTGGTTGCCAAGCGTAATTATGAGAATTCGCAACCCCGTGAATCATAAAAAGTCAAAAATTGTTTTAACTAAAAATCTTGAGAATTGAAAATTCATGTGAATCCCCAATTCCTACTAATAGAGTAATTGGCTTACCCAACTTCACCTTGCTAATTGAGAATTTACATGGTACATTCAACCGAGAAGTTCTTATAAATTTCCAATTTCTTTGAAGTGGAATTTGATTGGAATTCCAAATTCTCATATGCAACCAAACGACCACTTTGTAAAACTATAAATGCATGTCGAGATAACATATTTAGTTCATATTAACGAGTATACTAGCGCACTCTTCCTTTTCAGGGAGTTAACATTTGGTTTGAATACGTGATTCATGATTCAAGCTAATGTTATCTCAAGTTGCATGTAATTCTAGCTAGCTCCATCCTGCACAAAATTATCTTCTTCTTACTTTTTGCCCAATATAACCAACATATGCATTAATAATCAGTATCACCTCAAATTCAAACATAACTCATCACTTCATTGTATCTCTTACGCATCATCATACATCCGAGCATTGTCAATTAAGTTCAAACTCAATGCATGCAATATTATAATTCATGACATCGCAAAATAATATTGTTGTTAAATTACCTTAAGTTTTGCTCTGTGCCTCTGTGCAGCTGCTCAATTAGTACGGTAGTAGAGCAGTAGTTGAGAATTGAGATTTCAACCATCCATCACACCTTCTAGTCTCTGTAAGAGTAGCAACTTTAAAGAGTACAAATTATAACTCCCTTCTTATGAGATTTAGATTAAACTTTTGTATTATGCCAACATATCAAAAACGTGGCAAAATTATGGCATGCAAATGGCATAAAGTGGTTAACTCAAAAGTCCTTGAATTTTATCATGCTCTTATTAGATTGTGAGTAAGGGTATAGTATATCAGTACATGTACAAAAGTAGTTAGGCAAGACTGTAAGAGAACTTAAAATTTGACCGAATTAAAAAGCTAATTAATAATCAGTTTGAATTTTTTTTTTTTTTTTTTTTTTTTTTGAAAAGGTAAGCGGGGTACAAGATAAAAAGATTAGGTCACCCTTCTAGGCAGGGTGTCCCCAATCTTATCAGAGTTAAGAATTACAACAAAATCGGAAATACATGACCAAGAGGAAGGGTACTCATCCTGCTGATTAAGGATAGAGTGACCCCGATTAGCTAGCCAATCAGCAGCCCTATTGCCTTCCCTAAAAATGTGATTAATCTCCCAATAATCAAAAGATAACAGAGAGGTTTTGATATCTTTAATAAGAAAATCAATGCTCCAAGGGACTTGAAAAACACCTTGGACTGCCTTGATGACGATCAAATTATCTCCTTCAATAAGAAGTCGACGAACACCGTTCGCATTAGCAAGCTTGATACCAGCCCTCAATGCGTGAGCCTCGGCCATCAGAACAGAGCAATTGCCTAAATTAAAGGCTCTACCATCCACCAGATTACCATGCGAGTCGCGAAGAATGCACCCTGCAGCCGCTGAGTTATTGGAGACGGAGCCATCAAAGTTGATTTTGAAATACTCCGTTGGAGGAGGCGACCACCGAACTTGAATTGAGTTTGAGAATTGGGGAACCAAAACAGAAGAAGAAGGAGAAGAAGAAGAGGGGGACGAATGACCGGTCCTAGCTTTCCATTCGTGAAAAGAATGAAAAGCTCGGACAAAACACTGAATAGGCTCTTCTTCTACGTTTTGGAAGATAAGATGATTTCTACTCTTCCAAATACTCCATAGCACAAAAATACGTTTACAAAGGAGCGCCTTATTGCGTGATTTATAGAAATTGAACATTGACCAGATGGATGAAAACACCGTCAGTTTGATAGTGTAATGTTTTATTCGATTTATGATTGACCATTTCATAAATCCGAGAAGGTTCAATTGTAAATAAACCCGAGTTGTATTCTGCCTATCCCAACTTTAGTTGCATTGAACTTATGATGCCCTATTTAACAATCTTAAATGTATTATATTTATTCCCGTGAAATTATAAATCATGTTTTTTAAGACATTTGGAAAATGCTAGTAATTACTAATAATTTCACGAAATGAATTCTCCATACATTAATTTTTAGGTAATGATTAAAACAATGAATTTAAGTTTTGTAAATGGGTTACTTTATAATGATTGGCGAATGTGAAAAAGGGTCACATTGAATTAAAGTAGTCTCTCTCTCAATAATTTATGAAGAGACGGACTTTGAAAACTGTTACTCCATAAAAGAATGTAAGTCATTCTCACATTTTAGAAAGTGATTTGACTACTTTATAATTCTCAATGTATGCATATGAGCAAAATTATGAAAACATATTCTCATGATAGAAAATCTCGCCACAAATCCAATGATATAGGTTTCTTAATTTTTGCAAATATTTTTTTCATTAAATTGATGGTTAACCCGTCGTCTCGAAATGTGAGAACGACTTAGGACTTGTTGGCAAAAGTAGATGTAGCTGGTAGTTGGTAGCATTTCCGTAGCTACAGTGTTTTACTAGTTGTACCTGCTAGGAAGGAGTATTATAGGACTTGGTGATTTTATACCACGTGCTCTTTAACAATCAATATAATAAGAGTAAGACTTGTGTGAGATGCACTCAAAAAAAAAAAAAAAAAAAGACTTGTGTGAGACGCTCTCGCACTAACATATTGTGAGACCATCTTTCTTTATACAAATAGTGATTCTTTTGCATTTCTAGTAACCATTATACTTTTTTAGTGATTGTTTTAATTTGATCTAAGATTAGAATGACCCATATAAAATGAGTAAATAAGTTATTTCATAAATTATGCCTAATTTTATATGTTGTGACCCTTTTAAATCACAATTTACTGTAAAAAGTGCTTATCACGTGGCTTTTCAGGCTAATTAAGGCTGAAACGTCGCCCTCTAATGGGAGCGATCTAGTGTGTTCGCGTATGTGGGGGCTGTCGTTACCGCCCAAAATTAAGACTCTTGGCGGTGTGTTGTGATATCTTATCCACGTGCCAAAATCTAATTCTGCGGCGTGTTCCTTTGATTGGGAGTTGTGTGTTTTGTGGAGAATTCGAAACAATGATGCACATGTTATGTGATTGTCCTTGGACTAGAAAGGTGTGGGATGAAGTTGGGTTGGATGTGAAGGATGGAGAAGTGTGTGGTCTGTTCAATGAATGTTTACTTGACACAATAGCGGAATTGGGGGCGAAGCAGGGATATGTATTCGGGATGGTGTTGTGGCATATTTGGAATTTCCGGAACATGGAGGTGTTTCAACGAGGGAAAGCAAGTTTCGGGGGGTTGAGAAGGCGAGTAGAAAGCTACCTAGAGGGTTTCTGGAAGCAAATGGCCACAGTGGGAGAAGGCAGCATAGAAGAAGTGGGGTGAGATGGAAAGCTCCAGGAGAGGGTTTTGTCAAAATAAATGTAGACAAGGCTCTGGAAGCCGATGGGGACGGAGCTGAGGTTGGGTACATTGCCGGAGATGAAAGGGGGCGGCTATTGTTTGCGAGGTCAAAAGCGGTCAACGGCGGTGGGAGCCGGCGATGATTGAGGGGCTGACCATGAGGACGGGTCTGCTGATGGCGGATGCGAAAGGGGGTGCGAAAGGTGATCTTGGAGGAGGACTGCAAGGGGGTTATTAATGATGTTCGCGCGCAGGAAGTTGATGAACACCTTGTCGCTTTTTTTGGATGATTGTCTTTATTTGTTGTCGTCTTTTAATATCGTTAGATTTTCCTTTTGTTATCATGAGCCTAACGAGGGTGCCCATCGATTAGGTAAATGGGTTGTGTCTAGTAAGGGCGATGAGTCATGGGACTCGAATGGTCCGCTTTGGCTTAATGATGTAACTGAAGCGGCTGTGTGCCTATATCCAAATTAATTAATGCAACACCATGTTGACCAGAAAAAAAAAATCACAATTTACGTGGTTAAATCGTAAACTAACAAGATCACTAAGCAACTAGCTTGTGTGCCCGTGAAATCACGGGTCCTATTTTCGTTTCATTTTAAACGAATAACCTATTTAAAAATGAAAAATTATTTCCTTGATAAAAATTTAGAAATTTTACTTTAAATCATTTTAAACCATTTTTGTAGGATGAATTTGTAAAATTTGAAATTAAACGTTCATAGGTTCGTACGATATTGAAAACATAATACCAAAAAGATTAAATGTACAATATACTCATTAAATTCAAAATCCAAAATGTACATGATTAACCAAAAATTGTATAATTCGCTCATAACCACGACGATCATATTTCCCATGATACTAATTAAAATACAATATAGTTATAACAAACTACCACAACTAATTTATAAACCAATAGCCAAAAGACGCTATCTTAATAGTTAATATCATTATTTAATAAAATATTTTCCAAGTAACCACATATTTTAATGCTAATAACTTATATTAGAAGGAAGATTAAAGACCTATTGAAATTTTTATTGAAATCACGGGACAAATTTTGATTCATTTGGAGAATTGAGTTGAGTATATAAAATTTAAAATCGTTTTTTTTTTTGCTCGCATATTATTATAAATCACAAACCAAATATTGTGATATATATTTGTTTTTTTTAAAGAATGCCCTGAGCGGAAGTTTTATTGTTTGTCCTTGATATGTTGAATTTTACAATGTTGAAAATTGAAAACCAAAGATAAACATCAAAATGAACTGGTGAATCACAAAGAAAATATACATTACGAAGACTATTGTATTTCATTATAACAGTTTAAGTACAATAACTATTTGTAACAACAATAACAAATTGCCATCGATCATAAATTGAGAGTAAAACATACTTGTATACTTTAAAAAGTAACACTACGATAGATACATACAACTAATATCGGTACTAAGACATATGTGGACTACTGTGTTTGAATACAACGTAAACAAAAAAAGTGGAGAGAGTATATATTATTTCCCTTTGCTAAGTTTCTCTCTTTATATACTATTTCAAATTAAGACGTTACCGATGCAATTGGCAAACCAAGAGCCAAGAGACACAATGTTAAATATCTTTATTAAATAAAAAAACTTTCCAATTGCCCAAACTTTAATATATCAACTAATATTTTCATTGAATACATGTCCATACAATTGCCCACATTTAATACAAAAAAAAAAAAAAAAAAAATCAAAAGAGCTAACCTAATGGCGACACATAAGCGATGACATGGCTTTTTTTCCTTGAGAACACCTTCATCAAGTGCCACATAGGCGTTGAAGTTAGCCTATTAAAATAGTAGTATAGATATATTGGTCACAATGAATGTTAGACGTTTCACTTTAAAACAACTAAATCCGTCTCACAATAAATTATCGTGAGACCGTCTCATATGAGACTTTGCCGTTTAATAATCATTCTAAAAGTCGAGTAAAACGACCAATAAAACAACATATCGTTAACAAACTATCACTCTATTTTTTTTTTGGTTACATTGAGGGGTTGCGCCCCAAAAAGAAAAAGACTACTAAGAAGTAATTAATCGAGGAGTCGAGACCCCGAGGACATCCTTCCTTAAAATCCGACGTAGACCAGCAGGAGGTTCCTCTAAGATTACCAACTTAAGAAGATGATCCGTTCCTTGATTGGCTAACCAATCCGCAGCTCTGTTCGCTTCCCGGTAAGTATGCTCGATCTCGACAACCCAGCTACCCCGAGTGATAAGTTCCTTGCACTCCAGTACTAGAGTACGTAAGGCTCCCAAAGGAGGGCACTCACCTTTAATTAGCTCAATACAACTCGAATTGTCCAGGGTGAATTAACAATTTCTCAGATCCGTTCCTTGCTGCTTCTTCCAATCCACACTTGAGGGCTCGAAATTCCGCTCGCATGGAACTATCACTCTATAAACATACGGAGTATGATTTATTGAGAATCTTTCCATGAGACGAAGATAAGTGGCTCGGATTTGTCCAACAAGCCTTGATCGGTCAACAAACCATTCTCGGAGGAGACAAAAGAGAAGTGATCGAAACTGAAAAAAATTGAAGATGAGTTTAGAGTTCAAGTTGGGGGTTTAGGGCTTTTGTTTTTGTGTCTTCAGCTTGACTCTTTTGAGCCAGTTCTTCTTAGAACAAAACCTTTGTTCTCAACACAACCAACAGAAAAATCGGGAATAACCGAAAAAGCTTTATTTTCCCATCTCCCCAAATTTCAATGGCTAGCAGGAAGCTTGTTCGTGACTTTTTCATCTCCAAGAAACCCATTCTTCATCAATTCCTTCCTTCTCATCAGGTTTTTTTTTTCTTCTTCCTCAACTCGCACCAACTTTTTTTTTTTTTTTTTCTGGGCAATTTTTCGTAAAGATCTTTGTTTTTGTTGCTTTATTTTGCAGTTGCAGCACTCAAATGCGAGATTAAGATTGATTTCAGCAAATGGGTATTCGTCAAATCGCCAATTCAGTGTTTTTAATGAGTTTTCCAATAAGATTAAAAATGAAGCTTCCAGGTATAATTTCACTTTCTTCATTTACAAGAAGCTTGTACTTTATGCTTTGAGTTTCACCAAATTAGTTAGGGGTAAGGTTGCGTACATACGGTGCTGAAGGCGGGATTTGTATGATTATGCTGTGTTATGTTGTACTGTTCTGAATTATGTCCCTCATATTGTTATATGGTTATTAACTGTGATTATTGTTTACTGGGAATTTGCTTAAACTCTGTAGAAATGTAGTATAGTTGATGATTTCGACATGTTTTTAAATTGTAAGAGACCCCTTTTCGCTTATATTATTACATTTCCAATGGTTGGATTCTTGCTTTTGATTACTAGTATTTTCTATCCTACCTGTTTAGAAATATGTATCCCTTATTATGATGTAAAATTTCCGATGATGTGCTCGAAGATATGCTGTTTTTGTGGTAAAACATGAAGAAATAACCTTTCATTGAAGTGGATACATTGTGTATGTATTTCTGCTTTGTTGAATCTGTTAAGCCAATTCTACTGGGAATTAGTAGAATTGGCTAGCACTTTGTTAAAATTTTGACTTATTTTGATGATTTTGACCCTATTTAGATATTATACATGTTTGTTAAGATAGCACTGTAACATAAGCCCTTATATTGCTAGGGATTTATACACTAGTTCTACTCATTATACATGGTGATGACTGCTCTCATCCTATAACAGTGAACATTGGGGAGCAACTCTTTTTCCATTTTGTTTGGTGCCTTTAATCCAATAAGGCAGTGGTTTTGACGAGTGTGTGCGTGGCACATGTCATCACATAGATGTACAAGGTTGTTTGTGTATGATGATTTTTATTAGAGATTTAGAACTCGAGCAAGTTATTTACATTTTTTTGAGGGATTTTGGTTTGATTGGAAGTGGTTGTCCGCGCTTAGGGGGGATATGGTTGGGCTGACGTTTGATTGGGGAGGTGATTTTTTTTTGCGGTTAGCTGCAAATTGTTGTAAACTTTAATTCTTGGAATGGAGCTAAAGATACAACTTTTAGGGCATTGCATTATATTTTCGTTCAAGAATTGTTGTAATGTCCATATATCGTGTATACATCCACAATCATCTAGCTATGATGGAAGATGAAATTGATTAACACGAGAACACAGTAACTTACAGCAAAAGAAGATCAGGGCTATTCAGTTGTCACCAGTTCATCACCTTGTAAACTATGACTATTATTTTGTCCATCAAGTCAATGTTTGCAATTAAGCCCTTTGAGTCTATAACTGGTGTACTTGTGTGGTAGAGGGGAATTGTATGGAAAGGAAGAGAAAGGAAATGAACCTTTAAGCTTTCCAATGTTTGGCATGTACAAAAGCATGGGAAGTGAAAAGAAAGGAATTGAATAGAAAGGAAGGGACTTGAGACCAACCTATCCACTAAAACCCTCTAGTAAACTGAATTTAAAAAGCAAGCTGTTAAATTCTGTTAAAACTGACAAGTCAAGTTGGCAATGGACGTATGCAGAGGGAGATTTTTGTCTACCGAGTTGCTTAGGTGTGGATAGGTTAGTTCACTAGTGGGTTTTATTGTCATTGCTGAATACAGCTTGCTCCTGCCTCATAGTTCGAGATATTTTACTCAAAGACTGGTCCTGTATATGACGTGTCTTCCATTACCTGTGGTGGCTTTTGGCACGAGCTGTCCTGTATTTGGAATCATCCAGGGCATAATATATCCAAAATTTACGTTACCCATTCTCGCGTGCCACAACTAATCGTGTTTCCTGGTGGATATTTACTATGAAATTGTACTTGAAGTATGTTTTCTAGTCGCAGTTTATGATTTTTCTCTCCACGTGGTCAATTATTCTCCTAGTGTTGTAGGTCTAGCATGCTTTACATTGGTTTCTATTTCTCCTTTGAAATGACTGTTCACTCCCGTCATTCACTGGTGCAGTAATAAGGAATTCCAAAAGTCAGTTAAGCAGCTGAAGGAGAAGGCAGAGGAGCTGAAAGAAGTGAAAGGAGATCTGAAAGTCAAGTACGACTTCCCTTTAATTGATTCTCGGAGTCATTATTTAAATTCTTCTACATGTATAGCATTAGCAGTGACCAAACATGTTGATGTGAGCCTTGACGTGCAATGTGTCCTGCAGAATGAAGCAGACGACTGAGCAGCTGCACAAGTGTGTAGATGGTGTTTGGACTGAAGCTGAAGAGACTGCAAAGAAGGTTTGTTGAACAAGCAAATGAAATCACAAAAAGAACTGTTGCGTTCATTAATGATGCTAACTTAAGTCATTAGTTGCCTGCTTCCAACACAATAATTCCCTGTCTTTAAGGACAAAATCATATATTTTTTTTTTTTTTTGAGGTCGAAGATAGAACACTTATGTAGGTCTGTTTTGGGAGGATTTCAGAGTGTACTAGGTTTTATGAAGGAACTTAATCTTTTGTGATTTATATAGCTAGTTGGCTCACTAGCTGCTACTCCACAAACTAGTAAAATAAGAATTCCTTACTTTCGCTTATATAAGAGGGCTATGAAATTTAAGTATTTGGATCCAGTAGAGTTGAAAATAAACTCTATATAGGGTTTACCAATTAAGATAGTTTTGAGGATCAAGGTTGGCCTAGTGGATAGGAACTCAATCTGCCTGGGGGTTGTCCCGGGTTCAAATCCTCATACCCCCACCCCCCGCAGCATTAGCTGCTCCTTTGTACCAAAAAAAAAAAAAAAAAAAAACCCAATTAAGATAGTTTCAAAGGATTTTAATAATTTATTGTGCTCCTTTTTACTTTGTCTTATTTCCAATTTTAGAATACTCAACCAACTCTTCCAAAAAATAACTCTATGGGATCCTCACCCGAAACTGAAGTACTTTATCTACCCTTTTAGTTCAGTTGTCATGTAGCTGATGCAAATGAATGTTGAAGCTGACATATTTTTTTTCCTATCTCCTATCTGTTTAATTGTGGGCTGTGAGCTACACGAATCAAGTGCCATTAGATTATAGTTACTCTTTCCATGCTTAATTTTGTTTGAGTTCAAATTTCTGGTACTGGGTGTAACTTCATCTGTGAGTTTCTAGCGTGTTTAATTGCCTCTCTCTGCAGGTCTCAGCAAATATGAAAGAGAAGATTTCAGCTGCTAAAGAAGAGGTCTACCTGCTTTCCTATGTAGTTGTATTTCAATGTATACAAACTCTTAGATGTTGAATGTTCATACTGATGCTGTCTTTTGTTAGGTCATAGAGACTTTTGGTTTCAGGAACCAGGAGTCTTCCACCGGGAATGGTGGTGACACACAGAGTGGTAGCAGTACTAAAGCTAACAACGGTGCCGATTCAAAGGATGGGGCTAAGACCTCATCTGATGACGAACACCAACAATCTAAGACTGCTAGCACCTCAGATACGTTATTTAGTAAATTAAGGTCCACATTTTCTTCATCCGCTTCACCCACAATTTCATCAGCCTTCCAGAAATTGAAGGAAGCAAAAGTTGCTGACTTGGCCAAGAAGAGTTTTGAAATTGTAAAGGACGAATTGAGTGATAAACCAAATAAGAGAAAACGTATGCAATACACAGCTTCATCTTCACCAGATGGACAATTTAGTGATAGAACTGAAGTTGTTGTGGTACCTGTGAAGCAGTCCGCATGGAACAAAAAGTGGGAGACATTAAAAGAAAAGGTGAATTTTGTCGCAAGATACGTTTACTAGTTTACAATGAATAATCTTCTTGTTTGTGTTGTCTAAGAACTTGTGACCCTTTCTAGATGCGAGGCCATCCAATGTTCAAGCGTGTCTCAAAGATGAGCGAACCTGTGGTGACAAAGACCAACGAGGTATACCTTTCTAATACAATTGTCTCCCGCATTTCTCCTTATTTCAAGTAAAAGGTCTTTGTGCAAACTTTGAGGACAACCTCCATAGTTTTAGTAGCACTTTTTAGTAATTATTATATTGTTCCACTGTATTTACATCCAGTGATCTTGGCTTGGTGGGTTGCAGTGAAAAGTAACACAGATCTTGCATAATAGTAAATTCGGCATAGCTAATGTCTCCTGTATTACAGTTATCGGAGTAAAGAACAATCCCGTTTCTCTTAGACAGCTGACTTCTATATGCAATGTAATGCATACTAGATAAACTTAAAAATTAAAGACAATGGTCGAATTCTCAGAGCTCACATGTGCTGCACCTTCTTGTTTTGGTGGCTCGTGTACAATTCATTTTTTAAACATACTTTTTGGTGGTGCTTTGATCTAATGGATTTCTTGAGAGCATAATGTTCTTTGGGTGTGGAAGTATGCCTTACAAATATTTGAGTCTTACTACTTGACTCCCCTGCCCAAAAAAGAAAATCAACGAAGACAAAAGGAACTCCCTCTAATTCTGAATGATCTTCCCCTTTCCTTATTAGGGTATTGCACAATGATAATGATATTCCTAAATCTTATTTGTAAATTATTAGAGGTCATTCTGGTTTGTGTCCCCACTTCGCTTGTTCACTTTCATTTTCTACCAAATTATTAGATACCACAAAACCCATGCTAAATGGAAGAGGATGAACATACAGAAGTAGAGAGAGTACAAACATTGAAAAGAATAGAATAAAGAAAAGGAAGAAAATAATGTATAATCAAACCCCATCATCCACATGATTCATTTCTTCACCTATTACCTCGCAAATGCTTTCAGTCTCCATTATTCTTGTCATGTTAGGTCTTCGTCTACCCCTTGCAATATAACCGGTGCATCACTCATTCTCCTTCTCACATGTCCAAACCACCTTAGATATTCCTCATTATGGATGCAAATTCGACCGTATTCCTCAAAACCAATTACATGGTGGAATAAGGAACAAAAAGATAAAGATTCAAATTACATAATTTCACCTCAAATGCAACTCTTTTGACACAAGTGTCTGAGGTTGCCTGAACAGTTTCTTCTGGGCCCCATGTGAGGTGCGTCATTGAACTTGATGTCTTGGTTACAGACTCCCTCTGTCCCTTATTAAACACCCCACTCTGGGGTAAGTTTTAGACTCTCTCTCCTATTTTTAACACCCTCTCTCCTATTCGTAACACCCTTTAACCTACTTTTACCACCCACTATCTTCAAAAGATATCAAATTATGAACCTCCTTATTCCTCATGCAAAGGGATATGGGGTGTTTAAAGGGTGATGGAGGGAGAAATGTCCAGAGTAATGTCCAGGTGAAACCGAAAAATCTGTACAGTTCAGTTAGACGAATAGACGCCAATCATAGACTTCCCCATAAGGCGTGCTCATTCACGGCTTCTAAGTTTGCTTGTATGTATCAATCTCCCTCCATTTCTTTAGGTTCTTTACGTTTGGTTTGAAATTCTCTCACAGATTCAAACCAAATGTAAAGAACCAAAAAAAGTGGATGGAGTATTTAGTATTATTGCGTTATATTCAACTTCTTGTATTTGATGTGGAAACGAGTTTTATACTCGAACAGTTGTGATTTTCAGCTATGTTATTATTTATACAGCTTTTGCTGCTTGATGCTTCCCTTCAATTTTACTTAAGTAATTTTTCTTCAAATTTTGCCAGTTGGCGGAAGATCTTCAGGAAAGGTGGGAGACGAGTGATAGTCCTGTCGTACATAAGATCCAAGAGTAAGTTTGATTGTGCCTGCTGCTTTCTCTGCTGCTGGTGAACTTTTTGTTTCTTGGAAATGTGCTGGTGAACTTATTTAAGACAACTATATGTTACTGATTAACTTGTGAGCTCTTTGACAGTATAAATGACAAAGTGTTTGGAGAAAATGATACCGCTCTATCGTTCAAGGAGATACGTCAACGTGATCCGTATGTTTTTAATCTGCCATTCAACTATTTAACATTTCATTTCAAGAGCTTCAAAGACTTACAATTGATTTTCTGCTAGCTCCTTTTCTTTGCCGGAATTTGTTGCTGAGGTTCAGGATATCGTCAAGCCAGTTTTGAACGCATATCTCAAGGTCTATGGGGAAACTTTAGATATTCTCCTGTACTTCCTGTCTCAAATTGTTGTGTGAAAGAAGAATATTGACATGCCTCTAATATTACAATTTTTAGGGAGATTTTGAAAGCTTGGCCAAATATTGTAGCACTGAAGTTGTTGAGCGATGTAAAGCAGAGCGCAGAGGTTTCGAAACACAGGGTGTTTTCTTTGATAATAAGGTCAGTTACCCTGCACAAGCATTTCCGTTCTAAGTATCTCTGTGCAAATCATGAATCAGACATTCTGCTCAAGTAAATACTATGTGTCTGAAAAATCTTTTATAAAATTTCCGGACTTGCAATGGTTAAACTTACCTCAACTCCGCTAAATAAATTCCCCGCGAATATCGTTGTGCGTTTTACCTTACTGGGAGATGCTACGGTAAGGAGCAGAGCTATCGGATCACAGATACAGTATATAAATAAAAATACAGGGGCAGTTAGACTTTTTCTTCACTGTGCAGGGTATGTGGGCCATGTTTTTGTATTGTTGGGGTATTCTGCAAGTTTGATGGGGCCAGGATTGTCGAACTTTGTGTCCACTTTAACCAAGGGCAAAAATAGTGGCAATTGAGCCTAGATTTCGAACTACAAGTGCCCATTCCTTCACTCAAGCAGAGTCAAATACATTTGTGTGTTGTACTAATGGACTCCTGACATTGCAATTTATAGCTGATTTCCGTTAACTGGTTGTCTTGTGTGAACTTCCTTTATGCGTAAAATCTTTCCTTTTTCTGGCCTAGTACTTGACAATTTTTTCATTTGCTGCAGATTTTGCATATTTCTGAGGTGGATGTCAGCGAGACAAAAATGATGGGAAACACACCTCTTATTATTCTATATGTGAGTATTTCATACTTTCTATAACTCCTTGATATTTCCTCAGAGATATATCACCGTGTACCTAACCGATGCTGCTGGTCTACCAGTTCCAAACGCAGCAAATATATTGCGTGCGTGATAAAAATGGTTCAATAACAGAGGGTAGCAAGGTAATTCTATAACTTTCTTTTCTCTTTGTTTTTTTTTTTCTTGATCTTCACTTTTTTAGATCCTTTTTTGTTACTTCCACGAGTCATTTTGGTACCAAGGCCTTCTTGTTTTTTTTTTTTTTTTTTTTTTTTTTTTTTTTTTTTTTTGGTTTTATCCATTTTGGCTAGTTATGTGATATGTCAGGTAGTTGCTGAATGAACATGACTCTTTAATTCATTTTGTATTCTACCCTGAATTGTATCATTCAATTCTCATCAATCGAAAGGGCATGAAATTAATCGGAGGGTTAGGTATCCCATGTTTTTACTTGCTAAATTTTTTTGCCTCAAGAAATACCTCCTCCATTGATTTAGTGTGTGTTTGGCCAAGCTTCTAGGACCTAAGAAGCTGAAGCTTGGCCAAACACCCAAAATTAAGTAGTTTCTAACTTTTCAGAAGCTCAAAACGACTTCTAGACCCCCCAGAAACAGAAGTCCCAAATTCTTGTTTCTCCTTCTGTATCTCGTGGAGCTTTACAAAATCCCAAATTCTCTCTCTTCCCCACATCCCCACCCACCCCCTCCCTACCTAACCCACCTCTCGTACCGCCGCTCACCACCGTCGGTTGTCCCCACCACGAACTTAGCTTTCAACCGCTGGTCACCACGTCCAACGTCCCCCCTTTCCTTCTACCATCACTTTCTCTTACTTCCAGTTTTCTCTCTCCGATGGGCTGTGACGAACTAGGAAGGTTCCTCGTCGTGTCGCCCTTCTGTTGGTGGTTGTTGCGGGGTTGGTAGTAGTGTTGGGCGTGGACGGCGGTGGTGTGACGGCAGTTTCAGGGAAGGGGAAGGGGAGAGGAGAGAAAAATCGTGAGTTGAGACTTGAGAATGAGTTTTTTTTTTCTTTTATTTTAGTATCTTATTATCTAGACCATTGGATCTTAATAAATGGACATCTAGATTAATTCTGACAAGAAATCTAAAACAAAGTGGAAAAATAGGCCAAACAGTTATCGAACTGTTTCTACTCCGTAATTTCTAAAATAATTATACCAAACACCCAATAATTTCTCCACAAACAGTTTCTCAAAAACTACTTCTGAGAAGCACTTCTGCAGAAGTTGGAGCTTGGCCAAACAGACCCTTAATTTTATATACTATCTTTTTAATCTCTTTCTCTATCCACCATACTGCCCATACATCTCACCTCACTTCACCTGTCTTAGTCTGCGCTGCTGACATCACCAGCCACCTTCACATACAGCCAGCCACCACACGTTAGTGACATTACCGTCAAATTCACCGTTCATTCTTTGTAGCTTCTCCCCTCTTACTTCCATCCTATTGGTCCTGCATCTCACCGTCAACATTCACGCCGTCGTCATCCTGACAATGTCACCAGACCATTGCTTCCATTTATATTTATCATCAATTCATCATCATATCTGATGTAAAAGCCACTGACTTTAATTTTTCCCCAAGGTACCAGTCAGGAATTTGGCAAATGGCCACTTAGTGTCTGAAAAAATACTACGAGTAGTAAGTTTCCATTATTGGCTTCTCCATGAAAGTACACCTTTTCTGCAAACTTTGGAAAAAACAGCTTTCTTAGTAAAGCTTTTGTTTTCTGTTATTGTAATAATGATGATTTGGTTCTGGGTTATGGGTGAAGCCAAGCAAGTGTTCTTGTGTGAAACTATCGAATACGTCGTTAGAAGTGAAAGCTGTCACTAGAGAAATTTGGTTGGAGGTGTCACCGATAGAACCCAGTTTGTCACTAATAGTCCATTTTACATAATTGCTTTTGTGAAACAATTTATCCAAAAGTTCGTGTATTTCTGCAATCCATAGGGATTATATGGTATTCTTGGGTGTTAACTACTTCGTTTTGATTAGAAAATTTCGATCACTTTCCTTGACGGTGTTGAATGGTGTGCATTAATTTCCCATGACGTTGTTTCTTACCACTAGTTCTCTCCCTCAATTCTCTTATTGGAGTATGTAAGAGTGTACACGTTTCATGTATTTGGCACCCTGGTTCTTAAACTTTTCAAGTTGATAATGTGCTTCAGAGAGGTAGCCTTGAAATGTTGTCAGTCCTCCCTTCGTTGTTTAAGATGCTTATTTCAGACTGTGATAATCCTGAATTCCAGCAAATCAGATGTGATCATGTGACACATAATGCTTTAATTTGCACGCATTTGAAGATAATCATTTGAAGGATAATGTGAGATTTGTTTTCTTGGTGTCGTTTGAGCAGGACTCAATACAAACTGTCCATTATGTATGGGCTATGCAGCAACTGGATCCCGAAGATGTCAAAGAAGACGCTATTTACTCTATGTGGATATTAAAGGATATGCAACAGCTAGGTGTAGCAGCTCTGATTTAGGTTCCAGGTTTTCTTTGATTTGTTTTGTGTAAATCTTCTCTGGGGTTTTTACTTTACCAGGGAAGGTTCTGAGAGTAGGCAGATCTCTACTTATACCTGTAGGCAATTTCTCACGTTATTTTTTGAGGAAAGGGACTCAAAAGGTTCTGTATGTGTACTCTACAATTATACGATCTTCTAAATGAGAATTGATAAGCCCACTGGCAATGGTGGTTCTTCTTCCTTAAATACTGAGTAGAAAGACGAGGTCTTCTATCATGGCATTTCTTTTTTTTTTTTTTACTCAAATTGTTCAAGAACAAATGTAAAGAGTTCATCCATTGTGTGAACTGGGTAAAGAAGAGTCGGAATGTGAAAGACTATTGTTGATTTCCGAATACTAGTGCTCTCGGTTTTATGTTATCGTTTTGTTTCCCGAGCTTGGTTTTCCTGCAAATGGAATGCGTTTGCATGTTCAACCTTTTAACAACAAAGACCCTTGCAACAGGAAATCAGAAAGTATCTGCTGAGGGCCTTCTCTTTCCTTCAACTTAAAATGCATAGTGCTCGGTAGTCTGGCTTGTGTCACAAGTCACGACCGCAATGTTAGTCTTTAGATAAAACTATGTGTTAATAGATTATGGAAAGGCTATCGTCGCCATCTTATTTACCGAGTCTGGACAACTTTGGTTTCGGGACATCCTGTGGATCAACTAAGAATAAGTACCCGCAAACTCTAAACAAGAAAAAAATAAATATTTGTGGTAACTACGACTGTCATATTAGCCTTGAAAACCTGGCAAGTTATGTGACCCGACATGAATCGATCTAGCTAAGACTCCTAAGACCTACTGTTCATAACGATTGCAAATGGCTCGACAACTCAACGTTTTACTGTGTTCCTCCTCACAATTAATTATAGTACCGTTAGTTGAGCGTTGTAGGCAACACGAGTCGTGTTGGGTGCGGTTCCTATCAAACAACGTAGCCCCCGTCACATTCGTATTCATACTTACGAACTCCCTCTTTAACAAATCTTCTTCATTACTCCTCCATAGCCCCCGTCAAACTCAAGACTCAATCACGTTCCGTTCATTAACCCGACAACCCCTAGTATTCCCCACTTGTTTTTGGGTTTAAACTGCAACAAAGAATTCTACTTTTCTACTCCCTCCCTTTGTTCTTGTGTGGTAAGTTTTACTACTCATTTTAATTCTTATTTTGCTCAAATTTCAATTTATTATAATCATATCATATGCTTTATGAATTTGATTAATATAATTGATATGTTGTTGGTCATTGTCAATCTTTAGTATTACTTTGGAAAATGTATTGTTTGAACTGCGCCAATTCATCACATTTGATAATGCAAGCACAATTATCAATAAACCATTTATATGTTGGGTTAAATTTGATGTTCAATGAGTTTGTTCTTTTAGGATTGTTTGATTTAGCACGACACTTCGTTTGTTGAGAGGGATGAGGGAAATTGCTCAACTTATAAACACTGCAAAACATTTTAGAGTATCGGAGACGATACATATGGGTGGGAATCAATGTGACTTATTTATCAGTTAGGTTGATTATTAGTTCTACTTTTCGAAATCTCGATTTCAGTTTCTACTTTGATGTCTAATTTATGTGAGTTTTCTTACTTCCATCCTTTTTGGTGCTTGCTTTCTACTTTTCTAGTGTACTTGACTGTCAGTAAATTTTATCGGTAGGATTTACCCAATGGAGCTGTGTGAGTCCGAGTTTACTGAATCAATTTGACAAAACTAAAGTCGTATCCTTTGGCATCATACTACACCATATGTGTGTAGGACAAGGGAGATTAGTGGTATGAACGAATATTCATATGATATAGTGCCCCCCCTCCCCCTCATCCAACCGTTAAGACGGATTCTCTACGCTTGCTGGCTGATGCTGATGATAAATGCTAAATGTAGATCAACTTTTTTCTTCTGTGTCTAGCATGCTTTAGATTACGGAAAACTTTTGTTTGGATGGCCTCTTTCTTTGATTTTGTTCCCCAAACCCACACTTTGAGCTTCATTATGAGTAGTTTAAGGTCTTCTTCCTTATAGACGATGCTCTTGTTCAATTGCTTTATTTTTCTATTATTTTGATGATACAAAACTCTTGATTAGATTGATTTGCAAAGATGATTTAGCTAATTGCTCATGCAAAGTTATAGGAATATTATGTTGTTATACTTTTATACGTAGAATGATATAGTTCTATAATTTTGGTAGAACAACGTTGGATAAGGTGCTTTTGGGTTAAGGTTTAAAAATATTAGAGCAAGTCTTGTGTGAGACAATTCTCACAATAACGTATCGTAAGACCATTCTATTTGCTTATACAGTGACGTCTTTTACATTGTTAGTGATCATTATACTACTTTTAGTAACTGTTTCAATTTATGATTGTAACCAGAGTATTTAGGATTAGTAAAGGCCTAAAGGGGTTACTTTATTATGGCCAATATTTTTTTTATGTGATCTTTTAAAATCACAAGTATGTGATTTAAATACGAACTAAAGCGATTACCAAAAGCACTGCAATGATCACGAAGAATGCTAAAACGGTCACTTTTTTAACATATTAGAATAGTCTCACACTAATGATCTCCGACTTTTTTTTATTTTTATTTATTTTTTTTTTTTTCGTGCCATTTCATTGTCCTAAGGTTTCAGTGTGTTTGATATAGTGTCGATAAAACTATCCAATTTCTGATGTGCATAATTTCTTTGTACTTTTAAGGTGTTCATGGACCTCAACGGTGTTGATGACGAGGAATTCGGATTCTCTAGGCACAAACTCTCTGATATTGAACTTGTTCCTGAAGAGGTAAATTGAGAGCTTTCTGAAGTTGTTCCCTTGAACATTTTGCTGTGATTCAAATAAAATCAAGGTCATAGTGCTGCTTTGTGGACTTTTGTAGGAGTTAAGAGCAGCTGTTTCTAATATCAAGCTAAACCTGAGAAAGAATTTGATGGGAGGCTACAAGAGATAGTAGTAGCCGGCTAAACGAATTAAACTTTTGGGTTGGTTATGACAAAGGAATGCAGTTCAAGCCAACAATCTTCCCTGTCTCATCCAAATTTTCTCATATTCTAAAACCCTTTTCCCGCTCATTCTTCTGCACAAAACCCTTGTTAGAAAACACCTCCCAAAAACCCTTCATTCTCAAGCAATGCATTGCACTTTTGCAAGCATGTGCTTCTTCCAGTCACAAACTCAGACAAATTCACGCCTTTTCTATCAAACATGATGTCCCATTAAACCACCCTGACTTCGCCAAACATCTCATCTTCTTTGCAGTTTCGCTTTCGAAAACCATGTCCTATGCCCGGAATGTGTTCGATCAAGTGCACACCCCCAACATATTTACATGGAATACTATGATAAAAGGGTATGCTTCATGCCCAAATCCGAATCCAGCCATCTATTTGTACAATGAAATGAGATTTAGAGAAATTGAGCCTGATTCGCATACTTACCCATTTCTTTTAAAGGCGATTTCTAAGATGTTGGATGTTAAGTTGGGCGAAAAGGTGCATTGCGATGTGGTAAAAAATGGGTATGATTCATTGGTTTTTGTTCAAAATGGCCTGGTGCATATGTACTCTGTTTGCGAAAAGCCTGAGAATGCTCACAAGATGTTTGAGTTAATGTCAGTGAGAAATCTTGTGACTTGGAATTCTGTTATTAATGGATTTGCTTTAAATGGGAGGCCTAATGAGGTGATGGGGTTTTTTAGGTATATGAGTGTGGAGGGTGTGGAGCCTGATGGGTTTACATTGGTTAGCTTGTTGTGTGCTTGTGCCGAGCTTGGGGCGTTAGCCTTAGGGAGGAGAGTGCATGTGTACATGTTTAAGGTTGGTTTGGTGGAGAATTTGCACGCAGTGAACGCGCTCCTGGATTTTTATGCAAAATGTGGGAGGATTGGGGAGGCAGAAAGGGTTTTTGATGAGATGAGGGTCAGAAGTGTGGTGTCTTGGACGTCTTTGATTGTTGGGTTGGCTGTGAATGGACTTGGGACTGAAGCTCTGGAGCTTTTTAAGGAGATGAAAAAGGAAGGATTTGTGCCGACTGAGATTACGTTGGTAGGGGTGTTGTATGCTTGCAGTCATTGTGGGATGGTCGATGAGGGATTCGATTATTTCAATGAGATCACAGAAAGGTATAGACTTGTGCCTAAGATTGAGCACTATGGTTGTATGGTTGATCTGCTAAGCAGAGCAGGGAAGGTGAGGCAAGCATACGAATTTATTCAAAAGATGCCTTTGCAGCCTAATGCTATCATTTGGAGGACGTTATTGGGAGCATGCTCCTTACACGGGCATTTGGCTCTAGCGGAAATAGCTAGGGCTGAGCTATTGGAATTAGACCCAAAGCATTGCGGAGATTATGTCCTCCTCTCAAATCTGTATGCGTCCGAGCATCGCTGGACAGATGTTCATCAACTGAGGGCTGCTATGGTGAAGGACGGTGTTAAAAAAACGCCTGGATTTAGCCTTGTTGAGTTAAAAAATCATGTACACGAGTTTGTGATGGGAGACCGGTCACATCCACAAAATAAGGATATTTATGAGATGCTAAGCGAGATCACAAAGCTGCTTAGGTTGGAAGGTTATGTGCCTCACACTAAAAATGTGCTTGCTGACATACAGGACGAAGAGAAGGAGACTGCTCTGAGTTATCACAGTGAGAAGATTGCTATCGCTTTCATGCTCATTAATACATTGCCAAGAACCCCAATTACAGTTATAAAGAACTTGAGGGTCTGCACAGATTGTCACGTTGCAATAAAACTCATATCCAAGATTTTTGATAGGGAGATAGTCGTTAGGGATCGTAGTCGTTTTCATCATTTTAGACATGGATCTTGCTCTTGTATAGATTACTGGTGATGATGTGTTGTCGGTGAAGAAATTATCATTTGCCAAACACATCTTTTTGCTACACTAGTAATATTCAATCTACATTATGGTATGTTATATCTTTAAAATAAATGCTGAGCAATGTTAGTAGTCAGAAGATGAAGAAGTTACAAATAACTTTGCTTGCAGGCATTCGAATTATGTTGCGTACATTGTACTATTATCCGGAAAGTACTGCAAATCATCACCATTGAACTTCTTATACTCTGAATCACTCACAGACCCACTCTTCTTTGCACTTTGGAAAACTTCTCCTACAAGATTCAAAAGTGAAGCTTCCAGGTTTAAATCTCACCTTTTTCATTTTCAAGAATTTTGTACATGTATGCTTGAGTTTCACCAACTTAATTAGGGGTTAGGCTGCGTACATACTGTTCGAATGGCAGGATTCGTATGGTTATGCTGTGTTGTGGTAGCTGTTGAGTACTCCTATCACTAGCAGTATCTGTTATAAACTATGTCCCTCGTATTATTATTTGATTTTTGAATGTTATTGCTATATACTGGGAATTTTTTTAAACTCTGTTAGAAATTTAAGATGGTTGATGATTTCAACATGCTTATAAATTGGAAGAGACCCCCTTTTCGTTTATATTGTTACATACTGTGTGAACAGGGATTCTTATGGCTTTGTTTTGTTGTGGTGGCTGCTATTGGAACTCGAGTTTTTGCTATCACTACCTGTTTTGAAATATGTACCTCTTACTCTGATTTGCTTCATAAAAGTGTGGATTTGTGCTTGAAGATATACTGTTTTTGTGCTCGGAGAGATTACCTTTTGCTTTCGTTGAAGTAAATGCATTGTGTATGTATTTCTGCTCTGCTGAATTTTGTTAAGCCAGTGTGTATGGGAATTTGCTAAAACTCTGTTAAAATTTCGACTTTATTTGATGATTCTTACCATATTAAAATGTTCTGCATGTTTGTTAAGAGAACACAGTAACTTACACCTTTATATTACTAATGCTCGATATACTTGTTTGGAGTTTGGGGTGCTTCTATTCATTATACATGGTGATGACTGCTCTCTGTTTGTATAGCAGTGTACTTTTGGGAGTAGCTTGTCCTCAAATAGATGTTCCAGGTTGTTTTGTGTGTAATGATTTAAATTAGAGATTAAGATCTAGAGCAAGTTATTGTATTTATTTGAGGGTTTTTGGTTGGGTTAGATGTAGTTGTCCACTTTGAGGGTGGATATGGAGTGCGCGGACGTTTGTTGTTGGGTTGAAAGTGGACAGGTGATGTTTGCGGTTAGCTGCAAATATAAACTTTGAAGCAAAATAGCAAATGTATTCTTGGGTTGGAGCAAAAGGTTTAACTTTTAGGGCATTGCACTCTACTTTGGTTCAAGACTTGCTGTTATGTCCATATATATCATAGATATCATAGATACATCCAATTGATTACCTAGTAAACTGATTAACATGAGAACACAGAAACTTACAACAAAAGAGGTCAGGGCTAATCAGTTGTCACTAGGTTATTACAGCTTGTTTTGTAGAGGGGAATTGTATGAAAGAATTGAAAGGAAAATAATTTCGTAGCTTTCCAACGTTGTTTGTAAAAAGTATGAGAAGTAAAAACAAAAGATAGGCAGTAGAAGGAAACGATATTTCATTACTTTCCTCCCAAACACGTTGGGAATTGGACTGAAAGAAAGTTCACAATCTCAAAACACACAATATCCTTCCATTTCATCAGATTTCTAGTATATCAACCCAACTACGGAAACGGTAGTACCCTTCCGTTCCCTTCTTTTTCCCTTCCTTCCCTTTCGCTTCATTTCCTTTCTTTTAAATTTCTCTCTACAAACAACAACATCTTTAACCCCAGTGCCTTAAAGGCTCCCGCCATAAGGCGGGGTAAGGGGGGGTCGGATGCACGCGAGCCTTACCCCTATTGAAACATAGAGAGGCTGCGCACGAATGACCCAAAATGAAAATTGCTTCGAGAATCGCACCGACAGACTGCTACTTCACAAAATAAGAAGCACAGACTGTTTTATGAGCCATTTTGCTTTATTCCATTATATTCCAAAAACCAAAGAATAATTAGTCTTTGGCTCCATTGGAAATGGAAATGAAATTTCTCTCTACAAACAAGTTGTTAAATTCCATTGGAACTAACAAGTCTCAAGTTGGCAGAGGCCGTATGTAGAGGGAGAGTTTTGCCTACAGAGTTGCTGAGGGGTGGATAGGTTAGTTCACTAGATGGTTTTGGTCTAATTGCTGAATGCAGGTTGCTCCTGCCGCTTAGTTTAAGATACTTTACGAAAAGGCGGGCTCTGTATATGACTTGTTCTGCAACACCTTCGGTTGATTTTGGCATGACGCTGTCCTGTATTTGAATCATCCAGAGCATACCAAGTTCAAATCTTACCTTTTCTCTACTTGCCTGTCACAACTGATCGTGTTTCCTCATACATTTCTGTGGATTCAATATGTCAAACTTTGTTGGTAACTTGGTTTGCATAGTTACTGTGAAACTTGTAGTTGAACTGTATTTTCAAGTTGCAATTTATGGTATTTCTCTCCATTTGGTCAATCATTGTCCTAGTGTTGTGGCCTTGTGGGTCTAGCATGCTTTACATTGATTTTTATCTGTCCTTGGAAATGACTGTTCACTCCAGTAATTTACTGATGTATTTCGCACCCTGGTGAAGACATTTGTTGTATTTCGCACCCTGGTTCTGAACGTGCTTAAGTTGCGTATTTCAGTCTAGCACAACCCAGACTTACAGCAAATTTGATGTGACGTGTAATGCTTTATGATAGTGTATTAAAAATTGCATGCATTTGAGAATAATCATTTGAAGATAAAGTGAGAATTTTTTTTGCATGGTGTCATTTGAGCAGGACACAATGTAATCTCCCCATTATGTATGGACTATGCAGCAACTGGATCCCAAAGATATCAAAGAAGACGCGATTTACTCTATGTGGACGTTAAAGAATATGCAACAGCTAGGTGTAGCAGCTCTGATTCAGGTTTTAGCTCTCTTTAATTTGCTTGTCTAATTCTTGATTCTTTTCTTCTCCGGGGTTCTTACTTTCCCCGGGAAGGTTCTGACTGAGTAGGCAGATCTCTACTTACACATGTTGGCAATTCTCACTTTCTATAATTTTTTGGGGAAGAAGGAGCTCAAAAGGTTATCTGATCTTTAAGCATACTCTACAATTATACTATCTTCTAAATGACAGTTTATAAGAGCACCAGATGGTGGTATTTATTCCTTGAATTCTTAAATTAGGAGTAGAAAGGTTAGTTCTTCTATCGTGATAGTTTTTGGTTCTTAGTCGAGAATTCTAGTTGTTTAAGAACAATTATACAGAGTTCCTCCATTGTTTGAAATAGTTTCTAAATCTTGGGTTTCATGAAAGAAGAGTGGCATGTGGAAGAGTATTGTTTAATTATTTCCCATTGCTGATGCTCTCAGGTGACAGGTTTTCGTTCTGTTTCCTGAGCTTGCTTTTGCTGCAAGGCAATGCGTTTGCTTGTTCAACCTTCAAACAACAAAGACTCTTTTTTTTTTTTTTTTTGAGAGAACAAACAACAAAGACTCTTGCTACAACAAATCAGGCAAGTATTTTCTCAGGGCGTCTCTTTTCTTCTTCGATCTTAGAACCAAAGCTTGAATGAGATGCACAATATTCTGAGTCTGGACTGTGTGAAAATGAAGCTGTTGTGCACAAAGAATTAAGATAAATCCGTTTAATAGATGATGCATTGATAGTTCGTCATCCTATTCTCTGAGTCTTGCTCCTCACAATAAATTTTAGCACCTTGTGAAATATGTTATACGTGTGTTGCTCATGTCTGACGGTAACTTCTGCTATCAAATCATTTGCTATCAAATCATTTCACCGGATCGGAGTAACAACCAATCATACACCTAAACTGAAAGTTCCTAGACTATAAATAGATCTGGTGGCTTCATTGGGGCCATCCTTTGAAGTCTAACTAGACCTGTCAAAAACTGACCCGACCCGAAAAACCGCCCGGGACCCGACCCGAAAATAACCCGTTTTTCTCAACCCGAACCCGAACCCGAACATGACCCGAACCCGAAAACGACCCGATAGTCTGGGTCATAACCCGACCCGGACCGGGTCAACCCGTTGGGTCAAATAATTGTGCAAAATATATATTATAATAATAAAAAAATAAAAAAGAAATATATAAATATTAATAATTGATTAATTTAAGACATATAAGATACAAATATAATTAAACTATTAATATTATATAATATAATACATAAAATGCTTGTAAAATAGTAATAAAATAATAATTTGATTATGATAATTACCGAGAAAAAAAGGCGCGAGCATATATTTTTGACCCGTTGGTCAACCCGTAACCCGACCCGAACCCGTATAAACCCGCGTATAGTCGACCCGTATTTACTTGACCCGTATTTGACCCGACCCGTATTCGACCCGTATTTTACTGACCCGAACCCGAAACCTGCCCGCCCGACCCGTTTGACAGGTCTAAGTCTAACCAATAATGGAACAGTCTAAGCCTTGAAGGTGAAACTAATCAACGGTTAGAAAGCAAATAAAATGATACTTAAAAATTGTTCACTGTTGACACAATTTTGAGCACTGCACTATGATTTTGTAGCTCAATCATTATACAGTACATGATATTGCTTGCATAAGTCAACTTTATCATCGATGGTTTTCAATACAGGACTCGGTTTTACATCAGTAATAACGTATTTAAAATCGACATCAACATTAGACCTCTAGCAACGTCCATCGCAATTAATAATGCATGAGGCTGGCGTCCTGATGATTGATATTTGTTGAATTGTTAGTTGCATGGAGTCTTGGAGTGTCGGCAAAATATGTGTATGAATTTGTTAGCTGGCACTCTAAACAACTTTGACAGAGAGATTCCAACATGTAGGTCGTCACTCATTGGTTCCATTTTCTCTCTTCAAATGCACTTATTAATTATCATTTCATATAAATATATGATTATATCCTTTGCTCCCATTTTTCATGTGCCCTGACTAAATTGCGTGTTGCATATTGCAAACATCTCATTCTACTGCATGTTCTTTCCTGACTGAGATTTTTCCTTTTATTTCAAAGATAAAGATAGTTAAAAGGTTCATTGCATTTTTATCAAACATGCGCCCTCTAATATACTCCGTATAACTTTATAATTTAGATATTCATTTCGAACCTTGCCAACCTCTTTATTATTAGCTGGAGATATGTAACTCAACCAACTAAACTACCACCTCAACCTCCGAGATCTGCACTTGTGAATGAGGCAATCATCAACCCAAGCTAATGTATATTATATTATTTATATCTGAGGAAATACAATTGGGACACATGACGAAAGAACTTGTTCACTAGCTCATATGCATGGACTTCCCACACTATTAATTGCAAAATTATTATAAAAACTATGTACATCTATCTAACAACTTTTTGATTGTGATTTCTTGGTACTTCCTCATTGACTACTTTATTACACATCTATTCCATATAAACGTAAAGCATATTGAAGTCCCACAAACTGTAAAGAAAGACCAAGGAGCTAATAGATTCCTTATAGTGTCGGCAGGGGGAGCTCAATCTTCCCTTGCAAGATTTCACACTAAATAAAAAAGCACAGAAAATTTTATGAAATGGCAAGGAATGGTGTGAGCAGTATGAATGTTGGAGGAGCCATGGCTAGTACATCATCTACTGCCGCCTCAACGTCGTCGTCGTCTATGGAGAAAGACAAGGAGGGTGAGTGGGAGAAGAGGCCTGGTGGCATGTTAGTCCAGAAGAGGGATGCCAATGTGGTTGATCCACTTAAATATATTCGGGTTCGAGTCGGGTATGGCGCAGCCCGGCATGAGGTGTCTGTTAGCTCTCGTGCAACTTTTGGTATGTTTCGGCTTTTTCTTCACCCTTCTTTCTTCCTGTGTGTTTCCTTGTGTATTCTTAGATGTACAATACGACTGTTGTATGTGATTATGATTATTTACGTGTGAAATGAGTCACTGATACGCCAAAGTCCTTCACCAATGAATCAAAACGTGTCTTTGGTATGTGTAATTTGTTCAATCTTATTGTAACTTCACTTAGACGGACCATTTGGTTAGATAGTCCTATTAAACGTTACACAATTGACGACTATAGCTAAGCAAACTTTTGCGTGAAACTGTTTCATGAACTTTTGTGACAACCTAGAATCATTTAATTTGTCGACGAGATATAGTTAATTAGAGCTTATTATATATACCACAGGTGAGCTTAAGAAGCTTTTGACACCTCAGTGTGGTTTGCAACACTGGGAGCAGAGACTAACTTACAAAGGAAAAGAGAAAGAAGATAAAGAATTCTTGGACATTTGTGGGGTGAAAGATAAATCGAAAATCGTCCTCACTGAGGATGCTTGCAGTAGGGAGAAGAGGTACTTGGAGATGCATAAAATCGATAAACTCCAGCGTGCTAATCGTGCCATTACCGAAGTTTCCTCTGAGATTGATTGCTTGGCAGAGCAGGTAAGCTTAATGTGTCTCAGATTATGCAAATTGATTTCGACCCATTGTGCGTAAAATTTTCATATGATGGTTCATGTTAGTCGACCTATATTATTGTCGATATTGTATGCTAGAACATACATACAAAGTAATACTCAAATTGTACTCATTTCTGATGTGTCTTCAGGTTTCTGATATCCAGAAATCAGTAGAAAATGGAGTCAAGGTTGCAGAAGTTCGGATGTCAACTTTGATTGAACTGCTTATGAGACAAGCAGTGAAACTGGACAGTGTTTACGCAGGAGGAGAGGTTTCTGGTCTAAAGAACTTGCAGGTACTTAACATGTTTCTTCCTTACATTTTATGGTGCATCAGAACCTGCTAGATCAGACACGAGTACGTCAGTGGAAAGAAGTGTCAGGCATACTTGATTCTAGCACGGAATTCAAACTTTATAGTATAGTGAAATGCAGTCTTTTTACTAGAATAAAGTTCAGATTTTATACTCTCATTGTTCTTTGTTACGTTCTGATAGACTGCTGTCGTGAATTTTACAGGGTAAGAGAGTGCAGAAGTGCGTTGAAACGCTTGACAGGCTAAAAATCGCAAATGCTAATGTTAAGCCTGAACCTGTTACTACAAAATGGGAAACTTTTGATCCTCGTCCGCCCACCACATCTCAGTATTGGAACCTCTTAGATTAATCATTCTTCTCCGACCTCACTCGCTCTCAACCAGCCTCCATCAGCTGTGTCCTCAATTCATACATGGTTTTGTTTCATAGTTGTGATTTCTAAAATACTGTACAATAATCATACTCAAAAGAATGGTTCTTTCTTTTAGCACCTAAACTTGTACCACACACTACCAGTTTGAGTTGGTAGTCCGGGGAATGATTGAAAAGAATTTGAGACATCCCAGAATGAAGCCTTTGGATTCAGTTTAGGCCCAATTGTTTAATTACATTCCAATGCGTTGCCCGAATAAGTAACACGTGACACAATATCAGTATTCATTGTGTAATATCACCAATATAGAAATATGCCGTTGTGCCTCATTCGTATAAAATATGAAACAAAAATACTAGAATTTTATATATAGACAAACTAAAAAGTATTAATGATTAGTTTGTAGTAAAACTAACTAAAGGTATAGTAAATTTTTAAATAAATCAATTTAAATTTCTTTCTTTTGATTAGATTCGTAACAATGTTAATTTTACTATAATAAAAAACTTTTATTGCTATATTGATTATAAATAATAAATTACAAGAAGTTGGTTGGGAGCCACGAAACAATCTGGGCCCTCACACACTTGGCTATAGAAAACCAATACGAGTGAAAATATGTGCCGCAACCTTCTCACCAATGTTTTGCGTCTTGGAGTACCGCTGTATGCGTTGAAGCAGAGCAACGACACCTGACTCCAATTCCCCTAATAGGAAGAAGGAGAAAGGGAGGAAGTCATAACCCAAAGAAGCGCACAGAACACCATACTTAGTACGCTTACGATGAGCCGCAACACGCACAGCCCACCTGACTCAAAACCGACCAAGCAAGAATGAGTTAGGGCGATGAACCAGTCAAAGTGACACACACGTCACGCCCACCATCTCACAAATATAATAGCACATTCGCTGGACGAACATGCCTGCCATCAGTGCCGACCAGCCCAATATCCACCTCCTTGCCTGCTGAAATCTCGGACCGATAGCAAACGTTCATCAAGGTGTCGCGAACATCACTGTGACGATGCTTGATGCCCACAACCCCGTCACACGAAACTGCATGGTCCCCAAAATTATCCCTAGCGAAAGTCCGAAAACAAGTAGAACATGGCCGGTCCAAAGAGAACAAAGGGACCCCCAAACGATAGTACAAGATACAACATTAGGTCTGGCTATTCATTGTCTTCCCTAAGCCAGAATAGGGGCCACCCGAAACCAATCCGAACAGTGCTCACCTTGCTGTGAATGCCACAAGGTCAACTGACGGGGTGTGAGAGAGAAAATAAAGGCAGCAGTCTAAGTGACTCTCGTAAAATATATATCTGCCAATTTATTCAAGAGCCGGGGGACAGCAATATCACTAGAGTTTCTCAAAACATCAACCTCCATAATTTGATTAAACACACTGAGAGCAACATCAAAAGATGGGCCGGAAGACACAACACCACCACACCGAAGAAGCTGATCCTGCAAGTCAGCGGACTGAAGACGAGACGCTAAGAATGCAGAATGGACATCATCACCAGACGAATAACACACCAAACTAACTCTCCATGGGAAAAAGGCAAGGTGGCCAGCCTTCACTGCCAATCACCAAAACCCGGCCCCAAATCAACAACAATACGCTCTAAGGAGGAACAAAGTGCTACATCAAAAACAACCCGAGCCGACTCAAAGACACGGGGTGGACAAGTGCAAATAAATCTTAGACACACCAGTACAAGCCCGAAGTAACAACAATTCACACTGGGGATCGCGAAGTATTACAATCGCATCCATAAGCGGAATGGTTTTGGTAACCCGCTCCAAAACAAGAGAACTGCAAAGTTAAGATGCGCACTAACCGGCCCACCTAGAAGCTTAACGCCATGGTGAGGCCTAGCAATAAAGGAAAATTACCGTCGAGCCTACTCCGAGGGTCTTCACGAGGCCAAAACACTTTTGTCTTATCAACATTGAGATGAAGACCTAAATGGGGGCCCACCAGCTGAATCAACTCCAAGACCTGGTCAACAAACAAGGTATCGCCAACAATAGTATCATCATCCAAATACCAAACCTGTAAGGATAAATCGAAGGAATCCTGGATCTGACAAACCAAGCGATGCAAGATGAGTGCAAAGAGCAACGACCCAAGAGGATCGCTCTGCTGCACCCCCTGACAAGACCATTGTCATAAATTTACTGCAAATATGTTAAACTTACTACACAACCATACAGGCGAAATCAGGTGCGAACTCCTGCTCGCGTGAGAACTGCGCACCCCTATGGAGTGACAGAGGGTTTCACATACAGTGACATATTATACGCAAAAGTAAAAAAAAATAAAAAAAATAAAGAAGAGAAAAGGAGTCTTCCTTCTTCCCGTCATAATCTTCACTCACTTTCTCTCTCCTCTTCCTCCTATCTCCTGATCTTTCTCTCTCTTCCAAAATCCCCACAAAGTTTACAGAACTTCATCAAATTTCTTAAAATCTGGGCTTCAAATTTATTTAGAATAACTGAAACGAGAAGATGAAGGTGAAATCAGGCGAAATCGCGATCTCGATCTGTTCGATTCGATCGACTTTAATAACGGCTATTGTGTAAAGATCGAGACGAGATTATGCATCAGGAAATCATCAAAGTGGATCTCGTCGAACATTTTCATTCATTTGATTGCATGCTAATGAAGTCAAAATTCTAGGTCAGATTTCTTTACATCTCGAATCTTACATTTTTCGTTTCATGTAATCTTTGCGTATTTTGATTTTGTTCATCTATATATGTGACGTATTTGGATCTATAATTTGTTCTTGTTTGTTCATTAATTTGCTCTTGTTTGTTCGTGTGATTTAACTGTTTTGGATTTATAATTTCGTGGAAAAGACAATGACACCTACTAAACAAAATAATGACACTATGTTTCGAATATGAGTTGAACAATCTAATTTAAGAATTAAATTTGTAGGCATGAAATTTTTAGATTTCGTGGAAAATACAATGACACCTACTGAACAATAAAATGACACTAGGTTTGAGATTAATTTTTGGAGTGAAAACAGCATGTGTCACTGTATGGACAAAGGTGTGTCACTCTTTGGACAAAGGTGTGTCACTCTATGGCTGTGTAATTCTATGAACAATCTTGTGTCATTCTATGAACAAACGTGTGTCTTTCTATGGACGAACTGTGTCATTCTATGTTAACCGCAGGAAGCTGATTGTTATTGCCGAGAATATGTGTTATAAGAATTGTTATTGCCGAGAACATATGAATAGTTGATTGTCTTTGAATGAGTGTATGACGGTTAGTTAGGATCTGAAGTGATTGTATTAGTTTCACTTGTTATGATCTTCGTTGTTCTTGATAGTGCTTGGTTCATAGTGATACATACATTTTGGGTCTGTGTCATTGGTGGTGGGGGTGTGTGTCATTTGTGATCCTTTTGAGCAATTCCAAAGTGGAAATAGTCTTTTGAGCAGTGAGAAATAGAGGGCTACAGATTATGTAATGTCTTATTTCTTCTCAAAGCCGATTAGCTCAAACTGGTAGAGCGTGTGCAATGCACAAGGTGTGGGTTCAACTCCCATGTCGGCTATAATATGACAAGGAGCTAAGGCTTTTGGCTACTACAATTCCACAAACTGGTCAAAACCGAAGTTTTTGTTTTTGGATTTTGAATAAAATCTGATGTCACAAATTGTGCTCAGTACATTAATCTTAAATCTTTCGAGTTTGCAATTCAAATGATGTTACTGCTTCCACCGTCTACCGATGAAATCAGCTTCTCTAAAGTCACGAAATTTAGAGCAAAAATGCATCAGGCATTTAGGCCTATATTTAACTAACTGGTGACACTGAGTTGTTACTTGTATAGTTGTATCTGGCATCTGATATCTTAAGCATAGATCAGAGAAAAAATTTGTTGTGGCTTTCTTCAGGTTCTTTAATCACAATGTATATATGTATGTACTGTCATCTAATATTTAGGCCAACATTGCGCCATACGCAAATGTTTACTGATGAATCTCTACCGGTAACAATTAGAGTTAATTTTCTAGATCGAAATGCACAGTAGAACTACAATCAGATTTATGCTATAGTTAACGTCTAGAATTAGAATTGTGGCTGACATGGGAGTCGAACCCACACCTCGTGCATTACACGATGCTCTACCAATTGAGCTAGCCAGCCTTGTGCATATGAACCTTATATTCAAACATCATTAGGTGCCTGATTCTAAAAATGTCCCAGAAAGACCTGATTATAAAGAAGTCCCAAAATCAGATGTCATACCTGAAGGGGCATCATAAGAAGCACGGATGAAAATTGTGAGCCGTCATCAAAATCAGTTGCATGATTAGATGCCACTCACGATCTGGCATCGGATTCTGTGTTACAAGCTTGCAGGTTTCATCCGCGACAAGTTAGTAGTAGTGGGAGCATTTCCAAGCCGCCTATCTCAAATACATGAGAAATAGAAATAAAATGGGGAAAGCTGACAAGCAAGTCCAGGTTATCTTCTCTATCATCAAACTTACAGTTCCATCAAAGGAACAACCATCTCAACAAACCTAACGTGGGAGCCAAAGATTGACGCTCTCTTTTACAACCATAATATGCATAATGAACCCTTCTCACCAGCTCATGGCCTTTCCGACCCTCACATTTTAGAACACAATCTCGAGCCTCATCATCTCCACATATTACATAGTCAATCATACATTTATTCAGTTTCAGTACCAATTAAACACCAATTCAACCTATTTTAATAATAAAATGTAACTCTACACTAAGAATCAAGTGAGACAACATGCCTCTAGTACTTCAGCTTAATTCGATACCATCTCAAATCCCATCCTCCGGAAAGGTACAATCAAATATCCACTACTACTCGTTTCCATGAATTACTTTATGCCTCAAATTTTGAAACAAACCTGTGTAAAAATGACGAAAGTATAATCTCTGATCGCTGCTCCAAACACTAACAACTAACAAGTAACAAACATGACTCTATAGACTACTCGACTAACAAGCTACTCGAACTATAGAAGAAATCTAGACTATGCTACCTTAAACTCGGTCATAATCCAATCAATATAGCATCTATTTTAATGCAGCAGCAAGCCAATAATGGACAGAGAGCAAGACAACACGACAAGGCACACAAAACGCATGACTCCATGCAATGACACTCACAGTCCAATAAAGTCCATACAATAACACTTTCATGCAATGACATGAGTGTCCATACACTGACACCTTCATCCAGTGACGCCAATTGTCCATACAATGACACAAGAGTGTCCATACAGTGACATCTCCACCCAATGACGCCAATTGTCCATACAATGACACAAAGAGTGTCCATACAGTGACACTTCTATCCTATGACGCCAATTGTCCATACAATAACACAAGAGTGTCCTTACAGTGACACCTCCATCCTATGACGCCAATTGTCCATACAAAGACACGAGAGTGTCCTCACAGTGACACCTCCATCCGATGACAAGAGTGTCCATACAATGACATATATAAGTCATTCGATGTCATTCTATGCATAACCTGTGTCACTGAAAAACACAAAAACAAATTCAACCTAAACTAATTTCCACGCCAATCACTACAAGCAGCAACGAAAGCTTCTTTGAGACATTTCATCAAACACCTGCTACTCAATTTCATCAAACACCTGCTTATAGCTGTGAATTATACTAATTCACAATAAAATCTTATGTCACGCAATTTCAAAAACAAAAATCTCAATCACAAATTCACAATCGGATGGTTAGATTTTGATCAAAACAAACAAAAAAATCGACAGAAAATGACAGAACCAATCAAATGTAATAATTTGAAATAAAATGTTAATCGAATGACATAATAACAAACGTATCAATTATTCATCAAATAAATTTCATCGAATTTTGCAGAACATGAAATATTGAGGAATAACAGAATTGTGAAACCCTAGGAGAGAGAAAATGAGACACAACAAGCAAGAGCTGATTCTCGCAAAGAGAATAAGATTGAGCTCCGACGATTAGAGGTGGAGCGACGACCAACGAGTAGGTCGGCAACGGCGATGAAATACAAAAAATCCGCACAAATAAAAACATTATCAATGCAAATCTTACCGAAAATGGACGAGAGAGCGACGGCGAGAAGGAGAGAGAATGCAAAAGACGTCAACGATAAAGGAAGAGACGGCGAACGCGACGGCGGCGACGACGGCATGAGATGAGCAGACAGAACGCAGGAGAGGAGAGAGAAAATGTCGAAGATGTGCAATTGAGCAGCTCAAAAAATTGTTTCGGGTTGGACCGGACCAGCAGCTTTGTATAAACCAAACCTAAAAACATGAGTCACCCATGCTTCCTTGTTAGTATGTTGCCACGTTGATTTTTAATATCAGGCTTTGAGCCCATCATAATTGTTGCAACCTGCAAGCAAAAGAAATCATCTCAACCATTATGATTCGTCCCAATCCATCAGCCACCGTGCAAGAATCAGTGAAGGTATTTATTTTTAGGTAATAAAAATCTCGGTCTTTAGTTTGTTGCGTGAATTGTGTTTTTAACAATCATTGGGAAATTAGGAGACAACAATATAATCAAATTTTACTTGGCAGAACTCACTATTGAAGTAACTAATTCGTGCAGAGGAGGAGACGGATCTAGAAGGAAAGGTAATTAGGCTTATTTTTGAGGTTATTACCATGTAAGTTGTAGAAACTTCGTGAAGCATAGAGTAACAGAAACCCTTATGAATTTCTTGTGGGATCTGCTTCTTCGCTTACTGCCATTTTTCAACTTCAATAGTGGATACAATTCTGATTTCATCTAGGTGTTTCAATATCGCACCTACACCTAACATTTGTAATCTGGTTTGTACTCAGAATTCAATCTTTATCACAATTTCTCTATGCAAACCAGAAAAAAAAAAATATTACCCAGATTAGAAATTCATTCAATTTGTGTGAAATGATAATGGACACGAATGGTTGGTGAAGAAATTGGAGAAGATTGTGACTTGTAACTTTGTAAGTGTTGTTCTTTTTTTTTTTTTTTTTCAAGAAGGAGATTCGAGGGTTGTAATCTTACATTGATCAATGTAATTTTGTGACCTTGATCTTTTACGTGTAGTCTAATTTATTTGTTGTTTTCGTGTAGAAATTATGGTGATGATGATAGCCTCCGTTCATTTACGTGAGATTATTTATTTTCATCTTATTTCTCTTCATTGTTGTTTTTGATGACATGTCTACCAGGAAAGAGGCATGCATATGATTTTCCAATAGAAACCATTCAAGTCATTCAAAGGCGTCTCCAAACGATCCAAATTGTGCGCTTTACTTGTGATTTTTCTCCCCCAAATTTTTTTCAGCTTTTAGTTGTTCATTAATTCTAAAGACTACTTAATATGGAGAAAATAGAGAGAGCAGAGTATTGAGACGTTAGAATGGTTCATAGAATTGATGATTAACAATGTTACAGAGAGACGTTTATACAACTACAAGATCAAACAATACAGGAAACGTAATATGTACACCTAAAATGAAGGCTAAAATAAATGATATTGTTTACAAAAGGAGTGTAAATGAGATAATTACAAACGACTAATATCCTAATAAAGATATACAATCGTTTAGTTGAGGGGAGAATCATCAGAGAATTAGGAAGCAAATGTACACTCATTTAAAATAAAATAAAATAAAAGGAAGCAAATGTACACTTATCACTTAATTCATCTGCTACTACGTCATTTTAATAAATTCATTTTGATTCCATCAATCTCACTTCCACGGCCACTAAAGAAAAAAGGTATCTTATCGCGTTCCTTTTTCCAGTTCGATTAATCGATTTTGATTTCCTGCTTGTTTAGTCTCTAATTTAATACTACTTTTGGTGATTATCTCGCTTGTCTAACGTTGAAATTTGCGTGAGCTAAAGATGGCCAGTTCGATTAATCGATTTTGATTTCCTGCTTGTTTAGTCTCTAATCTAATACTACTTTTGTTGATTATCTCGCTTGTCTAACGTTGAAATTTGCGTGAGCTAAAGATGGCTAGAGGAAGCATCCGTAAACCTCGGGAAGAAGTTTGGCGTATGTAGTCTTCGGCGGCGAAGAAATGCTTGTTTTGATCTGAACCCAAGTTAGTTAAAAAAGTTCACAAACTAACACTCGAATGCTATGACTTTTTAGGAAAATTTACATGAATTTATTGGTTGTATCTATTTGACTAATTGTTCTATTTGATAGACGGGCTGATATGCCATATTTTCGATCAATAGATGGGTTGATAATTTGATATATATGTTTGCATGTTCAGCTATCACAATTACATTCACTTCCTCTATTTATGAACTTTTTTCTTTTTGAGGTCCTCTGTTTATGAACTTTGTTACTCCATTCTATACACAATCCCAAATTTTAAATAAATGCATTTAAATGTTTAATACGGAGCCCGTGCGTTGCACGGGCATTTTCTGCTAGTGCTGAGAAATGAGGGGACCGATTACTTCGTTTATCTTTTTAAACAAGGAACACGTGGCTTAATCCGGGGCGTCAATACTAGTAGATCGAACGGCTATTAATTGGTGCGCAGTACTCACCTAAGGAAGGGTACTCTTATGATCCTCACTCCAACCATATATAATACTATTTGACATCTTTAATTTTAGGGATATTATCCAGGGTACCCCTGAGGTTCCCGACTTTATCTGTGGTACCCTTGAGCTTTCCGAAATTCCTGTGGTACCCCTGAGGTTTGCGATTTGGCAAAATATGTAACAGAAAGTTAACACCGTTAGCTAACTATTTAATCTATTTAATATAATAAAGAAAATATCAAAAAGAAAAAAAAACCACAACTTCAAACCCTAAACCTCTTCTCTCTCCTCCCTCTCCTCCCACTCATCCTTACATGAGCCACCACCACCATTGGTTACCACTTACCACCGCCACCACTTGCACCCACCACCGCTAATCCGGCCTCCGAATCCACCACCAGAACCCCCTTTCTCCGGCGACCCAAACCCCCATCATCACCCTCAACGACCCCATCTTTTCCCTCACAATTTTCGCATTCTAATCGACTTAGGGTCATGGTTTCTCCCCTTATTTCGCTGTTGAGCATGGGCATTTGCCATTGAAAACAAAAACAACAATTTGCAGAAGATTTTATTGGATAAATTGAGGGTGCAAATGAAAATTTCGAGGAGAGAGAAAAAAAATAAAGAATGAGGAAATTGTGGCGGGGAAGAGGGAGGCGTTAGGGATGATTATGGGGGTTTTGGTCGCAGGACGAAGGGGGTCATGGTGGTGGAGTCGAAGGTTGGATTGGTTTTGGTGGGTGCGGGTGGTGGTGGTGGTGGTGGTGGTGGGTGCAGTAGGGAGAGGTGGTGGGTAAAGAGAGGAGAGAGGAAAAGTGAGGAGGTTTGAGGTTTGTCTTGATTGTTTTCATTTTAATTTTTTTTTTTACATTAAATAGATAAAAGTGTTAATTAATCTCTAAATATCACAGTTAGCAAACGGTGTCAACTTTTCGTTACATATTTTGGAAAATCGCAAACCTCGGGGGTACTATAGGAATTTCGGAAACCTCAGGGGTACCACAGATAAAGTCGGGAACCTCAAGGGTACCCTGGATAATATCCCTTAATTTTATCACACTTGATTTTGCTATAGAAATTTTTTTGTCTATATATAGACTCTTAGGACAATCTAATATGAAATGATTCACTATATTTGTCAATGGCCCATCCATAGAGCAAACTTTTGTGAAAGGGTACAACACTAAATAGGAAAACTAGTTTATTGACCCTTAAAAATCCACGGGTATTCTAAATGATTAAGTACTGAAAAATACTACATTATCGGAAACTTTGTTGACTAACACCTTTTATGTTCATGCCTTCCAAATGACACCTTTAAGTTACAAAATTTTATCGAATAACACTTAAACTTGTATTTCTGGCCAAATTGCGTGTGAGTCCGGCATTGACCACGTCATCTTTTATCTTCATTTCTTTCTTTTTTCTCCCTAAAATATCCCCCAATTCTTTCTATTTCGCACTTGCTGCTTCTTCAATTCTCTCCTTTGCTTCTTCAATTCATCTTTACTTCTTTCCCTCCAAGAATTGGATCCAGTTATTAGCTTCAATTCTCTTCCTTACATTTGGTCTTCAACGTCCATCTTTTGATGTTGTGATCTCTGACACCATTGAACAGACTTGAATTGCAAATCATAAAAGTGTGAGAATTTTTTTATTAAATTGTGTAGTGGCTTTGTTTTGAGCGATTAAACCCTATTTTTTAATTAAATTGTTCAATGGCTTTAATTTTTTGTGTTAGTAGTTAATTGATTAACGAATTGATTATGGGTTTCATATGAATGTAGTAACTGAATATAGTAATTTATATGCATTGTTATATTTGTTAGAAACGGCAGTGGAAACGAGTGGTGATGTGGGGATGTTGTCGATACAAATTTGAGATTGGGTATACTCACATGGTAAATTTGTTACGAAGAAGTATAAGACTGAATATGTAGGAGATGGTCTTCAATTGTTGATGAATGTGTATGCATTGACATAGTTTAATTGTGTGAAAATAATGAAAAATGAATTGAATTGGGTATCATAGAGGTTGGTGAAATGTTGTATGGGTCAAATTTTTAGAGGGAAAACAGAAAAGATGAAGAAGCAGCAAGTGAGAAAGAGAAAAAATCGGGAGATATTTTGGGGGAAAAAAAAAAAAGAATTGAACATAAAAGGTAATTAATGGCGGAGTCAAACGTAATTTGGCCGGAAATAGGAGTTTTGTTGCTATGTGTTACAATTTTGGAATTTAAAGGTGTCATGTGGAAAAAAAAAAGAACATGAAATGCGCCTCTTAAAATCGCAAACTTAATAAGTGCTAGCTGACAAATTGTCCTACGTTATCATGTTACTTTTGAAATATTAAAGATCTTTAGAAATTTAAGCCTGATCACGGTCAAATATAAATTAAATTTTTTTTGAGATAGTAACACTAATAAAATAACACAAAAAAATTATACATCGACCCAATATTGGATTTGTGTCTCCTAGACATGACAAAAACCTATCCCGGCCTGCTTTTTTTTGGGTCAAGACCCATTTAATTCTAACTCAGGCTTGCTTCATACACGAATTTCTAGGTCAAACCTAAATTCACCCGTTGACCCGTATTTAAGACAAAATTAGGATAAATATAAAGGAAATTATGCTTAAAAAAACAAAAGAAATAATTTCAATAAATATAACAATAAAAAAAAAAATTTAGTCTTAGAATTGTTTCAGTAGAATTTTTTTAAGTGAAATTTCGATAGAAAAATAAATGTCATAAATCTGATTAAATATTATTATTATTATTATTATTATTATTATTATTATTATTATTATTATTATTATTATTATTATTATTATTATTATTTTGTATCGAAAAATGTGGAGTAGTGACATTGCCTCGAGGCTACTCCAAAAAAAGTCTAATCATAACTTAACGTCGAATCCACGAGGACGGGGTGATTGAGTAGTGATTTTGGTCCAGTTCCAGTTTAATTTAAACAAATGTTGGAATTTTATCTAACAACTATTACTAATCAAATTGTTAGACTAATAAAAAAGAACACTTTTAGATGGAAACCGATTAATTAAGACGCTAGGGGTTGACAACAAAACTCAATAGGTTGATTCATGCAAAACGATGACAACAAAAGGGATTAATATACTCTCAAGTAATTAATCTAAATCGCGATTAGTCGAGTAAATCATCATCATGCAATTAACCAATTAATCCTACTCATTTATACTTAATTGGGTCTCAAATCTCTGATGTTGGCCTAATTAGTGAAGGAAACGAATTACCCAAATGTACATCTTACGTAATCATGCAATTAGAACTATAAGGGTAACAATTACACACAAATTAAATAAATACAAAACATAAAACAATCCCTCACTTAAAAATACCAACTTTGTCACATTCCCGTCATCCCTTAGCTATAAGACTACTCACAAATAATTAATTAAGTACTAGTTGCAATTAAAAACATCCGAAACATGGAAAGAGTGACAATTGCAGGGTGCGTGCCAACAAAGGAATGGAGTGGAGACGGTCGAAGATGGGCTGGCAAGAAGGGAGTTGGGACGGAGGAGCATGTAGTGGCCGAAAATCGAGAAGAGAGAGAGAGAGAGAGAGAGAGAGAGAGAGAGAGAGAGAGAGAGAGAGAGAGAGAGAGAGATTACATTTAGCAGTTGATTAACCTGATCCACACTTAATGTGTGACCTAGTAGGTACAATTACATTTAGCAGGTGACCACCGATCAACAAATAATAAGAGGTTATTAGCCTAAGTATTATGATTAGCTAAACGTAATTGAATTAATTCACTCTGTTATTAATTACCAAACTATTTGACAACTTGATCGAAGGACATATTCATTCATGAAGATGTGCAAGCCAAGGCGCTTGCATACATAAGGCTAGAGGAAGATGAAGAATTATGGAGGTGCACATCAAGCTATGATTGTACAGACTCGAAATATTATTTATGTAGTTGTGGTGCCCTATAGGTTTGCTCGAGCTAATATCCAAAATCAGAATATCTGCAGAAGCAATTCTGGGAGCAAGTAAATTACTTTCCTTGAATGTCATAAATAAATTTAAGTGCTACTGTTCAAAGTTTATTTCTTCATCTCACAAACATCCTAGGCACTACTCTCCCTACAACGAGACCCAAAATTTTATTAACACTGCAACACATTAATGCGGTTAGAGTGCATACACGAACTCTCTACAAAAGATCGCCGATATGAAATGAAAACAGCCAAGTCATTAAATCGAAAGGCAATGTGCCCATGCTACATGACATTAATTTGGGATCCATACTTAAACACTTTACGAAGTTTGAGACGAGCTAATACATACCGACTCCTTATGACATAATTTAATGGCCATTAAGGCAAGCATGCCTAGAAAGTGTTTAAACATTACTAATACAACTAATTAACTCTGCCCCCTTAACTTATTATTTTTTGTCTTCACAAGGAGGACAAAGTTGCTAACCCAAGGCGTAAATATTAACATGTACACTTGTCTTGCAGGATTTAATACGTTAATTTTTTCGAAATGATTGTTCAGCACTTTCAATAAATTGGGGGCAATTGTTGGGGGTGAATTTGCACCTTGTACATCATGGAACTACCTTGTAGAATGATTGAACTACCCTGTAGATCTTGGAACTACCCTGCAAACACTAACCTTTCACCTTTCAGGAAAGGGTTTGATTGGCCCATTATGGAACCACATAAACAACCCTGCAGAGCTCTACGGGGTATAAAAAATTCTACAAGGAAAGAAATAAATCTTTGAATGAGTCAACAAGAGTTATTCCTATTAATTCTTATTATTTGTGAAGATATAACAGCAATAATGAAGATATTCTAATTGATGACGCTATTTAGTATGGATATAATGAGACTAAATGCTGCATTCATGAGAATAAATGTTATGGGGTAAATGATGGATCCAGGGGCAGTAGAGTTGCAGAGAGAGATTCAAGGGAATAGCAATAAATGACATGAATCAATGACAAACAAGGGATCAGCTATAAAAGGGGATTGCAAGACAAGGAACAAGCATCTTATTGACCCAAAATTAGATTCCTAAGCTCATATACAAAACCCTATATAATTACTCTTGTATTCCTAGTCTAGTGTGCTGAGAAGTATTAGTACATTACCTACAACGCATCTAGTGGAATACTCGGTGGGACAAAGTCATCCCTCGATGGTTTTTCCCTTATTCACAAGGGTTTTCCACCTACCAAAATCTCTTGTCTAGTTTGTTCATTGTCTTTACTTATTTCTTGTATTATCTATGTGTAGTACCCTGTACGAAACCCTACGTCCCCTCCGAATTCCTACATCCCCAATTTGTTATCCAACATTCCCGATCTGTTATCTACGTCCCCGACCCATAATCATACAACCTAGACCCCTGGGGTCGAAGCCCAACTCCAGACTATTCTGTGGCCAATAGTAGTATAGTGACTAGATACCCCCTAAGTCGAAAATAGGCCATAGTGCACATTTTTGACCAAAACAAAATTATGTAAGCATTATGCTCTCTAATTCGATCTATGAACTATGTAATGACTATGTTTCAATGAATATAAGTAAGTTTAAGTGTTTAATTGAATTGGTTGCCACTTATTTCCAAATCTCTTTGAATTGTACAAATAATAAGCTTAAATCCCTCGATTCTTATTCACCATGGTGGAATTTGGCGAACCTTACATATTTTCAAATACATAAGAGGTCAGGTTGCTACTCTTCATAGCATACCCTTTGATATTGAGACATTGTTTATACGGCAGTTCATTGGTACACTAGGCCTTAAAGACATTACTAAAATGCATGATCAGAGGGTTAGTATACCTAATGGATTAAGGTTGTTGTATGATGACAACAATTTTGAATTTGTTTTATCACAAAAATTGAAATTAATGTGAGCATTTACCTTGAGAATGATGATAATCTTGTTGATTTGGAGTCCGGTGACGAAAGTTTTACTTTTACTCAAATGTTGGTTTTGAATGATGAGGTTGAACGTGGAAATGTGTGGAGTATTCAAACATTATTCTGTATAATGGGAAAGGTAGAATTAGGAATGTAAAGGATTATGAGATTATGAGATTGTGGTTGTTCATGGCAGTGATTTGAAAGATTTGAAATTGACATTGACTATGATGAATATCGTACTGATGTTGATGAGATGAAATTGTTGGGGCTAGAATGACAATAAATAGAGAGACTTCAATAGAACATGGAATTGATCTAGAGTTAGCTCGACTGCAAGCTGACTTAGAAAATAGGGAGGCCATTGATGATGACTGATGTGGCCTAAATGTGGTGTGTTAATTTGGTTGATTTAGGCGCCTTAGTGTCTATTTGGGCAAGGTTTCATCATGAGTCGTAGACCACACCACTCGGAGAATTTTTGGAGATTATTCGTTGGTTTTACGAGTTTTTAGTGGCCTTAGACACTTTTTGTGAGTCTCTGACAATACTAGGGGGTCAAGCTACCATTTGGAGCAAGATTTGAAGAGAAGATAGCTTTACCACACTCCGAGGATCACGCACCATCACCTCCAAGTTCACGGGATCATAACTCTCAAACCAGAAAATATTTTGCAGAAATTCCAATTGGAGTGAAAAGTTCATCGTTTTAGCTTTCCAACGATATATTATGAGCTCAAAATGAAGTTCGGAGGTGAGAGTTATGCTCGTTCGAAGATTGCCCTCCGTGCAGTCCCTCGACTCGAGGATCATTAGTCTCGACTCGAGAGCACACGATCTCGACTCGACGAGTCGAGGATAGGCAACAGAGGAGTTGTTTTGAAGACCAATATTCTCGACTCGAGAGGGGTGATCCTCGAGTCGAGAACACGCACGCTCGACTCGAGAATTTGCCTCCTCGAGTCGAGCGATCCACTATTCGGGAAGCTTCGTGAGGCTTGTGGCGGTTCCTTTTTGGCAAATATCTTTCTTGTCTTTTAGTACCTTTTGTCTTTATCTTGAATAAAGGGGCATGAACCCCTCCCTAGTTCTACCTACCTTTAGGATATTACCTACCTTGTATATAATCACCTTTCTTATTATTTTTCATCAAATACTTCATTTTAGGGAGAGTTTTCATAATTTTAGAGAGAGAATTAAGGAGAGATTAAGAGTTTTGTTATGAATTCCATCTCAAATCTTGTTGTAATTATTTTCATGGAAGGCTAATCCCCTTCTAGGCTCTTGGTGTAATAAAAATCTCTCATCCTATTTATTAGTAAGATTTCCTTCTCTCTAATTTGCCTTTAAATTCATATTAATTAATTCATTGTTCTTTAATGCATGATTTATCCTTATTTTCTCTAATTGGTTTATTGGATTGAATTGGGTATTTCTTATGCTTGGTTTTTAATTGATGGTCATTGATTATTAACCCTAAAGGAAGCAACTTTCACATGTTTAGTGTATGGTTATGACTAAAACTTGTGATTAGAGAATTAATTAGGCAACTAATAGGTTAGATTTGATTAGTGTCGCGGTTGCGGCTAATTAGATACTAATTTGGGTTGTTGTTAATCTTTTATTAATCCATGCTCTTCATGCCTTTGGTTTTGATTTGTTTGAGTGGTCACTAGACGAATTAAGACTTTAAATGAGGGAAATTTGGTAGCGGTTGCTCAAATTCCCCAATAAAGAGGATTAATTGGTGCAAACCGAGATTATCTATGAATGCTATAATTAGAGAGAGGTAAAAGCTTGCTATATTAGGGTGTTAGATGAGATTATCACCGAGGGTCGCCTTAGTTATCTTGATAAATCGTTAATTTCTTGTTTCGTTGACTTTCAAACTAAAAATCCCCCTTTTTATTGTCTATTTCGTTTGTTTATTTATTTTGCCGCATAGAATTGCATATTAGGCTATTCCTCTTCCTTGTGGATACGATACCCACTTACCCTAACTTCTTAGTTAGTTATTTGTGGTAATTTGATAGGATTTGACGACATTCTCGCTACCAATGACATTGAGTATGAGGTTCAATAGACTTAGAAAATCATGTGAAATATAGTTCCGTTGAGGATGACATTGGTTATATTTGCCCAATTATTAAGCCTAAAAGTTAGAGAGATAGTGTACATATTCCCCCCTTCTTTTTTGTGCTTTTAACAGCTCTAAAAATGAAACTGAACCATCCCAGTAAGGTGGGTATGGGCTTCTCGTAAATTCCCTCGACTTCACCCCAGTCGAAGACCCCACCGTGGTATGCGCCAATAAGACCACCAAACGCCTTTGTGGCACATGGCGAATGAGACTTCTTGAAGACATTACCTTGGCTTTTTATCTTTCAGATCCTGCATGGTTAAGCCAGAGGAGACTAAGTTCTATGTTAACCAGGTGTTTGATAACTCAACTCATTTTAAGGCTGCTCTTCGTCACTAATTATTGGTCATGGGGTTGACTAAAAGTACACTATGAACCGTTCAGAAAAGGTTGGGACAAAGTGTAAGGTTGAAACTCGTAGGTGGAGGATATGAGCTTCTACTGATAGATGTACTAATTCTTGTGTTGTCAAATCCTATACTCCTAAGCATTCACATGGCAAAGGAAGAATTGTGAAAAAAATTAACTATGAATGAGATTGTTGATCATTATGCAACCAAGTTCAAGCTTAATCCTTATATGAAATTGCATGAGATTATGGAGATGGTTAAGGCTTCACACATGGTATAAATATTAGCGTGTATTGTGCAATGAAGTCTAAGGAAAAAGCCATTAACAATGTTGTGGGTCAAGACAATGATGAGCAATGGAAGTTAGTTGCTGAACTCTTATGCACATGAGATTATGAGAGTTGACCGGAATAGCACTGTGAAATTCAAGTTGAATGGTGGTGTGTTCGAGTATATGTAATTGGATTTCATGCCTGAATACAAGGATTTAAGAAAGGTTGCAGGCCCTTTATCTCAATGGATGACTCTTTTCTTAAGGGCCCTTATGGTGGTCAGTTGTTTGGGGTTGTTCGGAGGGACATAAATAATCAAATGTTTCTAATAGCATGGGCTCTGATGGGAGGTTATGATGGTGACAGTTGTACATGGTTTTGTGAAGATCTTGAAACCACAGATGGTGCTGGCTTTGTAGTAATGTCTGATCAGCAAAAAGAGTTTGTTGGAAGCATTGGATATAGTGTTCCCACAAACCGAGAAAAGATGTTGTGCAACACATTTATACATGAATTTTAGAGAGATCTCTGGGGGGAACTTTAAATATAGGACATGGTTTTGGAAGATAACCAAATCTATCACAGAGAATGAGTTTAAAAGCAACTTAAATGGGTTGAGGGCTATTTGTAATGTTGCAGCCGATGATTTGTTTGAGAGAAATCCTACCAAATGGGTGAGGGCCTTTTTCACTCCAATGTCAACATGTGACAATGTTGATTACAACATAATTAAGGTTTTTGATACCTATGTTCTGAAGTTAAGGCACAAAAACATTATCTCTATGCTAAAAGACATAAGAGAAGCCTTGATGGAAATGTTGCATAAGAAACGAGACTTCATCGCTAATTTTTACAATCTCTTAGAATCTAAAACCAGCTGAAGAAGGGTAAGAATGATGCTAGAACTTGGACTGCATATTGGGATGGGAATTACACATATGGTGTCAAAGAGGGTATTGATCGAGAGGTTTGTGGTGAATACAACTACCAAGACTTATACTTGTAACTCTTGGTAAATGAGTGGAATTCCATGCATCTATGTCGTGTCTGCTTTTTGGTAAATACGAGACGAGCCTGAGAAGTATGTTTCTCCTACTTTCAGAAATTGTACAACCTAAGGGCATACTGTTGGGAATTATGTGTAAGTGGTTGTCCCACATCGGAAAATTGAAGTGGGTGGAACATGTTTATAAGGTATTGGGTTACTCCTTCTATTGCCAATTGGTTTTATGATGGAACCTCACGGACTTATGAACATGGGCCGGTACTCCTCCTTGGCGGCTCTCCCCTACACATACAATTTCAGCATGTCAAATATTTTTTTTTTGACGTAAAGCATGTCAAATTTATGGGTACAAAGCAATGGCAGAAATCTACCAAACGAGACATTGAACCTCCACCTTTGAAGAAGATAGCAGCAGGTAGGCCAAAGACTAAGAGAAGGCCATCTGCAAGTGAGGAAATTACCAAGAAGTTGAGAAAAGGAACAAAAATGTCGTGTTTCTACTATAATAAGCCTGCTCATAAACGGCTGCAAACTAGATGATGCAATCAAAGAAAATATTATCGAGCAAAAGGCAGATGAAAAAGTTAAGAGGAAGGGCATATTCCAAGAGAAGAAAAAGGTTGCCCAAGCTAGAAAGCAGCAAAGGGAGATCCATCACAACCTTGCAAGGCCAAACGTTAGCAAAATGTCTCAAAAGCATCTCAACAGCCTGCAAGTTCTCAAATTTCAAAGATCCCACGGTAGCATAAAGGATATGCCAACTACACATTTCCTAATGGATATTCTTCCCCAGCTACTGGTGAGACTAAAGTCGCGATTATCTACCAAAAATAAACCTAAATCCTAATAACAATAGTAGGGAAATAGGGATCGTATCCACAGGGAAATGGGTTGTCAAATGTGATAAATTAAGTGCCAAAGTAACAAGTAATGAGGGATCGAGAGTTGTTATTTTTCAAACTAATTCGAATGAACAAACACTACAAGAATTTTGGCTTTCCCCAACAAGGTGTTATTTGTTGGTAAAAGTCCTATAAGCGTTGGTAAAAGCTTTCACCAACAGATAAATATCTGTTGCTAGACTGTTGGTAAAAAGTCCGTTGCTAAAAGTATCACCAACAGATAATTGAGTTCTGTTGCTAATAATTTTAAAACCAACGCATGGTGTCTGTTGCAAGATATCTGTTGGTAATACTTACACCAACAGATATTATGTCTTGGTATACCTTGCACCAACAAACATGTTTTATTGTTGGTAATACTTACACCAACAGATATGTTGCTAACAGCAATAACATATTTGCTACCTATACCAACAGATATGTCCTGGTTGCCACAATGTACGGAAGTTTTAACAATTTCTAGCCACCTGCACCTTTCCCAATTAAAGTCCAGCAACCACTTTGATTTGTACCAAAGATCTTTCCATTGCATAACCAATGTTACAATTGAACCCCATTGTTTTCAAATGCACATCCAAAATGATACATTGATACTACCAAGTTTAAAACTTACTATAGTTATTTCCTGATATGACCACAAGTTCAAGTCACCCAAAAAAGAACGAAATTCTCATTGGAAGCAACTGATTTACAATCGAATCTTATTGTTTGATATTATCATCAGAAATGTCATCGATATTGAAATCAGGAACCCTTCTTTCACCATCATTATCATCACTTTCTTCTTGTTCTTCCTCTTCATAGTTGTCAATTTTGTCTTGATCTTCCCCATCATTTTCATCGTCGGACGAGAGCAAGTCAGTAGAAAGTCCCTAAAAAAAAGAGTATATTAAAGTGACAACTTGACCAGTTATTCACAATTCACAAGTTCACAATGAGAAAGTTCACAATGAGAGAGTAGTGGATATGCATTATCTCCTTCAAGCACTATAACAAGAACATTTGGTCTCCAGGAGGGATATAACAAACCTCATGTAACTTAGGTGTCCATACAAAAAAAAAAAAACATGTTGATTGAGTTATTGTTTCAATTCATTCCTAGGCGTTTGTTTCGAATTTTCATATCATTCATGGACTCACGACATAATTGAGGTTTCAGGTGTCTACCAAAATAAGGTCTTTTAAGCCACACCCTTTGGACTTAATCATTTTTCACTACTAAGGCATTTGCTATAGCCTGCCCACCTCCATCCCTTAAAAAATTCCAAACATTAAAAGAAAATGGGGCCCGATAAATTACGCAAGGTCACCTTTAATCCACTACCGCAACTCACAGTCACCACCACCAAATAATTCTAACAACAAAGATTAAATATGTTCACACCACACAAGGACTGTCTTTGAATATTGTGGAACAAGGAAAGCAGTATTCCATGTTAAAAAAAGTGATTACATAGGTAGGATATCACAAAGTCAGAAATTTGTCTCATATAAAAGAAGAAAGTAAAAAGAAGTACCTGCTTTTCAAGAAGTATCTTGACCAAGCTACTCATTTTGGAGAATTTGGACTCTAACTTAGCATGTTTCCTTTCGCTTTCGATTCTTTTGGCTCGCTCCTCCTCTAATGCGCATCTCTTTTTGTGAGAACGAGACACTTTGACACCTAAGCCAAAAGTCTTTGCGTATCCATTTTTATCATGTCCAACATGTTTCTTGAAAATTTTCATTCGTTCTAACTCACTACTTGAACCTTCTGCCAACTTAGACAAGTCTTCGTCTATCGCCTCCTAAAATTACATAAGCAATTACAACATGTTGATTACTAATCAAGTTCTTGCTCTAGCTAACTTCAAAGCTCTATTTAAAATTAGTTGTGCATAAAAAAGTAGACAAATACTCACTTTCGTAGCTTTTGATGCATCATCAAGGTGAGAACCCTTTTTAGGGACATGGGTTAAGAGCCATATATCTAGATTATCTGGTTCCTTTCCAAGTTTTGCCTAAGATATTGAAACAAAAAAAAACAGGTAAGCCATACATACAATAAGAGAAACTGAAAGTACAAAAAAAAAAAAAAAAAAAAAAAAAAAAACCTTCTGTTCTGCACGAATGCGTGAAAAGGGTTTAGTTCCAGCATAATGGCACATCTTTGATTTACTCTTGTTAACAATATTCCTCTCACTTTTATCCTGAAATATTTTTCAACTCGATCAATATGTAGCCGACAATGTCTACCAATAGCATAAATAATTTCCTAGATAAGTTGCGCTAATTACCTTTCCTTCACGGGACTCCCAGTGCTCTACCAATTTCACCCAGGACTCCAAAGGCATATGTGATAGATGTTTGGATCTCTGAGCCATTGCTTCATCATGAGTTCTTCCATCAAAATATTTGATCTTCATATCACACTTATTCAGCCTCCATGCAGCACCTGCCTTGCTAATTACCCAATCGTAAGGCTCATTTCCTTCTGGAAATTTATACGATTCCTGAAACACATAACCTTCATGGTGAAATAAAGCTACAAAGTCAAATCCAAACTGAAACACAAGCTTATATCTTTGTACCTTTACTTCCTCCCATATAGCATCCTTTTTCTCTTGTTCCATAAGCCTCCAATCTTTACACTCGGGTGGTAATCTTCGAGGTTCCCTTGCAAGGTAACCTATCAGAGAAGACAGTGGCCTCTCGGTGCTGCCGATCGGTTGGCCATTCTCATTTACATCAACAAATACAGTCTTTTTCAGAATCTTAGTCTTATTGCACCCACGACCTTTCGGATTCTTTGCTTGAGTAGCTTGAAGTCTGCGTCTATTTACTTTATTATAACCTCCTACTTTGGAAATTTCCTTGGTCAACGATGCATCAACTTCAGGACTTGTAGAGCCATTCTAGGGAGTTGAGACATTTCGAGAAATTGAACCAGTGGGGGCATTATCTTCGGTTTCTTCATTAGCTTGTGGAAAAAATGAGGTTTTCTAAATTAATATATTTGTAAGAGATCCAATAAATCATACTAAATTCATTTATACACAATATACTTGCACTTACTGGTTCTGTTGTTGCGATTCAAGCAGCTTACAACATTTTCAGCATTTAGATGAGAAACTTGGCCGGCACTCTCTTGTCTGTGCAAGTTCTCAGAACTCCTAATCGTTTGGCTGGCACTCTCTGGTCTATGCGAATTCTTGGAGCTCCCAATCGTACTAGATTGGCATTGTCGCTTTTGTCTACGCAAATTTGCAGCAGCAGCATCTAAGTCAGATTGACGTCGTACTTCTCCTAGATTTTTGCCTTGCTCTGCAACTGAAAGTTAATGTTAGAGAAAACAAACTAATTTAGTAAGTGAACTTTGCAATTGATTATAAGAACTCACCCATCTTAGAAAGCAACATTGACCACCTCTTAATGACCATTTTCTCTGAAATGTACTACTCAGTATCTTTTTTCGGAATATAAAACTCAAATGGCTTTGAAATAAGGGCAGAAACCATAAATTTACTGAAACTAAAAGAACTTACTTGAAGTGTGAGGAGTTTCTACAGGTCCTCCATCTTTGTCTAATATGCCATTGGTTCTCTTACTAGTAAATAAGGAGCGTTGAGTAGAATCTCTAGCCAGTGTTGCTGCTTTCTTGCTCGGGCTAGACCTTAATGCTTGACCCTTTGTACTCATAAGCTACATAAAAAGCAGATCATAATAAACACAAATTATTATTATGAAAATAAGTTATCTAAAGAATGAAAGTAGTGATTATACAATATAACATATACCATTAGTTGGTCCCTTGTGATTATTTTTCTCTTTTGTGTTTTGTCTCCAACTGACGCCATTATAACCTGTAGAAAAGAGCTAACAAACACATTAATTCATGACTATCATATTATTCTTGGAATGTGTGTGTGATGGATTTTTGACCTTGCTAATTCATCATACGATACATAACAAATGGAGAGTTGTCACAAAAAAAAGTATACACTTTGAAAAGCGCAATACATAACAAAATACAACTAAAGATGATTAGAGATCATCATCTTCAGAGAGAGCATCAAGAACATTATTTTCACAGAGCATATCATCGGAATTATAATCATAAAGAGTATCATCTTCTTCACTATTGTCGCTATAATTATTAGTATCCACATCATCTTCTTCGGGGAGAAGAGAGAAGGGCTGGTCAAGAGTAACTCCCGGCACGTCGGGTCTTGAAGAAGTGAGCCCATGTTCGTTGATAGAATTAGACGGCTCCTGTTGTAATGGTTCCACCTCTGGAATCATATCATCCTCCATTTCAAAGGAATCTCTCGGTTTAGTTATGGTTACAGCATGCCAATTTTTCTCTTTCGTTTCTGGAGTGTAGAATACTTGCAACGCTTGAGATGCAAGAACAAAAGGTTCATCAGTTTTTAACACTGATTTCAAGTTAACAAGGGTAAACCCAAATTCATCCACTTTTACGCCTTTGTATGGATCCACCCAATCACAACGAAACAACACAACACTCCTTCCATGAGGGTAGCTCAACTCAATAATCTCAGATAATACACCATAATACGCGATACCCCCACAATTCAAATTTGAGTTCACAAGCACTCCAGAATTCTGAGTCACACTTCTGTTGTCAATCTTTTTCACACGCCACCTATAGCCACTGCAAGTAACTTTGGTCATTGTCTTTACCCACATACTAGGTGAGCGACTCAAATATTTCAAGTCAGCTGCAACGAAAGGATCCTCTGGAAGATAATTTGACACCTGTATTTTAGTTTCAAAGTTAAACTAAGAGCTTGTACTAGCTATGAGATGACTTAATGTCATTTAGAAAGGTTCTGTGTTGTACTTACATTTTCAGCAAACCAACTTGCAAATGTAGATTTGTGAATTTCCATAGCGTTCTGGTGATGGTCTTCACAAACAAGGTCATGATGTTTTCTGCATAAAGTGGCGAATGCTTGAAAAGTGGTAATTTCTAGAAGGATTTGGGGCGAACTATGTGAATGTCTCCTGAGTTAAAAAGTGAACTTACTTTGCATATTTATCTACCTCAAGGCAATTTCCAATCACGTAGTTATGAGCTTGATCGACTAAGGTATACTCTGCTAAAAGCTCCCCCTTTTTTGACATTGCACGACACTTAAGGGAGAATATGCGAAGTCCTTTGTATGGCTCCTCATCATTTTCATCGTCATTCCTTGCTGGCCTATTCTCCCTTGTTTCAACCCCATCTAGATATCTTGCACAAAATGCTAGACACTCGTCGGCAATAAATCCTTCGGCTATTGATCCTTCTGGTCGACTTTTATTTCGAACATATTCTTTCAACTTTTTCAGGAATCTGTGCATATCAAAAGTAAGGATCTAGATATATAAGAAATTTGATATTTGTCCATCTAAACTAAGACAGAAACTGTACCTCTCTATAGGATACATCCAACGAGAATACACAGGTCCCGCCTCTATTGCTTCATCCGCCAAATGTATCACTAAATGGACCATAATGTCAAAGAAAGAAGGTGGAAAGATGCGCTCAAAATGGCACAATGTTATAACAACACGATCCTTCAGATTCTCATAATCTTGAATGGTAGCCTCCTTTGAACAAATCTCTTTGAAAAAGTTGCTTAATTCAATCAAGGCCCGACTAACATCCTTATTCTTCATTTTTCTCAATACCAAGGGTAACAATTGTTGCATTAGAATGTGATGGTCATGACTTTTTAACCCGGAAATTTTACCATCGACAATGCGTCGTTTGAGATTTGAGGCGTACCCATCTGGCACTCTGATAGCTGATAAAACACCCAGCATCTCTTCTTTCTCTTTCTTGCTTAGGGTAAAGCAAGCAGGAGGTAAATAAGTTTTACCTTTATGATCCTCTTGTGGGTGAAGGTCGTGCCTTATATTCATGTCAACGAGGTCAAGACGCGATTGCAAAGTGTCCTTTGATTTTCCGTCAATGCCAAAAAGTGTACCAAGTATGCTTTCTGACACATTCTTCTCCACGTGCATAACATCCAAATAATGACGAACGGAATGATGGCGCCAATATGGAAGCTCAAAAAAGCAACTCACCTTTTTCCAAGGCATGTCATCATCCCTTTTCCGTTTGTTCCTTTTTTTGGTGTCAGGATGCTTGCCAAATTCAACATCGACGTCTTTCATCTGTTCCATCAAATCTAAACCAGACCATATTTTTGGTCGGTCTCTCATCTCTGTATCCCCGTTGAATGCTTTTTTGTTCCGTCGAAACCTATGCTTCTCATCTAGAAATCTTCGATGCCCCATGTAGCATAACTTTCTACTGTTCTTTAGATATTTGTGGCAAGTGTCAACATTACAATGAGGACATGCTTTCTTGCCTTTGGTTTTCCAACCAGAAAGATTACCATAGGCCGGAAAATCATTAATTGTGCCCATCAAAGCTCCATACATTCTGAAAGTCTCATGGTTAGAGGCATCATAAGTTTCCACCCCCGAACCCCATAATATTTTCAACTCATCAATTAGGGGTTCCAGAAAAAAAATCAATATCATTGCCGGGACCCTTAGTGTTGGTACCACTTTGTGGTTGGGCCATAGCCCTTAGGTCAGTGTACCTTAATAAAGGCCCATGTGATGCAATAAAACCCAATTAAGGGCAACCCTTAGATGAAAGCAAGATGGAAGGCCAAGATCGGTAGGGGTACTCTTGGATTGTTCCTAGGTTCTCTACCACCATTATATATACCCCCCTTCATTCCACCAGGAAAAGGGGGGGAACAAGGTTCCAATCTCTCTCTATATACTGTTCTCTCTCTATACGGCTCAACTTCTGACTTGGGCGTCGGAGGCTCCGCCCCGAGCTACGGCTCGGGGCTCGGAGTTTTCTCCTTGCAGGTGCAGGCCGAGAAGATTGAGGACCCCCTCTTGGAGCTCGACATGATCGGTTCCAACAAGTGGCGCCGTCTGTGGGGAAGAGTGGTGGTACCCATTGAGTACCACAAAAAGCCACCTCCACCTCGATTTTATTTATTTTTTCAAAACTGTTCGTGAGCCGATTGAAGCACTACGAGCCACGTGAGCCGCTGGAGCCCGGGCCTCCGAGCCCCAAATGAGGCCGCTCCCCTCGGGTGAGACGATGACTCACTGGGGCTCGAGGAGGACGAGCCGCTCCAGCGGTCCGAAGACGAAAGGAGGCGTGATCGGTGTGAGCCGCTGGAGCCCGGGCCTCCGAGCCCCAAAGGAGGCCGCTCCCCTCGGGTGAGACGATGACTCACTGGGGCTCGAGGAGGACGAGCCGCTCCAGCGGTCCAAAGACGAAAGGCGGCGTGAGCGTTGTGAGCGGTGTGAGCCGCTGGAGCCCGGACCTCCGAGCCCCAAATGAGGCCGCTCCCCTCGGGTGAGACGATGACTCACTGGGGCTCGAGGAGAACGAGCCGCTCCAGCGGTCCGAAGACGAAAGGCCGCGTGAGCGGTGTGAGCCGCTGGAGCCCGAGCCTCCGAGCCCCAAATGAGGCCGCTCCCCTCGGGTGAGACGATGACTCACTGGGGCTCGAGGAGGACGAGCCGCTTTAAGTTTTTACAAAAATTCATGTTTGGTTCATGATCTAATTATTGAGCCGAGAGGTTTAATATAACGATCTTTGAACCAAAGGAATTTTGTGGATACGCCTCGAGTCTCGACAACATTAAAGCTACATTTTAAATTTAGGAGTACCAAAGGTGGCCGCATATTTGATTGCTCAAGACCGTAGCGTGCAAGGCACTAATTGTTTCATTGCCTAAAGCCTCGGCCTTGAATGGCTCGGCTCGATACCTGACCCTCGGCTGGTCAGCCTAGACTCGGCCCTCTCTTTGAAGTGATGGCTCATCAGCCAATATGCGAGTGGTGGCTCGAATCAGATGTTTTCAACCCGAGTGTTGAATTGACCTGAGTTTTAAGCGCTCGGACTAGGTCCTGTTCGAATCGGCAACGTCTCAGAATTCGACCCGAGTTCGAGGGGTTGCTCGGACCCGTTCCCGCATTGGAATTCCAGCTATGCCTCGACCCTACACAGCTCGGACCTGAATTCTATTCGAAGTGGTCACCCACTGATTAGATGCCAATCGGATGCTACTGACGTCGGCCTCGAATATCACGGCTCAACATGGAATAGCTTGCCTCGGCCTCGACGGGTTCGACCAGTTGAGCTCGGCCTTGACTGGTTTCGAAACAATCGAGACCTGACACTCGGCCAGCTGGCGTAGAGTGGTCGGTGGGGACGCGAGAGCCTGATGTACTGATGAGCTTGGTTCGAAGACGAAGAGCACGCCAGGTGTTCGAAGAAATGCTACTCACAGATTCGACCTCTGTAGGAGGTAGTGGCTCGAACTCGACCCGCTTCCGAGGCGGTGGTTCAGACAACCCCTCCTAGAAGCGATAACTCGGACCCGACCCAAGTTCGAAGCGGTCGCGCGAGCTCGACGTTTTTTCAAAGTGACTACTCGGATGTCAGCCGAGTTCTAGGTGGTCAGACTCGATAGCGCGGGCTCGACCTTGCATCTGGAGTTCAAATTGGTCGGACTTGACCTCAAGGATGCAGAGCTCGGATTCGACTTAAGTCCGAGGTGGTCGGACTCGTCCTCCATTCGAAGTAGACGGTCAGGTCATTTGCCCGAAGCGGTTGCTGGGGTTCAACACACCTCCGAGACGATAGCTTTACCGGCGGCGGAATGAATAGCTGAACGAATGGCGCATTTCTTCTTCATATGAGGACCCATTTACAAAGACCCTACATATTATTATTAAACGGCGGCGAGACGAGGCATTTTAGCAATGTCTGCTTCCTCATAAAGATAAGCATTCTTTCTTTTTCTTTTTAGCGTCTAACGTTGTTCTCTATGTGGTATGAGATGAGAAAGTGCTAAAGTAATTAATATGCTTGGAGACAACCCGACAGTAAGCAATAAGGCTGCTTGGGAAGTGACAAAAACTGTTATAATGTATGCCTCGCCATGTGAATGTGTAGCTACTTGCTAGGTTTAAATGCATGTGTTGACTTACTTGTGAAGTGGTGGTATTATTGCCTATTAATGTACAAGTCACATGTTGGAGACTTGGAAATGTAAACGTAGCATCAAGTTTGCCCACAATTGATGAAGTTTATGTTATCAATTTGATGAAATTTTAATTACCTTTATCTATTACCCAATTCATGCGATTATACACAGTGTAGTGGCCTCATTTCGTCATATCTCGACATTCATAATAATGAAACTAAATGTTGCGCGAGCTATACGAATTAACAATGACTATATGCACTCCGTATGTCATACCGCAAACCCTATTGCATGTGATGAAATTGCACAGAATCGCTACATATACGTAGTAAAAGCATGTTGGTTGATTTTTCTGAAATTACTTATTAATTTACCCAGTAAAGCATGCTACGTACGTGACTATGTTCTAAGTCGTGATCACGTTCGTATATATTATGATTGAAAATGTGAGAAATATGTTTCTCTAAGTGCTTCTGCGTCTGCGTAAGGACTTGATTTGTACTACTCTCAAATCCAACCTCGAGAAACTCAAATAAGAGTGGGAATTAATTAGCAAGCATGTCTATTTTCTCATGAAAAGGATTTTTATCGCATGTCAGAACCACATTATTAGCCGAGAGGCTTATTGAAAGTGAAACATGATTATTAAATTTTTGCAAATTACATGCGTTCGTACTCTCGAGCTCGGTTGGTTTACTCCAACTCAAGCTCGAGAGTGGCGGCAAGGTGGTGTGTCGCAAACAAATTGTTAGCCCCTAGGCTTTTTCGGTACAAGTACGTGCTATGTGTTCCACTTTATTGGAAATTTTTTGCAATATCATGTGGTCATACTCTCTAAATTAGTCGATATAACTCGACTCAACCCGAGAGTGGCGGCAAGGTGATGAAATGCGTGTCATATGTGTTTGACTTTGGTTAAAATGCTATATCTGTGAAGGTTAGTCGCAGGAGCTCATTTAAAAGCCTATTGTGAGAGCTTTCGAACTCCTCGAAGCAACAGCGGTTGCTCGGCATGCTTGAGTCGACCCTCGACCTCGAGCGGCTGCTCAGTAGAGCTGGCCCTCGGTCTTGAGTGGTTGCTCGGCACACTAGAGCTTTCGAACTCCTCGAAGCGACAGCGGTTGCTCGGCATGCTTGAGTCGACCCCTGGGCCTCGAGTGGCTGCTCAGTAGAGCCGGCCCTCGGCCTCGAGTGGTTGCTCGGCACACTAAAGCTGACCCTTGATCTCGAGTAGCTGTTCAACTCAGTTCGTGATCGGTACGAGCACAATCGGGCTGATGTTTGGAGCAATGAAGAATGTTTCGTAATCGTGGTGCGCGAACGCATCCCTTTGGGTTGATGCGTCGCCCCCGAAGTAGGAACCCGCAATGGTGGCGGATCCATTATGAGAGTTCGAACTCCTCGAGTGGTTGCTCAGCGTGCTTGAGTCGACCCTCGACCTCGAGCGGCTGCTCAGTAGAGCTGGCCCTTGGTCTTGAGTGGTTGCTCGGCACATTAGAGCTGACCCTTAATCTTGAGCAGTAGTTCGATTGGGGCTTTGCAATTTGGGAGTAACCTTTACTTGGGAGGAATTCAAATTCTCTATTATCAACCTCGCCTTTGAGCATAGCTCGGCTCAAGGGACCCTATTATTTACCTCGCCTTTGAGCATAGCTCGGCAAACGTTTCAACAATTTTCGAAGAGAGAGAACCGAGTGCAATTTCCCAAATGGGAAGACACTCGAAGCGCGTGGAAAACGCGAGACAAGAGCGCAATCACTCGTATGGAAAGTCACTCGAAGGGTACAACGATACTCCTTAAAACCCCCTCTTCGCGAGGCGAGCCGAGTGCAATCGTCCATACGAGGAGTCGCTCGAGGCAGTTTGCCGAAGACAAGAGTCTATAAATTGCCCTACCAAGGTCGAAAGCATTGTTAGGAATAACAATCGCTCGGAGCAGGTTGAATTTGCCTCACCTTGGTAGCGACACGCTTTCCCAACTAGGGCTTGCGTCGAATAATAAGTTCAGCTGAGAACATATTCACCTACGAAGGATGAGATCCCGTAGCTCCTTAAACTTCAACTCGGATAAGGAGGCCTGTGGGAGGCCTCCCCTCGAATGACAACCATCAGAAGATGGGCTTCGACCGAGTGCTTGCGCTTACTCTTCAAATAGTATGCCACGACCCACGGCCTAAGGGGTGAAATTTTCGAACCCTCACTCCCTCGACAGAGGGGTGAAATTTTCGAGCTCTCCCAGGTCATGGGATTGAGGCCTCGAAAGAGGTGAAATTTTCGAACGATTCATAGTTCGAGCCCTCACTCCCATTCCAGGGGGTGAAATTTTCGAGCTCTCCCAGCCGAGGGATTGAGGACTCGAAAGAGGTGAAATTTTCGAACGATTCATTGTTCGAGCCCTCACTCCCATTCCAGGGGGTGAAATTTTCGAGCTCTCCCAGGTCATGGGATTGAGGCCTCGAAAGGGGTGAAATTTTCGAACGATTCATTGTTCGAGCCCTCACTCCCATTCCAGGGGGTGAAATTTTCGAGCACTTCCAGGCGAGGGATTGAGGCCTCGAAAGGGGTGAAATTTTCGAACGATTCATAGTTCGAGCCCTCACTCCCATTCCGGGGGGTGAAATTTTCGAGCTCTCCCAAGTCATGGGATTGAGGCCTCGAAAGGGGTGAAATTTTCGAACGATCCATAGTTCGAGCCCTCACTCCCATTCCAGGGGGTGAAATTTTCGAGCTCTCCCAAGTCATGGGATTGAGGCCTCGAAAGGGGTGAAATTTTCGAACGATTCATAGTTCGAGCCCTCACTCCCATTCCAGGGGGTGAAATTTTCGAGCTCTCCCAAGTCATGGGATTGAGGCCTCGAAAGGGGTGAAATTTTCGAACGATTCATAGTTCGAGCCCTCACTCCCATTCCAGGGGGTGAAATTTTCGAGCTCTCCCAAGTCATGGGATTGTGGCCTCGAAAGGGGTGAAATTTTCGAACGATTCATAGTTCGAGCCCTCACTCCCATTTCAGGGGGTGAAATTTTCGAGCTCTCCCAAGTCATGGGATTGTGGCCTCGAAAGGGGTGAAATTTTCGAACGATTCATAGTTCGAGCCCTCACTCCCACTCTAGGTGAGAAATTTCAAACGCGGATGGTTCGAGAAAGTCAGAAGAATAGAAGACCTCGAAAGGGGTACGTTACATCACATGGCTTTACCAAGGTCCACAGAGTATACCTCGGCAAAGGGCGGCCAGGGATCGTACCCCAGTCGCTACTAACGAGTCCGCCCCTGTCGACAACGAAGGGCGCGACCAGGATCCGAGGGGCTTTGTTGGTACCACTTTGTGGTTGGGCCATAGCCCTTAGGTCAGTGTACCTTAATAAAGGCCCATGTGATGCAATAAAACCCAATTAAGGGCAACCCTTAGATGAAAGCAAGATGGAAGGCCAAGATCGGTAGGGGTACTCTTGGATTGTTCCTAGGTTCTCTACCACCATTATATATACCCCCCTTCATTCCACCAGGAAAAGGGGGGGAACAAGGTTCCAATCTCTCTCTATATACTGTTCTCTCTCTATACGGCTCAACTTCTGACTTGGGCGTCGGAGGCTCCGCCCCGAGCTACGGCTCGGGGCTCGGAGTTTTCTCCTTGCAGGTGCAGGCCGAGAAGATTGAGGACCCCCTCTTGGAGCTCGACATGATCGGTTCCAACACTTAGGACCAGGAATAAGTAATGAAAGCATCAGGTAAGGTTGTTTCATACATAGCCAATGTGGTAAATTATAAGTCATTAAGATGACAGGCCATATACTATATTGAGTGCTCATCATACCAAAAGGATTGAAACCATCACTACTAAGCCCAAGTCTTACATTTCGTGGATCACTAGCAAAGTTTCGATATCTTGAATCAAACTTCTTCCAACCACGAGAATCTGATGGATGTTTGATTGCACCAGAGTTGCCCTTATTTCTTTCTTTGTGCCATCTCATAAGTGGTGCTGTCTTAGAGGACATAAAAAGTCTTTTCAGTCTAGGTATTAAGGGAAAATGACGTAATACCTTTTTTGGTATATATTCACCACTTACTAGTTTTATGATTGTACCATCATCTGTTGTTTTCCACCTTAAAGCATTACACGTAGGACATTCATCCAAGTTGATTTTGTCTTTCCAAAATAACACACAATCATTCGGGCACACATCAATCTTTTGATAGCCGAGACCAAGCTTTTTAATAATTCGTTGCATCTTGTTAAAAGAATCTGGAAGAGTTGAAGGTTTAGGAAGGGCTTGTTTAAACAACTTTACTAAAGCATCAAAAGCCACATCGGTAACCCCGTGCAAACATTTCAAGTGATACATTTCTATAGTAAAAGAAAGCTTGCTGAAGTCTTCACAACCAGGATACAAGGGTTGTCCAGCATCTTCTAAAAGTTTAAAAAAATCTTCAGCTTCAGCATTAGTACCAGGTACATTACCACTGGGGGATTCATGGTATTCAAAGGCGTCTCCTACCATCCCTACCATATCATGCTCATTAACACTATAAGGTCCAGTAAGTGGATTATCATTAGAAAGTTCAACATCACTAACCCTTGGCTCCCCATGAAAATTCCAAAAACAACTCTGGTAAGTAGCATCCATTTCCCTCATTATCATGTGAGCCCACACTACGCGCCTTTCATAGTAATTTCGATTAGCACAAAGTGAGCATGGACAAGCAATTTTGTTCTCATCAATGGCGGAAGATGCAAATGAGTGATCCAAAAAGAGTTCTAGAGCGTTTCTGTAGTCATGATTGTTTCGATTCAATTTAACCCAACTCTTATCCGTGAATACATCCATGTGTAATCTACCTACATAGTTCGATGATTTAAAAAAAAAAAACTATAAGTACCATATACCTTAATCATACATTTATCATGTCATAATGATTCAAAACAGATCAACTCAATTGATCTTTGTGAGTCGGTTGTATTTTAGGAGGTGCAGATAAATGATAGGAGAGTCAATCTGGGTGAGTTTATCCTAGGTTGAGTTTCCTAGATCTTGCGTAAAAATTGCGAGAATGAGTTCCATAACTGTGTTCCCAACCCTGTTCCCTACCCTGTTCCCTACCTTGTTCCCAACCCTGTTCCCTACCTAGTTCCCAACCTTGTTCCCAACCCTGTTCCCTTTTGTGTTCTTTGTCATTTGTGTTGTAATTCGACATTAGTGAATGAACCAAAGAGAACACAAACTCAATTTTCCATTTGAAACAGAAAACGATCACACGACATTACTTGAGGAACCAAATTAAAACACTTCAACTTCTATTGCATTCATGAGGGAAAGAAAAAAATTTAAAATTGGTTGTCTACGAAAATAGGATACAGAGAAACAAACAAACAAATTGAAGATTAATTAAGTGGAATATTCATAAAAACCACAAAAATATAAGAACTCATCAACCCAGAATTCACAAGAGAACAAAAATAAGAACCAATGAACCCAGAATTCTTCAGACCAAGAAATAAATTCAATTTGCTAACACAAAATCTAAACAAAAACTAAATGAAACAAGTATAATATAAGCTTGGAAGGGACACCGTAACTAAAGATGGAAGACGTACCAAATACAAGAAGTGAGAGCCGAAATCAATTCAGAAATTTGAGCGAAAATCGATTGATCGAGCAGCGTCCAGTAGCTTGGTCGTTTAAGCGAGATTAATTTGAGCAACTTCAATGAATCTTGATTTAAGCACAAATTAACTTGAGGAAATCAGGTGGGATCATTGTTCTGATTTGGGAACTAGGGTTGAGCTGGGTGGCGGAAGTGTTGGAGGTTTTTATTTTATCTTTATGTATAGTTGAGGATAAGACAAAAGCATGTAATAATATTCTTAATTTAAAGTTCACAATGACCAGTTTACCCATAAAAGGTACTCATAAAAACATGAATCTAGAAAGGACAAACTAGTAAATCTAAAGTACCTAAAGCGGGAACCCAAAAAAATTGGCGCTACTGAAAATTTCACGCATTTGTTGCAACAAAATATGTGTTGGTGATACTTGTGTTGGTATTAATAAAACTATTACCAACAGATAAATGTTATCTGTTGCAAAATATTTAAGGTTTTCGTGATCTCAGAAAGAGTACCAACAGATGAGTTATCTGTTGCAAAAACAGACCTTTACCAACAGAAAAAACATTTGTTGCTAGGATTCCGTTGGGGAAGGTCAAATTTCTTGTAGTGAAAAGCGATTTGCGGAATGTAATTCAATAATAAAACGGATCTTGATCAATTAATTCCCACAACGCACTAACTAATCGGTCCTAGTTATCACTATTCCTTTATCAATCTCAATTACTCTAACGTGGAAACAAAATTCTCAAATCTCTCAATATTCATAGCTAAAAGGCGTGATCGGCACTAGGGGTGAGCAAAAAAAACGGGTACCCGGATTCGGAACCGGAACCGCTTTGGACCCGGCGGGTCCGGAACCGGAACCGTTGTCAACGGGTCCGGTTCCGGTTCCTAGAATTTAGGAACCGTTGTCATACGGGTCCGGGTCCGGTTCCTAAAATTTTGGAACCGATACCCGTCGGGTACCCGTTAAACAACAGGTCTAAACGGGTACCCGTTAAACAACGGGTCTAAACGGGTACCCGGACCCGTATAAGTCACCGCTTTAAAAAAAAAAAAGTTGATAAATAAAAATAAATAAATCTACAAAATTCAAGTTTTAATAGCTCAATTCAAAGTTAACCATGTAAATGCATAGCCTACTAATTGACCCAACTTGAAGTTCATGTACTACAAGTAGACCTGTAAAACGGGTCGGGCGGGCGGGTTTCGGGTTCGGGTAGACTCGGGTTCGGGTAGATTCGGGTTCGGGTGTATTTCGGGTTAGGGTCAAAACGGGTCGGGTCAAAACGGGTTCGGGTCGGGTTACGGGTTGACCAGCGGGTCGAAAATACATATTCGCGCCTTTTTTATCGGTAAATTTTAACAGGTAAAATATTATTTTATTCTTATTTTCCAATCTTTTTATATATAATATTATATAACAATAATGATTTCATTATATGTATGCTTTATATGTCTTAAAAGGAAATTTTAATTAAAATTTTATCAATATTAATTGTTTTATATGTATTTTTTATTATTATAATATTTTTTTACTAAATATGTTTGACCCAACGGGTTGACCCACTCGGGTCGGGTCTTGACCCTGACATTTCGGGTCATTTCGGGTTTCGGGTGCTTTTCGGTTCGGGTTGAAAAAGTTCGGGTTTTTCGGGTTATTTTCGGGTCGGGTCTCGGGCGGTTTTTCGGGTCGGGTCAGAAACTTACAGGTCTAACTACAAGCAAGAGAGCAACTAACAAATGGTTGTATTTATAAGTGAAAATTTTGCCCACTTTACTTCCATGACCAATGTGGGACAAAGTGTTGTATATTTCTTATAACATTGCCAACCTACATAGTTTGACACTAAATTTCGACTAGTTATTTTTGTTATTTGAAGAATACACCGGAAATAACTCTTGTAGTTGTAGATCATGTTGCTAGCTTTCCGTGAACGCTTATTTCAACCATTTTCCATTTTTTTTTTGTGAAAGTTATGATGAATACAAGAACACTACTTACACATAAAATCCATATGTTACTTAACATCATTTCTCAATGAGTTATGATCAAAATTGAGAAAATAATATAAATTAATGATTAATAATAATAAAAAGCTAATGACCACTTAGTAATTTTTATAGGTTACCCAAGTGATGAGTTTGTATAGATTTGTATAAGTTATCATAATTACGATATGAGTTATGACGATCATTACAAATTACAAAAGATGAGATAGCGTAAACATTCGTGTATATCGGAGTTGATAATGTTGTTGAGTGTACCATAGTCGATAAAAATGTAAACATAATGTGCAACTCATATGTCATTCTATATATTGACACTAGTAGCTAAGCACCCTTTTTGACACACAACACATTGACCATGGTGCGTAACGATATCAATTCTCATTGAATTTAGCACAAATCGCTTCTCAAGAAATGTATTCGTAGCACCAACAAATACATACAACATATATATATAGATAAAGATTTACACATTGCTAATTACTTTGGCAACCTAATGAAACTAGTAAAACATACAATGTATATTATGTGATTATGCAAAAAACTAATACTTAGCTAATAAGATAAAGTATTCCGACCAAGTTAACATAACAAAAACTTCAATTACTTAAACTAATATGATAAAATTACTAACTATTTAGATATTTAGAAGGAATTATTAGCTTTTATATGACTCATGTATATAGTGTTCTCAAATTTCATCATAGCTAATGGAGAAGTGATTATTAACTATGATGTCCATTATTTATGTAACTAGTGTTCTTGTTTTGATCATAACTTTGACATACGAAGTCAAAAATGGTTGCAACAACCGTCTACGGAAAGCTAGCAACACGATCTACAAGAACTATTTCATGACTATTTCTCAAATAATACACTTACGTAGTCGAAAGTAATGGTCGAAGTAAGTAGGTTGACAAAGGTTATAAGAGTGAAAAAAAATTGTCCCACATTGGTCATGAAAAGAAGAGTGGACACACCTTTCACTTATAAATACTCCCTCTTGCTTGACTTTTCTATTTCTTGGGCCTCAATGTTGGTCTAAGTTAAGTGAACCATTGTATTTGCATGGTTAGCTATTAGTTAAAAGTTTATTGGATGGCTTTTGGTCCATGCTATCCATAGTTGCTTAAAATTGAACGGGTACCCGCTACCCGGTGTGACTATTAGCGGTTCCGGTTCCGGTTCCTAGTTTCTAGGAACCGTTGTCAACGGTTCCGGTTCCGGTTTCTAGTTTCTAGGAACCATTGTCAACGAGTACGGTTCCGGTTCGTAGTTTTTGGAGCGGGTACCCGTTAATGCTCACCCCTAATCGGCACTACCTAATAACCCTAATTATCAAATAATCTAAGCGCACGATTAGATTCAATTCGATAATAGCAATAAGAATTAGAGAAATATCGATTTAGAGACATGAAATACTAACGCACGTTTCGTATTTAACATGTAACTCAAATCTTTGCCCTAATTCGCTAACGATGATTACATACAAATCAATGAATGGGGGATTGCGACAATGTAAAAATCAATCAAACAATGGATTCCTTTGATCAATTAAAACTAGCAAACAATCAACCTAAGCAATAGACTAGTTGCGCACCTAGCAATCACAAAAGATAGTTGTATAGAATGAATGTCAAAGATAAGACTATGATTGAAAACAATATAAAAGGAATAGATTAAACTCACGATATATTCAATGCGGTGCTTCGATTAATCGATCAAGAAATAAAAGAGTTAGCTCCTCATACAATCCATAAAACCCTTGTGTTTCTTGTAAAAATCTGAATTATTAAATCTAGAGTCGGGGGTTTTATTTATATAGTCTCTAAAACGCAAAATAGAAATATACGGAAAATAGGAAAAGCCGGCCGTCGCGGTCCGACATGAGCCAGCCGCGGACCGCCAAAAGTTCCTGACGCAAATCACCAAGTCGTGATCCGCGGTCCGCCATGTACTGGTCGCGGGACGCGAAAAGTTCCTGCCTCGATTTTTCAAATGGCCGCAGATTCTTCGTTACTCGTTCGGTGAAAGCGTGTAACCACTTCCTGGAAAGCTAAGAACATGAAGAATCATCTCCTAGTAGTTTCACTTTAGAATTCCAAACAGTTTGAGACATACGAAGCTCCAAATTTGATCTTTTACAAATTAGCTCCAAATCTCTTCCAAATGAATTCCAAAAGATTGACAAAACAACCAAAAACACATAGAAATGTTGTCCACAATACCTGAACACAAATTAGAGGTGTATTACATCATTTTAACTCTAAAAGTCATATAAAAACAATCAAATCGATACGTACAAAATGGGCAGATCAAACTCCCCCATGCTTAGACCTTTGCTCGTCCTCGAGCAAACAACTCTCCCAAAAATTTCTCGAAGGTCTATTGACAGGTAGCACGGGTGAAGTTCATCAAAAAGCTATCTCCTCTACTCCAATATAAGACGGTGAGTCTTCAACTTGCTAGCAAGGTCCGTCACAGATGTAATCTCACGCAACGGACCAACCCATCTTATATCATCATGCCGCAACGAAACCAAGAAGCAAGGGAGGCTAAAATGTCCTAAACCACTCCCAAGCTAGCTCACCTCCAACTCCCTCATTAGCCACAAGTACCTCGGATCAAACACCAACCCCACTTATATCTTCAAACATACCGATCGCGAGAACTTTCTAGCCTAAACACCACTACCAATAATCAACCTATATACTCCTCCATTTCAGTGAGTTGTTTACGTATTCCGTTTTCGCCAATTTTAGTGAATTGTTTACGTTTCTATTTTGGGACAACTTTTACCATTTGAAATACCATTTATACCCTTACTACTCCACATAACCTACATACTAATTGGGCCAGTTTAGCTTAATAGTCCAATTAGATTGATAACCTTTCCCTCCAAATTATTAATCCACACCCATTTATTACCCAACCCAATTACTTTACTCCCCCAATCCATTAAATTTACTACCCCAACCCATTTATCCACCTACCAGTTCATCATTTATCACGATTTTTTTTTACTCACCCAGTTCATCATTTTCTGGAACTTTCTCCTTCTCTCTCCTCTGAACTTGCCCAAACCCTAGCTTCTCTCTCCTCGAAATCGACCTCCCTCTCCTCGAAATCGTTCTCTCTCTCACTCATCTTCGAACCTAGATCGGTTTACTCATGTCATACTCTCAAATGCCCTCTGAGTTTTGCTCATCTGATGATGAAACCCAGGAACCCTCGCCGATGCTGCCGGAGTGTGGGATCGATACGACTTCGGATTCGCTTACGGGGTCTTTTATTGGTGCGACTCCGGCATCTGATATGTAAACGCCTCGTTATGTTGGGGTTGAATCGCCTCCTCATCCGATGATCGAAGCTATTGATTGCATGTCGCCTCCTCCTGGTTATCTTTACGGTGGAGGTCCAGATCTGACAACTTTGGTGGATGATGTGTACATTGATCGCATTCTTGCACCCACGGTACCAGACTCCAAGCCGGAGACGGAGACACCTCCTCCGAAAAAGAGGCGCATGTCTTCTTCTATGATCCTGAAAATCTACGGGGGCTTGAAGATGTCGGAGTATGAGATGCAATTGTTGGAGGAGTTACGAGGGCTTGAAGAGAGGGAGCGGTTGATTCTCGACAGTAGACAATATTGCGCATTTTAATCTGGTGATTTCTTGACCTTTTTAGTTATTATACAATCTGAGGTTAATTGGCTTGTATATGGTTGGGTTTAATTGGCTTAAAGTCGATTAATTTGGCATTGAAAATCTGTTTTTTAATATTGGGTTTGTGTTTAATTGAATTAATTGACGACATTTGGTTTCAATTGGGTTGCTGACGTGTCTTCAAGTTCGGAAGGTGTTGTCGATGTTGTACCTGCCGAGAATGCTGCAAAACCCTCCACAAACGAGTAAGGTGGCATTATTTACGTAAATATTTTGGGTTTTAGTGACTCGAATTTAAAGAACTACGGATGTATTGGTAGATTTAGACGGAAATTTCGGAGTTGTAATATTGGGATGTTTAATCTCCCATAATTTATGTAATTATTTTGTGATGATATTTTGGTTTGATAAGCCTATATAAGTGTCACGCCCCAAAACCATTATTGGAGCATAACAGACGGCAACCTACGAAAAGTAAGCTAAGCTATTTCTTATTCCTCAGAGGTCGAAGGTACACAACAAATATTACACAATATTATACATACGAATACTATTGTACAAACGATCACTAAGGCCATTATTTATGTTACAAGTCGATTTGGGGTAGCTCACTCAAATTCCCACCTCCAGCTAGTACTGATTTCCTGAAAAGAGTTTATTATTGAAAGGGTGAGTTCAACAGCCCAGTAAAAGTCAGTTTCCGATTTAACCGGATCAAACAGTTGTTAAAATAGTAAAACAATAATAATTCGTAAAGTACAAATAATTCAAAGTAGTGGGTAGTATAGTTCTGGTTAGTTCAGAAGTTCTCAGTCAGTGCCAGTTTACTCCCTTGGCAGGGCCAGCCGGATATCCTTGTTCAAAGTTAGCCATAACACATAACTAACCCACAAAATCAAAATAGTTCAGAAAACAATCAGATTTTGCAGTATTCGATCCACTTTCAAAAATAAGCATTAGAGTATACGAAAATAATACTATAAGCTAAATCAGAAAAAGTCCCTTACCTGAATTCCAAATCACCGCCCTTAAAACTCCGTGCGTTTTCTTGTTCTAAGTAAATAAAGTCGCGTAAGTTATTTGTTTAAGGTTATACTGGTAAAGTAATCATGTTGTCATTTTGGTAATTAACTGTCCAAGGGTCCAACGACATCCGAATTCTAAAAGTGGCGATTATCTAGTCAAATTGTTAATTTACTATTCATCGTCTTTTAGTGGAAATCATTCACTCTAAGATTACTTTCACCACTGGGGTAATTCCGCCGGGTTTCTTTATAATCATGGAGCTAACATACTTTATTCTTGGGTTTGTTGTTAATACGGTGACGTTCACAAACTGGGGTAATTCCGCCGAGTTACTTGCACCGTGATAACTATTCGCCACAAGATTAATCAATTAATGAAAACATGTACGGAAATATTAACGGCGTTGTCTAACGATAATAATTTCATAGCAGTTTAAGAGTTATACCTTGGCTACGTTAAGTGACAATGACTATTTTGACAGAACCTCGCTAAGAAGATGTCACTTTTCGCACGTACGTAATAACTACTTATTTCGTAAAATATCTTTACGAAATCTTATAACACTCGCAACTCACTTTATAAGTGGTGTGCTTATGGTCCGAAGCACTGAAGTTTTAATTTCACTCAGTACAACACTTGTGTGTTGATTTTTGCATCGAAAGCCGAAGGTGAAACATGCTATTTATAGGCGTGCGAATGTTAGTTTTCCCCGAAGGAAAAACATTTCACTTAGAGTAACTGCAATACTCTTCAATGAAACAATTAATTGGGATGACTTTGACAATCCAAAGACAAGCCAAGGGCAATGCATTAAATGCCCTTTAAAGTCCCAAATGAAAATCCCACGTAAGTCCCTCTTTCTTTTTTATTTTATTTAATTTTATTTATTATTATTGTTATTAAAAAGTGGGTTATTACATCCACCCCTCCTAATGAAAAGTTTCGTCTCGAAACTTACCAAGATTAAGATTTGAACAGGTACGGAGAGTTTTCCCTCATGTCCGCCTCTTTTTCCCAAGTGGCTTCTCTTTCATCGTGATTGTTCCAATGCACTTTGACGAACGGAATTGTCTTGTTTCTTAACACCTTGATTTCTTGGCCCAAAATTCTCAGTGGTCGTTCTTCGTAACTCAAATATGGCTGAAGCTGAATAGGTTTGAGTTCCATAATTTGTTTATCCGGTTGAACAAACCTCTTAAGCATCGAAACGTGGAACACATTATGGACTCCTGAGAGTATTGGCGGTAAGGCCAACCTATACGATACCTTCCCAACCCTTTCCAGAATTTCATATGGACCAATATATCTCGGGCTTAGTTTTCCACGAACCCCAAATCTGTACACTCCTGTGGTTGGCGAAACCTTGAGATACACCTTCTCTGATCTCCTTCCTTCAAATCCATGTCTCGTCTTTTCTTGTCGGCGTAACTCTTTTGTCGACTCTGAGCAGCTTTCATACGCCCCCTTATAACATGTATTTTGTCGACGGTTTGTTGTACCAGTTCGGGACCTAAAAGTTGTCTTTCGCCCACATCATCCCAGCACAAAGGTGACCTGCACTTTCGCCCATACAAAGCCTCGAAGGGTGTAACTCCAATTCTGGAATGGTAACTGTTGTTATACGCAAACTCTACAAGATGTAACTATTCCTCCCATGAACCCCCGAAATCTAGAACACATGCCCTGAGCATGTCTTCTAATGTCTGAATAGTCCTTTAGTCTGTCCATCAGTTTGAGGATGATAAGCGGTGCTGAAGTTTAATTTTGTTCCCATCGCATCATGTAGACTCTGCCAAAATCGTGCAACATACTTTGAGTCTCTGTCTGACACAATAGACACAAGGACACCATGAAGCCTCACGATTTCTTTCACATACAGCTCGGCTAGTGATTCTGCAGTATAACCGGCTCTTAGTGGTAAGAAATGTGCTGATTTTGTTAATCGATCTACAATAACCCAAATAGACTCATATCCACTTTGAGTTCTTGGCAGACCGCCCACAAAATCCAATGAAATTTCCTCCCACTTCCAAGTTGGTACTGGTAGAGATTGTAACTTCCCTGCAGACCTCTGATGATCCGTTTTGATCTGTTGACAAGTCAAACATTTTGAGACATATTCAGCAATGTCTCTCTTCATGTTTCTCCACCAAAAATGCTCCTTCAAGTCTCTATACATCTTGGTACCACCTGGATGTACCGTATAACCAGTGTTGTGTGCTTCTCTCAAAATTTCTCTTTTAAGCTCCTTATTATCTGGAACACAGATTCGGTTCTGGAATCGCATAGATCCGTCTGGGTGTATAAGGATATGCCAGTACAATGAATCTTCCTTGAATGACCTACTCACCATACGTTCCTTGATCTTAACCAAAAATTCATCTTGAACTTGAGCTTCTTTGAGTCTCTCAATCAAAGATGACTTTACAGCTATTGCAGCCATAATGTCTCTTGAATTGCGACCCTGACTGTTTCTCACCCAAAGATTCATTGTTCTCATTTCTTCCATAAGGGGTTTCTGCTCGGTGATGAGTGTGGCTAAATTATCATAATTTTTCCGACTCAATGCATCAGCCACAACATTAGCCTTCCCAGCATGATACATGTATGATTGTCAAATCATAATCTTTGAGTAATTCCATCCACCTTCTTTGTCTCATATTCAAATCTCTTTGGGTGAAAATGTATTTTAAACTCTTATGGTCCGAGTATACCACACATTTCTCACCATAGAGATAATGTCTCCAAATGTTTAGTGAAAAGATTACTGCTGCAAGTTCCAGATCATGGGTAGGATAGTTTTGTTCATAAGGTTTTAATTGTCTTGATGCATAAGCCACAACCTTCTCATTTTGCATTAATACAGCTCCTAATCCCAATTTGGAGGCATCACAGTACAAGGTATACCCTCCACTTCCAGATGGAAGTGTCAGCACGGGAGCAGACGTTAGTCTCTTCTTAAGCTCTTAGAAACTCTCTTCGCACCCACTAGTCCATACAAATTTGGCACCCTTGTGTGTCAATTTTGTAAGTGGTACGGCAATTTTAGAGAAATCCTTAACAAATTTTCTGTAATATCCAGCAAGGCCCAAGAAACTCCTAACTTCCGTCACAATTTTGGGTGTTCTCCACTCGACTATTGCCTTAATCTTTTCAGGGTCTACAGAAACTCCTTTTGCTGAAACTATATGCCCAAGGAATGCAACTTCATCCAGCCAGAACTCACATTTTTTAAATTTGGCATATAATCTTTGTTCCCTTAAAGTTTGTAAGACAATTCTCAAATGTTGTTCATGCTCCTCTACGCTTTTAGAGTACACCAAAATGTCATCAATGAATACAATGACGAATTTATCCAGGAAATGTCTAAACACCCTATTCATCAAATCCATAAATGCCGCTGGTGCATTGGTTAACCCAAATGGCATCACCAAAAACTCATAATGACCATAACGGGTTCTAAATGCAGTCTTAGCAACATCTTCAGGTTTAATTTTCAATTGGTGGTATCCATATCGGAGATCTATTTTGGAAAACACACTAGCCCCTTGTAACTGGTCAAACAACTCATCAATACGAGGCCGAGGGTATTTATTACGGATAGTTACTTTGTTTAACTCCCTGTAATCAATACAAAGCCTCATACTACCGTCTTTTTTCTTTACAAATAACACGGGAGCACCCCAAGGAGAAACACTATTCCTGATAAACCCCATGGTTTCCAACTCTTGTAATTGTTTCCTCAATTCTGCTAATTCTGTTGGTGCCATTCGATATGGGCTTTAGAAATAGGGGCAGTACCTGGTATTAAATCGATGGTGAACTCAATTTCTCTATCCGGGGGTAACCCAACCAAATTTTCGGGAAAAACATCTTCGAACTCTCTGACAATCCCAATATCATCTAGCTTTAATTCACTCTTCCCATGACCTACAACCAAATTAGCTAGTAATCCTTCCCGTCCTTTCCTGAACGCAAACGGTGGTTTCCCTGGGGTTTGGAAGTTAACAACCTTACGGTGACAGTCAATACTTGCAAAATGAGAGGATAACCAATCCATCCCTAAGATCACATCAAAGCCGGACATGTCCAAAAGGCACTACTACAAAAAGCTACATAGACATCGGACTTTTTTGATAATAGACGTCAGTTTTGAGCTGGACGTGGAGTTGGGTGACGTCTATTCTTAAGGGATAGACGTCAATTTTTAGTCTGATATCCTTCACTTTTTTAGACGTCAGTTTTTTACAAAAAATTGATGTCTATTTATGGAATAGACGTCAGTTTTTTTACAAAAAACTGATGTCTATTTATGGAATATACATCAGTTTTTTTGGAAAACTCATGTCTATTGGGTTGTTTAGACATCCCACTTTACCTGAAATCCCACGTCTATTCTGTAACTACAAATAAAAAAAAAAAATTACCAGACATGATCAACCATTTACGCAACCATATGTGAAATAAATTGAGGATGTAGCAAACTCTTGATACCCAACTTTCATTGAAAAATCTCAAATTGATAAATTCAAATTGCCATAATACAAACTTGATGGTCTGGTTCGAAAATTACAATTACCAAAAAGATGTCAACCTAAAAAAAATGGAATTGAGACTTAAGATGGTCATCCTATCCGCCAGAACAATTGTATTAGGTCCAAGTCTCCAAAGGCAGATCACGGTATCGATCTTGGGAGATATGCCATCAGTGAGGTCCGACGGACATCAGAAATCGCACATCAGAGTGTAGGGTGAAGTACCCCTAAGGCCCTAATACACGCAAAAGCTATCTCCCTAGATCTCTCTAGGAAAGATCAAATAAAGATGGCTTAGCAAACTGACCTTGTAGCCACAACCAGCAACACAAGCATGGAAACATTCCTGTAAATGAGAATAAGAGGATATATCAGAGAAGCACAAGATGCACAACCAACAGACATAAAGCTATAACAATGAACCCGGGGGGGGGGGGGGGGGGGGAGGGGGGGTGGAGGGGGGGAGTGCACAACCGCGACAGAAGATGATCGTATGTTTCTAACATTTCCACAAGGACACTAGGCAATCATTTCAAGTCACCAAATAGTTATATCCTGAAGCATCGTTCTATGTCAAAATAGATTATCTTCCAAACTAGATTCAACTTAGATAAGCACTACAAATAATAAGAAACAACTTTAGTGCACAAGCAACTAAAAATCGCTGCCGTAATACATACTTATTACTAGCGTCACTAGCAATTCAAAAAAATGACAGAAGAGACCTCAGAGGAAGTTTCATCAGCACCAGGAGAACGATCAATGTAAGCACTCCACTGTTGATCCTTCAAAACTGGATCCTTATAGCATATCTGATCACAGGCACTCACACCTGAAGTCCATGATTTAAGATAGTAAGCATTTTATGAGAAGGTTAGTGTAGAACTGCAAAACAGCGAAGTGCGTGTAAAAGCATTATGAAATCCAGTCTTTACCCATTATAAAACCAAAAAGAATAGAAAATGTACCGTAAAACACGTAACAAAGTCAAAATAGAAGATTCAGAAGCGGTATATATCAGTTCAGTTATCACTTTATCACAATAAGCTGAATGAAATATATAAATAAATCATAATAGACAAAGTTCATCAGAGGAAAGAAAGCGCAAACTGCAGTCAAAGTTGTCTCCACAAAATGACTTAAAAGGGTCTTAAAGGATACAAAAATACTAAAATAACTCATATTCATCCCATGTTTCTCCATCTGCACCGCATCCCTTTTTGCAAAATACTCTCCCTACAGGATTAGCATAAAGAAGCGCATGTCAAATGTCAAACTTCTAACTGCAATAAAGAATCTTGTATGATTCAATCCCAAAAGGCAAAGATCATACTGAAAAGGGAAAATTACACATATTACTAGAGTTATCAATAACACATTATTTGGAATATTTTAAATAAGAAGAAAGAAAGAAAAGAAAAGAAGACCACCACTAACTGTAACAATGCAAATCAGGCTGTTGAGATTTATTCACAAATACCTGCAGTACCTTGTCCTCAAGTCTCCCCAGAATCATCGCTGAAGTAATCACTTCATAGGCATGGCTGTTATGTTAGCCAGAGCCTGAAACACTACCAGTCTCTTTGGGGAGAAATGGAATAGCCACGTTTCCAAACAAAATCCTATTTGGCTTTCTCGAGTCTATAGCTCTTTTCGTTTCTGTCCTTAACTACGTGAACTTAATTACAAATCAACCACAACTCACCCTACATCATTTCACGACCAATAGAAAGGAAAGATACCTTCATCTATCTTTGATCCTAATCAATCTGAATCATCAAAGTTCACATTTCCCTTTCTTTAAAGGAGACTTTTATACTCACCACTAGTAAAGTTGCCGAAAAATTAGAATTTCCCTTCCTGGAGGACAATATCTAAAGAGGCGAAACTGTAACTATAGCTACATTATCGGAAACGAGATGAGAAGCCCATCCATAGTAGTTAATGTTTCCATATTCTGAAATATCATTCAGAACTACCTAAGTGCCAAGTTCTTGATAACTACTAGGCTACTAGCAGCACTATAGCAGCTATTAAAGCTTTGTGAAGGAATTGATGGAACAGAGTCAAAGTATCCCACAAGTGAATTGGATGAATTTCCAAACTTTGTGGAGCGTAATGTTCTATTGTTATATATGGTATCAACAGAAAGGTCAGCTGATGATGACCATGAAGCAAGCAACCAAAATGCAAGAATACAAAGCACGCTTCAAAATCAGACTCCATAAATGGAAGGCTTCATGTAATCCATCATTTAAATGCAACTAATCTAAACGTTTCCAAAAGTGTCAAAACAAGCACTACACATCAAAATTGTAAGTTGAATTCACCAACCGAAACAACGCACACACAATACACCAATTAATAACCCACGCACAATTCTTACAACCAATACAACAACACAGTACAACAAAATTCCGACCTCACATCAATTTTTGAATGGAACGAACGATGACTAAAATCCGAAAATTACCATTGCCGGGGTGAATCTTTCGCCGCGGTTCCCATAGGCGCAATAACACTCTGAAGAAGGAACTTATCCTTGCATTGCATATCGGTCGGAGCTTCCTTTTGCGCTTGCATTGTTACTACCGAATCAAATCACACATACTAATCAAAATCAACTCATCAATAAAAAAAACTAAACATCATCAAAATGAATTCTTAAAACCTAGATTTATCATCAAATTGCAATCGGAATCACACTAACCTACAAAATCACACAGTATTTCTTCGGATTCGTAGTTTTGACCTAAATTACGTTAATCAATCAAATTCGAAGGAAAATCGTAAAAATTGGGGGAAAATTAAGGTAAAAATTTGATGAAATTCATACCTTGAACGCGACAAAACTGTCGGTTTTGTTGGATAATTGAAGCGAACATGAGATCTGCTTCTTCAGCTCAACTAAAAATCAACAAAAATAAAATCAAAAAAATTGGGGGAAAATCAGAAAACCCTAGATTAACAAGAATTAAAATGAAATTGAAATGATTAAGAGAGAGATTAAGGGATAATTACAAGGGATTTTGAGCTCCAGAGGTTCGACGTTGAGAAGCTCGCCCGTGCTATCTCGAAACAGTGATAATGGCGTCGAGAGATAGACGTGAAAATGAGAGAGGAGAGAGAAAATGAGAGAGGGGAGAATGAAGTGTAACTGTGTAAGGGATAAAGGAGGGAGGAGAAAAAGAAACGTCTAAGGACAATCATAAAAAAAAAAACGATATGAATATACATCAGATTTTTACAAAAGATGATGTGTATCTGATGACAATAGACATCAGTTTTCTCAAAAACTGACGTCTATTAATAGACGTGAGCTTTTATAAAAAAAACTGATGTCTATTATTTCGCCTTAATTGCAAAAATGCCACCGGTTCGTAATAGACATCATATTTCCGAAAGTATGACGTCTATTTACTGATGTCTATTATAGATTTTGTAGTAGTGAGGATGAGGTTTGCAAGAAAAATTTCTTTCCCTTATTTCAACAATGCTATTTCTAGACATCAAAGAAGCCACACACACATATCCAGAGGGAGTGCTCACTTCTAATTGCGTATTCAAAGGCGCAAATTGCAAGTTACACTTTTTGGCAAATTCATGTGAAACAAAGGAATGTGTGGTTCCGGAATCAAACAGGACATATCCAGGAGTATTTGAAATGGGAATAATACCTGTGACCACATCACTCGAGGACGGAGCATCTTCCTCCATGATGGCAAATACTTTTCCAGAAACGCTTGCCTTTTGTCCACTCTTACGGTGGTCACTTGACTGATTCCCTGCTGATACTTGTGTCCTCTGGGACTGGTGGTTGGAGGGTGCTTGACTCGTCTCTGGTTTCGGGCAGTTAGCTATCATGTGTCCTTTTTCGCCACACCTGAAACAAGTTCCCGAGCACCACCTGCACTCGCTGCCTTTCATCATTCTTGAACATTTCTGACATGTCTTAACTGGGATCTGACTACCTCTTTCCCCGGGAAAGCTACACTTGCCACAGATGGCTGGAGTCTAGACACGGGTTTACTTGCTTGGGGAAAGGAAGAGATTGTTTTGGGTTGAAATGTTTGGATGTGTTGTCTTTTAAAACTAACCCCCGAAGGTTGGATAACACCAGAATCCCTCTTCTTACTCTTTTCCTTCTTTACCTCCCTAAGACTCAATTCCACTATTCTTGCCTTCTCAACCACTGCAGCATATTCCTGTAACTCGAAAACACTCACTCCTTGTTTGATTTTTGGTTCTAACCCATAAACGAACCTATAAGCCTTGTCCACCTCTGTGGACACAAATTGAGGAGCGAACTTGCACAACCCCTCAAATCTATCCTGATAATCTCCTACAGACATATTCTCTTTTTGTCTTAATTCCAAGAAATCTTCCATAGCCTTATCTCTAAGACTTTTAGGAAAGTACTTCTTGTTAAAGGTATCCTTAAACACTTGCCAAGTAATGATTTTAGCCTGTTGACCACGATTGGTCACTTCTCCTGCTTTCAATAGATTTTCCTCTGACAACCACCAATCATAAGCTTTGCCTTCTAACTGATACACCGCATAGTTTACCTTTTCTTCCTCCGAGCACTTGAATACCCTGAATACTTTCTCCATTGCTAGGAGCCATCCATCGGCTTCTGCGGGGTTAGTGGTACCTGCAAAGACCGGAGGATTGAGCCCCTTAAAATCCCTCATTGGATTCCTTGCCTCTATCATCTCGCCTGGTTTCCTAAGCAAGCGATTCACCAGCTCCTGGCTCTGCCTCTGCAAATCTTGTTGTTCCTTCAATCTTTGAAGAAAATCTTGATAGAAATCGTTGGGGCCATGGGCAACTCCCTCAAAGTTACCCGCATCATTCACTACATTCTTCATTATCATTAGGATGTTCCTCACCAACTCCTTCAATGTTTTCCTCTACTATGTTTACGGCTTCTTCCTCAGCAGCCATCAAGTCCTTAAGTAAAATAATCACACAAAACGTTAACACATAATTCTAATACTAATACTTCTCAAGGTAATAAATTACATGAACCGAACTTAATCTACCCATACTCTCTGGTCTATATTGTGTTCCTAGGGTCGAACTATTGCTCTGATACCACTTAATCTGTCACGCCGCAAAACCATTATTGGAACATAATAGACGGCAACCTACGAAAAGTAGGCTAAGCCATTTCTTATTCCTCAGAGGTCGAAGGTACACAACAAATATTACACAATATTATACATACGAATACTATTGTACAAACGATCACTAAGGCCATTATTTATGTTACAAGTCGATTTGGGGTAGCTCACTCAAATTCCCACCTCCAGCTAGTACTGATTTCCTGAAAAGAGTTTATTATTGAAAGGGTGAGCTCAACAGCCCAGTAAAAGACAGTTTCCGATTTAACCGGATCAAACAGTTGTTAAAATAGTAAAACAATAATAATTCGTAAAGCACAAATAATTCAAAGTAGTGGGTAGTATAGTTCTGGTTAGTTCAGAAGTTCTCAGTCAGTGCCAGTTTACTCCCTTGGCAGGGCCAGCCGGATATCCTCGTTTCAAAGTTAGCCAGAACACATAAGTAACCCACAAAATCAAAATAGTTCAGAAAACAATCAGAGTTTGCAGTATTCGATCCACTTTCAAAAATAAGCATTAGAGTATACGAAAATAATACTATAAGCTAAATCAGAAAGAGTCCCTTACCTGAATTCCAAATCACCGCCCTTAAAACTCCGTGCGTTTTCTTGTTCTAAGTAAATAAAGTCGCGTAAGTTATTTGTTTAAGGTTATACTGGTAAAGTAATCATGTTGTCATTTTGGTAATTAACTGTCCAAGGGTCCAACGACATCCGAATTCTAAAAGTGGCGATTATCTAGTCAAATTGTTAATTTACTATTCATCGTCTTTTAGTGGAAATCATTCACTCTAAGATTACTTTCACCACTGGGGTAATTCCGTCGGATTTCTTTATAATCATGAAGCTACTATTTACCACTAACATATTTTATTCTTGGGTTAGTTGTTAATACGGTGACGTTCACAAACTGGGGTAATTTCGCCGAGTTACTTGCACCGTAATAACTATTCGCCACAAGATTAATCAATTAATAAAAACATGTACGGAAATATTAACGGCGTTGTCTAACGATAATAATTTCATAACAGTTTAAGAGTTATACCTTGGCTACGTTAAGTGACAATGACTATTTTGACAGAACCTCGCTAAGAAGATGTCACTTTTCGCACGTACGCAATAACTACTTATTTCGTAAAATATCTTTACGAAATCTTATAACACTCGCCACTCACTGTATAAGTGGTGTGCTTATGGTCTGAAGCACTTCAGTTTTAATTTCACTCAGTACAACACTTGTGTGTTGATTTTTGCTTCGAAAGCCGAAGGTGAAACATGCTATTTATAGGCGTGCGAATGTTAGTTTTCCCCGAAGGAAAAACATTTCACTTAGAGTAACTGCAATACTCTTCAATGAAGCAATTAATTGGGATGACTTTGACAATCCAAGGACAAGGCATTAAATGCCCTTTAAAGTCCCAAATGAAAATCCCACGTAAGTCCCCCTTTTTTTATTATTATTGTTATTAAAAAGTGGGTTATTACAATAAGGTTGTTGGGTGATATGATATGGTGGGAAAACCCACCAGTTTTTTGAAAATGGGGAGCCATTGCAAATTGGGGGGAGATTTCAATTTTTGGCTTTGTATATATTGGCGCAATTTAGGGCCCGTTTGGTTCACTTGTTCCTGGCATTAGGAATGGGGTTTGATTCAAGAAACCCGAAACATGTGTTTGGTTGCAAATTTAAGGCTGTTAAACCTCATTCCTAGTGTGTCGATGAACCCGCTTGGAATCGGGTTCCCAATCTCCTCATTTCCTACCGGGATGAAATTGATACCGGGAGATTCAATTTCTACTTTTATTTTTTATTTTTTTTAAAGCAAGAGATGTCATCTCCATACAATCAGATTTCAAACCATTGCTATGAAACTAGACATACATATGGCCCTCCATTGTTGTCGGTCACCACTTACTAGTACAATAAAGACGAATGAAGAATAAGAAGATAGATAAACTCGTGGCCTTCGACGATCGGAGAGAGAGAGAGAGAGAGAGAGAGAGAGAGAGAGAGAGAGAGAGAGATAAACAATTGTATTTGCAACCTTTTGAAATAGATCTGAAAACTTCTCGATTGCCATTAAAGTGGCCATTTGGGTGTGAAAGCAGTAGCAATTGATGTTTGAAGAAAAATTAATTCTGATGGGTTGGCGAGGTGATGAAAAGATTGGGAGTTCTTTTTTAATTGATTAGATCTTTTTTTAATTGAGGTGAGTAGTTCTTGATACTTTTGCAATACTCATACTTCTGCCATTGTTGCAACTTGCAAAGTTTGACCTTTTTTTTTAATTGTGAATTACTTTAGTCGTTATTTCAATTGGAGTGAACCAAACACCAAACTTTAGGAATGCCGTTTCAACCCGACCAGGCAAACCCGATTCCTCATCCCAACCCGATACCATTTTTTGAACCAAACGAGCCATCTGCTGTTGTGTTTTGGCGGCAGAATTAGGGAAACTAACCCTCACTAAGCACATAATTTAACACTTTCTCTCTCCTCAAAAATCTTAGCACATGGCAGCTTAAGACCCTCCTCATTGAAATGGAGGGAGTATTGAAATGGAACAACTCATTGAAATGGAGAGAGTATTTCTCATATTCTCCTTCTACAATGCCTAGCTAAACTGCTCATGGAACAACTCTAAATTTATGATGAGTGTCCGTGAACTTCCATTTCAGATAAACTTTCAAAGAATACCCAAAAACCACTATTATAGCGGTGACTGCTACTCAAATGGCGCCAATAAAAATACACTTCAACTCTAATTTCAAAGCATGCACCTCTTCAACTTCACTCTTCTTCTTCAAGTCTTCTTCATCCATGATATGCTTCTTCCTCTCCTCCTCTTCTTTGTCGCCAGGACACTTGTTAGGGAGTAGTTTACCATAAAGATGGGGGTTATCCGCAAAATTAAAATTTGATCGATTCACCAACTATTAAGAGACTCGGCCGGACAAGTTGTTTGCGACAATATTGATCTCCAAAGTGATCGATGCCGCCCCATATCGGCAACACATGTGACCTGAAACAAATCATAAATAAATTGATTAAACTCACTAATACGAGTATATATTTTTCAAAACATGAACTCGTAAAAACCAAACTCCTTATGAATGCCTGGAGAACATTATCCAAAGCTTGGAAATTATACATTTTGGGATTTGGTTGGGATCAAGGTAAGAAATTTGAGAAAGAAAATCTGTTTTTCGTGAAAACCCTGCAGGATTGTGAAAGAGTATTATCAATACTCCGAGATGTTGATGTTACTGAAGAAATGGGCATATTGTCTAAGGTTTAACAGAAATTAACTATCAATTTATTTTCTTTTTTAGATGAACGTTTAGGATTGAGTAATTATTTACTAGCAAAGGTCTTTTTTAAATTATTTAGCAACGCACCTCTATGCGATTGTAAACCAAATGATGTGTTTCAACATGTAATTGCATAACTAATGTTATGGTATTGTATGGCTGTGTACTGGTGTTTAATTCTCTTGCCAAATACTTTTAGACGCTTCTAATTCATTGAATATCCTTTGTGATTGGAGGGGTATATGGAGTTGTTGGGGGTGAGTTTCTTCGAATGACAGAGATCAAGGTGTCTCCCAGAGTACGTGCAAAAAGGGAGCCTGACTTTCACCAGGCGTAGCCCCTCGAACGCTTAAGTCACTAAAGTGGCTCGGGAGAGGGGTGGCAAATAAAGACAAAAAGTGTCTTTAATGCGCAAATCTAGGAGAATAATCAGAGGAATGTAAGAATATCAGAATTTGTGTAAGAACCTGATTTTGATGGGTCATAAAGGAGGGTATTTATATCAAATGATGAGGGTCCTAGGAATAATCCTAGGTTTTCCCAATCAATCCTAACTTTTTATTCACCTTTTATCTAAGGACTGCCATTAATTGGGTTTCTTTGTATCACATGGGCCTTTTCTAAGGTACCCACTACCTTTAAGGGCTATGGCCCAACACAAAATGGGACAAATGATCCTCATTGCTTCTAATTTACTAGTTTGTTGGATCCAACATTTGGTGTTATTTAGCGGTGCCTCTTATATATTGCCATTCGTTCGAAAATCTGCACGCGGACATTATGCCACGATCTCAGCTGGTCGTATTCTACTCAAGCATTCAACTTCCGACAAGTATGTTCAAATTCAATAAAATGCCTTCTCTCCTTGTCTTAATTGCCCGATCAATTCAATCAGTCATTCGTAATTTCAATGGTCTACGCCCCGGATCCAATTGCCCGGAAAATTCATAATGATTACCCTCACCTAGAGCTGGCCATTGGGCACTAGGAGCCCGGGCCCGGCTCCGGTCAAACCCTGGTCAAAGCACGGTCCGGCCCAGGCACTACAAAGCCCGGCTATGCTAGTGCTCGATTTTTCAAGCACTAGCCCTGGTCAAAGCCCTGCTCAAGCCCCCAACATTACAAAACCAAGAAAATGGTACTCCTCTTAAACTGAGAAAAAGCACTCGTGCTAGTGTTACTACACTTGTAAAAAAACATGAAGACACCTGTGACACAACAAAATCGTAAATAGAATAAGTTAACATACAATTACATGGTATCTTGTTTTGCATTATACACATTTCCGAAAGGTTTTCTCGATTTGAGTATGTTACATAGATTTTGAATCATTTGCTTCTCCTATCTGAAACCACATATCACATCCTCTGATTGGCATCTAGGTTGTAGAAGCAAGATACGCCTGCATAAGCCAGAACACACAACCTTGTAACATGAGAAAAACGAAAAGAAAGAAAGGAAGGCATAACACTATAACTCAAACCCGTTCTTAGCCTTAAGAGGACGTAATAACACAGTTAGAAGAACAAATGCATAGGGAAAGTCCACGGGGCTATTCTATTTAGGAGTAAGGCAATAATTTACACTTATTAGCATATATTGTAACAAATACTATACCAACTTGCCGGCAAGCATATATACCATCCCTCTCCCTTGGAGAGTTTATACATGAACATATATACACTCCCTCTCCCTCTCCCTCAACCCCCCTCTTCCATTATCTCCTCCTTTCTCTCCCTCCCTCCCCCCTCTCTCTTCCATTATATTTTTTTTATCCTCATCTCCCTCCCCCTCGCCCCCCCTCCCTCCCTCTCTCTCTCTCTCTCTCTCTCTCTCTCCCATTGTTTTTTATCAATCCTCAATTCCCTCCCTCCCTCTCTCACCATTCGTATCTCCCTCTCTTCTATTGATTATCTCCTCCCCTCTTTCCCTACGTCTTCCCTCTCTCTCTTCCATTATCTTTGTTTTATTCTCATCTCCCTCCCCCGTACCAAACCTGCAAACAAAGTCTAAAATTGGCACACTGGGAATGAAGATGTATGTCGTATGACTCGTATGCACACCAATTGCCTGTAAAAGTCCCAAAGAGAGAGTGAATTACCAAGAGAAGTAGAGTGCAGTTTGAGAATCAAAATAAAGTCAAAAGAGGATAATTTACAGAGAGAGAGAGAGAGAGAGAGAGAGAGAGAGAGAGAGAGAGAACCTCGAGGAGACGTTTGGGAGACCTTGAGATTGAATCTTGATTGGTACCCAATCAAACCACGTGCACATATTCAAACTTTAGGGGTACCATATGCAGAAACTTGTCAAATTGGGTACCAGGTGCAATCAGTCAACGTTCGTGAGTACTACGTGAATTTTCCGTTTCTATTCTTTTTTTCAAAATCAAATAAAAAATAAAGGAAAATATACTACTTTGAAACAACAGGCATGTAACTGAAATTTTTGATAAACCAAAAGTCTCATGTTATAAGAAGATTGAAAGTCTCCATATGAATATGATAATGGATGTCTTTCCATTCAATGCATGTTCGTTTATCCTAACTATGACCCTTTGACAAATAACGTGAAAATTTTTACTCGACAACAATAACAACGCGACACATAATTCTTGTTTCATTAACAACGTCTTAAGCGGATCTTGATATGACCATATTCTATTCAAAGAGATTTGTCAAATAATTTTTGAGCATTAAGATTCTTGTTGGGTGAATTTGTAATAATTTATGTGTTTGGCGTCGTTACAATATTGAAAGCTAAAAACTAAAAAGAATCAAAGAAAAATATACCTGCCAATTACAAAATCAAAAATATTCACAACCAGGATGATCTTATTTCATCATAATTCAGATACAATATAGCAATCTCAATTAAAACAACAAATTGGAATTAGTTTATAATCACTCAGTAGAAAACAAATATTCGAAGATTTTACTATGATCGACATATATAATAGATACTCATTCTAAGACCTCTTTAAATCTTTGTATGCGTAAATCACTAAATAACCTTTCTATATCTCTATCGCAAACTAAATTTATCTCTTTTACCAACTCATTTTTTATGTATGAAATGAAATTTACTCACACCAATATCTACTCGCTTTGTCTCATCTCAAACACTCAATATTCCATTTCGGGACGTCCCACCTCAAACACCCCATCTTTTTTGGGACATATTTTCCTCTCCTACTTTTATTAAATTATTACATCATCTCTCATATTATCTCTCCTACTTTTATATCACATTCTCTTTCCTCATTTTTCATAATATTACCCCACTCAACTTACTATATCAATTTTTCTTATTCTACTACAGAAACACCTTGGGGTATTTGAGTTGGGATGGAGAGAGTATCAAATTACGAAGGTATATATAGTACCTTGAATTTAAATGTGACTGGCAAACCAATAGCCAAAATACACTATGTTTAATATCAATATTGAATAAAAGGCTTTCCAAGTACCCACAAATTTTAATGCAAATAACTCATGTCATGAGGAAGACGCAAGACCTCTAGAAATATTTTATTTTACCTTGAAATCTAGAGACGACAACTAAGCGGTGATGCGTTTTTTTTTTAGCGTATGCGTCTAAAAACTGCCATGAGGGCGTGAATGTTAGGCTAATAAAGGTATAGTATAGATTCTTATTCCCTCCGACCCAAAGACATCTTCTTGTATTTCTCTTTGGGAAGGTTTACTAACATTTTCCTCTTTCTAAAACTTACCACATTTGGTAAATTTTCAGAATTGAACTACCCTTGATAATTTTCTGTTTTGGGGCTTAATTATTATCAAATAAATTTTCACAGCCCAGAATCTTCATCTTCCTTCCTTTCTGTCTCCTCAGTTCGTCGCACCTCTGCGCACCCACCGGATTATCGGTAAGATCAATCTCCTCTTCTAGTCCGTCTTATGCGAAACCTAATTGCGAAATAATCAACTTATTGTCATTTAAAAAAAATCAATTGATTTGGATTGGATTTTCTTATTCATTGTGCATGCATATGCGAATTTACGCAAATCTTCGAGTACAATGGAAGCGCTATCGTAACAAGATTCGTGGTAGGAGAAGATAGGGGGGCCGTCATCGGAGAGAACGAGGAGATATGGTGCCCGACAATGGGGGAAAGGAGATCGGCGACAAGGAAAGGGATATGACGAACCTTTTGTGATGGGCAGATCGACGGGGCAAGGGGGATCGACGGGAAAAGTTAGCCTAGGGGTGTCGTCGATGGGGTGATTACGCCGGTGGGGTTGGAGATGGTTGGTCACGGGTGGTTTTGGTGGTTGAGATGAGTGGATGAATGGTGGTGACGGGAGGCATGGGAATGTGGGATTAAATGTTAAGCATCTTGATTTGTCAATAAATTACTTACTAATTTATTAAGGTTTTTTTTATTGTGTTTGTTGGTTGTTGTGTCTAACACAAAGATATTAAATGAAAATCTCTTTGGGTCGACGGGACTTATTTTTTATTATTATTTATTTTTTTATTTTTTAAAGAGTGTCCACTTTAGAATAACTCCAATGCTTATATTATACTCCCGGGAGCATAAGGAGTATTGTGGTTGTTCTCACAATAAAGGAGTATGAACCACACTTAAAGATAATTTTTCATTTTTTATTTGAGTACACCCATTTATTATGAGTGGGAGCACCATTGTCCTTGTGCTCCCGACATCATAGTATAATTTACCGAATAAGTCTTCTTTGCATGCTTGTTTATTTTCAGTCGTCCGTGTATACATGTGCACTTTGTTATGATACTGTATATATTAATAGTGCATTTTTCTTCACGAACTGCGTTTGACATTTCGAATTGAGTTCTTCAACGAACGGGCGAACCCATCTTTGCAGCGGAAGAACTTGTTTTCCCCGCTTCTTATCTCGAAGAAGTTGAGGTAAGAACGACCATTGTTTTTGCTCTTATATCGGTTAAGGACTAAACGTGAGATGATCTTTGTTGAATTTTTTTTTCCTAAGGGGTCGTTTGGATTGTGGGATGAGAATTAGGGGATAAGAGGTCATAATTAGGAAAATAATCTCACTTTAAGGTGGAAAATTTTTATTTGCCAATTTTACCCTTTAATGTACTACTCCTTATCTCTCATTTTAGTAATAACAATTATGTCATTTTACCTAATTTATTCCCTAATCCTAATACTAGCTTTCAGCTAGGTAATAGAAATGTAATAATAGAATTCTCACATCCTATAATCCACCTTATTCCTAATCTTAATTCCAATTTACCAAACATGAAAATGGTTTGAAAGTGGGATAAACAATCTCATCTCACCTCTTATTCTAACAATCTAAACGACCCCTAAAGATTGTGCGGATGTCACAGAACCCAAAAAATATACCATGGAGTCGAGAGTGTGGTAACCCACAGCCCAAAACGCCAGCTCAACCCAAATCATAAACCAACCTGGAAATTATCAGGCCATAATATAAATAGTGTCCAAACTCATTTTCTCTCTCCTCTCTCATTATTTTTTTTTTTCTGTGAACTGCTTCTCCATTTTCTCTCTCCTTCGATCTCGTGCATTTTTCTCTCCTCGGCAGGAACAGCGACGGCGCCACCAAAACCTCCCCGGAGTTTTCACCGGAGTTCGTCGGGGTTGTCGTTAGTTCGCGGCGGAGTTTCTCGTACGGCGCCGACGCCACAAAGATCTCGCCGGAGTTCTCACTGAGTTCGTCCGTTCTTTCGTCGGCGTTGTAGGTAGTTTACGGCGGAGTTTCGGTATCTCTCTCTCTCTCTTCTTGTCTCTCCTCGTATATTCATTCATACATTTTTCATTTTTTAGTGTTGATGAATCCTTCTGCATTAAGCTTTAGTTCTTTTGTTTGATTGATTGTGAAAATTAGGGTGACATTGTGTAGATGTTTCTCAATTGATTGTTAATTGGAGTTTAATTGTTCTTTTCTAATTTTTAGTGTTTCGATTTGGGAATTTTCATTTTTTTTTATGTTTTCGTGTTTTATATACTCCTGTTCGTTGATTATTTGATGAATCTATATTTCGTGTTTAGTTTGAGTACATATTTTGTTGTTAATTTGAATTTAATTGTTACGTTGCAAGGGTTTTGATTTGGAGATTTTCACTGTTTTAGTTATTTTCATGATTTATCTACTCTTTGTCGTTGATTATTTGATGAATTTTTTTTTTGCTGACGAATATAGGGTTTCAGCTATGTCTTCGGCTTCCGATGATGATTTTCTATTAAATCAATTTTCGAAAAGATTTCGTTAATTATTCTCACTCTTTGAGTTTCGCTATACATTTTTGAATCTGGATTGCAGAGACAATATTCACCAGTATAATAGCTATATTTATCATTTTTAACCTCATATTCATCACTGCATTTCATATTCATAAGATTTGATAGTTATATTCATCAGTTCGGACACTTTATTCCCCAGAATAATAGTTATATTCACTATTTTAATCCATATTGTATATCTTGATTTTTCAGCGTCAAATTTGGTATAATAGTTATATTTTATCAATTCAAACATGATTTGACACCATATTCATCACTTCATTTCATATTCGTAATATTTGATAGTTATATTCATCAGTTCGAAAACATAGTGATTCATGCCCAACAGTACATTTATTACGATAAATAAAAGTACATTAGAAATCTGGTTAGTTAATTTACAGCGTGCATGTCTTTCGACGATAAGTCTCTTAATTAAACTAGTAAGATCAAATACAACTTTCAACAGTTGTATCTTACACACTGCAATCTCTTTGATCTAATACAACACAAACCATTATCGTGTGCACCTGATATATGCACTCCTTCCACCTGCTGCCTTTAATCTCTGACTGATGACACTCCGACAAAACCGTGTTGTAGCAACTAGCAAGCACCACATCACGATCAACCAAGATCACCTACAAATATATACAAATACTCTTAAATCAATAACACAAGCAGCCTAGATTAGAAGGGTGCTAATTAAGGTCATAAAACAGGTTAGAAATACATTTTTAACCCTGTTGAACCATGTAGTATACATGTGTTTTGATGATGACAAGAGATATTGATTATATGATGATGATTCCCGTATATATGAGCTAACATCTTGTTTAGTTTTGGTAAGCTAACATTTCAGGAAGATTGGATTGTTCTAAGAGTATACGGCTATACCAATGGAGCTACAAGGTGTGAGGCTTTGAAGACTAGATTAGAAGGTTTATGCTTTCATATAGTCTTGTTGTGAGATGAGTTTGTGTGTTTGATTGACGTGTGTGGAAGTGCTAAATGCTGTAAGAGACAGATCGGCAATCTGTCTCATGAATTGTGCAAAATTGTTTTTTACAGAGAACAGTACCTAGTACTGTACTGTGTATAGCTGGACCTCTTAATTTCGAAAATGTTCAAAGGAAACGTGAGTTTGTTTTTGCAAAGGATTTTCCCAAAATGCCAAATATCTTATGGACTTTATAATTGATTCACATATCTTGCAATTTATTATTTCTTTTATAAGAATATATATTTGTCTGTGAAAATCTTTGTTTTTGGATAAATGGAAAATATTTTATTCACAATTTTATCTTTTGATTTTACTAAATACTTTGTTAAGATATTTTGGTTATTTGGTTCAGATTTAATCTTGGAGGAAAATCTATTTTGGTATTTGAAGATATTTCATAGGATTTCATTTGAGGTAGAATTCTATATTCTATCCTTAACCGATTTTATCCTATAGTTTTAACATGGAATAAAAATGATCTTCTAATTGTTTCCTAATAAACTAGGAGTCTTTTTACTGCATAAAAAGAAGTCTTGGTTTTGATAATTACTTAGACGTTTTCCACACAAAAAGTTTTGAGCTTAATTTTCCAAAAGGAAACGTTCAGATAGTACAGAACAGCATACGGTACCCTCCACTGATAATACACACACTTCTCGTCATAGGTCGAAATTGCTACCTCTATTTGCTTGCCTAAGAAGCATAATTCCGAGGTGATTACTTTGTACTTTTCTCTTTTAGAGTGAGGTATTTGGGGTACGGGGTTGTACTCGAGTTTCCTATTGTCTTGGGTTGAGAGAGTAGGAATCACAATTGGGTTGATTGTGGGGTTCCTCTACTTGTCTTGGGTTGAGCTAGTAGAGAAGAAAATTCTAGTGGATTTTGTGGACGTAGACCTTGGGTTGGGGTCGAACCACGTAAATCTTGTGTGTACTTTATTTATTGTTTCGTGCTATACTTGATAGTACAGATCTGTGCACTGTACCATCACAAACTACAATCTCTAGTTTGTGGTACAGTACACTAGTCTGTCTCTTCCGCTGCTTTACACACACATTACTCGAGTAAAATGAAAAAGTACCAACTAAAGTCTATACTCAATTCACCCCCCCTCTTGAGTAAATCTCGCGACACAACTCTTCAAACCCCTTTTCATCAACAATTTCGAATAATATTTAATTAGAAAAAAATTTAACGATATATTAAAGATATTATATCATATTAGAACTTTAATAATACTTACTAGTTTTGGTATTAAGTTTAAATTAATCAATAATATCATTATAAAATTTTATTATTCTACTTTTTCTTGGTTTATGACCAAGAAAATGGTGGTCGGGTAGCTATTGCATTAATTAGGTTAACTTTTAAAAAGCTATTTTAGATCTAAAATAGTATTAAGGAAGGAAATGAGACTTCTATCATGTGTCATGTGGGCATATGTTAGAAAAAACGATATTATATTATTATTTAGAGAACCATTATTAATTGTCGTGCATGTGCACGGGTCAAAAGTATTCTAAAGAGAAAATAAGAGTAGAATGGTGTCACATAAAAGAGGTCAACGGATAAAGAAGTCGAGAGCTTAAGTGTTATTTGGGATTGAGTATAAAAAGTGGCTTGGGTAAAGGGATGGGGTAAAAGAATTCATAGAGGATGAGGGGGGGGGGGGTTTCAGTATAAAAGAGAGAAGAGTGCGTTTTCAAGTAAAAGAGCTCGCCTAGAGCGTGACATTAAGTAAGTTAGAGTGTGGGGATGCTTTTAGAATGTTTTACGGGTGCGTGAGAGAGTCAGTAAGCAGGTCATGTAAAGACTCGATGGGTAAGATAATATTGACATACTTGGGGTGACGGGGGTCGGGTAAAATGTTGTCGGCTGGTTGGGATGAGTGAGAGTTGGAGATTAGTGATCGGTGTATATGAGTTAACAATGGATTGTTGGGACACCTATAACTGTTGAGTGGGGACGGGGTCGTGTAGACACCAAATTTTGTCTCACCTGTTTTATTTTCATTTTTATTAATCCATTTATATTTTCTAATTCTAATTCTATTTCTAATTCAATTTCATTCCATTCATTTCTATTCTCCCATTTCTACTCGTTTATTTGCAAATAAAACGATTTCTCAACAATTTCAATTCCACCATTTTTTTTTTTATTATTTATATAAATTTCGAAAATCATGTAAATAATATTAATAATATTGAATTTATTCATTTTTTATTCTAATTTCATTATTTATTTGATTTAATTCACCCGGTTTCCATTTTTGCGCAAACCGAGGTAAATTTGCCCGAGATGAGCCAAACTCGATTCCAATTTTTTTACTACTAAACCACATAGGCAATGACATCATTTTTTACATGTCATGCCCATGTCACTCACATTTACACTAACAAGATGCTAACAATATGCTAACTATTTGATTTTTGATTAAAATTTGAAATGATGACTCATTGATTCTCTCCCTTCCTTACAAGAGCAAAATGACAAATTTTTTTTGGTGTGTTGGCATGGTTTTGGCCGGCCAAGTGAGGCTTAATGAGCAAGTTTTCTTTTTTTTTTTGTGTTTGCTTAATTTAATGAGATATTTATCTCTCACATTCACTCACATTCACTCATTTTTACTCTCCTTTTGATACTTAAGCAAACCCTAATTCACACACCCACACACACATTCATTACTCACAAACAAAACAAAAAAAAGAGAGAGAGAGCAAGAGAGAGAGCCGGCCAAAGAGAGAGAGAGAAGAAGAGTATTTGTTCATTGCATTTACTCCTACTTTCATTCATTTTCTCTTATTTACTTCCACATCAAGCCTCCACTTTAATTCTAATTCAATCTAATAAATGAATAGCATTAGTATCACTTAGATTATAACTAAATAAAATCAATCTCATCTAAATTAAAATCTTTTTAATACCTTAGCATTGGTGGATTTGCAACCAATGATCTCAAAAGGTAGTATTTCTTCTTCCCTTCTTCTTTTTATTGTAATTTCATTTCATTTATTTTATCTCAAATACCTTACTAACGTTTTTCTTTGTTGAGCCTTGGTCGGTAACGATGAAATACGTGTTTATTGAGCCGTATGGATTCGTAAGCTTGCCTCTAGGGCCTTTTGTGGCCGTTCCCTTTACTGAGGGGAACATTAGATGAGAGAGTTTTAGGAGTGGAGTGCCCATTGGTGTGTTTTTCTTATTTCTAATGTTTTATTGACCTTTTGTGGTGATTTGATATTTTTCACAAATTTTTCTACATTTATTTCCATGTACAAAAACTATCTACAACTCAATCCGATTTTTTGTTCTTTGAAAACTGTTTTTCAGTCTGATTTCCAAAATCCGTATAAAATCTTCCCTTTTGTTAAAATTCCTGATTTTATAAAAAACTCTTCTTTGGGGTCTTAAATGCAACTCTGCAAAATTTCAGATCCAAACTCAAACCAGATTATTTATGATGATTTTTGCAATAAAATGACTCAAAACTGGTCCTTGCTCCGACCAGCTGTATTCAACGAGGTTTTTCGAGTTGAAAACGACATTTTCTGAGTATGTCTCCTTCATAAAAGTTGAAGATCAGACTCTCAAGTTTCCAGAAAGCTAACGTTCAAAATTTTGTCATGTCTCTATCAACAGCTATGATTTTTTGAAAACAGATCCTGTTTTGCTCAGAAATCCGAATTTCAACCTTAAATTTGTTTTGTGAGTAAATGAACTTTTGGGGTCATGAAAAAATTCATGTGTGATCCCAAGATGTTCATGAACCCACCTTCAACCCAGAAAAATTTGAAGATTTGATTTGATCTTTCAAACCATTCGATTTCCATCAATTTTCTGTTTTTGGGGTTGAAAATGACAAGTTTTTCACCCAAATTAATTGTCATAACTAATTAAATGGTTAGACTTAATAGGGAGTCTAATTAGTCCACCTCATTGAGATGTCAAAATGTTAAAATCGATTTAGACTTAATTAGGAGTCTACTCAACCCGATTTATAAAAACAATTAGACTTAATAGGAAGTTTAATTGATCAATCCATTTGTTTGATGACTTTAAAACACTTAGAAAGAAGTCTAGGTGAATCTAAGTCAAGTCTACATAAGTTGAGTCTACCTAAGTCAAGTCAATCGAGGTCAAGTCAATGAAAGTCAACCGTCGTCTAAAACCAATTCAATTACAACCAAGTCTACTAAAATCCAACTAATTATTCAAAGTCCACCCAAATACAACCAAGTCTACCAAAGTCTACTAAAATCCAACCAATTACTCAAAGTCAACCAAAGTCAACCAAAAGTCAACCAAAGTCAACCAAAAGTCAACCAAAGTCAACTAAAGTCAACTAAAGTCAACTAAAGTCAAACACGTCTATCCAAGCCTACCAATGCCAAATGTCTACCCAAATCTACCAATGTCAATGTCTACCCAAGTCAAACCCAAATCTACCTAAAAGTCGTCAAAAGTCAACTTTGCAAATAGGTGCAAGTCAACCGAAGTCAACCCGAGTCAATTAAAGTCAATAAGGACTAAAATCGACCCCCTTATGTAAATAATGTAATTAATAAAACCAAAAAACCCCTAAAAATGTTTTCTTATTTGTTTTCAAACGTCTTTTTCTTAGTTTTCCTAATTAAAATCGTTTTCTCCATTTTCCTCAACGTTTTAAGAAATTCATTTCTTTTCCAAAACTTTTTGTACATGGAAGTAAATAAGCTTTCTTTGATGTGTTTTGCATGTAAAGTTTTCTTCCCGTTCTTGTATGGACTTTGGACGGGGCCCTACCCCAACACTAGGCAAGGATTGCCAATTCGCTTATGCGCGATCATGAGGTCGATCTACATTCACCTCTACCATCTATTCCACCAACACCCCAGTGGAACACCACTTGATCGAACATAATCGAATCGGCGATTTATTTTCCTTATATTGTTGTAGGGCCTACACGGGCAGCTCTAACGACACGGCCAATTCCACCGAGCCCTAAACACCTAACCCAATCCATTTTCCATTAAATCTCCCCGCGAGAGTCAATTCAACCTTAGTCAAACTACTGAGAGGTCTAATCTTTAAACTCGCCTTAGAGAGGTCGAGTCATCCACTTTAAGACCTCGTTCAAGAGGCATGCCTGGTTCAGGAGGCATGGTGATCATGGCGATCGCCGTCTCGACGAGAGACACATAGATGCAAGCGGAATGTACCTTGCTCTATTCTACGTGGATCGACTTGACTCTAACGTGAGTCATCTATAAAGTCTCTCAATAGCACGACTTTGAATGAAACGACTTTCTACCACTTCCAAGCGAAGTAAAACCCATCTCTACCCCCACATTGGTGATATCCCCAGTGGAATCAACCCGATCATTTCCCCAGTGGAATGATATCTACCATGTGGATCCATCCATCCACCCTCGCGGATATTAGCCGCTACCCCCCAGTGGAAAAGGCCGTTGTCGTGGGGCTGCCCGTCAGAACTACGTAGGGTTTTGATCCTCGAGTGGATTCCAATCCCACGATGAAAGGTACGTAGGGCAACTTTGGTGCTCAAACCCCCCAAGTCCGTACCCAAAAGACTCGGGAAATCTTTTGTAAATTCTTTTTCTAAACTCTTGCATGTGAATGACAATGTGAATATATATGCTTTTCTATTTCTACTTGTTTATATGGATCTTAACGTAATCAATTCACCGAGAATCTTTAGAAGGATATGATGTATTAGTAAGTGCCCGCCCTTATGACGGAAGGGGAGACGAGTTCCAAATGTTCGCACCCCTTAACTAAGGCCCCGAACTTTTTTTCTCTATTTCGCAGACCAGTTTTCCAAACCGTTTGGTAAATATAATAAAACGGAATTTTGCCCTAGGGCGTATGGAGTCATTTTTGGTTTTAGAGAGGTTTTCCGTAAAATTCTTTCATTTGTTTTCGAACTTGTGCTTTTTAAACTTGTTTCGAAACCCTTCCTTGTCGGGGTAAAGACAGGGTGGCGACTCTGAGTTTTCAACGATCCAACTTCGGTTAGTTCAATAACCATTCAAACCTCAAACCATTTTTTGCGGGCGCCGCAGTCTGGCGACTCCGCTGGGGATATTTAATTTCTTTTATTTTTTTTTATACAAAAAAAATAAACTAAATTCCTTTTGAGACCTTGACCTGAAAGTACATCATTTCCTTCTTTAGAATCAATGACGTGTATTGGTTGCGTAGATCCATCGCTTTTGTATATTCTTGCTCTAGCATGTATATATGTGAAATTACGTGTGTTTGGGAATGCCTGTTTGAATCCCCGGTCCGCACACACTGCACAGTGATGTTGTTCTCTAGAAAAACCAAACTTAGGCCTGACACCTATCCTTACTGAGGACGGGTCAGGAATAGAAGAAAATATTATAAAATACTTAAGAACGTAAACTTGTATCCGCGACTTATTGAGGACCGGCTATGCAAGAGCGTTCAACCCTCGGAGGGCACAATGGAGTGCGCCGAGGTCACTTGAAGAAAAATTATACCTTAATCAACCACCCTGAGTCTGAGTGTAGGACACATGGACCAACGCATGCTTGAATAGCGTCGTTACTACGTCTACATACATAGTCATTCTTGTGATTTGTCGAGTCCGAGTCTAACTCACGAGTCTTGTCTAACATAAGTGTCAAGGTTTTCCAATCGTTTTCAAAATTCATCAATTTTGTGTAAATACACACATTTTCTTCTTTTGTAAAAAGATTTTTGTTTTAAAGAAAGTTTTGAAATGACTTTTCTTTCTTCAATACATAACCAAATGTTTTTCAAACCTAACTAACTACTAACTCTGTATTCTTTTTTTGAAAATTGTAAATAGAACTCTCAAAAGTTTTTCGAAAATGAAAATGGGGTTTTTTAATTGTAAATACCTTCAAATTCATTTCTTTTGTAAATAAACTATTTTTTACAATCAAATCCAACCTCCACTATTTTTATTTTGCAAAAAGAAAATTCTTTTTCCATTCCAATAAAACCTCTCTCGTTTTCAAACCGAGAAATTCAAAAATCAACAAAAATTCAAAGAGAAAGAAAAACCAAACTTCAAAACAAATGTTTTCAAAATTCAAAACGAGACAATGGTGTCTACTCAAACCCTCAACGATCTAACCAAATCTACTTCAACCAATCAAACGAGATAATAGGGTCTCCGTTTTTCAAAAGATAAAAGGGTCTTTTCGAAATCTACCTTTTTCGTAGTTCATTTCCGAACTACGTCGCCCTGATTCCCGAAAGGGATACGTAGGCAGTCCTCACGGATGCGGGCACTACCCCTCAAACCTTGTCGATATACACAACCTTTTAATTTTGTCAATATACTCAAACTTGTACAAAGTTTTGTAAATATACACAAACTTTCCTTTTTCTACTTTTGTAAATATCACAACTTTTTTCAAATACCAAAGTTTTCGAATTTGTAAATTTTAACATCGAAAGGAAACTTTCAATCCAAAGATTAATAAAGAATTCTCCCGAAACACACTTGTAAATAAGTTTTGTCGTTTCATCTCCCACGATCCATAAAAATCGCGTTTCTCTCACGACCATTACTAAACCGCCTCTTTTCCTGAATTTGTAGGTCAACCCTTTGGCTTCGATTCGGGTCTAGATTAGTTCGAGCACCTACTTGTGAGTCACCAAAATCACCATCTGAAATGGCTGATGCTCAAGGGACCAACGACAATGACAACCGAATTAATCCCCACTCCGATGCTATGAGCGAGTTGAAAGTGATGATGCAAACCATACTGGACCGTCAGGACACGGTCGAGCAAACCATTCTCAATATGCAACGTGATCACATCCTGAGGCCACCTGTCCCTTCCGAGATCGGAATACCCTTCAACTTAGGACCTCCCTCCGAGCACCAAGAGGTAGTGCCGAATAGGTTAGGGGATGAGATAAACAAGTTGAAAGACGTCTTGAAGGGTATGACCCAAGCTGAACCCTGGTTGGACATCCATGGATTAACGCTATTCCCCAAGGCTCACCTGCCCGAGGGATTCCGCAGCCCAAGTATCTCCAAGTTTAACGGAACCGGCAGCCCTACCAACTTCCTCAAATTGTATGCCGGGACCATGAGTTTACTGAAGTTAGACGAGCCGCTGATGGCTCAAATGTTTCAACAATATCTTGAGGGTGCGGCTTTGAATTGGTTTCTAGGCCTAGAGAATAGCAAGAAGTCTACTTGGTCCGATATTGTACGGGAATTCACTAACCAATATAAGTACAATGAGGAAATCGACATCACCCGAAGAGACTTGGAGACCACCTCCCAGAATTTCAATGAGACCTTTTCCGCTTTCATCACTAGGTGGAGATCTAAGGCCGCTCAAATGGTTAATAGGCCTGGGGAAGAGGAGCAAATCCAGATGGTAATCAAGAACCTCTTACCGGCTTATAGGGAGCACATGGGCTTTCAATACTTTCCATCCTTTAAGGCTTTGATAGCAACCGGGTCGTTGGTAGAGGATGCCATTAAGAAAGGTGAAATCAAGAAGACTGGATCTAACTCCAACACTAATCAAGGTCCCTATAGGTTTGGTTCCAAAAAGCCTGTAGCAAATGAGGGAGGTACCTCGGAACAGTACACGGGAGTGAATGCTGTGACGTCCAGCAATTTCTTTCAAACAAGACAGAGAAGAGAGTTTGTCCCAATCCACATGAGCTACACCCAAGCTTTTTCAAAACTGACAAAAGCCAATCTGATCAAACCTCTGACTCCTGAGCCACCTCCAAAGAACCCTTACCCTGGCTACAACCCAAATGAACATTGCAATTTCCATCAAGGTCCTGGTCACGATACAGAAAATTGTGGAGCATTGAAGCACACAATTCAAGACCTTATCGACCAAGGAAAACTTGTGGTCAACCGAAATGACAATCCTGGCATCACAAAAAACCCGCTACCAAACCACAAAGAGACAATCTCAATCAATGCAATTTCAGTGGTACCCTTGGAAGAAGATCCCATTGAGCAAATTTCCTACTTTAAGCCCTACTTCGACGAGACGATTCTGAATGAAGAGGAAGTTCCCTCAATGCAATCTATGGCCAACTCCAACGAACAACCGTTCTACCCTCCCATTCGACCCAAGGTCATTAGAGGTCTCAACCAAGATTGGGGAGCGAGTGCAAAAGCTGATGAATACACTCTCCCAGAACTGAACTTGTTCCCTAACTTCCGATATCCCAAGGGTTTCACATTCCCAACAACCGACAAGTTTACCGGAAAAGAGGATGCTCAAGTCCATCTCATCAAATTCTTCCAGAAATTGACAATCCATGGAATCTCGGAAGAAAACTTTCCACCTCTATTCGGTACAAGTCTGGACGGCCCAGCTCTGAAATGGTTCTATCACTTGAAAGCATGTTGTAGAAGCTCGTGGCCGAATTTGTGTGCTGCATTCCTCGGGTGGGCCCGATTTTATCAACGAACCGATCCAGAAAAGATAAAGTTGAAAGACATAAGCCAAGGGGCATATGAATCATTCTCAGACTATTGTTCAAGGTGGGTGCACCAAAGCAAGAAGACCTTTTCCCCACCTTCCGAGAAGCAAACTCTGCTGATGATAGCCTCGGGGCTGAATCCTCGATACTTTAGCCAAATGGGGCAACTGTCTTACTCGACCATGAAAGAGATGGAGAACTATGGCTATGAGCTCGATGTCGCCGAGATGCAGAGAATGTGGGAATCAAATCAACATGATCAACCACCTCGAACTTACCGTGAAGTTTTGTGCCAAAACCCTCGGTCTACTGTGCTACCTCAACCTTTGGGACAAGCTTTTGAAGAGCTAGAGAAATGTGGGGTGATATCTCCTCTCAAGCCACCAACTCAACCATATTGTTGTGATCCCGACTGTTTGGGATTCTGCCCTTACTGCCAATGTTGTGGCCATGATGTCAACGACTGCGTGAAACTCCACCACAAAATCCAAGACCTGATTGACTCCAAGGTCATCGACCTTTGAAGCTTCATCAACCTCCAACCTATCATCGCCTAGAGTATTAGGAATAACGTAGATCCATAAAGAACTACGCAGGGCCTGAGTCCCCAAGTCAATGTTCCTACAACATTTGACCCATTTTGCACTCTTGTAATATAGTGTGGGGTTACGTAGACATCCTACTAGTGGATGTGGCCACGGATAAGATCTTGTAAAATAAATAAAAAAAAACAAATTTCTCTTGTACTCACAAGAACTACATCGGGCCTGATTCTCCAAATCACATGCGCTTCAACACCACAAACAAGAAAGAACTTCCAAAGTTCATTCACACATGGAGATATGTAGGCAACCCACCTCAGGGTTCGGCCCAAAATAATTATAATAAAAATATTGTCCACTTTGTAGGAACTCAACCGACTATGTCTCAAAAGGGAGACGACTCTACTCTCTTCTCTTGTACATTTTTGTATACAAATTTAAACTTCAAGTGGGAAGTGAAACGGCAAAATCCTGAATGGGGAAATTCGAACTGTCCATAACAAACAACAATCAAACAAACCAAACAAAACAAAAAATTGTTTTCTAAAAAAAAGGCACAATCGGAAACAAAGAGTTTTTCGTGTTTTGTCATTCAACCTTTTTGTGTAAATATTGATTTCATTCTTTGTTCTTTATTCCTAAGGGCAATCTCCCGAGAAGTCCTTGGAGTTGTGGTTTGAAAGTAGCTAATCCTAACCCACCACGACCCCACAAAATGACCAACACTACCAAAAGAAGCAAGAAAACCCAAACCCGCCGTGAGCGCGAGCACCCACCACCAATCCCTACCTTCCAACCCCAAACTCTACACATGATGGACAAGATGGGATATGTCTCCGGAAATGGCCTAGGAAGACAAGGCGAGGGGATCAAATGTCCAATTGAGGTCACCAACAAGCAAAACAAACACGGCCTTGGTTACAACCCTAGTGAGGAAACCTCAACAGCCACAAAAGCCAAAAAGCCATCTCTAACCCTCAATGGCCAATTCATGCTGCAGGGAGAGAGTGAACCTTACCTCGAATTCCCAGAACCCTGGTTCGACGAGAAAAAGCGAGAGAGGCTTCCGGGACTTGAGATATTCTTTGATGAGGCTTCCAATGAGAATTTGATTAGAAGTTGGTTTGTGAAAGACGAACCGGTCAAAAGGGACCAAAATTGGGTGGAGACCATGTGTGGTGAAGCGATGAAGCGCTTATTCGAGTCAGAGCTGAGTGGTGAGATAGATAACGACCCCACCACCTTGATCGAGATGACAACGGACCACGCACGAGAAGAGGAGAACGTGGAGCGCGGATCCAGGAGCGAAGCTACCGAGCTAGGCTATCCCCTAGGAAACCTCAACGCCAAACTCACTGACCAACCAAATCCTGACTCCCCTACCGACTCTGACGGCTACGAAAACGACAGTTCCTCATCCGACAATTTGTCTCTTTCTACCCAATCTGACTTTTCTGATAATGAAAACATTGTGTATAAATCAATATCCGAGTATGTTTGCATAAATGACATTGCATCTGATCATGACGCATCTTCTGACGCTGAGTCCATAGGTGTTCCTGAATCATGCATGACTCCCATGGAGGAGCCCATCATTGTAAATATAGAGTAACATGATGACGTTAGAGAAGTCAAAATAGGCTCATCCCCCTCCCCAGAAGAGAGTCTTGCATTCATTGCATTGTTAAAAAAAATACATAGATGTCTTTGCATGGTCCTACGCCGATATGCCAAGTGTCGATCAACATATTGATGTGCATCGAATTCCACTACTGCCAGAATGCAAGCCAAAGCAGCAACGACTTTGCCGAATGAAGCCTGAGGTGAGCCTCAAAGTCAAAGAAGAGATCGAGAAACATCACAAAGCAACTTTCATGAAAGCAATCAAACACCTAGATTGGCTTGCCAACATTGTGATTATGCCAAAGAAAGGAGGAAAGGTTGAGTCTGTGTCGACTACAGAGACCTCAACGCAGCGTCGCCAAAAGATTGTCTCTCGCTGCCTGACACCGACGTCCTAGTTGATAACACCGCCGGCCATGCCATGTTATCATTCATGGACTGGTTCTCCGGGTACAACCAAGTTCTCATGCAGAACAGGACATGAACAAAACTTCATTCATCACTCCTTGGGGTACTTACTGCCATTTGGCCTGAAGAATGCCAGCGCCACCTACCAAAGAGATGCGACGACCATCTTGCACGATCTCAACCACGACACCTTCGAACTCTACGTTGATGACCTGATTTTAAAAGCGGAGACCGCTAGGGGCATCTCCGAGCATTGAGAACTTTCTTTGAAAGGATAAGAAAGCACAACTTGAGACTGAACCCGCAGAAGTGTGTATTCGGGGTAACCTCAGGCAAACTGCTTGGCTTCATTGCGAGCCAGGATGAGATCAAGGTGGATGCCGAAAAAACCAAAGCGATCTTCGAATTACCGCCACCAAAGACAAAAAAAGAAATCAGAGGCTTTCTGGGTCGTATCCAGTACATCAGCCGATTCATATCTCAACTCACAACCAAATGTGAACCAATCTTCAAACTGTTGAGAAAAGGAGTCTCTAAGGAATGGAATGATGAATGTCAAAAGGCGTTCGACTCAATGAAGGAGTATCTCGCCAATCCACCAGTTTTAATGCCGCTAAGCCCAGACGAGCCATTGATCCTGTACCTCACGGTAACGGAAACTGCCATGGGGTCATTATTGGCACAATACCATCTACTACTTGAGCAAGAAATTTCTTGAGTACGAGACGAGATACTCACCACTGGAAAAAACTTGCATCTCCCTGGTGTATGCTACGAAGAAGTTGAGACACCACCTCCAAGCTCACACGATATACTTAGCCTCTGCGCTCAATCCGATCAATCATCTCTTCGATAAAGCAAAACTCAATGAAAAGCTTGCGAGGTGGCATGCTATCTTGTCTGAATTCGACATCCAATACATGAATCAGAAATCCGTAAAAGGAGGGGCAATCTCAGAAGCCCTGGCAAGAAGGCCAATTTCGGAGAATGAGTACGATGACTCTTTCCAAGACGAACGCATCCACGCCATTAAAGTACCGATATGGAAAATGTATTCCGATGGGGCTTCCAACAGATGACAACAAATCTACCAGAATTTTGGGCTAACAGAAGCCCGAACGTTTCCAACAGATGACAACAAATCTACCAGAATTTTGGGCTAACAGGAGTCCGAACTACGCATGACCTGATTTCCAACGACGGAATACGTAGGCAACCCTTCAGTGGGTCCGGTCAAGTGTTCGCGAGAAATGTTTGAACCTCGTGAACACACATCTACCAATGAAAGTTCTCTAGAGCCGAAAAGATCATTAGGGATCCGGCTAAAAGACCCGATAAGCCAAAAAAGGAAAAAAGTGAGCAAAAAAAAATGAGTGATGGCTTATGCAAAAATTAGGGTCTTGAAAAAAACAGAAAAAAAAAAAAAGAAAAAAAAAAATTAAAAAATAACGGTTCGGGTGAAAACGGGTCTAACCCGCAGTCGAACCACATCAACCCCGACCTCAACTTGGCTATCTGGCAATCTACCACGTTTCTCTATCTTGTGCGTCTCATTTGCATTTGGGCTAATCTATTGAGTTTTCATGCATCATTTTAGGATCATTTTAGACTCATGTGTTCAAAGGATGCATACTTTGATCATTATCATTCATAAAAACATGCTTGGATTGAATTCATGCACTACCATCTCATTGCAACCCACTCCATCTTTAAGTACATGAAAGTTACTTGTCCACCAAGCCACGCTAACTCCACGTGTTCAACCTAACAACCCTTTACTACCCCACTCAAACTATGAAAATTCTAACCATCTTCTCCACCTCAAAGTAATCGATCCCCAACCTCGACCCATAGCCATACCTACTTCAACCTTCAACCTTTTCTACTTCGACCTTCTCAACCACGACAATTTCCAACTCTACCGTTTCAACCTCCACTTTTTCCAACTCTACCTTTTCAACCTCGACCTCTTTCGACCCAACCCTTTCAACCTTGACCTTTTCCAACTTTATATTTTCGACCTCCACCTCTAACTCTGCCCTTCGACCTCCACCTTTTTCCAACTCCACCGTTTCAAACTCTACCCTCTTCAACCTCCACCTCTTCTAACTTCAACCCTCACCTTATCAAACCTCATCCTCCACAAGTTGAAACAACCCTGCTAGCTTGGTAGCTCGGCTCCACCGCAAAAGCTTCAGACACGAAGAACGACAATGGAAACTCCTTGTGCAAACACTCGAGGCAAGACAAAGTTGTCTCGATCGAAAGGCGTTCAACAATCTCTACCGACAAAAGAAAAAAAAAAAGAAAAAAAAAAGGAGAAAAGGAGGGGCTAGGTTGAAAACCCGAAAGGGCGACCTATGCTAAAAAAGGAAAGTCTCTCTCACTTGCAGCAACTTCGACCCAATCCAATCTACACTGACATCGACCCGTCAACCAAATCCACAATCCTCCCTTCCTTGAGAAATCCGCTCAACACTACCTAACATCGACCCCAAGGATGGCTACTTCATCACCATGATTAATAGAGTCAAAGGAATTGGCCCTTGATCTTACTCTCAAACTCAATTTTCTTTTTTCAAAATGATAAACGTTTTTCCAAAAGTCAAACCACGATAATAAGGTCGTAAATCTACCTCAACCACAACTTCAACTCAAAAGTCAAACAACGGTAATAAAGTCGTGATCCGACTTCAAATTCAATCTCAATTTCAATCTCAGCCTCGACCTCAAACCTCAACCTCAAACTCGATTTCAACCTCGAACGTCAACTTCGACCTCAACCAATGATCAAACGGCGACCAGCCATATTTTTGAAAACTAAAATAGTTTTCACCTCAAAAGACGACAACTCAGTCGCATCCAACCAATCTACCTCAACCAAACAAACGGCGACGAGCCGTGTTTTGAAAATTAAAAGAGGATTTTCAAATTTAGACGATAGGGTCTTCTCTCCCGAACAACAATGAAGTTGTAGGTCGGGATCCAAAATTTTGCGTCTTCTCACGGCGTTGGTCTTCATTTTTGCAAAACTCGACCAACGAGGGGCAAACTGTAGACACCAAATTTTGTCTCACCTGTTTTATTTTCATTTTTATTAATCCATTTATATTTTCTAATTCTAATTCTATTTCTAATTCAATTTCATTCCATTCATTTCTATTCTCCCATTTCTACTCGTTTATTTGCAAATAAAACGATTTCTCAACAATTTCAATTCCACCATTTTTTTTTTTTATTATTTATATAAATTTAGAAAATCATGTAAATAATATTAATAATATTGAATTTATTCATTTTTTATTCTAATTTCATTATTTATTTGATTTAATTCACCCGGTTTCCATTTTTGCGCAAACCGAGGTAAATTTGCCCGAGATGAGCCAAACTCGATTCCAATTTTTTTACTACTAAACCACATAGGCAATGACATCATTTTTTACATGTCATGCCCATGTCACTCACATTTACACTACCAAGATGCTAACAATATGCTAACTATTTGATTTTTGATTAAAATTTGAAATGATGACTCATTGATTCTCTCCCTTCCTTACAAGAGCAAAATGACAAAAATTTTTTGGTGTGTTGGCATGGTTTTGGCCGGCCAAGTGAGGCTTAATGAGCAAGTTTTTTTTTTTTTTTTTGTGTTTGCTTAATTTAATGAGATATTTATCTCTCACATTCACTCACATTCACTCATTTTTACTCTCCTTTTGATACTTAAGCAAACCCTAATTCACACACCCACACACACATTCATTACTCACAAACAAAACAAAAAAAAGAGAGAGAGAGCAAGAGAGAGAGCCGGCCAAAGAGAGAGAGAGAAGAAGAGTATTTGTTCATTGCATTTGCTCCTACTTTCATTCATTTTCTCTTATTTACTTCCACATCAAGCCTCCACTTTAATTCTAATTCAATCTAATAAATGAATAGCATTAGTATCACTTAGATTATAACTAAATAAAATCAATCTCATCTAAATTAAAATCTTTTTAATACCTTAGCATTGGTGGATTTGCAACCATTGATCTCAAAAGGTAGTATTTCTTCTTCCCTTCTTCTTTTTATTGTAATTTCATTTCATTTATTTTATCTCAAATACCTTACTAACGTTTTTCTTTGTTGAGCCTTGGTCGGTAACGATGAAATACGTGTTTATTGAGCCGTATGGATTCGTAAGCTTGCCTCTAGGGCCTTTTGTGGCCGTTCCCTTTACTGAGGGGAACATTAGATGAGAGAGTTTTAGGAGTGGAGTGCCCATTGGTGTGTTTTTCTTATTTCTAATGTTTTATTGACCTTTTGTGGTGATTTGATATTTTTCACAAATTTTTCTACATTTATTTCCATGTACAAAAACTATCTACAACTCAATCCGATTTTTTGTTCTTTGAAAACTGTTTTTCAGTCTGATTTCCAAAATCCGTATAAAATCTTCCCTTTTGTTAAAATTCCTGATTTTATAAACAACTCTTCTTTGGGGTCTTAAATGCAACTCTGCAAAATTTCAGATCCAAACTCAAACCAGATTATTTATGATGATTTTTGCAATAAAATGACTCAAAACTGGTCCTTGCTCCGACCAGCTGTATTCAACGAGGTTTTTCGAGTTGAACACGACATTTTCTGAGTATGTCTCCTTCATAAAAGTTGAAGATCAGACTCTCAAGTTTCCAGAAAGCTAACGTTCAAAATTTTGTCATGTCTCTATCAACAGCTATGATTTTTTGAAAACAGATCCTGTTTTGCTCAGAAATCCGAATTTCAACCTTAAATTTGTTTTGTGAGTAAATGAACTTTTGGGGTCATGAAAAAATTCATGTGTGATCCCAAGATGTTCATGAACCCACCTTCAACCCAGAAAAATTTGAAGATTTGATTTGATCTTTCAAACCATTCGATTTCCATCAATTTTCTGTTTTTGGGGTTGAAAATGACAAGTTTTTCACCCAAATTAATTGTCATAACTAATTAAATGGTTAGACTTAATAGGGAGTCTAATTAGTCCACCTCATTGAGATGTCAAAATGTTAAAATCGATTTAGACTTAATTAGGAGTCTACTCAACCCGATTTATAAAAACAATTAGACTTAATAGGAAGTTTAATTGATCAATCCATTTGTTTGATGACTTTAAAACACTTAGAAAGAAGTCTAGGTGAATCTAAGTCAAGTCTACATAAGTTGAGTCTACCTAAGTCAAGTCAATCGAGGTCAAGTCAATGAAAGTCAACCGTCGTCTAAAACCAATTCAATTACAACCAAGTCTACTAAAATCCAACTAATTATTCAAAGTCCACCCAAATACAACCAAGTCTACCAAAGTCTACTAAAATCCAACCAATTACTCAAAGTCAACCAAAGTCAACCAAAAGTCAACCAAAGTCAACCAAAAGTCAACCAAAGTCAACTAAAGTCAACTAAAGTCAAACACGTCTATCCAAGCCTACCAATGCCAAATGTCTACCCAAATCTACCAATGTCAATGTCTACCCAAGTCAAACCCAAATCTACCTAAAAGTCGTCTAAAGTCAACTTTGCAAATAGGTGCAAGTCAACCGAAGTCAACCCGAGTCAATTAAAGTCAATAAGGACTAAAATCGACCCCCTTATGTAAATAATGTAATTAATAAAACCAAAAAACCCCTAAAAATGTTTTCTTATTTGTTTTCAAACGTCTTTTTCTTAGTTTTCCTAATTAAAATCGTTTTCTCCATTTTCCTCAACGTTTTAAGAAATTCATTTCTTTTTCCAAAACTTTTTGTACATGGAAGTAAATAAGCTTTCTTTGATGTGTTTTGCATGTAAAGTTTTCTTCCCGTTCTTGTATGGACTTTGGACGGGGCCCTACCCCAACACTAGGCAAGGATTGCCAATTCGCTTATGCGCGATCATGAGGTCGATCTACATTCACCTCTACCATCTATTCCACCAACACCCCAGTGGAACACCACTTGATCGAACATAATCGAATCGGCGATTTATTTTCCTTATATTGTTGTAGGGCCTACACGGGCAGCTCTAACGACACGGCCAATTCCACCGAGCCCTAAACACCTAACCCAATCCATTTTCCATTAAATCTCCCCGCGAGAGTCAATTCAACCTTAGTCAAACTACTGAGAGGTCTAATCTTTAAACTCGCCTTAGAGAGGTCGAGTCATCCACTTTAAGACCTCGTTCAAGAGGCATGCCTGGTTCAGGAGGCATGGTGATCATGGCGATCGCCGTCTCGACGAGAGACACATAGATGCAAGCGGAATGTACCTTGCTCTATTCTACGTGGATCGACTTGACTCTAACGTGAGTCATCTATAAAGTCTCTCAATAGCACGACTTTGAATGAAACGACTTTCTACCACTTCCAAGCGAAGTAAAACCCATCTCTACCCCCACATTGGTGATATCCCCAGTGGAATCAACCCGATCATTTCCCCAGTGGAATGATATCTACCATGTGGATCCATCCATCCACCCTCGCGGATATTAGCCGCTACCCCCCAGTGGAAAAGGCCGTTGTCGTGGGGCTGCCCGTCAGAACTACGTAGAGTTTTGATCCTCGAGTGGATTCCAATCCCACGATGAAAGGTACGTAGGGCAACTTTGGTGCTCAAACCTCCCAAGTCCGTACCCAAAAGACTCGGGAAATCTTTTGTAAATTCTTTTTCTAAACTCTTGCATGTGAATGACAATGTGAATATATATGCTTTTCTATTTCTACTTGTTTATATGGATCTTAACGTAATCAATTCACCGAGAATCTTTAGAAGGATATGATGTATTAGTAAGTGCCCGCCCTTATGACGGAAGGGGAGACGAGTTCCAAATGTTCGCACCCCTTAACTAAGGCCCCGAACTTTTTTTCTCTATTTCGCAGACCAGTTTTCCAAACCGTTTGGTAAATATAATAAAACGGAATTTTGCCCTAGGGCGTATGGAGTCATTTTTGGTTTTAGAGAGGTTTTCCGTAAAATTCTTTCATTTGTTTTCGAACTTGTGCTTTTTAAACTTGTTTCGAAACCCTTCCTTGTCGGGGTAAAGACAGGGTGGCGACTCTGAGTTTTCAACGATCCAACTTCGGTTAGTTCAATAACCATTCAAACCTCAAACCATTTTTTGCGGGCGCCGCAGGTCGACTATCGACTGAGAAAGAAAGTTGTGAGGAAGATAAGAGTTGTCGAGTACATAGACGACGGGTGGTCGAGTATGAGACTAAATAAGTTAGTAGCGGCAGGGTCAGACATGCATGTAGGTGAAGTTAATTTAAGGGTTATTCTTTTTTTTAAAAACAATAGATCACAAAGAAAACACAAACCACTTAGTCTTGAACATTCGATTTCACCATTGTGTTTCTTTCAATTCTCATATGTGTCACTATCTCAATAAGTTTTATATTTCTTATTTGTCGATTTTACGTCAAAAAACTAGTATATATCATATCATATCTATATAATATAATTAGCGGTGCATTTCCATCCTTTTCAGGCCGTCCACATCAGCGTTGACATCAGCGACACGTCATAGCTGATGTCATCAATCCTAAATTTGGCAAATAAATGTGCATCAAAATGGCATATTCTATTTATAAAAGATGAATCAAATCTTTTAAATTCTATTTAACACCCAAAACGGAACAAAATATTCAACATGATATTTAATTGGTGGTATATTGGTTGTTTAAATAAAATGGGAAACAAATAATGTGAATTTGATTTCCTAGATAACAATTGGAAAAAGAAAAATATCATATAAGCAACAATCTAGGAAAAAAAACGTTTACTTCAGCCCTAAAAAATGCAATAATCTAGGAAATTTGAATACATTTCCATAACAAGTCGACTCAAATGAATCATGATATCAAGGATAATATACAAATAAAAAAGATATGCATTTCAACCGAAAATCTGCATACTCTAGGGTTATACTCAATTCACACCTCTCCGCTAATATAAAATGAGAACACTGTGCATACTCAATCTCGCAGAATTTAAAACCTTCGACCTATAAATTCTTTGTTATCTTAAGACAATTTATTCCGTAGATGTGGTTATGATGTAGTTGTAATTGCAATGTAATGAAGTGAAAGATGTTTATCTATTTGAACTTAATGTCGAGAAAAATGTTTTGCCAGGTTAATAAAGTCCTCTTGACGATGATTTTGTACATCAATGTGAGAAGCGGTTCAAGATTTCGATGTTTGCGTGCCCAAGATTTGGAGATAGTAGTATACAGTATCACACAATTGCACCGAAATATTTGAAATGAACATTAATACTTTGTAATAAGTAAGGGAGTAGTATTTGTTAAATCCCCTAGATAGTTTTACCTTTGTTGGTATATTTTTTTATATTTTTTTAAACTATGAACAATTTCTACATACTTTGTTGGTAACATCAAATTTTGTGCAAATCGATCATACAACATCGATCTGTTCGTTAGCTTTTTATTCGAATTTCCACTAGCGAAATCCTAGCCCAGCCCAGTTTACTAAAGTCTATCTCCAAATAATAACGGTATAAAAGGTGATATCTGGTCTCCTTCACTGAATTATAAAGGCTTTTGCGATGGCAGAATTTGTGTGATCATAAGCGAGTCTTTCAATGTTTGATTTTTTTTTTTTACCTTTTGATCCCTTTTTATATTTCGGGTAGATCGCTGGTTCTAATAGAAGTCCAATCTTGTGATGAAGATCAAGAGTACATCCCGATCATTTTCGAATCATCGATGATCACAGGTTGCATTTGCTAATAGTATACACTTCCTCTTTAATAAAACATTTGGTACTCTGGAAATTGCTTCATGACCATGCATTACGATCATAGTGTACATGATTTGACCAAAGGCAACGATTAGTTTTCCTTTGATAGATTCTCCTCGCATGAGGTATCATGGAGGAGAGAATGTCCTGACAATTTTTTTGATATGTGCTTTGATCAATTATTAAAAATGATTTTGGGTGATCAAGATGTTTGGCGATATTTGATAACCGTAAATTATAGTCTCTACATACTACTCTGATCCAAAGAGATTTTGATATTTTTTTTGCAATTTTGAGTAGCCATATGTATGCCTTAAAATGAAGTGTATTTGGTAGACTGCAATGTAAAATTAAATATTTTACTGATTTTTGCAACAAGTAAACGATTCATATGTTTAAAAATAGCTCACAACACACCTCAAAACTGCAAAAATTTCTTTGAGTCGGAGGTTGTATGTAGTTTTATCAATTATATTACAACATGCTTTTAATCCCACTCTTGCAAGGTACTACTTGAATGTCCAATGTGTAATTAAAATTTATTTTATTTTTGGTGAAATTTATATTTTCCAAACTATGATTGGTATGGTACACATAGTCGGATGAAGAATCCGAGCTAGCTTTCCTATGAGATAAATCTAATCATGGAAAACTCATACCAGTTTCAATGTTGATCGATAACAATGATGTAATTACCACGACTGGATAACTATACTTATATTGAACGAGCGAATTGTTGCCGTTGATATTGCCCGGGTGAGTCTGGTAAGATATGATTAAAAAAATACTTATAAGGGTTCGGTTTGAATTTAGGGTGGTTTATGTTAATTAAGTGTCAAATTTGATCAACGGGTCGGATCGAGTTTTAGCTAAAATACATGGGTCTTTGGGGTCACAAGTAAATATAAAAATGGGTTCTTAACCCTGAAAAGAGGGCGAGATCAAATAAGAATAACTGTTGGGAGCTTTAACTCCGCAGGTCTTATTTATTTACTATTAGTATTGCGAAAATTAAAAGTAGTATTTTCATATCTAAGTCTAACAATAACAGATTGTTGATGATAAGGGGATCTTATACAAGGAGGAGGAGGGCATATGTGATGCTTTTATCAGGTACTACAAAAGCTTGCTAGGGGAGCAGAAGCAGGTCATGGACTTGGACAGATATGACTTGACTGGTGACACTATTACTGATAGTCAAAGAGAGATGTTAGAAGCCCCTTTTACTAATGAGGATATTAAAAAAGCCCTCTTTAGTATAGATTCTAACAAGAGTCCTGGTATTGATGGGTTTTCTGCTGGATTTTTCAAGTCTACTTGGGATATTATTCATGAGGATTTCTGCTGTGCCATTCAAAATTTCCTGAAAACTGGGAAAATGTTCAAACAAGTAAATACTACTCTGATCACTCTTATCCCAAAAAAGTCTAATGCAGCTTCTGTCATGGATTATAGGCCTATTTCATGCTGTACTACTGTTTACAAAACAATAAGCAAATTGCTGGCTGAGGGAATCAAACTAGTTCTCCCAACTATCATAGGTGAAGAGCAAGCAGCATTTACCAAGGGCAGGAATCTTTTCCAAAATGTTGCTTTATCTCAGGCCTTAGTTAAAGGCTACACTCAGCAAAGCATCTCTAAAAGATGTCTGATTAAGGTTGATATCAGAAAGGCTTTTGATTCCCTTAGTTGGGAATTTCTGGAAAGATGTCTGCATATCTTCAAGTTTCCCCCTGCTTTCACAAAGTTAATAATGGTGTGTGTAACTTCTACTTGGTTCTCCATCAAAATTAATGGGAATAATAAGGGGTTTTTCCAGGGGCAAAGTGGTGTTAGACAGGGTGATCCCATCTCACCCTATCTATTTGTGATGGGTATGGAAATGCTGACAAGATTGCTTAGAAGACTGCCAAGTTATCCCAACTTTTCTTTCCACCCAAAGTGTGTCAGATTGAAGCTTTCTCATCTGATATTTGCAGATGATTTGATGATATTCACCAGGGCTGATTCTCCTTCTGTTCAGGCTGTTGGAGATTCTCTGAAATGTTTTGCAGAGATTTCTGGCCTTACTGCTAACCCTAGTAAGACTGAAATCTATTTTGGTGGCATTCAGGAGGAGTTGAAGAATCAAATTCTTCAGGATTCTAATTTCTCTGAAGGAGCCTTTCCCTTCAGATATCTTGGTGTTCCTTTGAACATTTCCAGGTTGATTTCAGACATGTATGGTGTGCTTATCAGCAAAATGAAGGCTAAAATCATGCATTGGAGCAATCAATTCCTGTCTTATTCAGGAAAATGTCTTCTGGTGAACTCTGTTATTTTTGGAATGGAAAATTTCTGGTGTTCCAGCATACTTCTTCCTAAGGGCATAACTAAGAAGATTAACCAAATGTGCAAAGACTTTATCTGGGGCATTCCTGCTGGCAACAGGAAGTTGCTATTCAAAAGCTGGGCAAGTTCTTGTGCTCCTAGGAATGAAGGAGGTTTTCACATTAAAGAGATATTGGGGTGGAATAAGGCTCTTATTGCAAAATGGCTTTGGTATCTACATACTGACAATCAAAGCATTTGGACTGACTGGATAAGGAAATATGTTCTCAAAAATCAGTCTGTATGGAGTATCAAAGCTAGAAATCAGGACTCAGAACTCTGGAAAGGAATCATTAAAGTTAGGGACGAAATCTTGGAGCTATCAGGTTCAGAAAATCAGGCAAAGCAGACCCTGTTGTCTTGGAGAAAAGGTGATAAATATCATGTGGCCATGGCTTATGACTTCTTCAGGAAGAAATACAGGAAGCAGAAGAAATATAAGGTCATTTGGAATGCTATCTGTGTTCCCAAACACAGTTTTTTGGCCAATCTAGCATGCCAAGATGCCCTGCCTACTATTGACAATTTGATGAAAAGAGGCCTGATCATTATTAACAGGTGCAGCCTTTGCAAGGCTAACCTAGAATCCCATCAGCATCTTTTCTTTCTGTGCCCTTTTTCTGAGGAGTTTTGGAGCAGAATAAAGGGTTGGCTGCATTTGAATTTCGAAACTAAGACACTTGCAGGCAGTTTAAGGTGGATAAGCAGGAGAGCAACGAGGAAACATTGGAAGAGTAAATGGTTGAAGTGTAGCCTCACTGCTACTATTTACTTGATTTGGTTTGAGAGAAACTCCAGGATTTTTAGAAATGAGGAGCATAGTTTAGATTGGTTAGTGTTTAAAGCTAAATTTTGTGTAAGCGTTAGAATGTTTAGTTTGCTCAACGGTAATGCTAGTGAGGAATTTGTAGAATTCCTTAATATGTAGGCTCTTTAGTGGTTTCTTCTTTTTTGTAAGCTCTTTGTTTTTTCTCCCCTTTATGGAAGAATAAAACGGCTAATTTTGCTTGCAAAAAAAAAAAAAAAAAAAAGTCTAACAATAACAGAGCTTTATTATCATTTCCATATAACAGCACGTTGCACGAGTAAAATACTATTCTTTTAAATGTACATTTAGAAATTGTTTTTTTTTCTTTTTTACTCATTGCCTAAATTCGAATAATAAACAAAACATATAATATGAATTAGAGTTATTATGCGAACTTTACATTCTTCTAATTCAATGATGAACTTAATTATTTCTATTTTTGTCTAAATTATGTGCCAACGGGAGAAGTCGGGATTGGAACAAAAGGTGCTGCTCGTGATGGGTGTAGATCAATACGAGTCTTCGATACTTAAAGACGTGTTAGATCAAGTTGAGTTACCAAGTTGGTGATCGAACCTTTATTTTCACAGGCCTAATGTCATGATGTCCTATCTTATTAAAGTCAGTAAGACTCAATTAATAATAAGAAGAAGATTACAAGAAGTTAGTTGGGAACCGTGAAACAATCTGAGGCCCCACACTCTATCTTTTTAAATATTATTAATATTATTAAACACATCAATTAATGTGGCTATTTTTTTTAATTATTGTCATTTACCAGCCCGTTCAAAATTGCACGGGTCAATAAGGCTTTGGCGTGAACTTAGGATGATTTGTGTTAATTAGGTGTCAAATTTGATCAACGGGTCAAATCGATGAGTTTGTGGTAAAATACATGGGTCAGCACGGGTCCCAAGTATAAAGAAAAATTAAAATGGCAGGTCCCTAACCCTAAAAAGCGGGTGAGATCAAACAGTATCGACTTTGGCGATGATTAATTTCACGGGTCTTATTTTGTTTATTTTAATAGGTATTTATTATTTTGACAATATTTAAAGGTAGTATCGTTATATCTAAGTCTATAATTAAAAATAAATTGAATATCCTTTTCATATAACAGTACATGCAATTTTGCACAGATAAAAGACTATTCTTTTTAAATGTACATATACAAATCGTCTTTTTCTTTGCTACACATTGCTTAAATTTAAATAATAAACAAAAAAAAACATATAATATCATTAGAGTTATTATGTGAGCTTTACATTCTTCCAATTCGTTAATGAGCTTAATTTCTTCTTATTTTTTTTCTTAATTATGTGCTAACGGGTCAGGTAGGGATTGGATCAAATATGTGTTGGTCATGACGGGTATAGATCAGTTTAAGTCGTGGATATTAAAAGACTTATTGGGTCAAGTTGAGTTACCAAGTTGGTGATCGAACTTTTATTTTGATAGGTCTATTGTTATTATCCTATATTTATGAATAAATATTGTTAAGACACATCGATTAATCTGGCGAATCTATCTTTATTTTCATTATCATATAATAGTTAAGACACATCGATTAATCTGGCGAATCTATCTTTATTTTCATTATCGTATAATAATTATTATAGTATCCGTAACTGTGCCATATAACAGCCCGTGCAATTTTGCACGGGTCAATAAACTAGTATAAATACAATAGCGGTAGAGTTATAAGCATTTTAGGCCGTCCACATCAGCAATGACATCAACGCCATGTCATTGCTAATGTCATCCGAGCAAATTATACCATAAAAAAACGTTGCAATATATTCATTATTCCAAAATTATACTGGCAAAATCAAATAATTTCCAAATCTAATCCCGGCCGAAATTTTCAAAAAGGAAACAAAATTTCTTAATCAATAAAAAACGTTGCAATATATTCATTATTCCAAAATTATATTGGAAAAATCAAACTATTTCCAAATCAAATCCCGACAGAAATAATAAAAATGGAAACAAAATTTTTAATCAATAATTAAAGAAAGGAAATATACAACATCGTGGTCAATTGTAATCTTTCATACACAGAGCTTATGAATTAGGAAAATATAATATAGCAAATTTGGTATGAGCGACATATCGGATTATACTAACCATTCATACACTTGTTTAATCAAATAATTACCAAACTTAAACGTATACAAGACTATGAAATCGGAAATATTGTGAAATCGGAATATAATAACCTTTTATACACTGGTTAAATCGACTAATTTTTAAATCTGGATATTATACAATCTTAACATTTTGGAAATATTGGTATTCACTAGTCATATTGCTAGCAATATATATCGTTCTCTAGAAATACGGGTAACTAAATTTGCATATATACAGTGGTACTCCACGCTTGGGAATACTATAAATAATGGCTTATGTTCGGGTTGATCAGTATCACCAAACCTAAATTGCCTTCTCCGCAGTGGAAATGACAAAACAAAGCTCTGAATCCCCGACCCCCAACAGGCGCCTATACCACACAAATCCTACACCACTCCAACATTTTTCGTGGAAATGAAATCTCTGCCACTATACATAGTAATAATTTGTTAGCTTTCCCTAAAATTCTACCAACCATCCGCCTCCTAACCCTCCATGTAATCTATTTGCTGTGAAACCTAATTATATTAATTTGATTAATTTGATCAGCATAATTGAAAAGATTTGATTGTTTGATTGAATTTGATTTGCAGCATCAAGTGTAGGGAATTGAGTGGAAATGGGATCCAAACAAAGTGAACGACTCTGCATGATCTCGATAAGGGAGGTCAGAGTCTTTAAGATACAAATTTATTTGTTTGGTTGAATTTGATTGTTTAAATGATTGTAGAAATCTATTAATTATTCAGTTTGGAATCATGTAAGTTCGTGAATGTCTCATTTTCATTGCAACAAATTTTTGTTTCTGCAATTCTCATTTTTTAGAGGAGTGAAGGTTAACCAGCACATTAATTTGGCAACAAGTATATGGTACCCCCGGGGTACCATGAGGATGGTACCTCATGTGCTTTTAAACTAAAATCCAGAAAATATTGTGGCCCATTTCAATTTTAGAGTCCAACAAAATAATATGAGTCCAACACAACCCATACTCATTCTCTCTCCTCCACCAGATTCCCCATCTCCTTCCATGCCCGACCACCACCCCAACCCACCAACCACTACGCCGCCATCACCAACCACCACCCCACGGCTCCGGCGACCCATTACCAGAGTCTCCTCTCTCCGGCGAGCCCATTCCTCACCTCCACGACACCCATTTTTTTCCTCCTATTTCATTTTCTCATTTTAATTGAGTTTCTATCTCCTCAACCACCATTCATTTTATACAAATTCAATCATTCATTTATTCAAAATTCATAATTATTTAAACAACTATTACCACATGTCAATACTAGATTATGAACTCAAAATTGATCAAATGTACTTTATAAATGTCTTGATTATTATTTGACACATACATGATACATCATTCCTATAATTGTCTTTATTAGGATCATTACCATATAGAATTTGTTCATTACTATACATGAATATGGTCATCATCTTATATAACTTGGCCATTACGATACACATAATTGATCATTACCCTTGTAAAAACTTGATCATTACTACACACAAACATGGTCATTACCTTTATAGAAATTGGTCATTACTATAAGAAAACGTAGTCATTACTCTTATATAACTTGGTCAAAACTCTACACAAATATGGTCATTACCCTTATAGGATTTTGTCATTATTATACACAAACATGTTCATTACCCTAATATAATTTGGTCATTACTATACACAAACATGTTCATTACCCTAATATAACTTGGTCATTACTATACACAAACATGTTCATTACGCTAATATAACTTGGTCATTACTATACACAAGCATGGTCATTAGTAATTACCCTTATACAACTTGGTCATTACTATACGGAAACATGATCATTACCCTTATAAAACTTGGTCATTACTATATAGAAACATGGTCATTACCCTTATATAAGTTGGTCATTACTATAAACAAACGTGATCATTATCCTTAAAATAGTTGGTCATTACTATATACAAACATGATCATTAGCCTTATTGAACTTAGTCATTACCCTTATAAAATTTGATCATTACTATACATAAACATGACCATTACCCTTATAAAACTTGGTCATTAAATAATTATTACGGAAAAATGGTCATTATAATAGAAAGTTGATTATTATTCTTATATAGTGACCATTATAAAAGAAAATGAACTAAAATAAAACTACTAACTTTATCTCAAGGGAAAAATCTTGGTCTGGTAGTGCAACTTGTGATAACTCCATCGTTTGAACATAAAATTGTTCTTAGCTTATTCATTTGGTATACCCTGAGGTACATACAAGCTGGGCACCACAAAATGGATCCCAAAATCAACTTCTACACAGTAACGGCTACACAACAAAGATTGCAACCAGACCAAAATCACGCACAAAGTAAAAACGAAACTCCGGTAGCGAGCTGTGGATCAGGGAGGAGAGGGGATTCGGGTGGGTGTTTCGCAGCGGTGGTGGCTGGGTGTGGCAAGGAAGAAGAGAGGAGAGAGTAAGAGTAGTTGGTATTTTTTTTTTTAAATTTGGGCTTTATTTTTAATAAAAGTGGACAGTCTTACTTTAATTGGAAGATTGGGCCAAACACAGTGCTAAATTGGGACGGGGGGTACCATGAGGAAGGTACCTCGGGGGTACCTAAGAATTTGCTTTAATTTGGCATGATTCAGAGGAGTGAATGTTAACCAGCCCCTGCACTATTCGGAAGAGTGAAGGTTAACCAGCCTATGTAACAATACAATTTATCATGTCGTTGCCAATTATCTTATGTAACAATCATTCGAAAGCACCAATTCGTCAGTCTGGGATTCAATTCGATTTGAATTCCTCGGTATACGGTTTGCCGCATTCAATTTTGCATTAATTCATTTGTATTTATATCATGATGTCCTACTATGTAACATACGAAATGAGACTGTCTGTTTTTGTTCCACGTTTTTTTTTTTTTGAGATGGTTTTTGGGAATATGTTATATTAAACGTACTTATGTTTGTTTGATTTTAATTTTAAACTTCCCTTGAAACGTTGAAGTATATGTTGAAGAAGTCTTTGTTAATGCGAGTAGTTATCAAAAACATTTGTACTATTGCATAAATCAATGAGGTTTAGTGAAATTACCATTGATAAGACAAATACGTTATAAGTCAATCACGAACAATTATAAGCACCAACATAATCAGCCCCACAAGGAGCACTGATATAATCTACAAATGATGTCGTGAAACAACAAAATGAGGTACACCATGGCACACAAATGAACTGCAAGAGGAACACGTTGAACGTGTAATTAAATCAAGCTTGAGTATCATATATGAAAGAGTTTTTATTTCTAAAACCGTACTCATTGTTTGCATGCAAATTGAAGCAAATTGTTTTTGGGTGTTCCCAAGAATATAAATTGAAGGAAATTGTTTTGATGATGTGTTGTAGAAATCGCTTGTAAATGATTTCTGCTATCCGTTCAAGAAGCTTTTGACGAAGATCCTTCAGGTGCCAAGTTTGATTCTTTTGGGTCTTCTCCGTGTGATTCAGTTGACCTGAAAATGGTGGCTGTTTGTTATTGTTAGTGTTTTGGTTCTTAACTTCATGTGTAATTGCATTTGATTGGGTTGGTAATCTTACGTTTCATCTCTCTTGCGTTTGGCTGGAGTATTCTGATTTTGCCCTTCAATTTTGATATGTTTCTTAGGCAATTGTGACGGTCCTTCAGTTTGGATGGCCTCTTTTTTGTTGTCTTGGCTTGGTGGGTTTGTGTTGTGTGAGCCCTGTAATTTCACACAGTTAGAAATCATGGGAGTTATAAAATTGAAGTAATAGAATTGACATGTTAACAAATTTGTTTTTTGAAATTAAATTATATACTCATGGTGTATTCGTTTTCTGGCTGTTCACAATTCCATCAATGTGGATGTGTTTTAATATTTAGTGGTGTGGGCTTTACCGCCTTTCCTCCATCGTTGTCTTGAATTATGCCTTTTTCTTTTATGAAAATCATTGCGATTCATTTTTGGCTCTCGAGATACTTTTCTTCTAGCTCAAGGTTTGTTGTGAAAGTCTTTGTGCATTTGAGTTCTCTTGAGTTGCTTTATCTGCTTTCTGCTACTTTCACCCTAAATGTGTATTGTTTCCTCGTACATTCCTGGAGAATATTGAATACTTCTTCTTTGCCGTTCTGATCTCCTGTACAAAGATTTAGTTTTGTATTAGTTTTAGTTACGTGTTGTATATAGTTGTGTTTCGGGTGTTAGTTAAGTTTACCTTTTGGATAGACTTCGAGCATTAGCTTGATTGGTCGGCCTATGATTTTTTCTGCTTCCTTGTCAAAAATGACCATAGGTATTTCTCCGGTTGCATCAATTAGGGTGACCATAAGGCGGTACCTGTTGTGGTAATGTTGTTTAGTATTTGGTTGTTCTTCAACATGTATTGTAATAGCTAGTTGTTATCACTTACCTTTGTAATGGATATTCGACCTTTTGCTTGCAACCATCGCAGGTGTCGTCTATATCTAGTGATTTCTTGCATGGTCCACATGAAAGGTACCGTCAGTCCATATTTGTTCTTACTTCAGCAATAGTTCTTGTGCAAGTGTATTTCTCATTCTACAACAAAATGTATTAGTTTTAGTGAACTAGTTAGGTACATTGGTAGGATTTGTGCCAGTTAGGTGAATGTTTTAGGTGTCTTCTTAATTCAGGTACCTGATCTTGTAGCTCCATTGTCAGAAGTTCGAAGATCATCTTTCTGTTTTTGAACATTGTCTCCTCGTCTGTTTCTTTGATGTTGGGGAGCATTGGGGTTGTCCTTAGCTCTGTTGCCCTGTAGACTATAGAATTGAAAATGTGACATTAACTTGGTATATGTAGATATGAAAGGATTTTTTAGGTACAGTAATTTGTTTATTGTCATAATATATTGGGGTGCTCACCTATGTCTTAATGCTTCTACCTCTGGGATCAGCAGGTTGAAGTATATCTTTGTTGCATTGCTTGAGCTGAGTTTGCATTGACCAGTTGTTTTTTGAAATGGTATTTAGTTAGTTGAAGATGAGTCAGTATAGTGTTTGAAGTGATGTTTTTGGTACTCGGTTTTTGCTACCTTCATATTTGATGACCTTTGTGGAAGTTATCACTACTCTCTTTGTTGGTCTGTCACCCTCTGCATCTGTCGTGTTGATCATATCAACGGTGTCTCCCCATAGCGCTACTTCTACATGCTGGCCACTGCAATATTGAATTAGTGTCTTACTAATAACCAAGTTATTTAACCAAACAAATCCAGGAGATGAAAATGGTGAAAAGAAAGGAAACAGTAATTAGAGTTTGTTTCATTAACCAATGGAAACTATTTTAAGGTACAAAATAATAAGGCTAACATCTACCGAATAGACATACTTTGAACGACCAAAATATCAGCACAAGACAGCAGCGTTACAGAAGTGAACATTATCATTACAGCACAAAACAACAACTTTACAGAAGAAGATTGAAGCATTACATTACTAAACAGCAGCAGACAACAGATTTAAAGCAGTAAACAGGAGCATTACAGCAGGAAACAGCAGCGGCAGCATTACAGCAGAAAACATAAAACAAAATACAAAACAAACAAGAAAATAAACAGCAAAAACACAGCATTAAGCTGCAGCAACTAAAAAAACACTAACTGGCAGCTGGAACACAGAACATTGAATGTCAGAGGGTTCAATGGTCTAGGGACTGTAGATGCCTTGATAAGTAGTAGGAGTCTCAGTGTGTTCCAAAGCTTGGCTTTTAAGGGAAGGGTGTTTGGAAAGTTCCTGAAACTGGGTTTGTTCTTATGTGGGACTGTGGTCACCAATTCTGAAAGACCAACCCAACCGATATAACCAAAACGATATAAAGTGTTCTTCTAAGAACACATTCAAGAAACTGACGGCAGAAGTATACATCCATCAGAATTCTGAATTTTATAGTATCTAAAGCATGAGAGTGGAGTAAACTAATGTAGGGTGAAATATTTGTACTTTCTGCTGACTAATAACTTTCCTTTTAAGGATTCATTAATTTGGACAATGTAGCAATGTTTATATGTACCGTGCCAAATATCTTTCACACCTTCGTAAAGCAAACAGATTTTATATGGAACGTGTAATGTTTTAAGGGTGTCCATTAGTGCCTTGCACATCACATAGAGTGATTTGCCATCTATTTTATGGTACAACAATGATTGAAAGTTTTAAAAGTCTGATATGATATGAACATAGTGCTTCATTAGTCCTATTGCTTCATATCATCCACTTCCATGTCTGAACATAGTGCCTCTATGCCCTCCGGACTGTTTTTAAAAGTATTAGTTTTAACATCTTTGTGGACAAAGAAGTTGAAAACAGAATGAATACAAAGTTAAGTAGCAGGCAAAGAGCTTGTGAGACATGATGATATGATATGAACTTTTGAAGAGCAAATGTCACGATAGCAAATGTAGCAATAGGACAATTTTGATCTGTCACCACTCACCAAGTCACCAGCCACCCAAAAAACGCCCAAGTGGCCAAGTCTGTTTATTGAGATATGTTATAACAAACATCAACACTAAACAATACATGCGCAGCAGACTTAGGCCGAAGCTCTGTTCTGGAAGTCGATCCCAACTTCAACATACTCATCTCTTCAATAATCATCATAATCTACATTCATTGTATCAGATGAACCGAGATTAGAACACTAATTCCAGAGTTTCAACAATATTCATTTCCTCAATAATAAACAAGTTAGGGGAAAAGTATGAACAGTTAGTAAATCATGCTTCTGAAAAGCAGGACATTATGGATATCAATGAATTATTTTACACAACATGGTTAAATCAAAACACCCCAAAACATAAGCACCTAACATTTCCCACCAAATGCAGCACACTTTATGGAGAAAAGAAAGGCATGATCACAATGCCATATGTCTAATGCAAGTCATAAATTCTAATACACAATGAAAAAGTGTATGAGCCGAACAACGCAACTACCTTTTTGGGGAAACATGCTTTCTGACCTTGATTTCGTAGCAGCCTTGATTTGAGTTGGCAATTGTAATGGTACCTGTAAGTAGATAATATTTGTGAAGAAGATAAATAAATCTTATGCAGGCAACTCTCCACTAATGGTCGGTGCTCATGAAAAGCTCCCAAATTGATTTTTTTTTTTTGGCAAACGAATAAATAGTTGTGGAAACTGATAGAATTTCTACTATAAAACAATCTTAAAGATAATGTTTTGAAGTACAAACTTTCTACATGATTATTAGGACCTTCCACATTACAGCTCAACAAATATCTCCTTGCACACAACATTTTTGGTTTTGCTTTTAGCGTCTTCATCATGTAGGTGCTTTGCAGGTATAATTATGCTTAATCCTTTTCTATTTGTGACTGTTGACACTGCAACATACACTTGGCCGTGGCTGAAAACCGGCGATGGCAAGTTCACTCCAACATGCAAGAATGTTTGACCTTGGCTCTTGTTGATTGTCATGGCGAAACACACCTTCACTGGAAATTGCCTTCGTTTCAACTTGAACGGCCACTTTGTGTCGGAAGGTGACATTTCTATTCTTGGTGTGGTTACCTTATCTCCAATATTAGTACCCGTAACAATTGTAGCTTCAATAACACGGTTGTGTATCGTGTTGACTATCAGCCTTGTTCCATTACATAAGCCTGCAGCTTGATTGATGTTCCTTAGCAAGATTATAGGACATCCGACTTTTAACCTGATTTCATGATTAGGCAGATTCGGGAATTGCAAAGTGTTCAAGAACTCTACTGGGTAGAGGTCTGCCATATGAGCAGATTCTTTAGATTGTGGGCACATTCGATCAGCACTTTTGCACAATTTCTCCTCTCCAGGGATCAAACCAAGCACAAAGTTGTTTATGCCATCTACTATTTCGTTTGTTGGTGCCAATATAACTCTTTGTTGCAGATATGACTTGTTTGAGTAGTTCTCCAAAAGCCTTGGATAAATTTTTTCTACTACAGCAGCCACTGGATAACCTTTATAACTCATTAGAATATCTGATGGGATTTTGATCCACATAGCTTCATAGTCATCAGGTGCTTTAGTAGCTGGAATTAAACCGTCGCCAATGTCTAGTACCCACTTTGAAAATTCCATGAGTTCCTAACTTTCAAGGTCAGTAGCACCTTGTAGCAACCTCATGTTTTTTTTCGAGGCGGAAAATAGTACAGTGGGCCAAATTTTGGACGATTTGCATATTGCAGCATCAATTATATCTGCATGTCCTTTTTTTGGCACCACAGGTAGAATCTGTCGGAAATGTCCACCAAGTAATACAGCCTTTCCTCCGAAAACTTTTTCCTTTGCCTTTGGATCATCAAGTTGCATTATATCCCTAAATGCCCGGTCTACAGCTTCAAATGCTTGTCTATGGACCATAGGTGCTTCATCCCAAATAATAAGACTTGCCTTCCGTATGAGGTGTGCCAAATCAGACTTTTGGTGTATGTTGCAGCTCGATGTTGGATGCAAATTTATAGGTATAGCAAACCTGATATTAATAACAAAGCAGCTATACCTGAAGATGCAACGGCCAACACTATTTCTCCTTCTGATCGGAGTCGGCTTAAAATTGTTCTCCATAGATATGTCTTTCCTGTCCCTCCACTACCATAGACGAAAAAAAGTCCTCCTTTTTTTGTTGTAAACCGCCTAAAGCACTGTGTCATAAATTTTTCTTTGGCCTTCGTTGAGACCACTTTGCAGACTGCGGATTCAGTTGCTAGTGCTTGGTGATCATAATTCTGTTCCTCCAAGATCAATCGATTAATTGAGTCTTGGAGTAATGAATCATCCGGCATGCGTAGGGGTGCGAAATTTAAGATGCTACGGTTGCTTCTATTAAGGATCATCTCTAACTCATATAGAGCATAATTCGAGACTTGCTCATCATTCAAAACCAGATCAGGCATTCCAAAGCGTTTGCGCTGACGATAAATAATATCATCTGACAATGGCTCCCGATGGGCATCACACAAGGCTTTGGGATCAGTAACCTCACAAAACAGTAGTGTTGCAAATAACTGTCTTAGCTGGTTCGCACTACACCATTTTGATGTCTCTGTCAAAGCTTCATGCCATTCAGTATCTCCGCCAAGCACTCCAAGAGCCTGACATGTAGCCTTGTTAATCGAATGTACTACACCATTCACAGTACGTATGTCTTCAAAGGACGTTGCACCACGAACTATATTCAGTAGGAGGCGTAGGTAATACTTCTCTCCTGATGCTGGATGTGCAAAGAATATTCTTCCAATCTTAAACCCTCTCTCTCTTCGTTTCCAGACTTTTTTGGACACTACCCAAGTCCATTTGGTAGGGAACTCAGCATATGTAAGTTCTCGTGCATCCTCGTACGTTTTATTTGCTTCAATCCACTCGGTCAAAGTGGTTCTCGCAGATTTCACATTTTTGAGGACTGTTTCCAATGCTTCTTTATCCTAGTTAGAGTGTAACCATTTATCCATTTGCTCTGCAGTTACACCAATTCTAGTGAGAACATCATCAAGTGGCACTCCAGGACCCGCCAACGCTCGTGAAAAACCCGGGTCTCGGCGATTCCGAAGACTAAGTCTGAGACTACTGGACGTCTCGCAGAGCGACTCTCAACGAGGACTCGGCTGGGAAGGCAGTCGTAGAAGCGAAGCCTATCGCACCGCCAACCATCAAATTCGAGATTGGGCCCCTTGGGAGAAATGAAAACGAAAAGCGATTTTCGACCGTTTCATTCGCCAAAGCATCAGTCTCAAGATCCGAATCCTATGAATCAGCTGGATCAATATTCGTAACGGATGCAACATCTGATTCTTTTATGGTTTTCTGGTCGTCGAGCCTGATCGACTCGACTCTTTTCCCGGCCCTCCGGCGTCTCACTTCGTAGGGACAAAAAATAAATCCACTTGGTTTCAGACTCCTTTATGTAGGAATCACAAAGCTTATCGAATCCGCTAAATTAAAGGAGAGGAGGCCATTTAAAGGTGTCCAAAGGGGAGGAATCATCTTAAACGGGCTACTATTGAGGCGGCTGCTGATTCTCATCACATTTGTCACTTTGCGCATTCTCTGCCATCAATCCTCTTCTGGGCATATTCGTATATAATTCCAACAAGACCGGTTATTGCATCAACGGCGGGTACTGGTTGAAGAAGGAGGTTTCCATTGATTCGAATGTGAATGGGCAGAGCCAGGTGCTCTTATTTTACGACGGAGATAACGGTAGCTCAAGGACCGGCTTAACAAGGGTGGAGTCGGTTCTGCTTTCACATGCTCTTTAACTTGCCCTAATCTACCGACGAGGAGGCTATCTCCCTTTCGATCCTTCTACAGAGATCACTGTTAACGGGCCCGTGTTCGTCCAGATCTGTGCATTTCCCGTTCGCCTCTTGGTTTCGGTCAATCAAAAAGAATTTTTCGCCCGGAATCGAGCCCTTAACAAATGCAAATAAACAGGAAGCGGATTCGTTCTTAAGAAGCATTCAAGACTGAGGTTTTAAGTTCGCCAGAGTCAGAAAGACAATCTAAACAGCTTAGCAGATTGAATCAAATCTTCCCGGTACTTCAAGAGAAAGACCCGAGACTTGCTTCTGCGGCATTTCAGACTTTACTCGCTGTTGCGCCCTTGCCCTCGAACAGGACTCAATCTCCGACCCTTATTCCAAAGGGTAGAGATGAATCCCCTAAGGTTGAAAGGGTGGCAGATAACCTTCTAACTGAGGCCAGGAGGGATTCGGTTACAGAAATACCGCACAGAATAGGCAGCTTGAGAAGAAGCTCTAAGCCTTGACGCTCTTGATGGGCTGCTACTAGTAGGAAGGTGCAGGACCTGCATGAGGCTCCTCGCCAGCATTTTCTTGATTGAAAGGAAACTGCCCGGAATCGTTAGAGTGCCCCGGGAGTTGAGGGATTGAGGAATACATAGGCTTAGAGGGTGGTCCCCCTTTCTCGCGTAAAAGTGATCAGAATTTGAAACTGCATGAGAAATCGGGGGGATTCCACAGAGAATGTATAAGTCAGTGACAATGGTGAACATGAAGTTTCTTCGGCAACGCTTTTTCCAAACAAGATGCAAGAGAGGCAATGAAATTTTCTCAGCACTTAGACAAGATAAAGAAGATGATCAAAGAATTGGTAGCAGTGAGAGTCAAAATTACGGTCTTGTTGGAATTGAATCCGAATATGTCCAGACCTTATTAGCCAGAGTACAGGGGGACTCTTTGATCTTTAGTAAAGATGGATTAAGCCAAAAAGGCGTTTTTTCGAACAGTCTCAACGTCCTCGTTGAGAGTCGCGAACCTTCTGTCATGATGTTCTTTCTTCTACTTTTCTTTTTTGAGATTCTTTTAGTTTCTCACAGGAATAGAATCAAGATTAAGCACAAGAAACGAGAAAATGAAAGCTGCATGTCTTCGCCCGCTCCCGGTTCAGGGGATGCAAACGTAATGGAGTGAAGCCAGCGCTTAGGGGCTGAGGAGAGAACAAATGATGTCATTAACAGGGAGAAAGGGCCTCAGAGCGAGGACGCGAACGCTTTAGTGTTTACTGGCTCGTTCTTTAAGGTCAGTCAAGGTTCACGATACAATTACTGGTCAGAAGCAGTGATGATTCCTACTTTCTCAGTCCTTGAAAGAAACTAAGATCCATAGCTTGAACAAGATAGCTGCAATGGGATACTCAGAAAGACTCTACTCTGGATAGTTTCTTGCTTTTAAAGTAAATAGAGCACGCAAGAAGCGGCTGAGGGCCGGAATCAACAAATTTAAGTCATAAAAACGAGATCTTTCTCTTCGCACCACTGAAAGACTACTTAAGATTTAATTAAAAAGGCGGCTACTTAGCCCTACTATCGTTAGAGAAAGTAGACGGCACCTCCGGCAAGTTAGAACCAGAGGCTTCGCCGCCCCATTGTGGGACGGACGGACTAGGAAGTCCAGTAAAGAAGAGGTTTTTTAGTTATTCCGCTCCCCTCGCTCTGCTAATTGGTATGATAACCAATAAAGGGAGGGCACACCCCGGCCGACGTGCTTAAAAACCGGGGGGAGATTCGCGAGGTCAGTTTGTGAAAGATAAAGATAAGCTTTCTAAATGAGAAAGAGTTTTACGAAGATGCAGGCTAGAAAGATGCTATTTGCTGCCGAATTTAAAGATCTTTAAATTTAAGAACGAGCTCTTTTGCTGGCCCTATGTCTAAAGGGGCGTAAGCATTACGACGATAGGCATAAAAGCATGATTAGTTCCACAAATTTCACCGACTGCTAATTCAAGTTACCTTTCAAAACAGACGAGATTCCGTCCCGCCTGGAATGGGGAGAAGCGCAAGCCAACTAATCTTTATTCAACTAGCGGTGCAGGGAAGGAGAAGAAGCTACTTCACCTAGAAGACTAGCATGTGCCTCCCATCGCCTTGAGCTTTGCTCTCGTAGTCTTTGCGGCACTTTCCAAGCTCGCCTTGGGCTGCTCGGACATCTTTCCCCTTAGCCATGAACCTCCTTTTATTTTTGGGATTTTTTATTTAAACAATTTTTTTACTTTTTTTTTTCCGACCCGAAGTGAAGAAAAACGTAAAAGAAAAAAATCGAGCGATTGCTTTCGTTGGATAAATCAGTGACGCGCCAACTCCTGTTCACAGGCGGGTAAATGTAGGTCTTATTCCCTGCATTTACCATCTCCAAGAGCAAAAAAGGTATAACACTTAGCAAGTAAGTCTCTTGACTCTCTTAACAAGTAATCCCTTTAGCTACAAAGGTTCAGGCCGGATTGTAGGAAGTGGGCGATACGTCTTTGTATTTCTATGAGAAACTCTACGGCACCCACGATTCCAAATAGTAAGTCGTCGGCATATTGCGCGTAGAAAGAATATGCTTCTTCTCAAAAAGAGAGTCTTTTATCTGTCTACACGAATAAAAAATTCCGGTGGCCCCTTCCGTCCAGGGGACTATACCTTTTGACTGAAACTCAACGACTTAAACTATCTCATCAAAATGAATTGCACACTGGAATTTCCCCTTATTTATTCCGAGGTTTGACACAGAGATGCGGGCTTTGTAAGATAGGATTGAGTAAGCCGGGCTAGTTATCCTTCTTGGTCTGTCAATCCAATTGAGAAGTAGAAGTCCAACCGGAAAGAAGAGTCAGCATACGACCCTTATTGTTCTACAGGGCTATCAACTTCTTTGGCCTGATCTTCCAACCTTTTCACAATTTCAGGCTGTTTATCTTAGGTTTGATGGGTACTAAATAGCGAGTAAACTCATCTATCTACAGTAGGAATTAACCGAACGCTTTCCTCATCTAAACTCGCAAAAAAGTAGATGGAAGCGGCGTGGTCTCATTGTCACTGAAAACAATTTCCTGTTCTGCTTCCAAGTGAAAACCAAGCCTCTCTACTGGTGGCTGTTTATACTGAATTTTAAAGCCAAATATTCTCCAACTCGACTCAAAAGCGGATACATATTTTGCACTTTAGATAGCTCTTTATTTCATCGATTATCTCAACCTCTCTTCCATCTGGAGTAACTATTTTAGTGTACTCTTGCACTAAAGCAAGTGCCATGTCTGGTCCTTTGCTCATGTACTTGAACAAATATTTCAGTGACCTCATCTTATTGCACCACTCTACATTAATAATGTGAGCTTGATACTTCACCAACAAATCAATATTGTGTGGAACAACGGACCTGTTGTCAACAACAACATTCACTACCACAAAAACGAGCTATTGCAACACAACAAATGTAACGGTTCATGTTAAATCGTTGGCTTTGCCTACCTATTGTAATGCTTTCCAAATATTTATGTTTAAGTAGTGTCTAAGGTAACGCTACAAGCCGTAGGCGTTACATTAGACTACTCGCGTTACACTTGTTGTACCTATTGCAACGATAAACTTAAAAAAAAGGAAAAAAAGAAGACTGAAATTAAAGGAATTCTCCCGCATTTCGTTTTGGGCAGCCATATCACTCACTCTCTCTCTCTCTCTCTCTCTCTCTCTCTCTCTCTCTCTCTCTCTCTCTCTCTCCCTCCCTCCTCATACATTCCCCTTTTCATCAGATTTTTCGTAGCTCAGTCTCACCACCACCACCAGCCGCCGCCTCCAATGCCACCACATCCATATTTTTTTAATGGGGTTTACGATATCAACTTATTTGAACTCGAACATCATCATCTCTACCACAAACGCTACGCTGCCATGAGCGTCTTACTCTTTTACATGAAGGTTGGTATAACTTCTACCTTTTTGAAGAGATTTCTTTTTTTATTGATTGAATTAATTGAATCATTGTTTGTAGTTTGATCAATTAATTGAAATAATTAGGTTTCATGATTTGGGGAAAAATCACAAATTAGGGTTTGAGTAAAAAATCTAGTTCATTGTATCCGGATTATTGGTTAATTCTTTTTTATCTTTAAAATTTTCAAATGAGGGCTTATTGATGAGAAGAGGGCTCGAATTTGTAATCTGGCAGGGAGAGGGTGGTTGTTGGCGATACGATGAAGTGTGGGCAAAGTCCGGCTGCTCTTGCAGCTGAGGAGGCTGGTCTTAGTAGCTGTGTCGGGGCTATTAAATGTAATGTTGGTGTTTCTGAATGATTGGAGATACGGGAGTTGGTTTTTCCCAAAGAATTGTTCAGTAATAGAATTTGTTTGTTTCATTGTTTGGCTATGTTGTACTTAGACCAGGTTATATGGAGCCATGGCCATCTTTCTCTGTTGTATATATTCACTTAGACAATAGAATGAATAAAGGCACTAAAATTAAAAAAGAACAGAAGGAGATAGATATTGATGCTCCATAAGGGGGATGACATAGTGCCATAATGGAGCGATTAACACTACAACTGAGCTAAGTTGCTAAAAAGGTCTACTTGATCAGCGGAACGAAATCTGATAGATTTTGTAATGTCAAATAATTGCTGCTGTTATCTTCCTATTGTTTAGGCCATTGAGGTTGTGGTGGTATTAGTTAATCATCTGTTTGCTTGGTTTGGCTAATTCACTTTTGATATATGTAATGCTTTGATTTTTGAAGGGGTGATTATTCATTGTTACGACTTACAAAAAACTGCCTTGGTAATGAGACTAATCTGAAATGTGGTTGAATACCTTAGGTTGAGTGTTGAAATTTATGTCTATTTCAGTACAGTTTAGTAGATACTACACCATAGCTTTAGTCGAAGATTTTATCTTCCATTTTGCACAAAGGAGTGGGCCATTTGAGATTTTGGTGAGGTTTGATATTATAAGAAGTTGCGTCTATGCACTTCATATCGACCAACCTTATGTTGAATCTATATATATGCACTTCATCTGACCAATCTGTATAGGTTCAAGTTTAGATGCCCCTATACGTCTCTACTATTGACAATGCTAAGGTTTGGTTTGGTTTTATGCTATTCAGGTTTGATTTTTGTATTAATCTTTAATCTTTGTGTAATGATTTGTGGCTTAATCAACTGTTGTCCACCTTAAAGACGATTTTTGCTTCTGATTATCTCAATATTCTGCTTGATTCTCTTGGTATTTGTACCTCTCGAGTTAGCTATGCTAAGGTTCTACTTTGCTTGTTGGAGGAAACTGGAAATTTTCACACCTCTTATGAATTGGGAACCTGCGTACGAGTCAAGGTAGGTTCAAAAATTGTTTAGTTTTTAATTATTTATTTTTAAGCACTATGTAAGAATTATTTTAGCCAGCAATCCAATGTTTACTGCAATTACCTAGCATTAGGCCTTTATTATGTGAGTTTAAACGCCAAATTGTGTGAGTTGTACACTTGAGATTACTGTTATTATCAGAGAGGCACTTGAGAAACATCAAAGTTTGAATTGTTTTTTAATCTATTTGTGCATCTGTCTCAACCTTCTTATGTTTGTGCACACATCTATCTCACACTTTGTTATAGGTTGAATGCATTTCAAGGCTCAAAAACCAGTAGATTCAAGATTCTTCCGACATAACTTGTTTCTAGTAATAGAGCTATGCTAATGATCATAACTGTAATTGATTCTTACTAGCTATAGACCAGTTATCTAAAGTTGGTTTTATCTCTATTGGTCGTTATTCTACTTTCATGAGTGCGTACTCCCATAAACTCAAAGATGGTTGAACATGTGCTGGCAGATTCGTGTTTATTTCGACTGATCATCAATAAATGTTCTAGGTAAAACAGAACAGGTAGCTTATGGTAGAGTTTGACACAATACTTTGTTTGTTTAGAGTATGTTTCATTGTTAATATTTCTACCTATGTCTGAATTAAGTAGAATGGGAACTTTTGGAGTGTGAATGAGAAGTCCTTGATGATGTCACTAATCAGGTACACTGCAAAACACATATATGCCTTAACTTCATTCCTACTGCATGTTTAGCAGCCATATATTCCTAGAACTCTCAATTCTTATATCCTAGTTGGAATCATTTCGCAAGAAGTTTTTGTCTAATTATTATTGTTACTACTTCTTAATTGATTGTATAGACTCTAATCATGTTTACGGAGTATATTATTAGGAGGCTATTAGCTTAACAGTAGAGCTATGTGCAATTTTGCACAAAATGTGTGGGTTCGAATCCCACATAGCCTGATTATTACTATTATATTATATCGGATCCAGCCAAATGTTGCGATATAGCATCGTGGCACATGTCGTTACATTAGCTTGCAATGCATTACATTTGAAAGCCACAACGTTGCCTTAGCTTCGTTGCTTTTGGGGGTACCTATTGTAACAGTTATATGAGCTAAGGTAACGCTATATCATTCAAATGCATATGCGTTACATTAGGTATCCAAACGCGTTACCTTAGACCTATGGCAGCGCGAGCATTTGCAGCGCCTCTTAGCGTCACCTTAGGTCTATTGTAACGGTTTTTTGGGTCTAAGATAACGATTTTTAGGGGTTACAATATGTCCTTATTGTAGTAGTGATTGTTCTTGATGGCAGTAATTCCAGTATCCCTTCTACGGTATTCTGGATATCCGTCTTCACTTTTGGTTGTTGTAGGATTAAACCTCTTAGGATAATGTTTGGAACATCTACCATCCGCCATACATAGCAATTCTTTGTTGTAATGACCAAATGGTCCATGAATCATAAATTGCAACACAGCTTCAAACCCCACTAGATCAATTTCTTTATCAGGTAGTAGTGCACTGATCACCTTGTCGATTTGTTCCGGGCTGTTAGGCTTAGCATCAGGGTGTAAAAAGAGTAATATATGGGCGTGAGGGAGGCCTCATTTTCGGAATTCAATTGTATAGATCACTGCAAAAGTAAGTTCAGCATTCGTTGCAAGAAATTAGTTTAGCATGGTATTAATTTCGGTTGAAAACGTAACCTTATAATGAATTTTTTTTTTTTCATTTTTCTCAGCATCTTTCAACTAATTAGTTTGATTTACACATATCCAACCCTTACCTTTAATATCCAATGTAGCACACACTTTAACAAAGTTCAGGTAGCAAAACTTGTCATGACAAATATAAAGACTATACGATCATACCTATCAAATTGACACCTCAATATAAATGTTCTTGATTGATGTCCAAAACTTTTGATTACTGCAGTCAACTACTTCATTGTTCTTTCTTCCATTTTTCAAAACACAAATGATCGAACTAATCAATTTTTTTTGCTATAGTGATTAAGGGGCAGGACTCAGATTACTTTTGTTCTTCAACTAATGGAGTTGCCGTAAACATAAGACTGTATATAACGATATCCTAACAACTACTGAGTTTAACTTCAATTTTAACAAAATTGAACATTACATCTTAGTATGTATCTAACCAACACTGTTATGATATTATGAGTAAATAATCTGATTCATGCTAATCAGGACAGCGGCCGTTTTACTTTATTCCATTGTATTCCAAAATGGCTCTAAAAACTGTTGTATTCCCACCAGGAAGACTTGTTACACTAATGGGATCACACCTGACATGTGGGGCTATCAAATCAACACACTTTTTGTACTAAGTTTCAATCCATCAAGAGTAGAATTAATAGAACTAAAAGTTAAATTATGAAATGCCTAACTTTCACCAAACTTGCACAACATTAATCAAACTTTGCATATACCATACACAGATAAATGAATGCAAATGGTCAACACTCACAAATAATCAAACTCTAAAGATGAAATTACTTTTAAATAATTGCTTATATGTGGAAAAGAGATAGTTATTCCAAAATTACCTGCTAGTATTGGGCCGAAAAATTCGCCAACAGTCAAGTCATGAAAGAACTCATCAAGTTTGATTTTAAATACTCTTGCAATAATCTCAGGTCTGTCATCTGGTGTTTGGCCTTCAATTGATTTCAAGAACTCCTTTATCTCTGGCCATTAACTATTACACGTGAAAGTTATGAAGAGATCAGGTGGACCAGCCCAACCACAAATTGCTAGACCATCTTGGTAGTTTTGGAAAAGGTTTCTTGCACCACCAGGAAAGGATGCAGGTAAGATGAATCGTTGTCCTAAAGATGCTGGAGTAGTTTCGCCAACTGATACGGCATCTGTCAAACCTGAAATTGCTGCCTTCCTTAAATCCTTTTTATTGCGGTAGTGGTAATCTAATCTGCTCTCTTGAACACTTGTGTAAGCATCGATTGTGTATTGCTGCCTTAGCCTTGCACAACATAGGAGAGCATATGCTTCCAAGATTTCTCCATTTAGGGTACGCTCTTGTAGGCGGTAAGCATAGAACTCTCGCATTGTGACAGTTTTCCGTACCCTGTCAATTGTGTCGGCATCAGTGTGTTTGATGTCTGTATGGAAACCATCCTCTCCGTAACAAAATATATGAGGATACTACATGGCCATGAAGCTTGGGTGTAGCCCTGAAATCCTCTTAAGACCGTTGGAAGGCTCCTCAATAATTATGTCACGCTCCCCTTTTTCACCGTCACCACTGACAACAATTAAACCTACCATTTCCCTTCCTGATGGAAGGTCATATTGTCTCCCGTCTTTTCCCCTTGCACCAATTATACATATACGAACAGGGACCATATCTGTGGGATCACGGCTTTCTCGAGTCATTTTCAAAAACTTTGCCAGCTCATTATGTTCGTATATCATATTTTGTAGGTCTTCCACAATAGCACGATCAAGATTACTATCATCTTCCCCTGATAAGGACTTCATCCGATTGGTGACTTCTTGCTTAGTGTCATAAAAATACAACTGAGTGAACCGCGATGGTTTCCCTTCAGGAGGAAGCAATGAGCCTAATTTATGGTAATTCTGACCATTGAGGCGGAAATTATATGGCCCCTGCCCATTATTGTATGTCCTGTCAACCTTTCCACCCATTGACGTAAAAGCAAATATGGAATTATATGCTCTTATTTTCTCTCTGAATTTCTTAGATTTTGCCCCTCCTTTTGGGTTGAGAATTTTTTTGAGGAAGTCTAGTGGATCTTTAAGAAAAGGTAACTGCACCTTTCCCTTCTGACAACATAGACTAAATTCATAGCGTCCTCCTTTGCGGCGCTTCCCAACACTCTCTTCTTTCCACATTCTTGCACTACAGTGATGACAATTTTCTGTTGGACCACCGAAATTCCATGGTTTGGTAAATTTCCCTGCAAGTAGTACATGAATCAAAGATTGCAGAACATATCCCTTTCTCTAAAATATGTAAATTATATTTTACGTGGTACTCACGGTTTGCCATTGTCATTTTGTGGTGTAATGCATTGTCATCCAAAACAGTAGGAAGAGAAGCACCTGTGTCAATGCATTTAACTTTTTTAAGGAATGCGTCAAAATTTGAACAATATCTGTAAAGTAAACATCAATTTGACCAAATGTTTGTGAAGAATATTCCGCTCTCCTCAGCGAATGTTGGTAGTTCACCCTTGTCCGTAATCTTTCTTCTTTTCTTGTTGTTGTCACTTCCATGTAACACTTGAAAGGATCTGGTTTCTACATATTCACTTTGAGGCCTCAAATTTAACCTTCTCCTCTTAAGAACATTTCTTCTAAATTCTCGGTTTTGTCTTGCTTGTATCACCCGGTCCATGTTTTGTGATTCTGTGTAAGCAATCAGATTGAGGTGAAAAAATGTTCATTAGCACATTAGAAGAAGATCAAACAACACAGGAGACACGCGCAGGGAAATCGTAAATAAATTCTGATGCAGGAAACACACCCCTCTAATTGATTGAATCAGGCATTGTGAACTTTGGATTTTAATGATGTAAGCTATTGGAAGGTCTATAAGTTCCCTGATCATGAACTCTACCAATTAGTATTTCAGTTTTGGAAATAGAGTGGTGTGCTGGATTTATACTGACATGTTTTTTATAAGAAGTAGCACTATGGCAGTGCTCCGAAGTTGTAAGAGCATCTGAGGCCCTATGCTTAGGAAACCAATTCCAAATCCTTAACTACTCTATAAGAAAAACAACAATATTTTCAGATTTTTACGAACTCATTTTCAATGGCAATTTGGCAGTGCACCTGACCACCTGATCTGTTCCTGTAATGTTTCTCCCTGACATCCAATGTTACAGCAGGCACGCCTGCCTTGCATTTCAACCTTAATTATTATCAAAAACAAATTTCCATGACTTTTCTTATAATAAATTCTGTTTAAAAAAGTAGTCTAATTCTTTGATTTGTAATTTGGAATCAATAAAGCTGGCATTATTAATCAAATTGGACACTAATATATCCCCCTAAAATCTCAACACTATAACTAATGCATTACAGTACTAAAGAGCAGCAGACAGCAGAATTAAAGCAGTAAACAGGAGCATTATAGCAGGGAACAGCAGCAGCACCATTACAGAAAACAGAAAACAGAATACAAACAAACAGGGAATAAACAGCAACAAAACAGCATCAAATTTAAGCTGCAGCAACTAAAAAAAAAAAAACTAACTGCCAGCAGGAACACTGAACATCAAATGTCGGAGGGTTCAATGGTCTACGGACTGTAGATGCCTTGATAAGTAGTAGGAGTCTCAATGTGTTGCAAAGCTTGGCTTTTAAGGGAAAGGGTGTTTGCAAAGTTCCTGAAACTGGGTTTGTTCTTATGTGTGTCTGTGCTCTTCCTGGTGAAAAGCTTGTTGGTCGGGTTACCCGCCGCAAGGGCAGCTATGCTGAGATATTCATATTGTTTAATTCTAATTCATACTCTATAAGCTCAATCCAGTTTTATTGACAGGCCTCCATATTGATGCGTTTTCCCGCAATTCCAGTTCTACAGCTCGATTATTGCAGCATCTAGTCAACGGGGACAACTTTAGAACAATGTCATAACAAAAACATCCCACATAGGTACAACAGACCATCCAAGCAACGTAACACAGGATACATAAAATGTATAGAAGAACACTGAAATTATTTTGTTTCATATTCTACTTGTCTATCAAACACTGAATTTACAGAAGATGTTTGAATTTCGGCTAAAAGTTCTATTCTTTATTACCTAAACACATCATCAAAAAGAAAGTATTTATCTTTGTTACTTCTAACTCAAGGAACACTAAACTTAGGCCAATCTGATTCATGAATCAAGAAAACTTACAATTAATGTCAGAGTTGGTTGTTGGCGATTCATTAACGGAACTCAATTGTGTAGGAGATCCCATGGCTTTACGGTTGGTACCAGAGGAGTACAATGGGTTTCTTTTGCGAACTTTAGTAAGAGCTGGGCCATGCAAAACCAAAATTAGAGGCCATAACTTTGAAACATAACATTAATGGTGCATACATAGCATAATAATTCACTCTTCATAATAATTACCTTTGGTGTCTTGTTTTGTTGCAGGCCGGCCTCTTTTGCGTCGCCCTAAATTTTCATTATCAACTCTATGCCGAACACATTCATTTGAAGAAGATGAAACAGCAGTTCTGTTTTCAGCTGGTGAGTTCTGCTGAGTTATCATTAGAATTGGTCAAAGCTTTCTTTCTTCTTTGCGCGATGATATGTCTCCTCATTTGTCGATTGATTCGAGCACGTTCAGCACGCTCTGTACGGTCCATTGTAAACATTAAACCTGCATACAATAAACACCAAGACAACAGTGAGAAGACACACATGCATTCTATGATCAACTTCTTTCTGCTCTACTGTTAGTATTCGTCGTAGAGTGCAACCTTGCAATCAATTAAGTGAATTTTAACGCCAGTAGATTAAGTTTGACTGGTCTCTTTGTTTTGACAGGATATACTTAATATAGGTGCTGTTTGAGAATTCATAGCATTCTCAAAGTTTGAAAGTATTATTAAGATCTGTACACTACCATACCTGAGGAGATAACACACGATATGTTTGGTAGAAGCACCAAGATCAGCAAATGCACTTACACACTGAAGAAGAAGAATGGCTGCAGAAAAATGGAAGCTAAGGACATAAGGTGATGATAAAACTATGAAGACCTAAGTAGTTTTGAAAGTTAAAAGGCAATGATCCTAAACTAAGACTTCTGAGCAATACGTATTATTCTCATAGTAAGAGCCAAAGACCATGTAGATATCTCTAAATGAAATTCAAATGGCACAACGATAATGGCAGAGGCTGTTTTCTATTTTAAAGAGAGCAGTGAGCACATCCAACTTAAACCATAGCACTAAATTGTACTTAAGCACTGACTTTCCAACTGAAATTCTGAACGGCAACATTGGCAAAAGGCAAACATATTATAATCTAACACTAAAACATAAAAGATCATGAACGAAGAGGATCACTGACCCAGTGCAGTAGTGATATTCAGACCTTGAACAGTCTGTTTAATCTTGAATTCTGAATTAGGGACAACAGGAGATGAAAAACCTGCAAATATATTAACAAATATCGGTGATATTCCTTTGTTGTGCAATGAGTGTACTTTCACACACTCACTCATAAAAGAGAGGCATTGCTGGGAAAGAAAAAAGAGAGGAATCTTAAGACGATTGAAGTTAGAGAGTACATGGCTTTGCTTTGACAGCACTTCAACTCACTCGCATACCATGCTGGCACAATTCTGAGTACTAAAGCATCTAAATTCAAATTTATCACCCAATCTTCAAAATACAATTTCCTGCAAAGTGACCCATGATCTTTTAGACGACATACATTTTTCTAGAACAACAAATATGAGGTAATAAGAAAGTGTAGGAAAACGGCCAAAATTAAGGAGCCAGTGTGGAGGTAATGGCTTGGTCTTCTTTTTGTAACACCCCGTACTTTTTGAGAATTTATGTAATTCGGGTGTTACTAATTATATTGGATATAAGACATTTACGGTATATTATTGAGAATTGTTATAATGATTTCGGAATTTTAAAAAGGAATTTTAGTTGTTTTTATAACACAAAACTAATGAACTAAACAAATCAAGTTTTGAAGTAAATATCTATTTATGAAATTACCCTTTTGCCCCTTTACTTCCAAACTAAGTAATCTACCTATATATAATCTCCTTCCACCACCAAAATCATCTTGATCATCATCATCATCATCAACTTCATCGCCGCCATTTCGCCTCCTCTATACGTTGATTTGATTTGCTCGTTTCTTCTCGTATTCAGCTCGGTTTTTGTCGAAATTTATACCATTGGATTCATCTCTTTCTCCTCTACGTAACGGTATGAATTTCTTCTCCTATTGTTCAAGCCGTGCCGATGTCGATTTTGATTAAATGACTGTTTTAAGCTTGATGTATATGATTATAATTGTTTTAATTGTCATAATATTAATCAGCATGATTGTTAGAGGATTATAGGCTGTTTTAAGGATTGAATTGAGTTGGGTGTGGGATAATTTTTGGGTTTTGCGAGGGTTTGCGTAACCCCCTGTTTTGGGTCGAATTGTTGGGGCTGTTGGTGTCGTCGTCGTTGTTGTTATTGCTGTGGTTATTGTTGTGTAAGTCGAAGAGTGATGTTGTGATCCTATATCACCGTTTTCATGGGTGGTTGTTGTTGTTGTTGGGTGTACTAGTGTTTGTCATAGTTGGACTTAGGAGTAAAGGACTCTATTTTGGCCTCAAGGCTGGCCTCGTTTTAACGTCGCCATGGCCCTATTTTTGGGTTGTCTTTGTTGTCGTTGTTTGAGGTGACTTCGTGGTGGCTAGGTGGTGGCCCGGCTGCTGTAGTTGTTGATGTTGTCGGGGCTGCTTTGGGTGTGTATAGGAGCAGGCCTTGCGTCGTCATTGTTGATGTCAAGCTTGTTGTTGTTGTTGTTGTTTATTGCTATGGTTGTTGTTCTTGGAATTGTCGAGGCTAAGAATAGAGTCATAAGCCAATGGCTCTGATTCTTCGTTTAAGGAGATTGAGTTGTTGTCAGTGTTGCTGGTGTTGTTATTGTGGCATCGCTATGGCATTTGCGTGGCATTCTTATGGCATCGTCCATGGTTGTCGAAGACTAGAGCAAAATAATTAAGTTGGGGTTGGCAAATTGGTTTTGGTTACATATTGGAGTAATTATATGTTATAGGTGTACGTAAGGACACCCTAAATTAACAAGTTGGCCAGTAATTGTAATTTGAGATTTTGGATTAATTAGTTACCTAGTTGGACGATGATTAGTGGGAAATTATAAAATTATTTATTGGGTTAAAATATGATTGCGGGATTGTCAATAGCTAAGTAATAATTTGGGTGGTTTATTTTATAATTTCGGTTTACTTTGATGTTATATAGCTCGCGATTAAAGAGGTCATGATTGACGATTTTGAGAAAGATTAGTAAGGAGAAGTACAATTAAGCTTATTTGGTAAGAACGTTAACCCCTCTTGAGCTCGAGCATGTTTTCATATATCTTTTGGTGATCCGGCTTTTCAGTTTGTATAATCTATATTGCAATTCATATATACTCTTATCGTTTCAAATATTTATAAAGTCGGATTATTGACATTCAATCAAATGAGAAGGGGCTACCCTCTGTTATGTATTCACTCTTGGTACTTGTCTTTGTTTGATATTTGGCCTTGGCCTGAATTGTTACATGAGATGGATTCTATGAATGAAATAATGTATCTAAGACGGATATAATGGGTATGTTGAATAATGTTACATCACAATCTGCTAGAGCAGGCGTGACCAATGTTGTCCGTCGGGGAGATACTAAAACACCTCTGATCAAGGTGGACTTATAGGCTGGGTTAGCTACCAGTCGCCTATTAGACTTCCTCCTAGAAGGGTTACATCCTACTGGCTCTCTAGTGAGGGGTGTGCACACTCGGTTCTATAGGGAGGTTGAGGGGAGCTGTAGTAGCGTGTTGGGGTAGGACCCAATCACGAAACCGGACTTATAATTGTTGATATATATATTGAACTGATTGAATCTCAGCCTTGAGCTTTTGTTGTAATTCTGTACTTGGCTTTCTTTGACTAAGCGTTGCTTGATTAGCTACGCGCCATGAAGGCGCGTATCTTCTTTTCCTTATTGTTCTGCATGCTTTTTGAGTTCTTACTCAGCCTTTGCTGACGTTCTATGTTTGGGTTTGTCCCTACCCTATTTTGGGGCCTGTATCATTCTCTATGATGCAGTTGGCAGGTCTACTTGAAGTGAATTGTTGCATGGACGTTTGTGCATATCATGGGGCTAGCTTGGAATATATGATACTACGGTTGAGTCACTTTAATCAATTGTACATGTCATTTCAGTTGGAATTAGGTTTTGTAAACTTGACTTCTGTCTTCCGCTGTCAACTCGTTATCATTTATGTAAATAAGTTGGTTTAAATTTTATCAGGTTTTGAGCCTTGCAGTTGACTCAGTAATCAATTGCGGCATAACAATCCTAGGTTTTTGTATAATTAGACCTGGTCAAAAATTTAGGGTTGTTACACTTTTTACCTTTAAACTCCATTTATAAATTGTTGTAGTAAAAAAAACAGTACCTCTCAATAAATTTAATTTTCCAAAAGAGGGAGATTCTTTATGCTTACAGCTTTCTCGTGTTGTGAAGGCACGAAAAAGAGAGTTAATATGGCTTTAGGCCAATATTGTTGCAAAAGCTGTCGTTGTAGGAGCATTTTTTATGTAGCCAATGGAATATGATAATAAAAGTCTAATAATAATAATATATTATATAGCCAATGCAAACACGTTCATCATATATTCATATTACACCAAATATATAAATGTAATACTATTTATATAACGCTAATTGTAATTGAATTACATATTCGTAGTAATGGGCAAAACTGCTACTGTTCTGCCTTTCTAATTTCCTCTAGCTCCGCACGCAGCCTTTTGTTTTCGACACATACTTCATCCAAAGCTCGCTTCAAGGTTTTGCACATCATCTCTTCATGCACTTTTGCAATATGTGCTAATCTTCTTTCCTTACGTTCTTTACGGCAAGCTTCTAAATTATAGTCAAGTACCTCAAAAAAGTGAAATTCTTTGAGTTTTTCTATAGCAAAAATGGCTTCCGTTTGCGTAGCAAACTTTAAATCTTTCCTAATTTTGCCCTTTATTTTTATACTCGAACCATCCTTTTGGGGTGTTATCCTTATAAATGTAGTATAACATCCGGTGCTCTTATGGTAGTGTTGTTGGTACAAAGGTTCCGGTAAGTTCAAACTTGCCAAGATAGCACATAACAAAGTCGTAAAGCATATGGGGATTTCTTTTCGCTCTTCGTCCATGGTCTACAATCACAATGCAAATAAATAGTGAAGTTAGAGTAATTTTATGTCGCAGGTACAATGATATTGCTAATAATAGACAATTCTTAGCATGATAGGAAAGTGATAAATTTTGTGGCCGATTTTCACAGTTGCTCATCAGAAGAGTCGCTATATTTGTGACCTCTATTACAGAACAAACATTATCTAACATGTCCTATGAACAAACAAAATATCAAAAGAGCTCTATGAATTCTGCTTGAACGAAGGATATGCTAAAAGAAACCTAATTGCAAAGTGGAAGAAGGTACGTTAAACTCATGTCCAGCTCAAATGACACATGAAAATAGATCAGCTGAAATGACGGTGTCATAAGTGCGACAATATAATGGCGATTTCACATGACCAGTAGCACAGTTTGATGTGCACTTAAATCTCTACCTGTGAGGCCTAAGACCGATTCAGTCTGACTTTTTATTTACTGAAACACCTATGACAAGGCTTCTAACCTCTCTAAAGTAATGTTGCAGCAAAGGGTAAAGCCAGTAATCAACAAATTTGTAATACGGAAAACAATGTTACTCAATCATCAAGGAAACTCATCACAGGCTAAAATGTACGGGTGAACGGGTGTTCTTACTCGACAACATTAGACCCCAGAATTTCCCAATCACATTATTATTAGATCAAGATTATGCTAGGACAAAAATCCATACAGCTCTACGATAAGTCGATAACAGTCAAGGCACAAAAATAAACCACCTATATTACATGACATGAACGTATTGCATACTGTTAGATGGAAGAGTACTTTGCTCATAAAACGATTCAGGGATTCATCTTTAAATCTATTACAGCCCATATAAAAGCTCTGGCGCTTTAACACAATCCATTAATACTAATAAAACAATCCAAGAGTGAAACAAAGACCACATAAAACGCAGACTTGTTAACGATTTTGGCAGGGACGATTACCTTGGCTGAATTTAAACAATATTCAAAATTCATCAAGCAACTGTTATTCTTTCTGTAAACAAAGAACTTATTTTTATGTGATTGAATCAAATCAAGAACATCATAACATCAAAGCAGAACCAAATTTGAGTTGGAAATCAAACAACACTGTTCTATTAAAATTACCTTAATGAACTTCACCCAACTCCAGCTTTCTTCAAAGGCTTTCGTAGATACCTGGAGAACACACTTTAACAATGATTTGAACCCATTGGCCAAATTAAACATACTTGTTAACCCAAAAATTCAAGCAACAACCTTGATTTTGGACAACTAAAAACCAACAACAACACTACTCACCTCCAACAAAGAAGCGCAAAACCTTTATAAACAGCATCATGGCGGCCCTCCGACTCCATAACCGTCGTCTTCAAGGTTCTAATTAAGATTTGGGAAGTTGGAACAAAACGAAGAAGCAGTTGGAGCTGGAAGTCGCAGAGCCGAAACAGACCAAACAGTTGAAGCGGTGTTGCGCGAAAATAATTACTTCACTTCAGACAAAATTAATTTGGATAGGACCCACATAGATATTTAGTATTGTGGACATAGCAGTACTTCTTGTGGGCCAAAGAGTTTTCTTCCTTTACACTGTATGGGGCGAGCCGTTTGCAGCTCTTTTTAACAGCCCATAGGAAAACGTGGACAAAATATTTGAGGACGATTTGTGGGGCGACAACTAAATGATGACTTGGCTTTTTTTGTTGTACACCTAGACATTTTTCTTAGTAGTCTGCCACCTAGGCGCAAATGGTAGACAATTAATAGATAAGTATAGATACTCCGTATAAACGTTTTCATGTTTTTTGAATTCAGGAACCCAATCAACTCCGTTACTCATTTTTGTTAACTTCACATTATTTTTTTCGTCTCCTTTTCTTCTTTTACACTGCATCTAATCTAACTGTTCTCTCTCTCCTCTTTCCTCCACCAAGACCTTCACTCTCCACCGCCACAAGCCCACAACCACCAAAGTTCAGACAAAGATGCCTGAAAACCAATCACCCCTACTTCCCAACAAATCATTAACCCTTAATATTTGTACTGCAGAAATTCAATCTTTGTTGAACGTGAGTTCTTCGAAGGACAGTTGCTCGGCTTGCCTCGGAAAGTACCTGCACAAAAGGGAGCCCGGTTTTCACCAGGCGTCGCCCCTCCGACGATCAAGTCAGTGAGGGGTCTCGGAAGAGGGTGGCAAATAAGACAAAGAGAGCCTTTATTGCACAAATAAAGAGAATAATCAGAGAATAGAATGTCAGAATTTTGGGAATGTGTGTGTAAGAACCTGATTTTGATGGGTCATAAAGGGGGTATTTATAACGATAGAGGGGGACCTAGGAATAATCCTAGGTTTCCCCACTCCATCTTGACCCTTTATTCCCCTTCCATCCAAAGGCCGTCCTTGAAAGAGGCTTTTTGCATAACATGGGCTTTACTAAGGTTTACTTTACTAAGGGCTATGGCCCAACCACAAAGTGGTACTAACAAAGCCCCTCGGATCTTGGTCGCGCCCCTCGCTGTCAGCAAGGTCGGACTCATCGGGGGTGACCAGGGTACGACCCCTGGCCGCCCTTTATCAAGGTGTACTTTGTAGCCCTTGGTAAAGCCATGTCATGCAGTCGTGCCCCTTCGAGGCGTTGTCTTCTTCTCTGATATTGCGTCCTTTTCCGAGGGAGTGACGACTCGAACAGAGAACATATTCGAAAATTTCACCCTTTTCGAGTCGTTTGTCCCTCGCCTAGGAGAGCTCGAAAATTTCACCTTTTCCGAAGGAGTGATGACTCGAACCAAGAACTTGTTCGAAAATTTCACCCTTTCCGAGGGAGTGATGACTCGAACCAAGAACTTGTTCGAAAATTTCACCCTTTTCGAGTCCTCGATCCCTCGCCTGGGAGAGCTCGAAAATTTCACCCTTTCCGAGGGAGTGATGACTCGAACGAAGAACTTGTTCGAAAATTTCACCCTTTTCGAGTCCTCGATCCCTCGCCTGGGAGAGCTCGAAAATTTCACCCTTTCCGAGGGAGTGATGACTCGAACCAAGAACTTGTTCGAAAATTTCACCCTTTTCGAGTCCTCGATCCCTCGCCTGGGAGAGCTCGAAAATTTCACCCTTTCCGAGGGAGTGATGACTCGAACGAAGAACTTGTTCGAAAATTTCACCCTTTTCGAGTCCTCGATCCCTCGCCTGGGAGAGCTCGAAAATTTCACCCTTTCCGAGGGAGTGATGACTCGAACGAAGAACTTGTTCGAAAATTTCACCCTTTTCGAGTCCTCGATCCCTCGCCTGGGAGAGCTCGAAAATTTCACCCTTTCCGAGGGAGTGATGACTCGAACGAATAACTTGTTCGAAAATTTCACCCTTTTCAGGTCCTCGATCCCTCGCCTGGGAGAGCTCGAAAATTTCACCCTTTCCGAGGGAGTGATTACTCGAACGAAGAACTTGTTCGAAAATTTCACCCTTTTCGAGTCCTCGATCCCTCGCCTGGGAGAGCTCGAAAATTTCACCCTTTCCGAGGGAGTGATGACTCGAACGAAGAACTTGTTCGAAAATTTCACCCTTTTCGAGTCCTCGATCCCTCGCCTGGGAGAGCTCGAAAATTTCACCCTTTCCGAGGGAGTGATGACTCGAACGAAGAACTTGTTCGAAAATTTCACCCTTTTCGAGTCCTCGATCCCTCTCCTGGGAGAGCTCGAAAATTTCACCCTTTCCGAGGGGAAGGGTTCTTCGCGTCGCCCCGAGCCCCTGGCTCGGTGTTAGCAATTTATAATTCCCGAAAATATTATTTGCACGTTAATTTCGAATTATCGAAATTTTGAGTTTCGAAAATTTCAAAATTTAAATATTGCAATTATTATTCTCGGGAGTTGGCGGAAATTTGAACAGTTTCCTATGCCAACCGTCCCATGATTCCCGCAAAAGTAACCTCGGGAACACGCGACAACTTTTCGTCTCCTGTGCCGTAATGATGACTGACGGCCGTTGGGAAGTTGTGTAAAAACATGTGCTTTTACCAATTTGCCCCTGACTTCACCCCCCTATAAATAGAAGAGTTTCACCCCAAATCATTTTCATTTTCACTTTCAATCATAATCACCTTCATTTCCAAAGTTTTTCTTCGTAAATCATCAAAGCTCCGAGCTGCACCCGAGCCCGTTCCGAGCCGATTTCCGAGTCGAAGATCCTTCCTTTCCGGTGACTTTTTCCCTCGATTCTCTTCGGCTTTCCTTCGGCTTTCTCACTTCTTCTTTTCCGACTATTATCTCCGGTAAGCTCATCTTTTCCGTTTCGTTTTTGCGCTTTTTCCGTTTGTTTTTAATGTTGCCGTTGTCGTTTTACTTGTCCGGTGACGGTCTCGGGTTGTCGGTCCCGCTCCGGCGGCAAAAAGATGCCAGCCGAGCGCTCTGGGATTGGGGACCCAGATAACACCCGACAAACCCGCTCGGTTTCGAGGTCGGCGATGAGAAGCGGTCCACCCTTCGTGCCGACACGCTTCTCTCGCATCGATCCTTCGATTTTTCGACTTTTGTCGATCCGTCGAGTGTTGGGTGTTGCAGATCCGTCATCGAGATAGCGAGAGGTAACGGCTTGCACACAGCGAGTCCATAACTATCTTCTCTTTTTCTCAGATGGCGCGTATCAAACAGACTGTTCGGGTGCAGCCGGGGGGTATGAACGACCCGAGGAGGGCTCGAGGTGCCTATATGCCTAACTCGGTCGTTTATCCCTCGCAGGAACCCCCCGAAGTCATGCCTCCTCGACAAGCTGTCCGAGTCACCAACAACACCTTTACTAAAGCAACAATCGACCCGGTCTGGCGTGCGACGCAAACACCCGAGGTCGTTAAGGCTTTCTGCGAGGCCCATCATATTGAGGACCCGCTCGTACTGGTCGTGCCAGACGAGGGGTCAGTCTGCTCCGAGCCTCCGAGGAACTGCCTTGGTGTATACGCACAGGCCTTCGCCTACGGGTTCCGAGTGCCCCTCAATCGGTTTTTGGAAGATGTATATAACCACTATAACGTCTGCCCTTCGGAGCTCACCATTAACGCACACATTACCCTTTCGGGTTTTGTGATGACCTCTCAGTGTGCCCGCATTCCACTTTCTCTCAACCTTTTCCGATCCCTTCACAATATCTCCAACGACCAATGGGGATTCAAGAACTTTGTCGTTCGCGGCGCAACCAACACTTATAGCATAGTAACCCATCCTCCGAAGCCCCAGAAGGGACCGGAGTGGAAGAGGAGATTTTACTGGCTTACCACTGCTGACGGTTCGCCTCTCAGCGACAAAATTGGAGCGCCCCTTCGGTCATCGGGCTCCAAGGACGTGAACAACTCACTCCCTCGGCTTAGCGAGGCGGAGGAGAGTTGTGCCGAATACTTCTATCAGAAACTGAATCCCGAGCTCGAGGACCTCACCTGGGTCCCACACGAGGAGATGCTGAATAAGTATTTCTGGCTCGCGTATTCGGGCTTAATCTTTACTGACAATGAGGAGGAAGAGAGTAGGTCTCGTGTTGCGTTCGTCTTGCTTTTCGCGTTGTCTCTTCGAATTACTAACCATTTTTGTTTTTCGCAGACCGTATCAGCGACTCGGTGTCGAGGAAGTTTCATCGTTGGCATAAGGACATGCCGAATCTCAACCGTCTAATGGCTCAGAGAGCCCGAAGGCAGAGTGGTCGGAGTCAGCGAGAAGCGGCTCAGGAACAAGCTGTTCAGCCTCCTCCTAGTGGTGAGCGGGTCCGATCGACTGGGAATCGCTCAGCTGATGAGCGAGCGACTCAGTCGCCTCGTCCTCCGCCATCCAGCTCGGCTCCTCCTCGGACTCCACAGGGGACCCCGTCTCGCACCTCCTCGGAGCAGCCTTTACAAGCGACTCCTGTTCGCATGCACGCACCGGTCGGAACCAGTGCTAGAACTGTTCCGAGGCAGAGGACCTCGGGCATCGTCTTTCAAGAGCCTACTTCGGCTGGCTTCCAGGCGGTTTCTCTCTCGTCTTCCGAAGGCGAGGAGGCTGAGGTAACTTCTTCGCTTTTGATGCTTTACCCTTGTACATTTTAGTGATAACTCTTAATTTGATGTTCTCCCTTCAGGCTCGACGCCAAGAGAATAGGCCTCTCGACGAGGGCGAGACATCGTCTCCAAAGAGGCAGGACGTTGGCGGTTCGGCTGCTCAGACACGTAAGATTTTGGAAGAATTTGAACAACTGGTAATAGAATCCGCAAGGGATCTTTCTAACTCTGGATTGCTTGCTGATGCAGTGGCTCAGCTCGAGGCGATGACAGCGCCTCTTCTGCCTGACATGTCGAGGGTCGCAGCGGTGGTTCACGACACGGCTCAAAACTTTCCTTTCTGCCCTGGCTGGGCTCGACGGGCGGTCTCGCAGATGATGCAGGTATCCTTTAGTCTCGTTCGGCTTGTTCCTTTCTCTTTTTACCTGTTTCATTTTCTAACTTCTTTTTTCCTTAGGCGACTGTCCTCATGTGCCAAGGTGAGCTGCATCTCGCCCAGCAGGCCGAAGGAGGGTCTTGGAAGAAGAAGTGCCTCGCTGCCGAGGCCAAGCTGAAGGAGATCGAGGCAGCTAAGGATGAGCTCGAGCAGTCGCTGGTCGAGGCCAAGAAGAATGTGGCCGACTGCCACAAGCAGAACGAGGAAGCTGTCGCTGCGATGTCTGCGGCCGATGCCAAGGCTAGCTCGCTCGCGGCCGAGGTCGAGAGGGCGAAGGCCGATGCGGACCAGCTAAGCCTTAAGCTGGTCAACGCATCCAGCCATGCCTCTCTCTGGGCGAGGCGGGCCTGCTCGGCCGTTTCGACCTTCCTGTCTTCCAAAGGCTACAATTATCTTAGCAATTCGGACAAGGCAGCTGCGAAGTAGGAGGGGATCGAGCTGGGCCTGCAGCTGGGTTGGTCGGCATTGGTGAAGATTGTCCAGGGCAGGGAGGACTTCGAGCTTGATCGGAAGGAGTTCGAGGACTTCTACCGCTCGGAGCTCGACAAGCATAATGAAGCCGAGGCGGGTGCATCCCCTGAGGAAGGCGAGCTCAACGAGAAGGACATCGAGGCCCTCGAAGCAGCTGCAGCGGCCGAGGAGGCAAATGCGAAGAAAGAGCTGTTCGAGCTGCCTGAGGCCTTCGACTTCACCACTCCTGCCGAGGAACCTGCCACCAACACCAACACTTAGTATTTTCAATTACAATTGGGCTGCTTAGCCTTGTACTCGTACAATTTTATTTCCTGTTTGTTTGTTGCCCTCTCGAGGGTTTTCAATTTGACAATTTGGCTCGGAACCGCCCATTTTCAAGGGTGTTTGGTTCCGAGACCCTTATTTAATCACTGCGATTCACACAACTCGTGCCTTGTTTTAATTTTATCTGGTCATCCATGGGTGGTCTCGCCCTCGAGGCGAATGCCTCTTCGGGGTTAAGTGCTCGTTGCCTTAACCGCGAAGACATTCGACTCCTCGCATGGATGACGTATTTTTCGGCTAAGTTGCCTTGTTCGTTTGTCCCGCTTCTGCGCGAGAAGCGAGCGCATGCACTCGGTCGAAGCCTTTTGGTTTTCGGCCTTCGAGGGGAGGCTTCGCACAAGCCTCCTTACCCGAGTTGAAGTTTAAGGTGCTACGGGATCTCATCCTTCGTAGCCGAATGTGTTCTTAGCTGAACTTTATTCGACGCGAGCCCTAGTTGGGAAAGCGTGTCGCTACCAAGGTGGGACAACTTCAACCCGCTCCGAGCGATTGTTGTATCCAACAATGCCTTCGACCTTGGTAGGGCAATTTATAAACTCTTGTCTTCGACAAAAAATGCCTTCGAGCGACTTCTCGCATGGGTAGTTGCACTCGGCTCACCTCTTCCGATGGGCTACAATGCATGCATTTCGAGTGTACTCCCATGCGAGCGATTGCGCCCTTGTCTCGCGTTTTTAACGCCCTTCCGAGTGTGTTCCCTTTTGGGAACTGCACTCGGTTTTCCTTGTATTCCGTCGAAACAATCGACTTGTTTCTGATGTTGAGTTGTCGACTCCTCGTCGACTCGCGAAGCGGGGGTTGGGGTTTTTGACACTTAGTTTCTGACTAACCCTGTGGCGCTCGGCCTTTCATTGATTGATACTTAAAACAAATACAACACTTGGCCCTCGGCCTACTGATAAACAAAAATATATGAAAATGCTTCGCAACATGCGAGCCTTAACTTAGGATAATGACACGACACTAAGGATAGTACTTTTTGAGGTTGTAGAGGTTCCAGGGCCTCTTCACCATCTCTCCTTCTAGGGTGCTTAGTCGAAAGGTGCCTTCTTTGACTTGTTCAACCACCAGGTATGGTCCTTCCCACTTGTCCTTCAATTTTCCTCCTGAAAGCTTCTTGCCTGTTGCCTTCGCATTCCGAAGGACCATGTCTCCAACTTCCACCTTCCTCGGTCGAACCATGCGGTTGAATGCTTTAGCCATCTGCTGCTTCTGCCTTTCGGCTTTCATGAGTGCATTCCCTCGGCACTCGGGGAGAAGGTCGAGCGCGGCTCGCAGCTCAACTTCATTCTCCTCGGGCTCGTAGGTACTTATGCGAACAGATTTGGCCTCGCATTCAATCGGCAATACAGCATCCGAACCATATACTAGCTGGAAAGGGGTTTCGCCTGTGGCTCGCTTCGTAGTGGTGCGAAGCGCCCATAGGACACCAGGTAGCTCCTCGACCCATTTCCCTTTCGCTCCTTCAACCATGATTCGCAACCCATGTAAGATTATCTTGTTGGAGGACTCAGCTTGCCCGTTCGCCTGCGGGTATGCGACCGAGGTGTAGCAGGTTTGGATGTCATATCCTGCACAATACTCTTTGAAATCATCACTGTCGAACTGGGTTCCGTTATCAAATGTGAACATCCGAGGGACCCCGAACTTGGTGATGATGTTCCTCCAGACGAAGTTGATCACATCTCGGTCAGTGATCCTTTCCAATGGTTCGGCCTCGACCCACTTGGTGAAGTAGTCGACGGCCACAATGATAAACTTCTTCCGAGAGAAACACTTTGGGAAGGGTCCAAGGATGTCCAAGCCCCATCTTGCGAATGGCAGAGGTATCGAAATTGGCTTGAGCTGGGTGGGAGGCCTCTTGCTGATCGGCCCGAACCGTTGGCATTTGTGGCAATGCTTGATAAGTTCGGCCGCATCAGTCTGCATAGTTGGCCAGAAGAATCCGGCTCGCAACGCCTTCGAAGCCGTTGCTCGAGCCCCTATGTGGCCCCCACACTCTCCAAAGTGGATTTCCTTTAAGAGGTACTTCCCCTCGATCGGATCGACACATTTTAGGTATGGGTGGACATACCCCTTCTTGTACAGCTCGCCACCGACCAGTGTGAACCACTCGGCCCTCCTCTCTACTTTTTTTGCCTCCTTCGGATCGCTCGGAAGTTCTCCGTCCTTCAGGTAGGCCAGCAGCGGTTTCATCCACTCGGGACTCCGATCGAGAACCAGCACAGTAGCGGTCCGATCAATGCTTCTAAACGGCAACAGCTCCCACTTAATAACCCTTGGTCGGTCGCTGAGCGAAGAGCTGGCCAGTCGAGCCAACGCATCCGCTTGTTGATTCTCCGACCGAGGGATCTGCTCGATTTCGAAGCGTTCGAGCTTCTTAGTGAGCCCTCGGACTTTGTCCCTGTATTCAGCCATGTGGTCCTTCGCTTCAAACTTGTCATTTAGCTGGTTCACCACTATAGCTGAATCGGAGAATGCCTTCACATCAGTAGCCCCTGCCGCCAGGCACATCTGTATTCCCGCCACGAGGGCCTCATACTCTGCCTCGTTGTTGGTCGCCTCGAAGCCGAAGCGGAGTGTGTATTCCGACCTCTCCCCACCGGGGAGTATAACGATCATACCGGCTCCGCTTCCAGCTGAATTCGACGAGCCATCCACATACAGTGTCCATTGCTCTTTCATCGGCCCCTCTGGCTCGTTGAAGGCTGCTTCGACCACGAAATCGGACAATGCCTGCCCTGCGAGGCGGCGCCTCGGCTCATACTCGATGCCATGGCTCTTTAGCTCGCATGCCCATCGAGGCAACCTTCCATTCCCATCAAGGTGGTTCAATATCTTCTCCAGTGGATAGTTCGTTCGGACAATAACTTTGTGGCTCTGAAAATAAGGTCGGAGGCGTCGGCTCGTTACGAGCAAGGCCAGAGCGAGCTTCTCGAGCGGAGGGTATCGCAGCTCGGCCCCCGCGAGGGCATGACTCACATAATAAACTGGGCTCTGGACCTTCTCGCGTTCCACAACCAACACGGCTCCGACCGCTTGATCATTCGCTGACAGATACATGTACAAATCCTCCTTCTCTCGAGGCACAGATATCTTAGGGATGTTGACAAGGTACTGCTTCAGCTCCTGAAATGACTTCTCGGCCTGCTCATCCCATTCGAAATTCTTCTTCTTTTTGAGAGCGGCGAAGAACAGGAGGCATCGGTCGGCCGACTTCGCAATGAAGCGTCCGAGGGCTGCTACGCAACCCGTTAACCGTTGCACATCCTTTAAGTTCTTTGGAGAAGGCATATCCACAATAGCCTTAATTTTCTCAGGGTTCGCATCGATGCCTCTCTGGCTCACGAGGAACCCGAGACACTTCCCTGTCGTTACCCCGAAGGCACACTTCTTCGGGTTCAGCTTCATCCCGTACTTCCTCAACGTCTCAAACGTCTCTCGCAGATCCTTGCAGTGATCGCCGGTTCGGACACTCTTCACAATCAAGTCGTCAACATATGCTTCCATGTTCCTACCAATCTGTTCCTTGAACAATTGGTTCACCAACCTTTGGAACGTGGCTCCAGCATTCTTTAGTCCGAACGGCATCACTCGGTACATATACACCCCGAGCGGTGTGATAAACGCAGTTTTGGCTCAGTCCTCCTCTGCCATCGGGACCTGATGGTATCCCGCATATGCATCCATGAAGCTCAAGAGTTCATGCCCCGAAGTAGAGTCGACCAACTGATCCATCCGAGGCAGCGGCTGACCATCCTTCGGGCAAGCCTTGTTCAGATTCGTGAAGTCGACGCACATTCTCCACGACCCGTTCGGCTTCTTCACCAACACCACGTTGGAGAGCCAAACCGGGTATGTGCATTTCTCGATATAACGAGCCCCGAGTAGTCGGTCGACTTCTTCCTTGATTGCATTCGCTCGCTCCGAGCCGCAATGCCTCTGCTTCTGGTGGACGGGCTTCTTCGATGGATCAGCGTTCAACTTGTGAGTGATGACCGAGGGGTCGAGCCCTGGCATCTCCTCCACAGCGAATGCGAACACATCCTTAAACTCTCTCGGCAGGGACACGAGAGGGGCCTTGACTTCCGGTTCGAGAGCCTTGCCCACTCGAATCGTTCGGTCGGCTCTTTCCTCTTCCAGTGCCACGTCCTCCGTCTCTTCAAAGGGTTGGGTGGGTCCTTCGAGGCCATGCCTCGCATCAATAGTTTCAACACAAAAATTTTCAGCCGCGGCCTTCGCCGGGCTCTCTTCTTTCTTTCTCTTCTTGGTGGGGGGTTCGCTCTCCTCGAGCGCTTCACTAGGGTTTACCATGGGAGGCCTGAGTCCAGCGTGATAGCACTCACGAGCGACCTTTTGGTCAGCTCGGACAATAGCGGCTCGGCCATCATCTGTGACGTACAACATCAACAGACCCAATGGAAAAACTAACCCCGCAATATCATTCAATAGGGGCCTCCCCACCACAATGTTGTAGGCGCATGGTATGTCAATGATGACGAGTTCAACATGGGCTCGCCTCATGTCAGCTCCTTCGCCAATAGCTCCTGGGAGGCGAATTGTCCCCATCGGGTAGATGGTTTGCCCTCCGAAGGCAACTATTGGCTCGCGAAGGGGCGTGATGTCCTTCGCCGTGTACTTCAACTTTCGGAGACACTCAAAAGTCATGATGTCTACCGACGAGCCCGTGTCCACCAAGGACCTTTTCACTTGCTTGTTCGCCACCTGCATGGTGATTACCACCGGATCATCATGAGGTGACCGAACGTTCTTCACATCTGATTGCTTAACTGTCATGGTTGGGATTTTGATTTCGGGAAGCACCGTCGCGACCGAGTTGACGAAGAGCCTCCAATTGGTCTTTCGACCCCGGCGGCTCAGTCCTCCGCTAGTGAAGCCTCCCGAGATTGTATTGATAACGCCAGGGCTCCGAGCCCTGGCTCCACTTCCTGCCTGGCCGCCACCGCGAGCGCCTCTTTGATTGTTCTGCTTGTATCGATCCCTTTGGCCCCTCAGGCGCTTCAGGTATCGGTTAAGCAGTCCATTGTCAGCTAGTCGGTCGAGCGCCTCCTCAAGGTCTTTGCAGCTGGCTGTGGCATGACCATTCTCCATGTGATACTCACAAAATGCTCCCATATTTCTCCGATCGTCCTGTGTCATGGGTCGAGGAGCCCTTAATTGGTCCGACTCCTTGATCGCCATGAACACAATCCTGAGCGAAGTGTTGAACCGATATGGTTTCTTGTTATGCACTGGGGGTCCGAGTCGATCCTGGGGTCGGACCCGAGAGGCTGAGGGCTCGCCATATCCCGACCGGTTCACAAGGGCAGCATTGATGTGAGCGGCCGCTCGCTTGTATGCTTGCTCGAGCGTCTTGGCCTCTCGCTTTACCAGGTCATACTTGCAATTTCCCTCGTTCATGCCGTGCACCAGTGCGCTTACACCCATCTCATCAGTTAGGTTGGCAATGTGCGTAGCGGTCGAGCGGAATCTTTGGATATAATCATCGAGGGACTCCTTGTCTCCCTGCTTTACCGCCGTCAAATGGATCGGCGTCTTCTTCCTCGTCTTACTGGTCACGAAGTGGCCAGTAAACTTCTTCTTCAACCCGGACCACGAACAGACGCTACCCGGTGGCAACTTATCGAACCACCGTTGCGCAATCCCAGTCAGCGTGGTCGGGAACAGCCGGCAAATAGTCGCCTCATCCCCAGTCATATAACCAATGTTGTGCATATACGAAGAAATATGGTCGAACGGGTCCTCGACCCCGTTGTACTCGGTCATCTTGGGCTTCTTAACCCCAGGCACCCTCTCGACCTCTAATATCCACCTTGCGAAGGGTGAATCAGCAGTGAACGTTCTCTTGGTTCGATGCGACCTGTGGGAGTGGTGCTTCGAACTGGCCTCGCTTTCCGAAGCAGACTCCGACTCATCACTCGAACTATCCGAGTCGATTTGTCGGGTCGCGCTTCTAGAAGGCTTGGACGCATGTGACCTCCTGCGAGGCGAGTGCGACCTCCTGGCACTTCCTCGGGGCCGCTCTTCGTGGGTCTTTGCTCGCCCTCGGGGGACCTCCTCTTCGACCAAGATCCCTTTGCCTTTGTCTCTGGCACCGCCCTCCTGGTGCTTCCTCCGCGAGGCCTGGGTCGCCTCTATCTCCTCTCTTCTTCGCTTAAGGGTGTTTATGGTATCTCTCAACTCTGTTCTGGGGGGATGATTGTCATAGATCGCTTTGATCTTCTGGACGGCCGCCGCCGTTCGCTGGGAAGGCGTCTTTCGAGGCCCGCGCTTGTGCTTGCTCGATGCGGGTATCGCCTCGACAGCAGGCGTCACAACCTGAGCAGCCATTCGCTTCTCCAGCTCAGCCATGCGCTCGCTCATTTGGTTCTGCCTCTCGGCCTGCTCCATCAGCTTGGCTCGGGCATCGAGGAGCTCCTTCATCATAGCGATCTCTTGGGGGCGTGCCCTGCTTTCCATCACTTCTTCCTCGTACTCCTCGTCGTACGCCTCTACGTTCTTCTCGGGTAGCGGCTGTGCTCCCCCTCGGGGCGCTGACCGCTCATCCTCGAGCGCCCTTGACGTGCCCTCGCCGGGGGCGCCAAGACGCGAGGGATTAGGGTCAGCGAGTCCCTGGACAGGAGTCTCGCTCGCCACAGCACCTCTCGATCTTGCGGGTCGGCCTCTCGGTGCCATCTCTTCTCGATTCACTCCCGGCTCGGGTACTCTCGAACGGCTAGTCTTGCGAACTGTCCCCACAGACGGCGCCACTTGTTGAACGTGAGTTCTTCGAAGGACAGTTGCTCGGCTTGCCTCGGGAAGTACCTGCACAAAAGGGAGCCCGGTTTCACCAGGCGTCGCCCCTCCGACGATCAAGTCAGTGAGGGGTCTCGGAAAAGGGTGGCAAATAAGACAAAGAGAGCCTTTATTGCACAAATCAAGAGAATAATCAGAGAATAGAATGTTAGAATTTTGGGAATGTGTGTGTAAGAACCTGATTTTGATGGGTCATAAATGGGGTATTTATAATGATAGAGAGGGACCTAGGAATAATCCTAGGTTTCCCCACTCCATGTTGACCCTTTATTCCCCTTCCATCCAAAGGCTGTCCTTGAAAGAGGCTTTTTGCATGAAATGGGCTTTACTAAGGTTTACTTTACTAAGGGCTATGGCCCAACCACAAAGTGGTACTAACAATCTTTTAGATCAAATTTTCCTATAAATCAACCGCAACCCAGTAACAATAAGTAAACAAAATTACTCAATCAATTTTCACAAAGAAATTGAAATTGAAAATGAGATTGAGAATGTATAAGAGGATGAGTTTTGAAGAGGGAAATCATCACAACGTCCTCATCATCATTGTCCCTCCATCAAAAATCAATAATTGAAGGGCGAAATCGGTGTACGAAAAGAAGAGGCCGAGGAGATGTCGGTTGGTCAATCAATTTGAAATTGATTTAATTTGTACCAGGAAAAGGGAGAGTGATTGACAAAAATGGTTTTTGATATTGTGGTGAGCATGTTTTAGTGGTGAAGTCTGGAGGTGAACGAATAGTAAGAATTACAGGGGTAAGTTAAAAGGGAAAAAGAGAAGTTGACAGAAAAGCTAAAGGAAAGGGTTTGAGGTCCTTAACAGACCGAGAAAACGTTGGAGGTCCTGTTTTCAAAAGAAATGAAAACGTTGGACCCCAACTTGATGGTTAACTCCCGTATAAACTTGGCTTTTATCGTTTTACAGGAGGAACAGGAAAGCATGCACATATGGGATATGATAACGGCGGCTAATGTGAGGGGATCAAAAATAGGCTTATGGATGATTGATTTCTTTCAACGAGAGCCTAAAAAATTAGGCCCATATATATGTATGCTTTTAAGATTAATTTGTAATTTCAAATGTTATTAGTGGTTATTTTGAAAAGGCATTTTGACTCATCTCTTATTCGAATATGCGCATGTAAAGGTCACGTACGGTTCCTAAAATAGTGGTTTCATGGTTGATAAATTAAATAAGGGCCATTAACCTTTCAATTAAGCGGTCCAACTATGTTCGAACTAATGTTTTTATCATACGCAATTGTTAATTTAGTCCTAAACGATTATTAATAACATCACTATCAGTTTGTTGAGTCTCAAACATCTGTTTTATAATGGGTTTGTACACATCGTATGAACGACAACCCGTGCATCAATAAACTAATATATACTAATAGGCAAACTTTTGGACAATTCTTAGGTCATTCACATCACCGGTGATGTCACTGCCGAAGTCAACGCCACCTCTTCACCTGTTACATAGCAATTCTGAAAAAATGATGCTATGAAGGCTTGAACCTGTGACCTCAGCTTTATATTGAGGCACTTCAACCAATAAGGCAATTGATATTTTGTTGATTCTTTTATTAGCCAAATATTATATAAAGGACATTAATTTCTAATATTTCGTCCAAATTAAATAACAAAGATTTCGCTCAATAATTATACTACCATATATTCTACACTAAGTTATTTGGAAATAAAGCTTGATCATTTCTTCAATTTTGACCGAAATTTCACTATATATAGTAAGCATATATTCTATTAATACCAAATTAGAGAATGATCATTTCTAATGTGGAACAAGGAGTTAGAGATTATGTTACGTTTATGTTGGAAGTAGTTGTACATGATTGTTATGCAAAACGGTGGGTGTAATCAAACTAATACATACGTGCATTAAACAAAGAATATAGGCGGGGAGTTAAGCAGAATGTTAAGACCCTAACAACGAGCTCCGCGGGTGATAGCAACAAAAATATTCCGCGGGTGAGTTAGCTAGGACCATTATATGTTAGCTAATTTTAAAATAATACGGACTATACTGCATAACTGCACGTACAAAATCTGTAAAGTAAGAAAATGCTTAATTGCTAAACTTTGAAAGATAAAAAACATAATGTTAACTTCATACTCTGTCCTTCCCACTTCATCAAACACCCGTGGGTATATGTAGTGGAATAAGAAACTATGTGAATAATATTGTCTAATATGTGCATATATAGCAAATTCACCGAGTTTGATCAATTGACATGTTTTGGTCCTATCGAATACGGAGTATATAATAATTCGTAAAACTAAACCTAAAACTAACAAGCATATACTCCATCGGACCGGAAGGAGTAGAGTTTAGCTGGTGTTGCTTACATTGAAATTCATGAATCGACGTAAAATATTTAACTAAATCTGATACTTATAAGTTGTTTTAATTTTACTGAATCAGGCATAACTCTTCTAAAATGATATTAAATTAAACATGATAAATTTACAATGAAATAGAGCAACCGTGCAATTTTGCACGGGTCAACGACTAGTATTCTGTATTCATAAAACCAGAATATGATAAACGAGGGGCTCGTTCGGTATCACTGCCGTTTTAAGTTTTTGGTTTTTTTGCGTAAAATTTTTAGTTAAATAAGTTATAAAATTAACTTTAAATTGTTTGACCCAATAATAGTCATTTTGAAAATGAAAACTAACAACTGAAAACTGAAAACCACTTTTTCTGGTTTTCAAAAACGGGACTTTGGTTTTAAAAAAAAACTGAAAACTGAAAATAGAAAACGATACCAAACAGACACTAGTAATGTCACATTTACGAAACAAACAGATCAGAAGATATTCACAAGCAATGCAAAAATATTAACAAGTGCTAATAAGGTACCTTTTCCAATAAAACTCGAACTCTGCTTTTATTTCACACTACTTGGTGATATGATACCATAGCTCCGAGAAACCTTTCAATGCTCTAAGATGAAGAACATATTTTTTCGAGTTTTCATCGATGTGCCATATGTAGAGACGATGATGTGCAAGTGAGGAAACAATCTTTGCAGCAGCCGCCATAGCAGCACATTGATCCGTCTTAATCGTCTTTGGTTGCACATTGAAGTTAGTAATACTTAGTTTCACTCATCACATGAATATGGTAACATAATTGATGAATATGACGATGCATTAGATGAATTTAACATCATATCCTATGTGAATATGATAACGCATCCGAGGAATTTGTTATCATATATCATGAATATATTACTACATTTCATGAATATGACAACAAAATTGATGAATAGAACAACATGTTTTTTTTCCTGGATATTTTACGTGAATACGACAACATATTTGATGATTGTCTTATCATCAATTAATACACTACCACGTTTTCATGAATATGACAATAAAATTGATGAATATTTCGATGAAACAAGACGACGCATAACATATATGACGGTGAACATAGCGATAAATACGATGAACTATATTTAAAATTGAAATTCATCCATATCATTAAATCCATTAAAAAGTGATACCAAAATAAAAACGACGAAGAATTTCCCTGTTGTTTCGTTGTTTGCAATCGATGTTTGATGTTCGTTTATTGTGTTGGTTGATTCGTTGGTTGTAATCGGAATTTCATATTCATTGATTGTTTCACGACGATGAAGAAAAGTAGCTGACCAATTTAGCTGGTCAACTTTTTTGATGTATATGAGTTTCGAAGTTGGGGTGCATGGGAGGGGAATAAGGCAGCTGACCAATTTAGCTTGCCAACTTTTTTGATGTATATTTATGAAAGAATAAATTCATATACTGAAGCGCGTGGGGGTACGGAGTACCGTGCCCACAGCTCCCAATATAACTATTGCACCGAACCTATGTGGCTGTGACGACTGACGACGTTCAGTAAGGAAGCGTCAAAGTCTGAAACAAACGCTCAACCTTCAAATTTACTCTTAAAAAAAAAGCCCTTCTCCGACACCCTATTCTCTCCTCTCTCTCCCCTACAATGTCAGACCTAAACACATCTCCGCCGCCGGAACAACCACAACTAAGCAAAAAAGCCGCCAAAAAAGAGGAAGCGAAACAAGAGAAACTCCGAAAAAAACAAGAAGCCGCTGCCGCAGCAGCCGCCGCCGCCCTAGCAGAAGTCTCGATCGCCGACCCACTCGCCGATAACTACGGCGACATTCCGTTCATCCAGCTGGAGTACAAGGCAATCGACGGCCTAAAATGGACGGAGGTGAAGTCGCTGTCGCCGGAACTAAAGGACGCCGAGGTGTTAATCAGAGGCCGTGTCCACGCTATACGTGCCGTGTCGAAGAAGATGGCGTTTTTGGTCCTGCGTGAGGCTGGGAGTACTGTGCAGTGTGTCCTCACTGTTAAACCTGAGTTGGTGAGTGAGCAGATGATCAAGTTTGCTAATTCCTTGAGCCGTGAATCCGTCGTCGATGTCGTCGGTTTCGCCTCCGTCCCCAACGAGCCGCTCAAGGGCACCTCTCAGCAGGTAATTGCGAAACACAGATTGGATAATTGGATTGAATTAGTTGGAATTTGGATGACATGACTTGTGCAGTAACTTTGTGCAATGTAGTAATTAAGTTGGATGACATTGACATGATTTGTGCAGTAATTTTGGTTCGATTTTGTGCAATTCAGTAATTAAGTTGGATGACATGATTTGTGCAGTTATTTTGGTTTGATTTTGTACAATGTACCCTCCGCTTTTATAGGTTCTTTACGTTTCGTTTGAATATATGTGAGGAATTTAAATGAAACGTAAAGAACCTAAGAAAAAGGACGGAGTAATTAAGTTGGATGACATAATTTGTGCAGTAATTTGGTTTAATTTCGTGCAATGTAGTAATTAAGTTGGATGAGAATGTGGTTTATAGGATTGGTGGAGATAATTATGTTGGTAATTGGATTGTTTGACATTCGCGCATATATGATTTGTTTTTGCAGGTTGAAATTCAGGTACGGAAGTTGTACTGTATCAGCAGAGCAGTACCCACTTTGCCTATAAATATTGAAGACGCGGCTCGCAGTGAAGTTGAGATAGAAGAAGCTTTGAAGGTGAATCAAACATTCATTGTGCTTTCTTTCTATTCTGTTAATTTTATTGTTTTCATTATTAGGCTTGAGGTATGATTTTGAATCTTGATGCGGTTTCTAGAACTCGGATTTCACAATTGAGGTTTAAGTCGTTGATGTCTTTGTTAGTTGCCAAAAACTGTTGTAGATTGTGAGTTTTAGGTATGAGCTATCACATTAAATCACATCTGCCCATTCTCCGGGACCTTTGGGTTAGGTTGATTATTTAAGAGTCGAAATAATACTAGGCATTCAGATGAGGTTAGAGACAACATTGTGAGCTAAATCATCATGTATTTTGAATCAAAGGAGACATCTTTATCTTACTGACTCACACCACTAGCATAGGTTGTAAATAGGAAAGTTTTTCATGAGAGTTACTAAATGCAGATAAAAGTGTTTAAGCACAGAACTATCAAAGACTAAGATACCACTTTTTGTATTTATTACTTGATCTTTGAATTCTCCTCCTTTTTCCGTAGAAGTTTATTTTATTCTGTCAATGACACATTCTTTCATTGCTCTCACATATGACTGATTAATACTACAGTTTTTACCGAGAATAAATAATTTTGGAACCAAGGCTTTGTGATTATTGTTGTAGTAAGACGATCTTTCTGGTTCATCTCTTATCATGCTTAGACTATTGTAAAGATATTGGTGATAAATTTACAACTATAGGATTCTTATTAGATTCATTGAAACAACTTATGGCTACTCATTTGGTGCCATGCTTGGGAACATGATTTTTGATGTTCTTGGTTTGACTTTGGATAAGTGTAAAAAGCAATGGTTCTCATCTGACGAGCATACACTTTTCTGCCACATTCATCTCATGAAAAAAGGGAATATATGTCAGATGATTGATCAATGTATGAACCTGAAAACTATGTAATTCACATTGTATAGGACTATAGGTGGTGTTTGGCTTCTTCCTAAATGTGTTCCAAGTACTAATAATTTGGCAAAAATATACACTAAGTTCTTCTGACAAGATAAGGTTTGTTTTGCCACCTCGACAAGTTGTTTAGTTGAGGTTCAGTGCTATGCTGTGAGCATGCTAATATTTCTTTTTTTACTTATCTGTGTTATCAAACTTGTCAGTAAGTTCTTGAGGTAATATTTTTTTTTTCTTTCACTTATTAATAAATGGTAAATATGCAAAATTTCAGGAGGGAAAACAACTAGTCAAAGTTAATCAAGACACGCGCTTGAATTACAGGTACTTGGATGTTAGGACACCAGCCAATCAAGCCATATTCCGTCTACAAAGTGAAATCAATCTTGTAAGGGAATCTTTCAATAACTCATATAGTTCATCTATGAGTCCTTTTGGTGGCCTTGATGATATCATTGTGTATGAGACTATGAGCTTAACTACAAAGTGAAATCAATCTTTTGCAGAAATATCAGCTTATTTTGTCATCTATGGGATTCATTGGTATTCATACACCCAAACTGATGGGGGGAACTAGTGAAGGTGGAGCAGCTGTGTTCCGACTTAACTACAAAGGCCTGCCCGCATGTCTTGCTCAATCGCCCCAACTTCACAAACAGATGTCCATTTCTGGTGATTTTATGAGAGTGTATGAGATTGGACCTGTTTTTAGAGCAGAGGACTCCTTCACTCATAGGCACCTTTGCGAGTTCACGGGTCTTGATGCTGAAATGGTGATTAAAAAGCATTATTCAGAGGTGAGATTGGCTTTTCTTACCGTCGTCCTATGTTTAGGAGTTCGAGTTCGTGGATCTTGGCCATTATGCATGGTTGATTGTTATTTGAGTAAGCGATCTGACTTATTTTTCAGGTTATGGATGTAGTTGATCAACTTTTTGTGGCCCTTTTCGACCATCTGAGTGAGAACTTCGAGAGAGAGCTGGAAGCTGTTTCAAGGCAGTATCCATTCAAACCTTTGAAGGTTGAATTTATGTTCACTATCATTACTTTTTCTTTCTGCAAAAACAGTTACTTAACCCAGAAGTTATAACATATCTAGTGTTCTTCGTCTGTATTTTTATTGTTTTGATGTCAGGTTACAGTTGAATCTAAACATCCTTTATTTATGAGAATATGAGTATAAGAGTGATGAATGCATGCTAAGTCTTGAATATTTCGGGTTTGCTCATGTGTAGTATTTGCGGAAGACCTTGCAACTCACATTTGAGGAAGGAGTTCAAATGCTCAAGGTAAGGAGTCCAAATCATCGTTGATACTTCATGCGTACTAGTATTTGTTCTTCCGAGTTTAATGTGCTTATTATTCACTTCTGTTCTGTCTTTCTGTATTTCTCACTAAGGCTCAAGTAAGCTACATTTATAAAGGCAAAATGACAAATAACAAAGTCATTTTCATTTTATTTTTTTATGTGGCCAACTGGGTATAGTTATTTGAAATTTTCATTTGCACTACAAGTCTACAACCTTAAAGTTTGATAGGAGTTCTGAAGCTATATCTAGTGCGTTTTATTACTGTTCATAATAGCATGAAGTGTTATGTAGTTCTTTTTGCATTTGACTGTCTTAAACTTAATTTTGATATGCTGCTAGTAAGCTGTTTCCTATATACTCCTTAATCATCTCTCGAATGTTACTAGTTTTCCTCTTAAGGCTTGTGTCTTTTACTTTCTGTCAATGTATGGCCTGACACAAACCTGAGGGTGTTTGCAAGTTGCAACTTAAATTGGAATGTTCATCATAATTATTCTTTTTCAGCTCATGTAAATGCTAAAATGAGCTTCTTGTGAATGTATTTCTATAGTGTTACGTCTGCGAATTTATATTTCTTTTGGTATTTATAATTTTGCAGGAGGCTGGTATTGAAGTTGATCCTTTTGGTGACCTCAACACTGAAACTGAGAAAAAACTTGGTGCATTAGTCCGTGAAAAGTTAGTTTTTTGATGCTTTGATGTACTCGGTTATTCTTTTGGCAGAGTGTACTGTGTACAACAACATTACCCCAGTGCCTCAAGGCTCCCGAGTATGGTGAGGTAAAAACAGAGGGGGGGGGGATGTAAGGAAGCCTTACCCCTATGTCTAATACATAGAGAGGCTGCATATGGATGATCCATTATAAAAATTGCATCGAGCACCGACCGACTGCTACTTCAATGCATGAAGCGCAGAGGGTTTTTGGCTCTATTGAAATTGGAAATGCCGAGCATATTTGTTATTTATGTTTTCTTTTTCCTTTGGCTCTGTCTTATGCTGTGTCATTTTGTCTGTCTTTTTTTTTTTTTTAGTATGTCCTCATATCTAGGTACTTGACAATGTATCATAAACTCTGTTTTTTGAATGCTGTAATTCACTTAGTGTTAAAAAGGAATATAGTGTGATGATAAAAGGATAGGAGAATGATAGAAACTGAGAATGATGTGAATGTCTTTCGAGAAATTAGTAGGGACTGGAAGACTATTCTATTTATAGCCAGTGAGGACATTCATGATCCGCTGATTTGTCTTTTACATGCAGATATGACACAGATTTTTACATACTCCACCGCTATCCATTAGCTGTCAGGCCATTCTACACAATGCCTTGCCATGACAACAATAAGTATAGCAATTCGTTTGATGTCTTTATACGAGGTAAGTGTGAAAGTTCTGCAGTTCAGTTTTCTGTCTTGATTTGGTCTGTTTGTTTTCTTATATCTTTATTTTTACCCCAACATCTGTTCCTCATAATTACACTATCATGTTTCTGCTATAGTGCTATATATAAATCTGATGCTGGCCATTGCTTTTCTGCATCTAGTTGTAAAGTCATAGTGGGGTTTTCTTTGAATTGCACTGGACTGACAGAATGAAGTTACCTTTTGCTCTGAAAGCGGCCTTTTGTACTTTCAGTATTCCCGACTCTCAAAATATTGAGATAACCCGTCAATGATGTTGCATTAGGACTTAGGAGTCCAATGTGTTTGAGAAGTGCCAATTGATTGGGTATAACAGTCTATTTGTGTTCATTGGCTATAATACACGAATTGACACTTTTCCCTGCCATAGCTGTACACGTTACAACTGGAATAACGACACAGACTATGTGTTGGCCTGGTCCAGGTGAAAGTGATGTGGTTAGTTAGCCCAGGTAAGGGATGGGGGTGAGCTTAATGAAACTTTAGATCTGGATAATTAAAACCCTAGAACTGTGAATATAACTTTAGATCTGGATAATTAAAACCCTAGAACTCTAAATAGGAGTAAATAAGCACACTGAGGTATGAGAGCTGGGGCATTAGCTTTTTATATGGTTGTGAAGATTCATCTCGGGTTTTTGTTGTCTCCTGGGCCTCCTGGCATCTTCTACAATCAGTGCCAGAACCTTTTTTTTTTTTATATCTCTCCACTCTTAAGTGTTGCTACCACATCCAAGTGCCAGATACTCGGATCCATGTCAGTGCTAGATACCCTTACAGCCGTACTCGAACCCAAGCGTCAAAGTTCATTATTAGGGTTGTAATATCTAAATATTAGACACATATGTTCATGAAGAGTATGAGATCTAATGAATTGTAAAATCTCAAACTTCACTTGCTCTGATATGATAATGGTAAATCTTAGATAGTATTCCAAAATTCTTGCTCTTGGTTTGTAAACTTCTCGTATGGGTTTGGTATGTATGGTTCTGATCTATTTCCTACTCAGACCCTAATTCCCCCCCCCCCTTTGATTGCCCTTTCTAAATTCGTAATACAATGTTTTTAAAACTAAAACCTCCAAAAAGTATATTTATCCAAATTGCAGAAGTCTTCTTACTTTTAGTTGCTGGGTAGTACATGAGGCAAACCTCACTTCGAGCTAAAGATTCACTAAGTAGGGTTTAGTAATAAAAGCATAAACATTCCTAGCTTTTCTGTTGACATGTGAATTAGAATCTCCTTAACATTTTGATGGTTTCAAAATCTTCACGGAGATTTTGAACAAACTGCAACATTACCTTGGATTCCTTCGAGAAACAAACTTGTTAAATATATCATAGCTGTAAAACGAGAGAGCCTCTTAACTAAGGAAAGTGAAGTGAAATAAGAAGTACTCTGTCTGTCTCACCATGAAAGAAGAGATGCTCTTCAAGGATAGGAATCAAGTTTCCGCTTCTGTCAACTAAAAGAGTTCTGTTTTTGTGTAACAACTGTCCAGTGATGACCCAGAAAAATAAAATAAACTTTATTTTTTAGCTAGATGGAAGCTTCATTAAGAAGCCCTAAAATCCTATTTCTTATTTCACTTCATCAGTTGTGAGTCTGATCCAATTAAATTGTTCTTTCCGTGCGGGTTGCTCCCAATTCATAAAAGCTGCTAAGTAGATTTGTCGGTTTGATTTTCGTACTGTCTATCTTCCAGGTGAGGAAATAATTTCAGGAGCTCAACGTGTTCATGATTCTGGATTCTTAGAAGAGCGTGCTAAAGCGTGTGGGATCGATGTGCAGACAATAAGTAGTTATCTGGAGTCTTTTAAGTAAGTTGTTTATTCTCTCCTCACAAGCTGCACCTTGTCTTGCCTGATTTTGGGATCTGAGTGACTGTTTGTTGTTTCAAATTTCTTTTTAACATTTCACAATGCTGGTAGATTTAGCTTGGCTGCAGTTGCATTTCTAGGTAATTTCATGTTATTGTTTTGTCTAGATTTTGATGGGACTTGTCCGTGTTCATATAACCTTATAGAACTTAGTGGAAGAATCCCACTGAGTAATTTTTGAGTGGTCGCTGGTTAAGTTGAAACTTGAAAAATAAATTAGAGTGAAATAGAAGACTACAAAAAAGAGGACAAGATATCATCAAAAGCATAACACATTAAGGGAGTATTAAGAAAACCTATTTTTAGACCTTTGTTATGATAATTTGCCATTTTAAGTTTTCAATTTTCCTATCCCATTTATTCGTCCTAGAATAAGATTGGGCTGTAGCTGGTCCTGATTCCTTCCCTATTAATTCAACCAGCTTTAGCTTCATCATATTGAAAAGAATTGATGCATCAAATTTTCTCTAGTTCCCAAGGGAATGGTATCAAACTGAATGTGAACTCTAGGAGTAATTAGTATCTCAACCTCATTAGCAACCACATTAGTTGTACCACCTTGAAAGAAGCGTTATTATAGTACCACCTTGTCTTATCGGTTTCAGTTGTATTGGACAAACCATAGAAGAGAAGGGGTTGGAAAGACGTATAGGAACGGTAACATATTATTAGGCTCATTCAAGTAATACAATCAAATAAATCTGTCCTTTTTTGGCGAATAATCCGGCAAATCTATTATCGGGTGGTAAAGTTATGGCGTGAAGGCAGCTCCAACCACTTTATTTGTACTAGTAGCAGGTACAGGGTGATTATGAATAAGTGTTGATCTGATCTGTTACTTGGCTACTCTATTTAGTTTAATACTTATCTATGACAACATTGCTTACATTGCTTATTAAAGCGGTTCTTGTGTTATATGTTTCATCATGTTTGAGTGAGGATGAGATGGTTGAGGACCATCTTTTTTCTAAAGGCTTTCTGTTTCAGTTATGCCAATGGATGACTGAGGACCTAATTTGTCACCAAATTAAGAATTTGAGTGAACAATCTAGAGCTTTCTATCCAATTGACACTTACCGTACTTCAATTCTTCAGTATTAATCACGGCTGCACATAGTTATCCTGAAACGGCAAAACTGGGTTGGTCAGTTCAGCTTTATTTATACTGAAACTGTACACCATGCATTCTCCCGTCTTCTAGCCCATTCTGGAAGTGTGGTAGAAGCTAGGCAGCAGACCTGGTGGGAAATGTTAAATAATTCTCAAAATAGGTTTTATGGAGGCGCTAATATGACTTTACCCTGCGCTCAATTAGCTGTCTCTCCCCCCTGCCAGAGGCTTAAGGAATATCAATTGAAAATGCTGGAGTCAGTTTCAGTCATTGAAGTGCATTTTTAAGATAGCAGTGAAGCCAAATAAAAAGGAATTTGTGTTTTCGGGTTTTCGGATTCTTTTTCGGAAGATAAGCTGTGGTCATATTGTATAAGGAGGCTTTATTCAGAAGCCTCTGGAGTTTGGGATTAGTAGTAAAGCCGAAGAAGAAATATTGAAAAGATAAGGGAGTCAAGATCGAGATTTTTGGAAATTCACTTTCTCGAGTGTGGGTCGTACTAGTTGTCTAGTTGTAGTTTTCTATATTTATGGTTTTTGGATGCTAGAGGCAACGCCTCTCGACTCCTACAGTAACTTTGGGGAAGGTTTGTGGGTTTAGAAGTCCTACAGATATCGATCCATCCATTTTTTTGTTGGGCTGCACCTTTTTCGTCTGAAGAGAATTCCGAGCAGTTTGTACCCATCCACAATGGGCACAGAACTAATACAGATAGGACTTCAAAACGGAAAACCCAGGAAAGAAAGAAAGAAAGCAAACCAATCATAAAATAAAAGATACAAATTGAAAATTTTAAATAAGCAAGCCTAAGCTAAGCCTATCTAGCAAGTCCAGAAGCAGTTTTTGGAACAACATGGTTGGATAGGGACGTTGATTGTTAGCAAGAGTTTGCACTATTTGTTCTTGCTTTGCAAAGTCTGCAAGCAGGACAGCTCTGCAAAGACAAAAATAAGGGACTTCGGCTCGTCCTAGGCGCTGCATCAATTTAGATTCACATTTTAGAGACCATCCTTGTCTACCATTCCCAGCCAAGTTAGTTGACTCCGTAGTTGCTTCATGTAGGAGAACTTGAAGGAAAAGTGCCGATGAGTTTTCTCCAGTTTGTAGCATAAGTTGCATCTATTTGATAAGTGGATGCCCTTGTGCTGCAATATGTTGCTATTGTAGCCAGCTTACCATGGTATGCAAGCCAGCTGTAGTGTTTGTATATTGCTAGCGTCCCTCAAAGCTCATCAGTGCGAAAGAACTGATAGGCAACTGACACTGAAAATTTAGTTATTGCTCAGGGTTTCAGCAGGTCTTTTGCGTGTTGAATAGAACCATCTAGTGCAATTAGCTGATCTATAGAATAAATTAGGTTTGTCCAAAGCCAAGCATTACTGTTGGTGTGGCTTGGACTGACCATATGGTGTTGGGTTTCCTTGTGTAGAGAGTTGTCCCGGGGAGGAGAAAGATGGAGCTCAATAGTCCACTACACCAAAGAGGACTGTTTTTTTTTCTTTTTTTAATCGTCTACTTTATCGTGGTTTTTGTTTAATCCGAAACGTGACTTAAGTTTTGTGACAATCATCCACCATATTTTTCTTTTTTTTTAGAGGTAAGAACAAGACACCAACATGGTGTCGGTTAAGTTACCCTTCTAGCCAGGGTATCACCTAACATTGAAGGGGATGGGGGATAGGGGAGGGGACATCCTGATTCCTGAGTACTAAGGATATTATGACCCCAATTAGCGACCCAATCTGCTGCCTGATTAGCCTCGCGATATACATGTTGATGGGAAACAGACCATCATCCACCATATTGAGACCTCTTCTAGGACTAAAATTGTAATTTGTTCTAGATTCCGGAGTTTCCATTAGTTCTCGATGAAAACTTCGTTAAAGCTCATTGGAAACTGTCGCGGGTGATGTTGCAATGTTGCGAAAAACATGATTCTCCTGGAAGTCTAATTTGTTCATGTTTGTAATCTTTCAGGTATGGTGCTTGGCCACATGGTGGTTTCGGAGTGGGTTTGGAGCGCGTCGTCATGCTCTTCTGCAACCTCAACAACATAAGGAAGACGTCTCTCTTCCCTCGTGACCCACAAAGGCTTGCTCCATGATGCTTTGCAGTGATTGGCGCAACCTTTGTAGTTCACGGTCACAAAGAAATTTCATCTTTGTAAAACTATAAGCGAACAATTTCATAAGCTCAATCCATTAATCGATGCTGAATAGTTAAGAGGCTCTCACCTTGTCAAATAGTTTTAAATTTTTGTGATATTTATCTCGAATTGGTGAAACACCCTAAAGTTCGGAATAATTCATCTCTCGACCTAAAAATTTTAATTTTTGCTTCTAAACTCAGATAAGATAGTTAATATCCAACATAAAAGAGTCATTCAATTCTTCACTTGAACTTACATTGCTTTAAAAAAAAAAGGGAAAAGAAATACAAATGATAAAGTTGATTCTTTACATGGATTCTATCTCTTCATATTGCCCTCCTGAATCGTGACTCGAGAGTGCTAGTTTGTCATAAGTTCAATCCCTAAACTAAATCATATCTAAGTTATCATAGGCCTCCCCAAATCTTATACGGAGTATTTTCTCCACCCCTCAAATTTGGTGTCTTCTAACCGCCTCGTCAATTGGGTAATCAGTTTTAATATCGCAAAACAGATGACCTATAACTAGACCTGGCAAAGGGGTCATTTAGGTAGGGTCCGGGTCCGGGTCGGGTCACCGTTCGGATAATATATTTCGGGTCGGGTCGGGTCCAGTTCGTGTATATCAACTACGGATCAAATTCGGGTCGGGTCAAGCCAAAACGAGTTACTTCAAAGTGTTCGTATATTAATTTCAAATCTCTTAAACTTTTGTCTCATATTATGTTAAATTGTAATTTCTTGGTAATTTGAGTGTTTGAAGACTTGATATCCCTAATACAAGTCGCTTTTGTTCAACCGATTCATTTAAATGTTTGATTATTCAAGTCTGGCTCAATTTAGTTTGGGTTCGTTCGGGTCGGGTCACTATTGGGTCAAGCAGTATTCGGGTCAATTTCGGGTTCGGGTCGGGTCATTTCGGGTTTCTGGTTGAATTCAGATCATAAAGTCGGGTCAAATTCAGATGTTCGGGTCTGGGTCAGTTTGCAAGGTCTACCTATAACCTATATATGATCAAGTACTCAGAAAAATATTACCTATAACCAAGATGTAGTCTTTTCAAATTCGGCCAACATGCACTTGATCCAGACTCAACCGAACAATTAAAATTATATTTACACCAAAGCTCACGTTCCATGAGATTAAAATTGGTACTCCGTACATTGCAAAACACACACGCACAAACGAGCACGCATGCGCACGTACACAGATGCTAATCACTCTATGGCTCTATTAAATTTCAAAACTAGCAGATTGGTGCCACACTGATTTTTTTTTTTATTCTTTACATTAGTGTTTTTATTTATTTATATTTTTTTCTTATTCTATCACAAATATCTCACGGAGGGTTTGAAATGGGATCATATCTTTAAAATGTGTTCATGCCTTACTCAAAAAGAGGCAAGCAAGACGTGACTTCTTATCTTATGAGCTGTCTTGTAGCGTATGGTGGATCAGGCTCTCACACAAATGAGTTGAGCATTCAGTTGCCAATTTGAAATTTTTCAACCACTATTTCCATAGTATCTAAATATTCTGAAAACATTACCTTGGACACATTGTAATAGGAAAGTATATATATGTGTATCGTATTTTGTTTATTCCGTATATTATAGTAAATATTGTGTTTAGGTGAACTCGGGTCCTTGTTCCGCAAGGACTTGTAATTGTATATATACGGGCATTGCCCTACGAATGAGATGCGACACAATTCCTCGAATTCATGTCTTCTAGAGTTTGTGAGAATTGCTTTATGATATCGAACTAGGGTTTATGAGTATTGACGATTTCAGTGGAGAAGAATTATGAAGGCTATTTTTGAAGACGGTGAGCAGTCGTGTGGCCCTTTTGAAGAGAACAGAGAAGACAGACACAGAGCAGATAACAGAGAAGGTGATATGGCGGGTGAAAAACTTACCCCATACACCATGGTGGGCAATGATATTCCTGGTACCCAGATTACACATGTGGAGTTCAAGGGGACGAATTATAAGGAATGGGAGCGAGCGATGTGCGTCTCGCTACTCGCCAAGAACAAACTTGGCTATGTCGATGGCTCGCTACCGCAGCCAGCGGCCACGCCTCTCACGTTGGCGTCGGCAGAATGCCATGGTGGTGTCCTGGATTTTTGCAACGATTGAGGGTGAATTGCGGAAACCAATCACCTACAGAGAGATAGCAAAGGAGTTATGTGACGAATTGAAAGCACAATACTCAATTGGCAATGGTTCTCGCTTGTATCAGATTAAATCTGATATTGTAACCTGCACACAGGTTCCTAACGAGATTTTGACGTTTTATGGACGATTGAAGAAGCTTTGGGATGATTTCAATTCAATTTTAAAGTGGTCAATGTGTACCTATGGTAAGTGTACCTGCAATCTGAGTGCGAATCTCCAGAACATTAGTGGCAATGAGTATGATTTTGATTTTCTGATGGGCGTCGATTTGCGTTTTGCTACAACTCGATCCATTGTTTTTGGGTATCGATCCTTTGTCGTCCCAACAACAGGTGTATAACCGATTGATTCTTGATGAAGGTGTGATGGTGACTTCTTCAAAAACCGATTCCAAATCGGAAATTAAGCCTGATGTCGTCGCTTTCGCCGCACAAGCTGCACCTCATTCTCCTCGCTCACCAAAATCCAGTCAGTATTGGGCCAGCCCCTCCAGCAAATTGAAATACCAGCTGGAGTTCCCCAAGGGATCATTTGGGAAGCTCTCGACTTAGCCATATTTGGATGTGCGGTTATCATAGGTCAGCCCAAGAGCGAATCTTTCTCTTTTTTCAGATTTTTTTATGTCCATTATAGTAAAGGAAAGAACTTCAGTTTCAGCGCATTTTTACGAGAAATCTTTATATTAAGATAAGCATTGAACACTTTTAGACTAGGTTTTGGCCCACACATGCAAACACAACAAAGAAAACCAAACAAAGACAAAGAAGACCATACATTAAAACACACTACTTTGCGTCTACAGACACTTATTTAAATCTGATAGAAAGAGTCGACGGTCTCTTCTATTCTAGTCTCCCTGGTCATCGCGGGCGAGGATGGCGGCCTGCACAATCAGGTCTTGTTCTTCGTCGAGGAGGGCCCTCTTTTGATTTTCTAGACCTCGAATGCGGTCCCGTAAAATTTGCATCATTCTTCCTACCGTCTCAGAATTGAGAGCAGGCGGATGCTCCCAGAACAGACCAAGCCTTTGCTCACATTGGAGCCTCCGGTTTTCTACCTCATGGATTTCGATGAAACTTATGAATCGACTGAATCAGCTGGAACTGCACAAGGCTGTGGCTATGGAACTGAAATGGATGCTTATAGAAGTGCTGGATCAACCGGCGAGACTTCCTATGCCGAGAGCACCAATAGATAGCTCTGAGAACAGGTCTAGTTAATGCCCACCGGCGGTAAGCCAGGAGGAGGAATAGACAATAGGAGGGGAGTTCATGCAGAATGGGATTCTGCTGAGAATGCTCTAAAAAGGCCCCCCTTGCTATGTCTTTGTGCCCGACCAGTTGAAAGTTGGAAAAGAGGGTCCGGCTCCGGGTCAGAAGGAATTGCGAGACGTAGCTACGCCACCTAGGAGCACCCCTTCCTGCATATTCATACAAGACCCGAGTAGGCGAGTCGAGGTCCTACAAGGTACCTGCATTAAGATTTAAAACTTTTCGTCTCCTTTCAGAGAATGTTCGGAAAAGAAAATTTACAATAGAAAATTTTCAAAGAAATTCTTTGTGTACTCCGGGATCTGTCACCTGTGTCAGTTAAAATGATTAGGTCATCTAGGTTCGCTTTGACCCATATGGCCGAAAACTTTTGGATGTCCTAATTTATAGACCTCTTTGAGATTAAGAGGAGCAGGTTTTCGGCGATATTCGTCAAAGCCAGGACATTTCAATAATAACTATAATCGACATTGGTTCCGGAGGGCGAGAAAGAGCAGAAGCAGCAGCACTGCCACTGCTGCAACAATAGCAAAACAAGAGATTCTTGTTCTTGTGCTTTCCATATTGCAAAATAGGTTGAGCTGTCTTTGCCAGCTTTATTGCTGGTTCTAAGCCTACCTCCTTATATTATAAGAGGCGAGTCTGATCGACTTGCATGTGTTAAGCATATACCATCTAAAAAGTCTTCCTACCGACCCTTTCTTTTCGATTTGAGTTGTTGCAGTAGCTACTGCGGCTTTGGACGAACCAACTTTAGAAGTAGATCTTGATGAAGTAATTGTGATTCTAGCGTTAGAACCCGGAAAAGCCTTCATGGGAGCCTTAGCTATGTTCTTTACCGTGAACCCTTTTTATTGAAGCACAGTGCAAGCTCCATCCCTTTGTCTCATCTCTAGTTTAGGGGGCCATTCTGAATCTTTTAAAGCACCGTAAATCCTAGCATGCCTTCCAGCCGGGGGGCAGATCGAATCGGAGTTTCCTTGAGAACAGCGAGAGCAGAATTCGAATCAGACTTTCAGATGTCACTTGCTTTCCTTCCTAACTAAAGAAATTAGCTTTCGCCTTCCGCTGCTCTAAAGCCTGTAGCTTACCTGGGTGGGAGCATATACAGGGGCGTATACAGAGGCATATACGGAGGCATAGCCCTTTGACCGTGGTGAAAAAGAGATTTACTGAATTTGTAGAATAAAGCCCTTCTGCCGCTCTTTCAACGGGATTGCTTTTAGTAGTTTGTGTTTTGCTCCTCTCCCTTTGGCCGAGCTATTTCATTCCTCGTTCCTGGGCTTGGCCGAGGAAAAAGGGGCACCTGTGGGAACATCTCTACTGACGAACCATTTCAATAGTACGGGTGCTGCCGTGCCACAAGGCACGACCATGGAAGTAATGAAAAAGAAAAAGTTATGTAGTTGGACCATCTGCTCGCCCTCCTAGAACCTGGCAAAGTCATTATCAAAGAATTCCCGAACAATTCTCAACCAACATCTGCGATTCATTCTCGTAAAGATTATAACACACAGAAGACTCCTTACCTTAGGAGCAAGATGAGTGATACATCCGGCGAGCGCCGGTGAAGAACGCAAGCAAAGCTGGAGCTCGGGCATTGTTATATTCCATCAAGAGAAAGAAGGCCGACCACCAAACCGACATACGAAAAATCCTTCCGACATCGTGTCATTATACCTAGTTGCGAGATAAAAGTAATTCTTCCAAACAGCGGTAATCCCGCATCTGACGCTTAGAGAATGGGTGGTCGTCCCATCTATAAAAAGAACCTGTTAGCTATAACCCTAACCTAGAAATTTGAGAGTACCCGCACTGCTTTCAAGAGCTAGCTTTCACACTCCTTCTCTATCTAAGATCCCGCAGCATGCCTCGGTTGTAACATGGAAACCTGCATACATATCACAGAAGATGCTCGTGGCGTCAGGGAGCTCCTGGTTCAGCTGCTCAACCATGTATGCCAATAGTGACTAGCCCCACGGAGTAGGGATGCCTGGAGGATTCGGTATCATCTTCTTCACCGGACACCTCGGAATCCACCTCAAACTAAAAGCATTAGCGATCACCCCCTTTATGACCTCTTCTACCGCATCAACAGGTAATCCCGCATCTGATAAGGCAAGTCTCCTTCCCGGAGCAAAGCTACGAAACTACGCTATTCAAATCTGAAAGATTGAATAACAACATCTATCAATATTTGATCCCTCTTAAAAACAGTCGCTACCCCCTGGTATGTGCCGCTTTCCTAATCAAAAGATAGGAGAGCACCCCTTCTCCCGAAGTTACGGGGTCATTTTGCCGAGTTCCTTCGACATGGTTCTCTCAAGCGCCCTAGTATACTCTACTTGTTCACCTGTGTCGGTTTGGGGTACGGTCAGTTCACCGGGAGGATCGCCCTCCCAATTCGAAGTTTTTTCCTGGAAGCCTAAACGCCCTTGTTGACTATGACAACAGTCGCGACTATAAACAGACTCGCGACTATGGTAGGTTCTGCTTGCTGAAACCTCTACTCTAATCAAAAGACTAAAGGCCCCTTAGATCGCCAAACTACGACGAGAGTTTCGCCTTTTGAAGCGCCAGTCGCGTAGGGCGACTGGGCCAGGCCAAGTCAGAAAGGCTTTGATGACTCAAGGTTCATATTAGGCAAAGGAGAGTGAGGGGAAGAGGCGACGAGAGTCGGCCCGATCATCCAATTCGCTCCAACAGACAGGCATGGTTCTGTAGTCAAAGCAACTTCGTCACTTTCGTGTACCCATCGGACGGCAGCCCTTTCGGGGGTTCCTTAGGGACCGATTCACTCTGCGTAGATTGACTTAACGCAGAAAGCCTTCCACTGGCAGGCGATCGTGTTTTTCACAGGATTTCTCGTTACTCATGTCAGCATTCTCACTTCTGATATCTCCAGGTGTTGTCACCAAAAACCTTCCCCGATTGACAGAACGTCCCGCTACTGACACTTGAAAAAGCAGCTTTCAAGGTCTCGTCGCTTCGGTGAATCACTTGAGCCCTGATACATTTTCGGTGCCATGGAGCTAGACCAGTGAGCTATTACGCTTTTTTCAAAGGATGGCTGCTTCCAAGCCCACCTCCTGGTTGTCATCGCTCGATCACTTCCTTTTCCACTAAGTGATTGCTTAGGGACCTTAGCGTACGATCTGGGCTGTTTCCCTCTCGACTTTGGATCTTAGCACCCAAAAAGTCTGTCTGTACAAACGATCTAGGCCTGTATTCGGAGTTTCCCTGGGGTTGGTAAGGCGAAATGGGGGCCACCCTAGCCCATTGAGTGCTCTACCTCGGGCCATCGACATCATACGCTCTACTGAAATAGATTTCGCGGAAAAACTGAAAAAAATGGATATCAGGGCGGTATTGATCTCTTTCATTTAGAATGATATCACAGAGCTTGTTCTTTTGTAGATAGAAATCAATCTTCAATGAGTGGAAACAAGCAACCTAAGGCGAAAGCGAAGAAGAGTTCCTTCTACATAAGATCAGGACTGTAAGACTCACTCTTTCTCTTGAAGTACCGGGAATATTTGATTCAATCTACTAAGCTGTTTAGATTGTCTTTCTGACTCTGGCAGGGAAGAATGCTACTTACCCGACAGGGCAAAAAAATGACTCGCTGGTAATCCCTACGGTCGGTATATCTTTGAAAGCTCAGACGGAGAGAAAAAATGGACTCCTCGAAGGCTACTTAAGGACCTTTAATGCAAAACAGAAGGACTGGCGCTGTTGGATATTGCTGAGTACTACTATAACTTAACAACCAAAAAGCTCTGCGTCGAACTTCAGCCCCTTCGAGTTGGCCACGAGGCAACAGCCTATGACGCCCCGCACCATTGCGACAGGAGGGAGCTTGCCCATCAGCCTACTCAAAGCTTTCCTTGTTCCGGCTGATGCCGCACCTTGCGCGTAGCAGTCTCAGTCTCCAATCTAATTTCAGTTGTAGAATAATGCTATCGAATGCCCTCTTTGAAGGGGTTGTGACAGAAAAGGAAGCAAGAGCAGCAGCAGGCACGCATTGATGTGCAAATGATAGGCAATTTACTCTTTTCACGAGTAGGCTGTGTTAGAATGCCCTGTTGGTTCTAGGAAAGAAGTTATGTTGCTTTGCCTTAAAGATGGATTGTGAATCTCCTAGCACGTTCCAAAGAGATGGGCGGGTCGGGCATCACATACGAATTGCCAACACATCCCAGGTGCAAGTATTTGGGACGAAAACACAGTTTAGTTTAAAGTGCGAGATTTGAGTCTCTGTTCTAAATGCTTATGATTTGACCCTCGGACGTATAGAAAGCTCATTTCAGAAACCTTGAAAAGAAGATGAATTGGGGCTTAATCAAGAGCTACTAATCGGTTGCGCATAAGCTGATGCATGAGCATCGAGCTTGCAATTGATTTGGCAAGTACGAGTCGGTCAAGGGTTACAAATTCGTACAGTTGACTTTACAGGAGAATATCTCACAGGTTATAAGGAATTTGGTTATGATTCTTGTGGTATAAGAAGCTTCATGTTCTTAGCTTTCCAACAAGTGGTCATAAGCCCAAATCGGTTAAGGAACGAAGGAGATATGATCGTTTGAAGTTTAGCTGTCCAGAACTTACGCGGGTACACGTAGCTCGGGAACTAGGCTTGATTCCCTTATTTGTGTCTTAGCTTAAGTTTAGGAAAGTGTTTTATTTACAGTATTTTGTGGAATAAAGGAGCCTTAGAAGGTTTCCAAGTTGTTATAGAAGATTTTAGGAAAGTTTTAGTAATAAGCTTGAAGTCGGTTTAAGGGAAGACCTAAAACTGGTTCTTAACTTGACTTTAGGTAAGTTTAGGAGTCTTAAGAGTAGTATAAATAGAGAGTCTTATTGTACTATTTTTCATAACGAGTTTGAGCATTAATATCGAAGAGTCGAAGGGAGTTTCCTTCAAAATCTGGCCTTGCGAGGTTATGTGTTCTTTTGGTTCGTGCCTTGTTTCTTTGTGATCTTGGTGCTTGCCCTTTGTTTGTGCTTTGTTTCTTTGTGATCTTAGTACAAATTAGTCTTAGTCGAGTGTTCTTGCGAGGATTCAAGGCTAATTCATATCCTTTATTTTCTGTTTTAATTCCGCTGCGTTATAAACTCAAAAACACATAAAAATTAGAGTAGGTTTTACATCAAATTGGTATCAGAGCTTCGGCTCTTGATTTCCTTAAATCATGACGGTCCTTGAGGGTGCGTGTCAAGATCGAGAACATTGCTTCTCCATATCACTTATTCTAAGTGAAGATGAAGGTAATGTAGTTTTTAACCCCGAACTACCACCAATTTTCGATGAGGCAGATTTGGTTGATGAAGAAAAGGGTGTTTGGAGTCAAATTTATTTTGAACCTTCATTAAAACCACAACTTCAGATCTACCTTGACGAGGGAACCATGGAGGCTGCTGCAAAGATGATACTTCAATCATACAAAGGTTTAACGCATGGTGAAAGCAAGCTTGTGCGACATGGAAGGCACCAGATATTTATATTCCATCTACCATTGATGATTGAGTTCATAATTTTTGTGTTTGATCCAGGTGGTTTGATTTACTCTGAAGAATTGGGACAATTCTTTTCAAAGAAGGGGAGTATGATGCATGAGCATCGAGCTTGCAATTGATTTGGCAAGTACGAGTCGGTCAAGGGTTACAAATTCGTACAGTTGACTTTACAGGAGAATATCTCACAGGTTATAAGGAATTTGGTTATGATTCTTGTGGTATAAGAAGCTTCATGTTCTTAGCTTTCCAACAAGTGGTCATAAGCCCAAATCGGTTAAGGAACGAAGGAGATATGATCGTTTGAAGTTTAGCTGTCCAGAACTTACGCGGGTACACGTAGCTCGGGAACTAGGCTTGATTCCCTTATTTGTGTCTTAGCTTAAGTTTAGGAAAGTGTTTTATTTACAGTATTTTGTGGAATAAAGGAGCCTTAGAAGGTTTCCAAGTTGTTATAGAAGATTTTAGGAAAGTTTTAGTAATAAGCTTGAAGTCGGTTTAAGGGAAGACCTAAAACTGGTTCTTAACTTGACTTTAGGTAAGTTTAGGAGTCTTAAGAGTAGTATAAATAGAGAGTCTTATTGTACTATTTTTCATAACGAGTTTGAGCATTAATATCGAAGAGTCGAAGGGAGTTTCCTTCAAAATCTGGCCTTGCGAGGTTATGTGTTCTTTTGGTTCGTGCCTTGTTTCTTTGTGATCTTGGTGCTTGCCCTTTGTTTGTGCTTTGTTTCTTTGTGATCTTAGTACAAATTAGTCTTAGTCGAGTGTTCTTGCGAGGATTCAAGGCTAATTCATATCCTTTATTTTCTGTTTTAATTCCGCTGCGTTATAAACTCAAAAACACATAAAAATTAGAGTAGGTTTTACATCAAATTGGTATCAGAGCTTCGGCTCTTGATTTCCTTAAATCATGACGGTCCTTGAGGGTGCGTGTCAAGATCGAGAACATTGCTTCTCCATATCACTTATTCTAAGTGAAGATGAAGGTAATGTAGTTTTTAACCCCGAACTACCACCAATTTTCGATGAGGCAGATTTGGTTGATGAAGAAAAGGGTGTTTGGAGTCAAATTTATTTTGAACCTTCATTAAAACCACAACTTCAGATCTACCTTGACGAGGGAACCATGGAGGCTGCTGCAAAGATGATACTTCAATCATACAAAGGTTTAACGCATGGTGAAAGCAAGCTTGTGCGACATGGAAGGCACCAGATATTTATATTCCATCTACCATTGATGATTGAGTTCATAATTTTTGTGTTTGATCCAGGTGGTTTGATTTACTCTGAAGAATTGGGACAATTCTTTTCAAAGAAGGGGAGTATGATGCATGAGCATCGAGCTTGCAATTGATTTGGCAAGTACGAGTCGGTCAAGGGTTACAAATTCGTACAGTTGACTTTACAGGAGAATATCTCACAGGTTATAAGGAATTTGGTTATGATTCTTGTGGTATAAGAAGCTTCATGTTCTTAGCTTTCCAACAAGTGGTCATAAGCCCAAATCGGTTAAGGAACGAAGGAGATATGATCGTTTGAAGTTTAGCTGTCCAGAACTTACGCGGGTACACGTAGCTCGGGAACTAGGCTTGATTCCCTTATTTGTGTCTTAGCTTAAGTTTAGGAAAGTGTTTTATTTACAGTATTTTGTGGAATAAAGGAGCCTTAGAAGGTTTCCAAGTTGTTATAGAAGATTTTAGGAAAGTTTTAGTAATAAGCTTGAAGTCGGTTTAAGGGAAGACCTAAAACTGGTTCTTAACTTGACTTTAGGTAAGTTTAGGAGTCTTAAGAGTAGTATAAATAGAGAGTCTTATTGTACTATTTTTCATAACGAGTTTGAGCATTAATATCGAAGAGTCGAAGGGAGTTTCCTTCAAAATCTGGCCTTGCGAGGTTATGTGTTCTTTTGGTTCGTGCCTTGTTTCTTTGTGATCTTGGTGCTTGCCCTTTGTTTGTGCTTTGTTTCTTTGTGATCTTAGTACAAATTAGTCTTAGTCGAGTGTTCTTGCGAGGATTCAAGGCTAATTCATATCCTTTATTTTCTGTTTTAATTCCGCTGCGTTATAAACTCAAAAACACATAAAAATTAGAGTAGGTTTTACATCAAATTGGTATCAGAGCTTCGGCTCTTGATTTCCTTAAATCATGACGGTCCTTTAGTGTGCGTGTCTAGATCGAGAACATTGCTTCTCCATATCACTTATTCTAAGTGAAGATGAAGGTAATGTAGTTTTTAACCCCGAACTACCACCAATTTTCGATGAGGCAGATTTGGTTGATGAAGAAAAGGCTGTTTGGAGTCAAATTTATTTTGAACCTTCATTAAAACCACAACTTCAGATCTACCTTGACGAGGGAACCATGGAGGCTGCTGCAAAGATGATACTTCAATCATACAAAGGTTTAACGCATGGTGAAAGCAAGCTTGTGCGACATGGAAGGCACCAGATATTTATATTCCATCTACCATTGATGATTGAGTTCATAAATTTTGTGTTTGATCCAGGTGGTTTGATTTACTCTGAAGAATTGGGACAATTCTTTTCAAAGAAGGGGAGTATGATGCATGAGCATCGAGCTTGCAATTGATTTGGCAAGTACGAGTCGGTCAAGGGTTACAAATTCGTACAGTTGACTTTACAGGAGAATATCTCACAGGTTATAAGGAATTTGGTTATGATTCTTGTGGTATAAGAAGCTTCATGTTCTTAGCTTTCCAACAAGTGGTCATAAGCCCAAATCGGTTAAGGAACGAAGGAGATATGATCGTTTGAAGTTTAGCTGTCCAGAACTTACGCGGGTACACGTAGCTCGGGAACTAGGCTTGATTCCCTTATTTGTGTCTTAGCTTAAGTTTAGGAAAGTGTTTTATTTACAGTATTTTGTGGAATAAAGGAGCCTTAGAAGGTTTCCAAGTTGTTATAGAAGATTTTAGGAAAGTTTTAGTAATAAGCTTGAAGTCGGTTTAAGGGAAGACCTAAAACTGATTCTTAACTTGACTTTAGGTAAGTTTAGGAGTCTTAAGAGTAGTATAAATAGAGAGTCTTATTGTACTATTTTTCATAACGAGTTTGAGCATTAATATCGAAGAGTCGAAGGGAGTTTCCTTCAAAATCTGGCCTTGCGAGGTTATGTGTTCTTTTGGTTCGTGCCTTGTTTCTTTGTGATCTTGGTGCTTGCCCTTTGTTTGTGCTTTGTTTCTTTGTGATCTTAGTACAAATTAGTCTTAGTCGAGTGTTCTTGCGAGGATTCAAGGCTAATTCATATCCTTTATTTTCTGTTTTAATTCCGCTGCGTTATAAACTCAAAAACACATAAAAATTAGAGTAGGTTTTACATCAAATTGGTATCAGAGCTTCGGCTCTTGATTTCCTTAAATCATGACGGTCCTTGAGGGTGCGTGTCTAGATCGAGAACATTGCTTCTCCATATCACTTATTCTAAGTGAAGATGAAAGTAATGTAGTTTTTAACCCCGAACTACCACCAATTTTCGATGAGGCAGATTTGGTTGATGAAGAAAAGGCTGTTTGGAGTCAAATTTATTTTGAACCTTCATTAAAACCACAACTTCAGATCTACCTTGACGAGGGAACCATGGAGGCTGCTGCAAAGATGATACTTCAATCATACAAAGGTTTAACGCATGGTGAAAGCAAGCTTGTGCGACATGGAAGGCACCAGATATTTATATTCCATCTACCATTGATGATTGAGTTCATAATTTTTGTGTTTGATCCAGGTGGTTTGATTTACTCTGAAGAATTGGGACAATTCTTTTCAAAGAAGGGGAGTATGATGCATGAGCATCGAGCTTGCAATTGATTTGGCAAGTACGAGTCGGTCAAGGGTTACAAATTCGTACAGTTGACTTTACATGAGAATATCTCACAGGTTATAAGGAATTTGGTTATGATTCTTGTGGTATAAGAAGCTTCATGTTCTTAGCTTTCCAACAAGTGGTCATAAGCCCAAATCGGTTAAGGAACGAAGGAGATATGATCGTTTGAAGTTTAGCTGTCCAGAACTTACGCGGGTACACGTAGCTCGGGAACTAGGCTTGATTCCCTTATTTGTGTCTTAGCTTAAGTTTAGGAAAGTGTTTTATTTACAGTATTTTGTGGAATAAAGGAGCCTTAGAAGGTTTCCAAGTTGTTATAGAAGATTTTAGGAAAGTTTTAGTAATAAGCTTGAAGTCGGTTTAAGGGAAGACCTAAAACTGGTTCTTTACTTGACTTTAGGTAAGTTTAGGAGTCTTAAGAGTAGTATAAATAGAGAGTCTTATTGTACTATTTTTCATAACGAGTTTGAGCATTAATATCGAAGAGTCGAAGGGAGTTTCCTTCAAAATCTGGCCTTGCGAGGTTATGTGTTCTTTTGGTTCGTGCCTTGTTTCTTTGTGATCTTGGTGCTTGCCCTTTGTTTGTGCTTTGTTTCTTTGTGATCTTAGTACAAATTAGTCTTAGTCGAGTGTTCTTGCGAGGATTCAAGGCTAATTCATATCCTTTATTTTCTGTTTTAATTCCGCTGCGTTATAAACTCAAAAACACATAAAAATTAGAGTAGGTTTTACATCATAAGCTACATTTCGTGGGGGCGGGAGGACATAGATAAGAAAATGCAGGGGTGGTGGATGAAGCAACAACAATAGAATTCATTCTGTCTGGCCTGTCTGGTGGGCTTGGGGATTGTTAGAGGCATAGTCTTGATAGTAATGAGATAGCCCCCAGATTGTTCGCTTTTTAGGAAGGGAAAGGCAGACTGTAATTTGATGGGCTTTTAGGACTGGTCCCCCAATGAAGCTATTCGAATATTCATTACTCGGTATGACCGAGAAAAAGGGCCCGTCACTTCGCCCCCCTTAAGACTGATTCCTTCTAGCTTCGAGGCGAGAAGGTTGGCACAAAAGCAGCGAATTCTCTTGCTGCGCTTACGCTTATTCCGACAACAGATTCATCGGTCACTGGATGCGTGCTAACAGAAAAGAAGAAAGTCCTAAAGTTATCAGGTAACTTTAATCAAATTAATCAAATGGCATAGTAGAAGTCCTTTGTTTATTAAAAATCCACAGACAACATTCTGGAACTTCCAAACCAAAAAAAGACAAGGATGAGAAGGAGCTTTTACGTTACGCTTCAATAGAATTCCATTTATAAAGGGTAGAATACGCCCCATGGTCGATCGAAGGTCCTGTACTACTTGAACTCAAATGAATCTATCTTACTTTCAATCCATCTTTGTCCAGCCAGCTCATAAAAAATTGTGAGACCAATCTCAGAGCTGACACAACCGAATTGGTTGAAGAAAAGGAAACCCCAACGACCAAGCCCCAAAAAGCGGAAACCGAACAACCACCAGGCTCGTCTGAAGAGGAGGCGGGCGCCTTCTAAGTTTACCAACCTACCCACTAATTTACTATGAGGAGAGCAGGCGAACGGGAACCGGCCGAATCACTGTAGTAAACCCTCCCTTTACTCAATGGATAGCGCTTATCCTCTTTCAATAAAAAAAATGAAAAGGGTAAAAAGAAAGTCTTTTGAACAACCAACCTGACATAAGGATTCTAGCTCGCCCACTTAGAGCAGATGGAGATTCTCGGACAGGGAAAGGTGGTAAAGCCAGGAGCAATAAGTTCACCCTCAACAAAGCTATACTCCCTTTCCGCCAGTTCGAGTTACCATTGTTGATCCAAAAGCTTCTGAGCTAGCAGCAGTACAGTTGGTGAAACATGTTAAGAGTAGACAGAGTCGGGGACTAATGGGACTAGGACTGAGAATGGTAATCTATAAGGTGTTACCTCGGGGACTGCAACCTTTAACACTCCAACTGCAGGCTCGGCTTACCTTTATTCTGCAACTGAAATTAGATTGGAGACTGAGACTGCTACAAGAGGGAATGCCCCTAACATGGAAAGATATAGCCCTATAACCTGGTTTTCAGCGGATCTATAATCTCCGAACCCTATTTCAACAAACTTGCTTGCTATCCTCAGAATATAATATGCTGCTAGACTTTGCCTGCCATCTTACTAGAACAAAGATTCCTAGTTTCAAAGGTGCTACGCCTTCTTTTGTTTGGTAGCAAGAAGGTTTAGATGAAGTGACTCAGAAGCAAAGGCAGCGCCGCTACGGGTATTCTTTTTAAGCTTAAAAAGGCAGTTTTTCATCGGCCCGGTCAAAAGCTGTTGGTGACTGGTCATAAAAGGCGATGCAATTTCTTTGCTTACTCCTTAGAACGAACTGGTGGGAAAGAGCTGGAGATCATGAAAAGAGCATTTCCACACAAGGGGGCAAGCGGCTGGGAAGCTTCGTTTCTAGAATGCCGACTACCTGGGATTTTTTATAGGTTTATTCTTATTTTTGTGGAGCAATCTTAACCCCCGGCAGAATATAAAAGAAGACCACAGGCCTGTGTAGACACCTGAACGAACTCATGTGGACAATCTTTCAAATACACAAAAATTTGCCTGTTTTTCTTTTCTTTGCTGATTTCTCTCGGAGGCTCAGAAGTCTCAGGAGGAGATCAGACGATGGATGGAACGTGTGCTGCTCTGGATGGGCCACTTTCCCATTACAATTTGGTATGGTGGTGTGCTGAGCAAGTGTCATTGCGAGTATATATAGATCTCGCAAGTCTTTAACCTCCATTTAATAATTTATCAGTACTAACAGTTCACGACAACAAGACCTTATCATTACTTATAAACCATCTTTCTCATCTAGTGGAACTCCTTTTATCACACATAATGCATTGTAGAGCTCTATCCTCCATTTGATGGACTAGAATATCATACATCAAACAATTAAACCTTCCATGTTAGCAACCAGCGTTGTCCGATGTTACGACTTTCAGTCAAACTCCTTATATGAACCTTTGACCTTGAAACTTGTCATCACATAATTATCATTGCATTCAACTAATCCCATAGGATGTCATATTTACAATTTCCTCGATTTAACCCGTACTAAAATTATGGTTTTCCCGATTGATGACTATATATATCAACAAGAATATCTCAAGTAGAGTATTTTCCTCTTACTCATTAGGTTACCTGAAACCGACTTTATTTATCTGAATTGTAACTTTGTAACCTGAAAACTTCAACGTACCTGCCAATCCATCTGAACATAGTCTCTTTCTATTTGAAGTAGTTAGCGATATACCGTTTTCTATCTTATTACTCTTTATTGTTTACGTCAGGCTGTGAAACGCCTTATGTTTTTACCTCTACTGCTGATTAAATCCGTTACTATCTTTTAGAATATGGCACGCGGGGCTAGTACTTCTAACCAGGGTAACCCAGAGTTGACTGCTATCCTACAGCAACTGGCTGCAGGACAAGAGGCCACAAATCAGCAGATGGCCGCTATGACCAACTTTATGGCTCAGTTTCTGGCAAATCAAACTGCTAACCAGCAGAATAATAACAACAATGCTACCACTAATCACACTACTGCCACGACAAACAATGAGGAGATGACTTTGGCAAAAATGTCTAACGCTGTGCAGAAAAAGAACCCCCCAAATTATTCTGGGAGAGGTGACCCTGTGGAACTAGATGCGTTGTTTGAGGATATGGAGAGGATCTTCCTCTCAGTGGGCTGCCCAGATGCGTATAAGGTACGAATAGGGGCCTATTATCTGAGGGACTTAGCTGGACGTTGGTGGCAAGGAATTCGTGACGAGTTCTTTAAGCCCATAGTGGAGAGGGCAGCTGATGGTACCGTAGCTTCTTATGAGAGGAACTGGCTCTTCCTTAAGAAGTATCTAGAGACTGAATTCTTCCCTGAGCATTTGAAGAAACAGAAGAGGGCAGAGTTTGAGGAATTCAAACAGACTGAGAAAATGAGTGTTAAGGATTTCCATGAGAAATTCATGGACCTGAGCCGATTTGGTGGTGATCTTGTAGCCACTGATGAGGCCCAAGTCAACCGGTGGAGAAACTACATTGGAAGGTCAAGGGATGGTTTGTTGGTGAAGATTTCCCAACTGTCAAGGCACTGTACGCTAAGGCTAACAATACTGAGAGGATGGTAGCTAAAATGGAGTCAGACATAGGGTTAAAGAGGAAGGATAGCCCACTTGATCTCTTAGAGATACCCAATAAGAGGGGAAACTTCGGGAATTCTAGAGGGAAAACACAATCTGCTAATGTTGGGAGCTACCCTAACAAGAAGTTTCAAACATTTAGGGCTCAGACTCAAAGTGGGAATCAGAATTCGGTTTGTAAGAGATGTAACAAAGATCACCCAACTACAGACTGCAATGGCGATCCGGTTAGATGTTTCCACTGTCAGAAGTTGGGGCATAAAGCCAATGTATGTTACTCCAGAATAGCAGGGAAGCCGACTGTGCCAAGCGTTGCTGGGTCGGTAGCAACACCGAGGTTTCCAAATCAGAGGGCACAGAGCGGTTATGCAGGGTCTAATACTTACAAGAACCCAGCCCCTACCAAAGGGAACGCTACCACTGCGCCTGCAAAACCGAGTGGTTCTGTTAATGCTGCAACGAAGAGCAAGAAAACTGCGGGACAGCTGTATGTGATGAACCAGGAGGAAGCTGAAAACACCGATATAGTCTCTGGTAACTTCCTTGTCAATTCTGTTGTTGCACATGTTTTATTTGATAGCGGTGCTTCCCATTCTTTTATTGCTGCTAAGTTTACACAGATGCTTCAAAGAATGGTTTGGGTTGCGTCCTTATGCAGAACCGTAGAGTAATCGCCTATGCGTCTAGGCAACTCAAGAGTTATGAGGAGAACTACCCGACACACGATTTGGAGCTTGCTGCTGTAGTGTTTGCTTTGAAATTGTGGAGACATTACCTATTTGGAGTAACGTTTAAGGTATTCTCTGATCATAAAAGCCTCAAGTACATATTCACTCAAAAGGAGCTTAACATGAGACAAAGGAGATGGCTAGAACTCATTAAGGACTATGACATGGAGATTCAGTACCACGAGGGCAAGGCCAATGTCGTGGCAGATGCTCTTAGTAGGAAATCCTTGCACAATGTTCAGTTAGTAGTTCAACGACAGAAGCTGAGAGACGAATTCCTGAACTTTGGGATACAGTTGTCGGAACATGGAGTCACTACCTTTCAAAATGATCTCTTAGGGGAGATTAAGGAACTTCAAAGTTCTGATGAGTACCTCAAAGGGAGATTGGAGAAAGATGAAGAATTATTCAAGATGGCTGGAGATGGTATGATTCGATTTCAGAGTCGAGTATGCGTCCCTAACAATGTTCAACTGAGGGAAAGGATTCTAACATAAGCTCATTCTACATTATACTCAGTACATCCTGGAGGCGATAAGATGTACCAGGATCTGAAACAAGTGTTCTGGTGGTCTGGGATGAAGAAAGACATAGCCGAATTTGTAGCTAAATGCTTAGTTTGCCAAAAGGTGAAAAGTGAACATAAGAGACCGCAAGGCAAGCTACAACCACTGCCAGTACCTGAGTGGAAGTGGAGCTCGATATCAATGGATTTTATTGCTGGTTTACCTAGGACACCTAAAGGAAATAACATGATTTGGCTGATCGTAGATAGACTAACTAAGAGTGCTCACTTTATACCCATGAAAGACACTTGGAAGAAGAAACAACTCGCCAATGCTTACATACATCACGTTGCAAGACTACATGGAGTTCCAGATGAGATAGTTTCAGATCGCGATGCACGATTTGTGTCTAGGTTTTGGTCCAAATTACAAGAAGCCCTGGGCACTAAACTTCTAAAGAGCACTGCATTTCACCCAGCTACTGATGGACAAACCGAGAGAACAAATCAGACGTTGGAAGATATGCTCCGAGCATGTGCTCTACAGTTTCAAGGGGGATGGAAGACAAATTGGACCTAATTGAGTTCTCTTATAACAATAGCTATCAAGCGTCGATCAAGATGGCACCTTATGAAGCGTTGTATGGGAGAAAGTGTAGGAGTCCGATTTTTTGGAATGACATCAGTGAGACTGTAGTTTTGGGGCTTGACTATATCCAAGAAATGACTGACCAAGTAAAGATAATCAAAGATAGACTCAAGGCAGCTCAGGACAGACAAAAGAGTTACGCTGATAAGACTCGTAGTCATATCGAGTTCGAAAAGGATGACATGGTGCTGCTGCGAGTATCACCTACTAAAGGCGTAATGAGATTTGGTAAAAAGGGAAAACTAAGTCCAAAGTTCATTGGGCCATACAAAATATTGAAACGAATTGGCGAAGTGGCTTATGAGCTGGACTTACCTGCGAAACTGGATCAAGTCCACAACGTGTTCCATGTGTCCCAGCTACGGAAGTATGTTAGCGATCCGTCTCATGTGCTCGACCCGGAAACGGTCGAGTTGGATGAGACAATGACCTACGAGGAGGCACCTTTGAAAATTTTAGATACCAAAACAAGAAAGACGCGACGTAACGAGACCAACATGGTCAAGTTACTGTGGTGTAATAACAACGTTGAAGAGGGCACTTGGGAGATTGAGTCTGCTATGCGCGAGAAATACCCCCACTTATTCGATTAAGGTACTTTTGGTTCGGGACGAACCTTTCTTTTAAAGGGAGATGATAACCTCATGCGTTCTTTCTCCCGTGTTTAACGTGTTGTATAATTTTCTAAATGTGCTTAATTCACTGTTACAATGTGCGCGCTGTCCTAGGAATGCATTGTTGATGCATTTATTCCTAAACACAACTCTCATTTGACGAAGTGCATGGATGATGCACTCTCCTTTTTGTGCTTCTATACCTTGCATTTTACTCTCTCCTCGCTTATCCTTTGCGTATTTTTGCGAACTTTCCCGAAATGCGTGAGCTTGTGAGCATCTATGTTACCTTTTGAAGGAGGGACCTAAATCTTCGGGACGAAGATTTGTTTTAAGGAAGGAAGTCTGTAACACCCCATAATTTTTAGGACCTTCATTTAATTAGGGTGTTACCCTTATGGTATCTATTTAAGGAAGTAACTGCTATTTTTGGGGACGAGTTTCCTAATTGGGTTAGTTTTGTGGTAGTTTACCTAAATACCCTTACTAACACTCTCTTACTTTCACTACTACATTATATAAAAAGAAAAAGAAAACAAAAACCCTCCCCTACCTATTCTACTGTACGCGTGAAAAGAGAAGAGAAGAGAAACGAAAAGAGAGAAGAGGAGAAGAGGCAGCGGCTGCCACCACTACCTCCGTCGGACCACCGCCGTGCACCACCGCCGGCCGTCGCCACCACCACACCCACCTTGTTCCTTGAGCCCGCTTGATTATACCATCAAGTGTAGTAAGATTATCTCACCTTTTTCATAAATTATATTAGGGCTTATGAAATATCATGTTTGATTGTGGATTAAAGCATGAATTTGGTTATAGAAATTATAGTTGATGTTGTGATTATTGTTGTTCAAGTTCTAAGCATGAATTTTTATGAGTTTCTAAATTAGGGTTCATAATTTAGGGTTTATGGGTGTTTGGTGATGATTTTATTATTGGAATCGCATGGAATTTGAAAGGGTGGTTTATTGTGATATGGGTAACGTGTATTATGAATTTGGGAATGTTTTATAATGGTTTAATTGAGTTAAATTGCTTCTGCCCAGATCTGGTTTTGGTCTATTTTGGGTGTTATTATGCGTATTTTGGCAATTGTATGGTGGGAGAGTGTTGTTAGTGTGTTTGTGGAGTTGTTGTGCAAATTTGAAGTGATTTGGAGTTGATTTGATGGTCGTACGAGCATGTTTTATTTGGGGTTAACTTGTTGGGTATTGTTGGTTATGTAGTGTGTGACTTGTAAGTGTGGTGTAGTTCTTTGAGGTTAACTACCTTGAAATTTGTAGTAATTCCATTGTTTCGACTTTTGCTTAGGCGGTGATTTTGAAGAAGTGCCCTTCACGGATTTTTGATACCTTGCTAGTTCATTTGAGTGTTTGAAGGTAAGAACATTGATCAAACATGTGATAGCTTGTTTCCTAATCGCTTCCTTGAAAACTTCTTTCATCATCTCTTGTTGATTCATTGATTTCTAACCATTTTCGTTTCATATTCCATTGTTTATAATTCATATGCTACTCTTGACTAAGTTGTCTACTATCATTGATTTCTATATCATATTATGTTTCCGGCTACGGCCGTTTATAGATTGAAAGAGCGCTAGCACAAAATAATACACTTAAAGATTGTTATGAGAATTTCATAAGTATAATCGAGTACCCACCTAGAGGACGGACTTTGCGCCGTCGCCATGTCTTAAAGACATGTTTTATTAACCTCTGATCAAGGTACATTTTCTAGGTTGGAGATCAGCTACCAACCTCCTATTTGACTTCCTCCTAGGAGTAGTACGTCCTACCGTCCCTCTAGCGAGGGGTGTGCACACTCGGGTCTTTAGGGTAGTCATTGTTACTCTAGATGTGGGATGGCTTGGGGTAGGGCCCTTGTCCATGCTAGGGACCTTGTTAAGGCCCTAGAGATTTACTAAGAAAGAATTACACAAAAGGCAAATAATGTATACACTAACCGTGGCTTTTGGCCGCTTGTTTCGTGTTCTGTGGTGAGCACGACTCGTGCACGTTCTGGCACGACTCGTGCCCACTGTTCCGCACTCAGTTCGAATTTTCTGTTGATGGCACGACTCGTGTCCATTCTGGCACGACTCGTGCCAGGCTATTCTTTGCGGTCCTTGCTTGTTTTTACATGTTCCATCTGATTCTTATTAGCTACGCACCATATAGGTGCGTATCTTATTTTCTTTATGCTATTTTACTTCTTACTCAGCCAGTGCTGACGTTCTTTCTGTTTGGGTTTGTCCCTACCCTATTTTGGGGCCTGTGTCATTGTTCTGATGGCGCAGTTGACAGGTCTTGAAGGTGATTGCCTGTTCTGCTTGGATGTCAATTGCATGGCATGGGGATTTAGAATAATTTCGTCAAACATTTGGATTTCATGAACGATTGTAATTTATTTCATTTGGTTTGATTTTGGTTTGTAAACTTAGCTATAAGTCTTCCGCTGACATTCGTTGTTTCTTTTATGAAATTCGTTTTTAATAAGCCTTGCCGTTGACTTGGTAGTCCACGGCGGCATAACAGTCCTTAATTTTCTCTTTTAAGCTGTCGAAAATTTAGGGTTGTTACAGTAATTAGGGTTGTTACAGTTGGTATCAGAGCCTTAGGCTCTGGTTAGTTGAGTTTGCAAAACGGTTTTAAACCAATTTGATAAAACGATTTTTAAAACTTGGGGGCTTGGTTGGGTGCATTCATACGCATGCTATGTGCTACGTACTATGTGTCACTTGTACTACACTACGGAGTTTTTGAGCCAACTTTTCAGATTATGACTACATACTACGGATGAGTACTGCGCTATGCTACGTAGTTGGAATGACTCATTTTGAGAGCATCACTTTGGAGATAATATTTGATATCGACCGAATTTAGATGACACTCGGGTCTTTAGGATCGTTTTATTCTCGATGCTCTAGTGTTGGATCGGCTTGGGGTAGGACCCTTGCGCAAATAAATTACTTAAAGAAAGATAAACAAAGATTATTGTGGTGATGAATACCACGTACGCGCTCTACACGACCCGTGCCTTTGGTACACGTGCCGTGTCCGTTGTTACATTGTATGTTCGAGCTCACTGACTTGAGCACGACTCGTGCCTTGAAGAGCACGACTCGTGCCAGGCCCCGTTTCAGGCACTTGCCTCTTTTGCGTAGCTTTGTCTATTCTTTGTCAGCTACGCGCCAGTAAGGCGCGTATCTTAATATCTTTTTATTGTTCTTGCTTCTTACTCAGCCTGTGCTGACGCTCTTTGTTTTGGGTTGTGTCCCTACCTTATTCTGGGGCCTGTGTCATCCTTTTGGTGGCGCAGTTGACAGGTTTGCAGATTGAGATGCATTGTATGGTTGAAGCGTCATTGCATGCTGGGCATTTGATGAGTCGTCAGATATTTACATTGGGGATGATTTGTAGTTTATCTTTTGGTTTAATTCTGATTTGTAAATTCAGCTAGAAGTCTTCCGCTGTCATTTGTTATTTTTGTTTTAAATTAGCCTTGCCGTTGACTTAGTAGTCAATGGCGGCATAACAATCCTTCATTTTTGTATTTAAAGTTAGCGAAAATTTAGGGTTGTTACACAAAGAGCGAGTCTATATGGTATTCGAACCCATACCCTCTGTTCTAATGAACGATGCTCTACCAATTGAGCTAATAGACTTCATACAATGTATACATTAGTTCATCAAAATCTAATGTTCCTGAAACAACTTTGCTTATTAAGCTCTTAGATGTCAAACAGAACAGGCACATAAACCACAATATCAAAAGCATGAGCTCCCAACTTAAATCATCCAATAATCAACTATGCACCATGAACCAACAAAAGCATGGGTTCTCAACTTAAAACTCCAAGTATTCAACTTAAATTATCAAGTTATGGCAGGGTCACAAAAGATTGGCGAATTAAAAGGCCAAGTTTTCAACTTAAAACCTTTAGTTGAACGAAAGAATATTTAATTTGAACCCAAAGCATCAGAATATAATTTCAAAACTTTAAAGTTTTCAAATTCAAAGTTCTAGTTTCCACACTATAGTGACAAGTGCAATTCAAATACAATACGAAACACAATAGAAGAGGACTGATTGTAGTGATAACTTACGGTAACTTAAAACAACGCCTTTCAAAAACTCACCTTTAATTGAGTATCTACGGCCTAAAATTGGGTGTATTAAAGAAGCGAATCTGATGATCATTTCAATAGAAGTTTAGATCAATCCGAAATTTCTGTGCTTCGATTCCATTTTGAATCTCTAGTTTACATCCCATTTGGTGGATAAAAATAAACCCTTGATCACAGAATCAAGAAGTTGATTGGAGGATGCTTGAAAAAAATATCATTGAAGTCAGCAAATTAAACGACAAAACGTACCTTTTTCGATTGATTTCCTATTCGATTGTCTTCTTCACTGATTCTTTTTCGGTTTTTTTTTTTAGATGTAGTTTCTGTCGTTTCAACGTTAAATGGAGGTTGAATAATTTAACGCGGTTCTCTAGATTTCTCCTCTTTTTTTTTTTAATGGGCTGTTTTATTTGGACCCGTCTCAGAGGTGAGACGGTCTCACTGAAAACCTACTGAATTTGTGTTTTTAATCTTGGCAGGCTTCTTTTTTTTGTTTCTTTCTGATGTGAAAAACGGTCATCTAAACTATCCTTTCTTAATGTCATTAGAGTTTCATCTTTATAGTTACATCTTTAGGGCTAGACTAGATTTGAAGTCTCATTCTAGTTTAATTTGTGTTTTTAATCTGGGCAGACTTCTTTTTTTGTTTCTTTTTGAAATGAAAAACGGCCACCCTGAAACTATCTTCTTTTTTTACTGTCCTTTTAATTTTTCAGGTTTGTTTTCAGTTAATGTTGAGCATTGTTAGGGTTGTAATTTGAGTATTAATCTCAATTTTCAAGCATTTTTCTACGATTATTGGCTCCTACTTGCAAGTTTATTTTATTTGTTGGAAATCATGTGATACGAGTATTATTAATTATTTTATTGATTACATGGACAATCAAAACTTTGTATCTTATTACATGAGATCACAAATTACAAATTGGGTGGAATATCTTAAAGTACCGACATGAATGCGTTTTATTTGGCCGCAAATCACATATTAAATTGCTAATGACCCAAAACCCGCTTTAAATTCATTCTTTAATAATGTTGGGAAATTGATGATTACTTTTAATTAACGATTTTGTTATAATATTAAAATAATAACAATAATTGTCGGACTAGAGAAAAAACGACTCCAACTAAACGGTTCGAGTAATGTGAAATCCGGTTAAATGGGCCCGTTTCGTAAGAGGTATTGGGGTGAAAATACTCACCAACGTCATATAAAGACTATAGAGCAAAGTAAAGTGAAATCGATAATATCCACCTATTGATTCGATTTTTTTATTGAGGTTATACTTGTTAATCAATTGGCGAAATCGTTAAAAAGATGGCCTTCGTAAACAAATTTAATTACCGTGAAGCCTTTCGTTTATTAAATCTCAAATGGTCATGCAATTGAATCTATCTCAAACACTAAGTGGGTCCAGGTCATTTCAAAAGATTAGGGGAGAACTCAGGAAGAAATCAAGGTAGCCAAAAAAAAAAAATATGAGTGTTAAGGTTAGTGATGACCATAAACAATGGAAAGGGTGAGACAAGTACATCCTGCATTTAATGCAATACTTACCCAACCAAAATTAAAATAATGTTCACGCTGGCGACGAATTGCGCGTCCTATCTTTGTGAATTGGGAGTACCAATTTATTTTTGGAAGAAACTTTTATCATGAGGAGTATAAGTAATGTTCATGCCGGCGGCCACGTCAGAGGACCTCCTACGTAGGCGTCAAAAGATTGCCATGGTGGTGTCCTGGATGTTTTCTACGATTGAGGGTGAATTGCGAAAATCAATCACCTACAAAGATAAAGGAAAGGAGTTATGGGACGAATTGAAAGCACAATACTCGTTGGCAATGGTTCTCGCTTGTATCAGATTAAATTTGATATTGTAACCTTCAAACAGGCTCCTAACGAGATAATTATGATATTTTATGGACGATTGAAGAAGCTTTGGGATGATTTCAATTCAGTTTTAAGTGGCCAATGTGTACCTGCAATCTGGGTGCAAAGCTCCAGAAGATTCGTGGCAATGAGTGTGTTTTTGATTTTCTGATTGGCGTCGATTCGCGTTTTGCTACAACTCGATCCAATGTTTTGGGTATCAACCCTTTGTCGTCCCCACAACAGGTTTATAACCGATTGATTCTTAACAAAAGGTGTGATGGTCACTACTTCAAAAGCCGATTTCCAATCGGAAATTAAGCCCGATGTCGTCACTTTCGCCGCACAAACGTACTGCGCCACCTTCTCCTCGCAATGGCAGTGAAGTCCGGGGTGGTTGTCGTGGTGGTTTTAACAACCGTAACTCTTGGGTCGTGGGTCCTTTGGTGGTCGTGGATTCTCTGGTGGTGGCGGCAATGGGGGTGAGCGTGGCGGGATCGAGTGCTCACCGACTGTAGTTATATTTCTACCTTGTGTTTCCCACAAAGATTGTGTTGATTCAGATAATCATAATTGTGATATTTGTGTTCGCGCCAAACAAACTCACTCGTCTTTTCCGCTGGGTACTAATAAAGCATCTGATCCTTTTGAGTCGAATCATTGTGATTTATGGGGTGCATATTACGTTAATGATAGTTGTGGTTCTCGGTATTTTTTTACGATTGTGGATGATTATTCCCGTTGTGTTTGGACATATTTGTTGTGTTTTAAGTTGGATGTTGTTCGCACCTTGAAGATATTTTTTGCTTTGGTTGAAAGACAATTTAAGACCCAAGTACGTCGTATGATAATGGGATGGAATTCACTTGCTTGAAATCTTATTTTGATGAAATTGGTCTTTATTGAGTCTTCTATGGTTGACACTCCTCAACAAAATGCTCTTGTAGAGCGTAAGCATCGGCATATTCTTAACGTAGCTAGGGCCCTCTTGTTCCAATCTAATCTTCCAGTTAAATTTTGGGTGAATGTGTGTCCGCGACTGTCCATCTTCTTAATTGTACGCTTATGAAGTTTTAAGAATGAAAAACCCCTTTTTAAGACATTGTTTAATCGTACACCCGATTTTCTAGCTTTGCGGGTATTTGGATGTCTTTGTTATGTTAAGTCCCTTAATCGGGCGCGAGATAAGTTTGCTAGTCGGAGTCGTCGGTGTGTGTTTATGGGGTATCCCTATGGGAAGAACGGTTGGCGTGCATATGATTTGGATGCTCGTATTTTCTTTGATTCTCGAGACGTTCTATTTGACAAAAATGTGTTTCCTTTTCGTACTCAGCATCTGCTCCTTCGACCAGAGTGCGTGATTTGGATGATCACGATGATTTTTGCGAGCTTCCCGGAGGCGGTTCTGACTCACCTGTGGTCCTCTGCTCCGGTGAGGTCAGCCCGTCTGTCCCTACTCAGCCGGAGCCTTCTATCGTTGCTTCGGGGGGTTCTGCAGCAGACACGGCAGTAGGGGGTGGTGTTGTCGCCCGCAAGGCAGAGGGAGGTGATCCCTCGACGGGGTGGCTGCTTCTCCGTCATCTCCTTCTACCCCACCCGATATGTCCTATGATGCGTTGTATTTGGGTTGTGGAAGGCGTACTAAATTAGAGAATGTTCGCTTGAAGGGTTTTGTTACTAATGCCATCAAGTGCGCCTCTAGTCTATCAGCCACCCGTCCTTTTGAGTCCTCAGGTACGCGTTTTCCTCTTGCACATTTTGTTAGTTATGATCGTTTTCCGCTGCACATCGTTGTTTTCTTGCAGATGTTACAGAGGGCGTGGAGCCCCGGAGTTTTCGAGAGGTTATTGTTGATTCTCGTTGGAGGCAGGCGATGGCCGATGAGGTTTCGGCGTTGGAGCGGAATCAAACGTGGACAGTTATGGATCTTCCTCCGGGTATAAAGGCGATTAACTGTAAGTGGATTTATCATATTAAGTACAATTCTGATGGTTCTATTGAGCGCTATAATGTTCGCTTGGTGGTACGCGACGATCGTCAGGTTGACGGTATTGATTTTGATGAAACTTTTGCTCTCACTATCAAAATAAATACGGTTCGTACATTGTTAGCGGTAGCTGCGTTTCGTGGTTGGGAGTTGCATCAAATGGATGTTCATGATGCCTTTTTGCATGGTGATTCGATGGAGGAGGTGTATATGCACATTCCTCCTGGATTTGATAAGTGATGCAGATTTGAAGGTCATATATGATAATCGAATCATTAAACAAACCATGACAGAATATATGTGAGAAAACAGTTTTGTTTTTGTTGGTTTTGTGTTTTATTGAAAGGAAAATGCAAGGGGGGATATGATTCTGGCCTTAGTTACAGAAACACCTTCTAAGGTTACAAAAAATGGTCTTAATGGCTGACTTACAGAGACACCTAATCAACTATTAAAAAGACACTAAGGGTCTAAGAACAACTCTCACTTACAGAGACACCTAATGAGGTTAGAACTTAGGTTTGGTTCACCATTAATGCACCCTTGAGCATAAGCTACTGTAACAACCAAAACAAGAGAAACTCTCAAGTGTTTTTCATATAACATCATCTGCTTTTTACAATGGTCTTCAGCTTCTATTTATAGAGGAGAACTAAGCTACAATGATACATTAATGTAAGTAAAATACTATTATAAGATTAGCAAATACAATATAAAAACACTAGGCTAATGATTCTTATCATGTCTGATTTTGTGGCAGTAGCTTTGGTGCTAGTTGAATGCCACTTTTGATCCTTTTATCTTCAACTTGGAACTGCAAAGTTGGGTATTATTGCTGAGAAGTGGCGTGCAATTTGAGTGTCAATTAACTGCTGAAAACACCACTTGATGCTACTGAATTTGGATAGCAACTTGCCGACTTGGACTCCCTTTTTGCATTCTTTAATCTTCAAAAGGCAGATATTTTCCTTTGTGTACTTGACTAAGCTGCTCCAATAATTAAGACTTGTTGTTCTGATTTCCTTATGCAAATTGTCACTCCCTTTCTTCATTCTTTAATCAGGTGGGCTGCTGTAAGATGCAACCTGGCTTAATAAAAGAAAACTCTTTCTTATGGGTTTTCTTATGTACTTTTTTGGACATAATTCAACTGCTTGCTTACTTGCTTTTAATTGTATCACTTGCCCAATTGAATTGATTGATCCCTGCATCAATAAGGCTGTTTTTGGGAAAGTCTGTCGCTTGCAGAACTCCTTGTATGGTCTTAAGCAAGCTCCACGTTTTTGGTATGCTAAGCTTGCTTCCGCTCTTCTTCGTTATGGTTTTCAGCAATGCGCCTTTGATCATTCGTTGTTCTCTTTTGTTCGGGGTAAGGTTCATATTCATATATTTGGTGTACGTTGATGATTTTGTTATTGCTTGTAATGATGGTGAGGCGATTGCTCGTTTTAGGGCGTATTTGAAGTCTTGTTTTCATATAAAAGATTTTGGTGTATTGAAATATTTTTTGGGTATTGAGGTGGCTCGTAACAAGGATGGTATTTTTTATATGTGTATTTTGTTAATTCCGTGTATTATAGTAAATATCGTGTCGAGGTAAACTCGGGTTCATGTTCCACAGGGACTTATAATTGTATATATACGGGCATTGCCTTATGAATGAGATGTGACACAATTCCTTGAATACATGTCTTCTAGAGTTTGTGAGAATTCCTTAGGTAGCGTTTGGGAACTCGGAATTCATTTTTTTTTCTAGAATTGAAATCTAGAAATTCAATTCCCAAATTTCAATTCCAATTCCAATTCTTATGAATTGTTTGGGGACCCCCTGGAATTGAATCTCAGTAATTCAATTCCTCCTCACGTTTGGAAAACCATGGAATCAATTTGAAATTCTAAAACCATGAACAACTTACATACTAGTATACCGCAATGAGTTCCGATAATTCTTTTTCACCTTATAACCACCACCGCCGCTCATCTGCCACGCTTGACGGCGCCACCCTTAACAACTTGGTGGAGGGACATTCATTGTTTGGTGAAACTGGTGGCAAAACGAAGGGGCAACAGAGATGGAAGATAGAAGAGGGGTAGGGGAGAAAGAGGGAATTGGGTTGTCCGTACTGAGGGTGGCCGCAATCGACGGTGGAAAGTCCGGCGGCCGGAGGTGGTGAATATTAGGCGTCCAGATCTTGGCGGCAGGCGGCGGGACGACGGTCGGGCAAGCTCCTGCGGCGGCAAGTGAGGAGGTGGAAGGAAAGAGTGGGTGGAAAAGGGTAAGAGGAGAGGAGAGAGAAAAATAAGTTTTGGTGAAAGGAGAAAAGAGAGCGCGCGATAGTAGTTGGGACTGGTGGCTGAATATGGCGGCGGTGGCGGGTGATGATGGCCAGTGGTGGCGGGTGATGATGGGCGGCGGTGGCGGGAAGGCTTGTCGGGCAAGTGGGAGGAGAGAGTAATTAGGTTGGAGAGGATAGAGGGTGAGAAATGAAATGACAAATTTTTTGGAAGGAATTGAAAATAAGAATTTTGTAGTAACTTGGAATTGGGTTGGAATTTGGCAAATTCCAATTCCAATTCCTTTTACTTCCCAAACATCAGAATTGGCCCAATTCTGGAATTGAATTCCAATTCCAAGTACCCAAACATAGCATAATACATTAAAAATGCCTTAGCAGTGTTTCTAATTCATATGGAGTACCTATCCTTGAATTTTGCTTTTACATTTTGCAACAACACATAATATGACTTTGAGGTGATTTATTTTCAACTGTGTGTCATTTCTCCTGTCTAATTATTGGAGTTCTTTCAAACCTTCTTTATACATTACCCAACAATAGAGCGTATCTTGGGAACCCATCATTCGTTTCTTATATGCCTTTTCAAATCTATAAAATTACCCCTTGTGGCTTTCACAAATTTTGGGCATTTTTGGTTCTGTTTCAATATTGCGCCAAAAAAAATATTGTATTATATCTTTAGATTTTGTCCAACTAACATTGAGTATCTTATTGTCAGGGAAGACATATGCATTTATATATAAGGCGCTTGTGCAATACACGGGCCATCAAACTAGATTTTACTCTCGATAACCCGATAGAATACTCAGTCCTGGATCTGGTTACCACCCGAACTTTCGGATATGGGTCATGGAGTAATACCGGGTGGGGTGGGGTGGGTTTCCTTCCCTTTGAAAAGAGTCAAAGTTTGGCGGGGGGATTCAAAAAATTCGAAACTTTGGGATTTTCCCACCAGCTTGCTCTACAATCTTCCTAGTCCTCCTCTCTCTTTTATTATCCCCTTTCCCTTCCCTTTCTCTCTCCTCCCAATTCCCGCAACTTCAAAAGAAACCCTTCACATTCCAATTCTCGTACAAAAATGGCGGATTCGTCTCATCTTGAGAAAATGGGCCGAGAACTCAAGTGCCCAATTTGGTAAAACTCCCCCTTTTCATCACCCATTTCCCCAATTTCATCCCCTTTTTGTTTATTCTGAACAATTTGAATTCATACATTTTTTATGGTTTTTTTTTTCCTTGTTGTTTGCAGCTTAGATTTGCTGGATTCTTGTGTATCTCTCACATGCAACCATGTTTTCTGCAAGTAAAAACCCTAGTTTTGATTTTACCCATTTTGTTATTTTCTGATTTAATGATGATTTCAATGTTTAATTGAGTTCATCTTGTGATTAATTTCAGTATTTGCATTCACAAATCACTGAAATCTGGCCCCAATTGCCCAGTTTGCAAAGTGCCATACCATCGTCGAGGTATGCTTGCACTTATCTGTTTGATTTTGAGTTATTTATGCCCTTTTAATTCTGTGATTGTTCGAAACTTAACGCTGATTAGTACCCCATTTTGGTTTGTGTCGATACTTCGAGGTTTGTTGTGCTAGGATTTTTAGTCATTTTAGTCCAGATTTTCGATATTTAACTCGAATACTGTGTCTATTTGATTTGAGATAAGTCGAATAGATGGAACTACATATTCAGGCTTATTTGTTCAAATGTCCATGGGAGCTGTTGGAATATGATTGATTTTTCAAGAAGTCTAGTTGATTTACTGTAGTTGAGTTTGCCAATAATTGTTACCAAACAGATGCATTGATGTGTTTTTGCTGTATTATATGACTGTTACAGCAAGTTTTATTAATACACAGCTTTCTTGTGCTTCAGAAATTCGCCCCGCACCTCACATGGACAACCTAGTGAACATATACAAGAACATGGAAGTTGCATCAGGGCTTTCCCTAAACATCAATCAAAGTGAATCCACAGGTATACTAGGTAACAGTGGTTTGTCATTCTGAGGGAAGAAATAGAAAAATTCTTTAGAAGTCTGAGAAGAGAGTAATTTGTAGGGAAGATGATGTATGATGGTGAAACATTACATTGGCTGCTCAAAATTATTCCGGAACTGAGAAGTGTCTTGACAGTTTACCTTATTGTTTTCTGTTGCTCTTCTCTCTTACTAATCATGTTAGCCATAGGAATTTAAGAATTGATAATCTTATGGATAATTTTGTCGCCAATATAAAGCTAGATAAAACATAGATTTACCTGATTCACTAAAGAAGACTTTAATAGATATAGGAAGATGACTGGCCTTGTGTTGTGCATGGGATCTATATTATTGTAGTCAAATATAGCTTGAGGAGTTTTCTTGGCTGTTTCTCTTGTTTTTTTTTTCTTATGTTTTTTTCTTTGGTGTTTCTAGTTGGAGAATATTGTTTTAAGGTGGATCAGGGAGTCATATTGCCTCCGAAGAGATGTACTCTTCCATGGCATTTTGGCTGTACATGACCGAGATATTGGCACAGAATACACACACCTAGCTTTAGTTGGAAAATTGAAAATTTACCTATATGTTCACGTAGACCAGAAGCTTGATTAGTTGAAGTGTATACTCATATTCTATTCTTGAAACTCATGTAATGTAAAATTTATGAAGGAGAGATTAAGTTTTCTATCTCAAGTAAAATTGGAAACTGAGCCCTTCAAAAGAAAAAAAAATGGAAGGGAATTCAATGTGAAGCAAGTTAAAACAAATGATTTAGATGTAGTCCTGTAGCTCTGAATTCATTTTGGGACTAAGGGAATATTGTTATTGTATTCCTTTAATTGATAATGAATCTAATTTCTTGAGCCTTTTGCGGGTATGCGCTTTACAATTTTACAAGCTCTGCCACCTGAAAAACTCTTTCCCTGACTTATTGATGCTTTCTCCTGAATGAATGTTCATCTACCAGCCTCTTGAGTCTTGATATCCTCAGTTTCCTTCTTTTTTTTTTTTTGTTTTTTTTTTATATGGCTAATTTTATTTATGCCTATATGGATATGATGTTTTTAACTTGTTGCCTTTCTTGCAGATGCAAAAAAGCAGGCTAATGATGCTCTAAATTCTAGTAATGAGAAGAATGATGCAGAGGCCTCGCAGACGGTAAAGGATCATCAAAAGAAGGTAAAGGCTTCCAAAGTGTCCAAATCGAAAGCAAAGCATTCTGATGGGAGCCGAGGAAATTCTTCATTTTCCATGAATAAAAGGGTTCAAGTGCCACAATCTCCAAGCTCAGAAACTCCACTACGACAAGCAAAGGAAGATCATGAGAGAAACAAATTAAGTGAAAATGTTATGAACAATAGTGGGGTGCCCCCCAGTGAGCATCCGCATACAGTTGGGAAAGAAAGTCCATGTCTTGCACCTTTCTTTTGGTTGCGAGATGATGAGGCAGATAAGTCAAGTCAACAGACTGATGTGGAACAGTTGACAGGCACCCCTGCAGATGCTCCTTGTTTTAGTGACATGAAGGATTCAGATGATGATGAGCCGACCAATAGATTGCCAAATGTAAGCACTTTTCTCTTTCTGAAGCCATAAACTTCACTGTTCTAGTGTCTGCATTTTGCATAGTGTCTCAGGCCTGAACAATCTCGCCTGTAGGTTGTTATTGTATTCTTTGTCTATTAGTTCCTTCAACATGTCTAACCTAGGTGACAAAGATCTATTCCGAAATTTGATCTCAAAAAAAAAAAAAAGATCTATTCCGAAATTGTGTTTTCACTGCATCTAGCCATCAAGGCACACAGTTTGGTGTTCAGTTTGGTTTCAGAACGTGTCTTTGCCATTACACGGAGTGTGACATATTCTTATCGCAGGCTCCAATCAGAAAGTGTGTTAATGCAGAGCTTTTTGACAGTGAGATGTTTGATTGGACACAAAGACCATGTTCTCCTGAGCTTTGTGCAAGTCCTAAGGTAAATAGTATAAGCAAAGTCATACTGCATAGCTTATTTTATGATGTTAGTGTTCACCTCCCTGTCAGCCGTAATTTTTCTTCTCCGATGCTAATCATTTTCTGCAACGTGGGACTTAATACAATATGTGCAGGTTGATGAGAGGGATGGATATGATGAAATGTGTGAAAATGAATTGGTAGTACCCTTGAATGAAGCTGTTGTAGACAAAGTGGCGACTTCAAAGGACTTCGATGATGTCAATCCTCAAAAGACGAATAATTATAAGAGTAAACTTCAACATGACTCTAGTACTGGAGGCAGTGATTGTAGCCAAAGTGACTCTAAATTGCCCCAGAAAAGGGCCAGTAAAAGAGGCAAAAGAAACCAAAAGAAGCGTCAAAAGCTATATTTGGACAAAGATGGAGAGACACATGATGGTTGTAATTCAATCAGTGACACCATGAACCAGGGTCAAAAATTTGAGAACAACAGTGCTCTTGGTAGTTTAAAATCTGGAGGTACTTCGGAAAAAAGATCCTTTGGGTCACCTGACACAATGTTGAACAAACCTGAGTCGCCGGTTATAATAGGAAGTCAAACAGGCACTTGTGAAGGCAACACATCAGTATTTGCAAAAAGGAATTCCAAGAGAATCAAGAAAAGCTTTGGAAGCGACCTGGTTAAAACTAGAAAGCAGAAGCAGAAACTAGTCAAAGCTGACAATAATGGTCAAGTAATTGCTTCTGGAGATAAAAGATGTGGAGATACAACTTCAGATTCCAAATTATTGAACGAAAACTCTATTGGGAAACTAAGCAATCCACCAGGGAGATCCAATCGCAAAAGTAAAACATGCTCTCTACAAATTTTACAGGAAAAGATGATTGATGGGAGCAAAGGTGTTCCTTCAGAGGCTGCAGCACCTGCTCAGAATACTATCCAAGCGCCGTGTAACAAAGCTGATCTAGGGCTTCCACTAATGACTGGAAAGGCTCATCTTCAAACTGATAAGCCAGCATTGCGTAAATGTGAAGCAAGTTTAACCAAATGTGCTTTTTGTCATTCAACTGAAGAGACAGAGGTACAGTATAGAGCTTAACTGTAGTTTTTATCTGACCCTCTATTCTTCATACTCGAAACTTAGAAGAACTATTCTACATTCCTTTCTAACGCCTTTAAACATAAAACCTACAATTCTTTTGCTGAAGCTTTCTGGTGAGATGGTTCATTATGCTCAAGGAAAACCAGTTTCAGCAACCCACAGCGGAGGAGGCGACATCATCCATACACACAAAAATTGTGCTGAGTGGTACATTGCTTTGTTTCCCTCTTACCTTGTCCTCAATGAGTGGCTGTTCTTTTGTTAGCATTACTTGTAAGTTCTCCTTACAGGTTTAATGTTCTATAATACAACAACAACAACAACAACCAAGCCTTATTCCCAAAATGATTTATAATAGTTGGCAGAAAATAAATTGGCTAGTTATATAACAATATTTATCAGCTCTTCCCTTCCTTTTCTTCTGCACTTGGTACCATTATGCAATATCCTCCCTAAGGTGTGCTATGGAACTGGTAGACTTAATGATACTTCTGAAATGAGGAGCTTATTACTTCATTCTTAATTTGCTGTGTTCGGCTTTGGCAAGGAAAAGATTATTAGTCCTTAAAGAGCCAACTCAACCAAAAGTCTAGACTGATGGTTGAGGCCCAATAATTGGTTATATCTTAACACTCCCGCTCACGTGAAAGCCCACTGGGCTAGAAACGTGGATTAAATGCACAGGTGATCCAACCTTGTGCTTTTGAAATTCGAAGGTCATCCAAACCTTGTGAGGAAATTCCACTTGAGAGAAAGGAGGGGGCTGCCAGGATTTGAACTTGAGACCTCAGGGTCAGGCTCTTACCATCTTAAAGAGCCAACTCAACCAAAAGTCTAGACTGATGGTTGAGGCCCAATAATTGGTTATATCTTAACATTAGTCTTTATAACTTAAGTCTAGCTAAGGATAACATAGTGTTTTGATTCTGAAATGAGGGCATTTTACAGTTTGACACGTAGTATTTACTAATTGACCTTTGGTTATGTGCAGGGCTCCAAATGTGTATTTTGAAGATGATTCTGCAGTCAATCTTGAAGAAGAATTGGTAAGAAGCCGAAGAATTAAGTGCTCTTTGTGTGGTGTCAAAGGAGCTGCTCTTGGCTGCTATGAGAAGTGTTGCCGTAAAAGTTTCCATGTTCCTTGTGCCAAAAAGCTTCGTGAATGTCGATGGGATACGGTAAGTAAAGAGAATTCTTCTCCATTTAGCTTCCTAAATCTTGAATCCAACACTCAAACTTTACATTGTCACTCTTCTAACAGGATCATTTTGTCATACTATGCCCTCTTCACATTTCTACAAAGTTGCCATGTGAAATGCCCACATCTCAGGTGTCTCAAGTTAAAAATGGAACACGTAATCTAAATGGGTATGGACTTTTACTGAAAGTTTGTCATCAAGATTAATTCAGGTTTACTTACACTGAAAAACAATATCATTTTTCTTTGCAGCCAAATTCTCAATAAAAGGCCTAAGTCTTCCAGACGTGTTAAAATGACTAGTTGGAGCTGTGGACGTTCATCTGAGAAAATAATTCTCTGTGGTTCAGCTTTGGGTACTGATGAAAAGGTAGATAGAAATTATCTGCTCAAACTCTTTTAAGTGTGAATATGTTTACCAATTTAAGTGTTTTGAATTCTTTTCCCTAATACGGATAACTGGATTTGCAGGAAGCTGTTTTTGAGTTGGCTAAATTATCTGGAGTTGCTGTGTCAACACAATGGGATCCAAGTGTTACACACGTTATTGCATCAACAAACGAAAATGGAGCATGTAAAAGAACTGTCAAAGTCTTAAAGGGGATCCTAGAGGGGAAATGGATTTTAAGCACCAAATGTTAGTCCATATTTATTTATATATTGAAATCTTTATGGATTGAACTCTGCACAAAGCAAGGCTGGTGGCTTTTTCCTGTACACTACTAATGGCAAACTTTGTTGTCTTGACAGGGGTTCAAGCTTGCAGGAATGCATCAAAACTAGTTGAGGAGACTCCCTACGAAATTACCTGCGACATTTACGGAGTCAAGAACGGACCTTATCTAGGAAGATTAAGACTTCTGAACAAGGTAACTTCGATGACAAGTTACTGTTACTCGCAGCTAGGAAAATCATCTTGTATTACTTGGACTGTGCTGGAACTGATTTTCCTACTGGAACTGGTCCCTCATGAATCATGGCTAAGGATGTCTTGAGCTATTTAAGCTTAATTGGTCAGCGTCACTTTAATAGCTGATGTCTTTACTTTTCAAATTTGATGTATGTTTGACATTAATCTTCGACTCAGTGATCCAAATCGAAGTTGTAGAACTGGAAGGACAAAAAGAATATAAATATCTCAAAAGACTCAAATTGAACTCCTCTTTCTGTTATGTAACTTCTTGGTGCCCATACTTTCGTTGAATGCCTGCATGAAACGTGGAACACCTCGAAAATCGGAATTTGATCATTACTAAAGGCACATTATATGAAATAGATGATGTTCAAAATTGAGGACTTTTAGTCAGAAGTGTTGTGTGGTTTCCTGACATTCTTTTTTTTGGTGGTTTCCTGACATTCTTGTATAGTTGTAATGTTGTATGTATTAACTAAGTGGTTTTGCAATAAACTTCTCTACAGCAACCAAAGCTCTTTTCTGGAATCAAGTTCTATTTAACTGGAGATTTTGAACCTTTATACATGGGGTATTTACAAGATCTCGTGACTGCTGCTGGAGGAACTATACTGCACAGGAAGCCCATTGCTGAGGACTCTGTGATCTCTACATCCTGTTCTTCAGAGTCACGAACTGTCATTATTTATGCTGAGCATCAGGATAAGTGTCATCCCAGCAGAAAGGGTTTGACTTCAGACCGTAGGCGATCTGATGCAGAAGCTTTTGCTAGGTCAAGTGGAGCGAGAGTGGCACACGACACATGGGTGTTCAATTGTATAGCAGGACATAAGGTGCTAGGTTTGTGAAATCCTTTGGCATGATTGCTTTATTTAACAGTTCTTTGATGTAGAAAAGTCGTGGTTTTGCTACAAAGTAACTTAAATCAATAATACACCTTAACTGTTTCGGAACTCAGATTTTATCTTCAATTCTGGTTAGCTATATAAGTCATTTGTAAACATTGCTCGATGTATATATTGTTACCTGCAAGCTTGACTTACTATACTTCTAGATTTTAATGGAAGTAGTGCTGACAGGCTCCTCTACAGTCAGGTCGAAAGCCTACACGAAGCAACCATAATTTTCAATTGGGAAAAACTCTTTTTTTCTTTTTTTTTTTTTTTTTTTTTTTTTTTTTTTTTTTTTTGACGAGGATTAGGTAGAAACTGTGATGGTATGAGAATCTCAATTAGTATGAGAAACTTAAAAAGGCATTCAACTTTTACAGAAGTTCTGTTATATATGCAGCGCTTTCTATATCGCCCTATATCCTATACATCAAAGCTGTATACATTCAGATGAAAATGTTATACATCATATTCTGTACTTCACTGGTACTTGGATAAGGTATAGACGCACCTTGTACCTAGAACCGGATAAATTTGTAGTTGTTTCTATGAGGAGTCATTTGGGATGAAAGATGGCGAAGGCTGAGGGCTAACAAAATTGTGAAGCTGTTAGTAAGACGGTTCTGACATTCATTGCCTGCCTTCCTTCCTGTGCTTTGAAAACTTCTGTTCGAGCATCTGAAAAACTCGATCAACAGCTTTGATGTTTTCTTCGATCTTCCCTCTTTGGTCAACCCAATCACCAGCAGCAAGGCACTGCTTCAAGCTGCAGATGTGTTCAATGCCAACTTCGATTTCATCTCCAACTTCCTCAATTATTGCCCGCATTCCTTCTTTTTCTTCCTGTGTCTCTTTGAATCTCCTCTTCATCAACTTGTAACCTTCCAACGACTTCAGTAGTTGGTCTGAAAGCTGCTTATTCCTATCCTGCAGGTCTGCAGAACTCAGATGCTGCATTTCTGTTCCCTTTCCGCTCCTCCTGTTCTCTTCCTGCTCTGCCACAGTCGCCTGCATCTTAGCAGATAATCTTTCATTCTGCGCTCTGAGATCACCAACATGCTGTTCCATTTCACTCAATTCCTGTACTTTCCTTGTAAGCTCCCTCGCGATTATCTCTTTTTCCCTACCTAGGCTTGCACACATTACACCCAGCCTCTTCTGTGCTGCAAAACTGGTATTCAGATCCCTCCTCAGCCTTTCCTTCTCGTCTAAGATTAGCCCTTCGTCCTTCTTGGGGCCGCCTGTAGGAGGATTATTGATCTTAAGATCAGTATTACAGCGTCGAAGTTCCGCCCTGCTTTTCTTGCCAGAGCTTTGTGATTTTTGCAGCCTTGTTTTAACATCATCTAAGATTGTCATCATTCCTGCAAATCGTTGCGCCTTTCTCTCGTCAATCGCCCCCTTGTGAGACGCATCTTGATGATCTTGTACCAACTTCAGTAGCAGTTTTACATTCGTTGCAATGCCTAAAACACACACATTTCACCATACAAAACTCACACATATCAGATTATATACACTTCCATAAAAAACATCGTGTATACACAATGCATTAAAAAACCAACACTGCATGCAAATTATATTAAATGAACCATTTCAATCAAAAGTCGTGGAACCGGAACGCAAACCTTCTAAGCTTAGATCCTCATTATTGCTAGTTGACAAGGGCAATAGATCAGGAGATGAACACACACGAGGCCCACTCATTTTCCTATGTTCTTAGGTAAAAACACAAAAAATAAAAAGGTAAAGCTTGTAAGGTAAGCTTGTTACAATGGAGGGATGAATTGCACAAAGAAAAAAAATCTTGAGAGATCCAAAAAAGAGAGGTTGCAAAAATGCAATCTCTCTCCTCTCTCTTCCTATGTGTGTGTGTGTTTCTCTATCTTTGCCTATCTATCCGCTTGTTGATCATCTAAGTTTATTAAATGTTTTTGGCATATGATCTAATGCCCATAATTTTAGCTAGTTTTAATGGTTTTGGTGCGTGATAGTAGGAGAGTTTGACTCTTTTGGTATGATTGATGTTGTTTATTAGTAATTATTGTTCTTTGCAACCACATTATTACATGTGGAATAATGATTCCCACTTATTGGATCAACAAATTTAATTCTTATGATCATGTATGATAATGTCAAAGAGTGAAATATGATTCTATTTACATTATTCCATTGGCATTTTAAGATTGTTTATTGTAATTACAACTTCATTAGTCCTCTAAAGTCAAAATATGCTCATCTTTATCAAAGCTCATCAACAAACAGGCCAAGAGGGGGTAGGATTACTGGATTAGTACTTTTCCTTCTATCGATTTTTATGGATGTACAATTGAGTTACTCGATATATATTGTGTATTTAAAAACATCGTAAACTCGATAAAAGATTATCGCAGTTTGTACGCCATATGGAATCTGTATGACTGTATCAACTCAGGATAGAATTATCGAGATTGGTAACGGTCGGATTCTAAACTGCCGGATACAGTTTTTAAAGTGTCATATCTTCGTTGGAGATGGACAGACACATAATGGGTTCGACATGAACAGGCAAATAGTATTTGCACTTCCTAATCAACTACTCCGATCCGTATACTCTAGTTTTTATGATGCTCCTAATATTTTTACAAATATTTTATCACCATAATATATGTCTGTCAGAATTAAAGCACCGCATAGGCATGCTTTGAACAATTTGACCGGTGGTTAAGAAGAACAAAAGTTGTGAGAGGCCAGGATTGAACAGTGTGACATTTCTATATACATTGTAGTTTGAAAATATATATACATAATGTTTTGCCTTGATTATGCATGTAATTCCTTGGGGACTCTTTAATTGGCGGCTAATCAATTCTGGAGCTCAAAGATTGAATGGCAGGTAACTAGGTAAGTACTAATCCTACCCAAAGAATTCTTTTTTTTTTATAAAATGTTGTTTTGACTGGTCAAGTTGTAAGCTATTTCTAGACATTGTGCGGCGAGAGTAGCTTGTGAAAGTGAGGATGTGTGCTTTGTAAACAAATATAATCTTCCCCTAATAAAAGGAGGCGTGTTGAGCAAGTTATAGTATAACGGGATTAGCTAATCTCGGAAATATGGTAGACTCTCCGCTCCACAGTTGAATTCTAGTGCACAGTTGCTGTGACTTAAGAATTTCCTCTTGGAACAACTACCAAATCAACCAACTTTAGTTAAGAAAATTAAGAAGTTAACAACTAGTGTGTGCCGAAATTCAAAGGAATAATGGTGGATAGAATTGGTAAAACTGTCATAACTTGATAAATTTGACAAGATTTTGACTTGATCCGAAATTCTAGTGACTAGAAATCAAACCCAGTCGATTTTGACACAAACCGATATTGGATTATTTCTCGTTGGAACCTCGAACCAACAATTTGAAGTGACCCTTAATATGTACTCGTACATCTTTGAGACAATAACTAAACTGAATAATGAATATCTGCCGAAATGTGTTCTACATACAGATCAAAATGCAAATCTACGACAATCATTCGATAACTCCGGAAAATTTTGATACTTCAATTAAATAAATCATACTATTACATACTACTCGTACACATTACATGCATACATATATATAGTTGGATTTAATCACGGTTCCATTCATAACAACTGACTTGACCTACTTCAGGACCACCAAGCAAGCAAGGACCCTTGTCTTTAACTTGGTACCAACATCTATCACTACAAAGCTCAGAATCCCTGATCCCAATATACACATCGAACCAATGCAACACATCGTCGAACACAAACCCGCAATAAAATTGGGTTCTGAAGAAAAAATTCGGCGTAAATTGGAATTGGTAGAATGTCCCTGGTGCAATTTGTTGTACTCCAAGATCATCGTCCGCTGACTTGCAGTGGACTTGAAGGTTTTGTGATGTGCTTAACGCATTAAATAGTCGAACATCTACTGCGTCGCTTAGGCTAGCTAGCGTGCATATCGATATTAACACGACGAATATTATCGTATTTTTCCATACAGGGACCATTTTGACAGTCATTCAGAAATGGAGGCAATATGTGGGTAGATAGATGTAAATAAATTTAATTCGAAAGGTTTTTGCAGTGCTGGTTTGAGCAATCAATAGAACACATAATAATGTTGCAACTTTGCCTATGATGTATATATAGGATTACTACTTTAGGTGAATTTTGAACGTTGTTTTTAATTCTGATTGTATTTCCTTTTGTGTTCTATGGGGAGGTTCCTTGTATGTTTTGATCAATTCAAAGGATGTAAAAATCTCGGGAAATTAGTGCATTCTAATTTCTTTAGCTTCGTAAATCTTGTGTTAATTCAGTGTATTATTGCTCTATTAGTTAATGTTTATAGTACGTGTTAACAAAAATACAACAGAATGTGTAGATTATTGTATTAAATGCAACGATCCATTTGATAGTGCTGATGTACATCAATTTCTGTTTCAATTCATCAATATGCGACCTCAATTATTTTTGTTCCATATATATATATATATATATGAAATAATCCAAAATTGCAAAATTGGAGACCAAAGTAAATTAATGTGAGAGAAGAATATTATAGTAGTTCATTTTCCTCATATCAAGCAAAATTGAAGCTAAGGTTGCAAGATATATTTTAATGACATGTTCAATCGTTACGTTATCAGTGTGTTTGTACATTTTTTTTTTTGTTACAAAGACGAAAAAACCTGACTACTATATAACTTTAATTTGGATGACTAAGTTGCACAAACCTGATCTCGTTAGAATATGCACAATTAATTGTTCGAACTATAAACGGTTTTTTTAAAGTGTACTGTGGGTTGCGTCCATAGAAAAAGGACTAGTTAAGCTTGAAATTCATCGAACAAAAGCAATTTGGCATTAAGCTTAGTATACCTACTCCCTCTTAGCTTGCTTTTTGAGTTTTTTCTTCCCATTTACTTTTAAGTCCTTAGCAAGTGGTAAGGGTTTAAATGAGGGAAAATGAGACGTAAGAGAACTTGCCGAAAAAAAAAAAAAAAAAGAGAACTTGCCGAAAAAAAAAAAAAAGAGAACTTGCCGAAAAGTAAAATGGGCAAGATTGGATGAACAAAACTACAGACAAGAGGGAATTTAACGACATAACTTGCCCAATACTATCTTCAATTCGAAATTGTCTTCCAAAAACTAAATATGATCCAGTAACATACATATTGATTCGATTAGACGGGCTAGTTAATGACGACAATCAATACTAACTTGGTTCGAATGAACAACTAACAATTGATCTGATGACCTAACCCACACCCGAACCATTCTCTACTCACTCGAAGGTCGTTGCAGAAACCTAGATTAACCCAACAAGTGCCCAACCCACAACCAATCTTTCCTACTGATTGCGCGCGTGCGACCTCTAGTTAGTGGTGGATGGGGGCATCCACAAGGCTTCAACATGTCTGGTTAAAAATGTGCTCAAATTGTTACTATTCTTCTTGGGCAAATTTCTCAACCCCGGCCTAATCATAGAAGTTACTCTAGGTATAGCTAGGGGTTCAGTTCGATTTTAGACTGCCGCACATATCGTAGCTACCATCTAAGAGGGCAAAATACGAATATACTATGATATTAAGCACATAATAATTGTCGATCAAATCCTTAGCTTCTTAATTAAGATGCTTTACTAAAGCTAAAAATGCGTAACGTTCGCTCACAAGTAACTACGTACTAATATTTCGATTAATCAAGTGTTAGAATTTCTTACCTGTAGTAGAATGTTAGTAAGTCCCAACAACTAGCAAAAAAGATAGCTAATTGTGTACAAAAGTTGTGGAAACATAGTTAGACCACCTAATATATCTTCCTACAAGTAATGTCTCCAAATTATCTATAAAAATTGGCGTAAACTCATATGAATCAGCAAATAACCATAGACAATCATATAAAATTAAATTGTAGTTCTCGAATTAATATCATGGCAAAAGAAGAAGGTAGTGTTGATCAGAAGATGGGTCTTAGTTACAGTTCTTTAAGGTCAAGTGTTACGGGTAACAGAGAGAAATTAGTGGGATTTTTGAGGGTGTTGTGTCTATTTGCGACATTGTCTGCTACACTTGTGATGGCACTTAACAAAGAGACGAAAACCTTTGTGGTTGCTACTATTGGTACTACTTCTATCAAAGCCTCTCTTACAGCCAAGTTTCAACACACCCCAGCTGATGTGTAAGTGCCAAATATATCTATCTAATATTGTTAGAGATCTAGTTAAAATGTTAAAATGCTTAGTGATCGATCTATTTTACAATTAGAATAAAAGTGTACGTTTAACATTTTATCCAAGTACATATAATAACATATATAGTGTGGATGGCCGACATGCGACGTGTCAGTTTTCGGATTAATTTATTTTGTGTCGATATGAAATTCTTAGAAATATTGCAAGTCCTGAAGTGTAATGAGATTGAGTACCGAGGTCTAACTAATTTCAATTTAGAATTGGTGTATATGTGTATATGTTTTGTTTTATGGTAACATAAATGACTTGTATGTTTGCAGCTTCTTCGTGGTAGCTAATGCATTGGCTACGTTGCATAACTTTTTGGTTTTAGCCTCGGGTGTTTTCGGCAAGAGGCTTGATCGTAAAGGAGTTCGATTCACAATCATCTCCGTCTTGGACATAGTAATAATTTCTACTCACATCTATATGTTTTTCTCTTCTTTGCCGTCTTTATTCGTTGATAAAATTTGTGAAATACTGAAATCATTTTTTTTTATTTTTGAAATATCGAAATCCTAATACATGACAATCATGTTGCGAAATTGAGACACAAGATCCGCACTCTAAAGGTTAATTGACTAGGATTGCTATTTGGCTAATCAAACTAATAACACCATATTTGTATGAATTGACAGGTGAATTTAGCAATATTATCAGCAGGAGCAAGTTCAGCAGCATTCATGGCGGAGTTAGCAAAGCATGGAAACACGCATGCACAATGGAACAAGATATGTGACAAATTTGAGACATTTTGTAGACACGGTGCTGGTGCTCTTCTTGCTTCTTTCATTGGCCTTGCAATTCTTCTTATTGTTACTTTGGTCTCCAATGTTAGACTTCATCAAATTGCTAACAAATCTAATGCTTCCTCAGTCCAAATGTAATCCAATATATATATCTGTACGTTCTTGATTAGGAAGTATTCTATCCCTTGAGAGTGGTGTGAACCTACATTAAGTTGTGTGCTACATTTTCTTATAAGGATGTTCTTTCAGTCTGGAGTATATATGTTGTATATGCATATGTCTTTAATTAATGTAAAAGACGTCAATTTCATTTCACAAGTTCTAGCACTTGAATACAGTAGGATGTATGGTTTCTTGTTATATATAGTTACAATGACGATGATCTAAAATCGCACACATTAGAACAACAATAGTTCAAAACTTTGTGCTACACAGTTAGTCCAATTGGTCAAGACGTTTCATTGTTAACAAAACCGTCTCTAGTGACGCCGTGGAAGATACATAATTAGTTAATTACATATGATCAGAGAATCGATTCACGGCAAAGACGTTCAATTGTTCATTTTTTTTTCTCTTTGGTCTTCGAAAATCAAAAGTAAATAGAAATTTTTCGAGTCATTTACCTTCGAAGTCGTAACCCTTCATTTTAGAGGAATTGAACTTTGGGAATTGGGCCTACGGTAGTACTCCGTATCAAACTTTTAAAACGAGCGCTCTCGGGACACAGCTCGTAATTCATTTCCATTAGTACATGTAGATCTAAGTACATGTCTCTCTTCCTCATGATCCCATCCCTCATTTCTTTACCCGACGCTCCCTATCCGACTTTTCGAAATCACTCCGCTCAGCACGCCACCGCTACCACCACCACCAAGCTTCCTCCTCATCTACCCTCCGCCGTCCTCATCATCATCACCACCGCCACAACAACCACCAAATTTCATCTCACTGACTCACTGTATCCTAATATTCAGCGGGGCGCAGTGGAGTACACTGTACACTGCGTAAACAGGGCGAAACGGCGCGCACAATTTAGGAGAGGGACAGAGTTAAAATTTGGGAGAAAATGGCGAATACATGGTTGTCCAGAACATTGACGAACCGGATTTGAATGACAAGCACGTTAAGATGACGTGCGGCACCATTTCTCGTAGCGCTGGTGGTTTAATTGATCTCGATATCGAGGGGTTTGGCTCTGATGATCTTCCTTCCTCTTTCGCAGCGTATGTCATACATTCTCTCTCTTGGTTTGATTTTATTGGGGTTTTGTTTATTCAATTTAGTTTGCTTGACTTTTGTGTGTAATTGTCGTTATCTTGCGTAATACGGAGTTCTTTTTAAATGTGGGTATATTAGTTCATTAACGGGAAATTTGATTGCATGCACTCTGTTTTTGGCAAGTGGTAGGATTTCGATTATCCATCTTGTTCGTTTAACTTCTGGCCTGCAATGATCTTTAACTTCTGACCTGCACAAAACGGCGGTTCGAGATGACCATTTATGTTAGCCGACCCCAAATCATTTTGGTAATAAGGCTCGCTAGTTGTTGTTGTTGTTGTTAGAGGTAAGTGTTAGATTTTGGTAGAAATTAGAGTATAGCCATGTAGTTCATGCTGCATATAGTTATCTTGTGACAACCTCTAGGCTCTGCCCATTCAGAATTCAGACGTTGAGTATCTTATTTTATTTGTACAGCTTCACGGATTAAGTTGTTGGTGATGAGAATATATGGTCTCTGGTTCAATAAATCTATATATTAGGAGAGGAAATTACAGTGCTGAACAGCAAATGCTATCTAAAAAATTATCTACCAGGAATGGTTGGCTATAGCCCTTTTAGTAGTGGACAGTAAAAAAATGCCTAAAGACTTGGTAAACACTAACAAACTTAATCAAACTACTGATGCACATTCCAACAAAACCTAGTGATGCACATTTCTGTTCTCTCTTTATGTCACCTTGTGTAGACTGTGCTCCTATCTTGATTTATCTCTACCTAGGTTGCTTAACAAAATTTAACTGCTTCCAGTGACATAAACATGATGATGGTTGGCGATTCTTCTGTTGCTAAATCTCAACTATTACGAGCAATCAAGAACATTGCCCCCTTGGCCATTTCAACTACAGGTCGAGGATCTTCCACAAATGATATGGTACCCCCGGCGTACCATGCCCATGGTACCCCCCGTCCAGATTTTCGGAATAGGTTTTGAGTTCGGCCCAAATATTTGCTTAACTCAGCCCAAAGCCCAAGCTAGATGAGAAAAAAAAAAGAAAACAAAAACAACACGTGACTTCTTCTTTCCCCCACTTGATATATTTTCTCTCTCCTCCCCTTTACCCCACTCCCCCGACTGCGCCCCAGCCCTCACCACCCCCGCGGCACACTTCACCGTTGCCGCTTTGGTCACAACTTTCCGATCGCTGCCCTTTAAAATTACAGTAATACCTAGATCAAAGTGTTTGATTTGTTGGCGGAAAATCAAAGTTTGTTGCTCCAATTTTGTATAATACGGTTAGTAATCAGATGGTCATGATTGATCAACTTTTATTGGGAAATTGGAGTATGTAAACAAACAATTATTTGATCACTTATATTGTGCTTTGTAGTATAAACTGATTCAAGGGTGGGTTTGCTTTTTTTTTTTTTCGAATAATGAATAGATTTATTTACAGAACAATTTAATGTGTTAATAGGTTTTTTAGGACCCGAACTTTGCTAAATTTTTGATTTCAGGACCCCAAACTTTTTATAGCTGAAATCAGGACCTATGTCCAATTTTCCATCCATTCTCACTAACACCGTTACCACTATCCACCTCCACGTATCTTTCTCCCTGTAATTTTTTTTCCACCAAATTAATCATCAAATGCCTTCGTCGAATCGTCGCATATCTCAGACGAAAGAGGTATCGACGACATGCAGTATTTCCGACCTCATCTCCGTCGACCCCTAGTTCACCACCCCGGTCTCCTCCACAACCATCTCACTCTCCCGCCGCTGCTCCGCCACCGCCACACAAGTGCAGGTCAGGTCAAACACCACTACGCCGCCGTCTAAATCATCATGTTATATCATCAAATTTGTTTCATGAAAAAGAAAAGGGGAGGAGTTTGCATTTTCAGATAATCATAGCAATCAATATAGAGATCCTCAAGATCATCGGAGCAATTAAACCAAGAAATTTCACAACATATTTTCACACCTATGAAATTGTTGTATTTCAAAGGATTATTGGAAGAAAAAAGACCACCATTAAATTAATTAGAACATTTTTCTCAATAATTTAAACCTCAAACTTTTTTCAATTTGGTACCCAGATCCAATCAAATTGTGATTTTTTTCTGGGTATTCATCAAAATTTGATATTTCCCTCAAACTTTTGATCTTTCTGGATAATTTTTGTGGGTATAAGAAAATGGAGGAGAAGGGTTCAAAAGCCAGATTGAGAAACATATATACTGAATCAAATTAGAAGTAGAAGAATGAGTTAAAATTATATATGATGATGAATTGGAAATGTTTTCTGGGTAAAACAGGAAGAAGAGAGAGGTTGACGACTTTGAAATATGAGAAGATGAGGAGCGATTGAAACGGAGTTTGTTATTGTTAACGGCAGTCTATATGAGGTCCTGATTTCAGCTATAAAAAGTTCGGGGTCCTGAAATCAAAAATTTTGCAAAGTTTGGGTCCTGAAAAACCTATTAACTCGTGATTTATGCGTGCAATGTATGTTTTGTGGAATGATTAGGTTTCATTATAGTAATGACCATGTTTATGTAGGTTAAGAATTAAAAGTTTTATTTGGGTAATGACCATGTTTATTTATAATAATGACCAAAATGTATACGGATAATGATCATATTTGTGTATAGTAATGACCAAAATGTACAAGGGTAACCTCAAAAAAAAAATGTACAAGGGTAATGATCACGTTTTATTATATTAATGATCAAATTCTATACGGGTAATGACTGTGTTTGTATATAGTAATGATCAAGTTCGATAAGGGTAATGACCATGTTTGTGTATAGTAATGATCAAGTTATATAAGGGTAATGACCATGTTTTCTTATATTAATAATCAAATTTTATAAGAGTAATGACCATGTTTGTGTATAGTAATGACCATATATGTGTATAATAATGACCAAGTTCTATAAGGGTAATGATCGTATTTGTGTATAGTAATGACCAAGTTGTATAAGGGTAATGGCCATGTTCGTGTATAGTAATGACAAAATTCTATAGGGGTAGTGACCATTTTTTTCTATAGTAATGACCAAGTTCTATAGGGGTAATGACCATGTTTGTGTATAGTAATGGTCAAATTCTATAGGGGTAATGACCGTTTTTGTCTATAGTAATGACCAAGTTCAATAGGGGATTAGGGGGTAATGGTCATGTTTGTGATAGTAATGACCAAATTTTATAAGGGTAATGATCGTATTTGTGTATAGTAATGACCAAGTTGTATAAGAGTAATGACCATGTTCGTGTATAGTAATGGCCAAATTCTATAGGTGTAATGACTGTTTTTGTCTATAGTAATGACCAAGTTGTATAAGAGTAATGACCATGTTCGTGTATAGTAATGGCCAAATTCTATAGGTGTAATGACTGTTTTTGTCTATAGTAATGACCAAGTTCTATAGGGCCATAGGGGTAATGGTCATGTTTGTGTATAGTAATGGTCAAATTCTATAGTAGTAATGATTGTTTTTGTCTATAGTAATGGCTATGAAAACTAGCATTGGATAACAAGTGTTAATTGTCAATTCAACACAAAACAACTTTATAACAACCGAGTATGTTCCTATAAGGCTATAAAAGTACCAAAACTTCCAACTTCGCTATGACTGAGTCTGTTCTTACAATCTAATGTGTTGTAAGTTGTAACTTATCCACACAATCCACCCTCACCAATTGATGCAAGATGATTACACAAAAATCAGCCTAACAATTTCTTGATCTACTACTACTACTATTACTTTATCTGTTAACCAAATATATGGCTGGCCAACATCCGTACAATTCGCAAAATCGGATTAGCCTTAATATTACAAATCCAATCTAAAGAATTCAAGATTAGCACAAGAATTAGCTAATCCTAACAGCTTCTACAACACACTAACTAACCACAACCAAATCCAATTCTTCTACTACACAAGCAAAGAAAAAATATCTTTACACATAAATTAAAGATTAAAGAACAAATTCTATAAGGGTAATCTCACGGAGTTCGCTCAAACATTGCCGCCTAAGAGGGAGAAATTTGAGGAGAGAGAAAATGGAGGAAAAAAGAGAAAATGAGGTGGGAGGAGGGTAAATCGCTACCGCGGGGGTGGGGGTTGTGGTCGCCGGAGGGTTACGCCTCCGGTGGTGTGTTTATGGGGTCTGGGGTGGCGGTCGGTGAAGGCGGCGGCGGTGGCTGGGGGGGTTGGGGGTGGTGGTCGGGTAGGTAAGGGGTGGGGAAAGGGAAGAGAGAGATTGAGTTTGGGTTTGTTTTGTAATTGTATTGGGCTGCAATTAAACTGGGCCTTTATTTTTAGATTGGGCCTTTACAGTAAAATCTGGCACATTCCTAATTAAAAGCTGGGGTTACCATAGACGCGTTGAGGATCTTTTGGTGTTGTTCTGACAGCAGCCGTAACTTCTGATCAATAGACAAGTACTATCCCTTGGTGATCCCTCTTGTCGTCTGAGGTCTCTTTTCTGATTACAAAGAGGCTGGAGTTAACAATTACACTACTGTCAGGGGAAATGAGTCTGGAAGCCGGCGCTATGGTTCTTGCTGATGGTGGTGTCATATGCATTGATGAGTTTGACAAGATGAATGATCAAGACCGTGTTGCTATACATGAACTAATGGAACAGCAAATAGTAACCGTTGCCAAGGCTGGTATCCATGCTTCTCTGAATGCTCGATGTAGTGTTGTTGCAGGCTTGCAGCTGCAAATCCCATTTATGGAACAGTGAGTTTGAGCAACCATTTCTTTACATGCGTTTCTTCCTCACCATCTACTTTCTCTTCTGTTCTGAACATACTCTCGCTTCCTTCCTACAGTATGATCGATCATTGACACTGACAAAGAATATCGGACTGCCAGACTCTTTGCTCTCTCGTTTTGATCTCCTGTTCATTGTTTTGGATCAAATGGACCCTGAGCAGGGCCGGCTATTTGCATGTGCAGGCCGTGCGGTCGCATAGGGCCCCCATAATTTGGGGCCCCTTATATATTATTTTTGTTGCCCAAATACAAGACTGTATTGCTGGAGCGTTGGTAGAGTCCTTAACTTACTTTCTTGATGCCCGGGTTCGAAGCCAGCTGGTTGTGTTTTTTACCTTTTTTTGTTTAAGTGGGCCCTACGTTTTCTTCTCTTATTTTGTTTTTAACGGAGTAGTTTTATTTCTTGACTTATTTTCGGTTAAGAGAATGAGTAACTTATTAGTAATTCACTAACTAAACAAAATTAAAATCTTTTGGAGAACCTTTTCGATTTTTAATTTCAAAATGATATTCACTTATTCAGTTCGATACAATAATTTTAGGTTCATGTATTAAACATGTACGGAGTATATAATTTTCGGGCTTTTTTTTTTTAGAAAAAAAAGGGCCTCTATTTTGATTTCGCACAGGGCCCCCGAAATTTACGAGACGACCCTGAGCCTGAGATTGATGGTCACATATTTGAGCATGTCTTGCTATGCATCAATACCGTTCTGCGCTGGATGGAGGTACCTATTGACTAGTCAACCTTGGTCAACTAAGGTTGTCTTGAGGAGACGCGAGAGGGCCGGGTTCGGATCGTGGGCGGTGGAGGTGGAGTCGGGTTTGGTGTGGGCCCGCTTGAGGGATTGGATGGCTAGGATTGCTTTGTGGAGAGGATGTGGCCTTTTACGAGTGGGCCCCGGTTGGACCTCGGCCCACAGCGGATGACGGTGGTGGTGGCGGCGTGTGTGCGGTGGGGTCGCGGTGAGGAGAGAGAAAGGTGGTTGAGTGGTGGTGGGCGGAGGGTGGACGACATTGTTTGGTGGAGTGTGTTGTTTGGTTGAGGTGGGAAGTGGAGGAGATAGTGTAGGATTGGAGTGTGTGGATAATTGTGAGACATCATGCGTTATTGGCAAAATGTGTCAGTATCAATGATTGTTTTGGGTTATATGTAAATAAGAATCTGGGCTTTGCAGTTTGCACAATGAAACGCGCGATACATAATAATTGGGCCGGGGGGTACGTACCTCTACGTACCCCCGGGGTATGATATATCAATTGTACCGTTGAATGCGTTGAAGCAGAGTAACGACACCTGACTCCAATTCTCCTAATGAGGAGAAGGAGAAAGGGAGGAAATCATAACCCAAAGAAGCGCACAAAGCATCATACTTAGTACGCTTACGATGAGTCGTTACAACCCCGCCTGGCTCAAAACCAACCAAGCCAGACTGAGTTAAGGGCGATTAACCAAGCCAGACTTATTATTCTGTTTTTCTTTTTTTATTAAACATTATCTATTATAAATATTATTCGTTGGACTTGAGTATTAATGAGCTCGTCTCACCTTGTGAGACAGTCTTATCTATATCTATATAATCATATTAATTGGCTAGCAAAAAAGTTTTCCAAAAGCCACATGGCATTCTAGGAGCGAATACAGCCTTTTGAGTTGCTTTCTCCAATGTTGAAAACATTTCAACTTCTTGCTAATTAATACTCATCAATTTCATCATTTATATGATAATTCATCATCATTATTCATTCAACTAATGGCAATAAACTTTGTGTCTCTTGGCTATCCGCTTGCCAATTTATCAGTTACATGTTAGTTTGAGATATTATATATACTTTGGTTATTTGTTTGATTTTGAGAGAAAAATTTGCATGAAACACATATTTGACATGTTGAAAGAGAGAGCGGAGTTAGGCCGGAGAATTAAATATTAACATAGTGGAGTATAGATTGTTTTCTCATACAACAATTTGGAGAAATGTTAGCATCTTTTAATAGTTGTTAGTCTTCATATAGGTGTTTGTGTTTGTACTCTCAAATTATTGTTACCTCCAACTTATATATCGCAATTTTTTTATATGGTTGTATTCTATTAGAAGACTCTATATAATGTAATTTGATAGATTTGGTGATATTCTTAATTTTGCATTAGAGTATATGAAAATGTGATTTTACTAAGATGCATGCAGACACCTTATATCGATTACGGTTACATGAATCTTAAAATATAATTCGCTTCAAGGTTTAATTTTTTGGATCACTTATGGTTTCAATGAAGAGTAGAGTATTTGTTGCGGTAAGCTTAGATTAATAACGGGTCAAGGTACTTTAACGAATCATGTCAAATCATTTTGATATTTGGACTAAATTCGGAATGATAATAGGTCATTCTGCTTAGGTCATGATAGGGTTTATTATATTCGGTCACTTCTTGGATGGTTCAATCGAAATTGGTTATTTTAGGTTTGATCAATTATGATTGAATTATTATCGGATCTTTCAATATTATATCATATGATATATCAAAATGATATTTTATTTCTAAATTATGTTTTAATCATTGGGATTGAATGTGGTTAATTTGGCTCATTTAGGCACTGTTTGGTAGGATTTTAAAAACAATGTATCAGATCAGTTCAGATGCATTGTAATCATATCAGATCCAATGACTTCAAATTAGATAAGATCAGTCCAGAATTGTAGAAATAATGATTAACGAATTTAGTCAAGTTTTGATATAAATGCGATGAAATTCAACAAATTAATATCAGATCAAATAGTCGTGCAAATAAAATAAAATCAGACCACTTGCAATCAATCAGATTAGATCAAACCACAGAGCCTAATAGGACTTAGGCGTATTGTGATATCACCTAATTAAAGGAATATTTAGATCATATAGAGTCACTGAAATCATATTAGATCAAAGCAGAGTCACTCAAATCAGATTAGACCAGAAATGTTCAAATAACGACCAATGAATTGAGTCCTTAGTTGTTACTAATGCGTTGAAGTCCAATCAAAATTTCCAAACATTCAAATCATATCAAATCAGTTCAGAGTCATACAAATCACTAAATCAGATTAGATCAGTATTATTTAAATCAGATCAGCTTAGATCATAAAAATGTAGTCCTATCAAATGAAGCATTTTGGATATGATCAGATGCATTCAAAAAATCAGATCAAATTAATTCAAATCAATTTAATTCGAATCAGACTATTCAAATAATGGTCACTAAATTTAGCCCATTTTTAACGTTAATTCGCCCAAATTCAGTTAAATTTTCAATATGTTCATTTAAGATCACATCGATTCAGAGGTCATTCAAATTAAATCAGTCCAAATCAATTACTTTCAAATTAAATCAGATCAAATTAGACCAGGTAGAAACCTACCAAAAAAGGCCTTAACCCTTAAAAGTCTGAAAATTTGGGCTTGGTCAACAGTGATCGAGCGAAATTCAATTAGGGCTTACATCTGTTAAATCTAAATCAGGGTCATTTTAGAATCATCTCAGTTCATTTAGAATTAATCAATTATAAGCTAGATTTGTTTAGTTTTGTTCAGTCTATTTTAAAAGTCGGAGTCAGAGACAAAGATAAAGAGCTCAAAGGTGTAATGCGAAAAATATTATAACACTCAAATTCAATTCTTATGTCAAAAAAATCATAAAGGAGAAACTGATAATCAAAGGTAACAAATAAATGAATAATTATAATTGCGATGTTTCATGAATTTCTTCATGTTTAAAACAAGGAAAATGGGCAATGACGAAACGTAAAAGCAGTCCCGTGATTTTCACGGGCGCAAAAACTAGTACAAGAATATTTGTCACCCTATAGAGTAGTGTTACTCAGCGAAATGCTGAGCGTTGAAATGCTTGTGGTTTTCTTTCGGGTTACCTTGTAAGGGCCCAAAATCTAGTTCATATCCATTACTACTAGTTCTCTCTGTCTCTTCGAAACCCCTCCTCCCACCACGTCACCGCTACCACCACCACTCCACCTCGTTATCTACCCTCCGCTGTCCTCATCATCACCACCACCGCCATTTCATCGCACTGTAATCCTGATATTCGGCGGGGCGCAGTGGAGTACACTGCGAAACCAGGACCAAGCGGCGCGCACAATTGAGGAGATATACAGAGACAAAATTTGGGGAAAAAATGGCGAATTCATCATCAAATTGGAACCCTAACGAAGCGACATCCATGGTAATTTCATATTTACCCACCGAAACATACGGAAATTGGCTGGAATTACCGCGCGACGTATCGCTGATGATTCTGATGAAATTAAAGCCATTGGAAATCCTTGATTCGGTTCAATTTGTGTGCAAATTGTGGTACAATTTGTGCAAAGACCCGTCCATGTGGCGCACCATTGCTGTCCAGAACATTGATGAACCGGAGTTGAGTGACAAGCACGTTAAGATGACATGCGGCGCCATTGCTCGTAGCGCTGGCGGTTTAATTGATCTCGATATCGAGGGGTTTGGCTCTGATGATCTTCCTTCCTCTTTCGCAGCGTATGTCATACACTTTCTCTCTTGCTTAATTTTTGTGTGAATTTGTTGTAGTACTTTTTAAATGTGGGTGTAGTAGTAGTTCATGAATGCGGAATTTGATTGTATGGAACGCAGTTTCTTAGGCTGTAAATGTTGTTTGAGACATGTGAATTATAATGTTTTGGGCCATGGTTTGACGTATTGATTGTATGGAACACCTGCTTTTGAGGTTCGCAATTGCTGTTGAACATAGAACGGGTTGGTGTTTCCGACTGCTGTGAAATTGTAGAAATCATTGTGGCTATGGCATTGTGTGTTGGTAGGCAAAAGTTAATGTCAGACTGATCCTTAGTACTATATGAACGCGAAAAGAACTGACAACAGTATGTACCTTTCACTTCACATGTTGATTCGAGCATCTAGCCTGTCGTATTACATTTGGTTAATGTAATTTTTGCCTCTTGGTTTTAGACTTCCAGCCTGCATTTAGAGATGAATACCTTATTTGCTTATACTTCTACAGTTCTACCTTCCTATGCTTGCGCGCCACATACATCTGTGACATATTCCGTATTCAGCCTTATAGACGTCTATGCAATGAGACGTCATATAAATTAGTGGAGGATTACTAGGGACCCTGTCCATGTCTTATGCTCTTAGAAGAGTAAAAAGTATAGTGCTTTATCCATTCTAAGCTGCTTTTAGCGAAAATTGGCATGTCTGTAACTTGTAATCTTCACACCATGTCGAGCTTGTGGAGTATTATCTGCTGTTCAGTTGCAGTATATTCATCATGGCGCAGCTATATGCATATAAACACCTCAGATTCTAGTAAAGCTAGTTGACTTCTCGATCTTACCTTTGACCTATCATTGTTGACCCCAAAGTTCACTTTTCATTTGCCGATGAAACTGCTAATTCATGAAGTCGTGTCCTTTGGGACTATGTCAGTCTCGTCAAACAAAACCATTGTGATGCTGTGCTGTCCATTTCGGCTCGTTGGTGCAGCTAACTAGTCATACATGCTTGTGGAAACTTTCTTACTGTTGTGTTTTCCATTGCTTTCAGACGTCTTGGAATATACCGCAGCTTGTACTTCATTCACTTTGCAGTAGTTTTGAACTATTAAGTTTAACAGGCTTGTTGTGGATATGACATTGTGGTGTTGGGAGGCTGTGATAATTGTTGGTTTCAGTGGTGATGTGAGAGAGTTTGAATCGAATTTAGAGTCACTGATCGAATCATTATACTTTTAACTATTCTAAGGTCAGTGGAATCCTATTTCTGAGGTCAAGTGCTAAACTTTGTACAGAAATGAAATTGCGGAGGTAGATGTGTGTTTGGACACTGGCTTTGTCATGTGACTGTAGGAGTTATTCTATCCTTTTGTGTTAAATGTAATTTAGAGTGCGTTTGGGAACATGGGTTTCATTCTCAAATCCAAATTTTGATACAAATCCTATGTTTGGGGATTCAAGAATTTGTGAATTTGGAATTTTTACCAAGTTCTTTCGAAATTGATTGAAAATTCTATCTAGTGTAAAACATACGACACCCCAGTAGCCCTCATTTTGAAATCCCACCCTCTCTGCTTTCAAATCCTCATTTTCCCAAACATTGGATTTATTTATTTGAATTCCACATTCTCAAATGATAGAATTAAAATAATTAAAAATTCTCGATTTTGTAAATTCGGCATTGCTCATTTATTGTTGACTTCACTAGTCCGATTTTTACACTCTTATTTTGGCCTCGTTTCATGTAAATTTCTTTTCTTTATGGGATTCATTCTCAATCATCTGGATGGTGCTTTGAAAATGTCTTAATTTCATTTTGAATAGGAGAAATCTAAAGGCTGTAGCAACTGTTTGTCATTTAATTATCTTACCAGTCTCTCTTGATGTCCTTGCTTTGACTTTAGTGGCATGCACTGTGTTTTGGTGTAGCATTCATGGGGTGCACTGTGACAGTGGTCTAGGGTGAAGTAAGTGATAGAATTTCGGTTATCTATCTTATCCATTTAATTAGGACTTCGCAGAGGTATAACTATGGCATGACTTTGAAGCTCTGGCGTGGTTCCGTATTGCTCTTTAAATAGTGAAAGAGTGATGGTATCCTTGTTGTTGAGAAGCTTCTGATGTATATACAGCATTAAAGATTTTCTTTTCCGTTGTGGACTTGGGGAGGAAAGACCATCTTAGGTGTTGAGATTTTTCTTATGCCTTTAATCTGATTCGTGGGCTCGTTAATACCGTGCTTAACCTTCAGAGTTAGGGTAGGTTTTTAGAGTTGGCATAAGATAGAGCTCTTTGACCCTATGGCACACAGTGAAGTGCTGTCACCTGTGAAAGAATCACTGATTCACTGGCTACAGTTGCAAGAGGCCAATAAATAAGCTCAAACATGTATGGTCGTTTTTGCTTTCCTTGTGGAGTTTGAAATATACCCAATTAGGCGATTGCAAAAAATTTCAAATTAGGTGAGTGTTGGATTTTGATAGACATTGGAGCATAGCCATGTTGTTCATGCTGCATTTAGTTATCATGTGGCAACCTCTAGGTTCTTCCCTTTCAGACGCTGAGTATCTTATTTTATTTGTACAGCTTCGCAACTTAAGTTGTTAGTGATGAGAATATTTTGATTCTGGTTTAATTAATCTCTATATTAGGAGAGGAAATTACACTGCTAAACAGCAGATCCTTTCCCAACCACCGCCTGAAGCCCAAACTGCATAAAGGTTTCACATATAAGATATCAGATGTCCGATGTGCTCTATGGCGGGCCACCGCCTTTTGCTTCATAAATACTTGCACACTTTAATATTTTATCTTAACTCTGGCTATCTAAAAAACTATCTCCTAGGATTTTTTGCTCTTAGAGTGTGAAACCGAGGGCCCCAGCGCTGATGTTTCACCATTGTTTCTTGCAACATAGGGGTATGGCTACAATTTTTTCTTGTAGTTGTCATTTCTGATTAGGCACGGAACTGAACAGCATGTGCCATGGCATTGCGGCGACTGTCACTCTCATTTAGGCTAGAGCTGCTTGCTGCCATGTGGGCCTTCGCTAAAACCTCATGCCCGAATTGGATTGAACACATGATGCAATTTGTTCATTTTGGGCTGGGTGTAGCTTTGGTCTATTATTTATGTTTGAGGGCCAGGGTGCGGGCTACAGGCTTTCAGGTCGAACACATTACAGCGACACCAACTTTTGCTTGCTCATTATCCTGTGCTATGGGAACTGGAACCATAAAGCAGGTTTGAAGGCATTACAATCTCACGTTAAGAATGACTAGGAGATACTAGTTTGTTGTTTTATTTATAAAGTAAAAGGGGCTTCTTGTTGTTTAGAAATCTCCTGTAGAGTGTTGTTCTTGAACATGGAGCTTGATCATCCTTTAGTGGTTAGGAACACATAAAACGCTTTACCTGCCCTGACCAAGTGACAGCATTGAGCAAAGAAGCAGAGTCGTGGGTCATCAAAGGTGGGGAGTTGATGACTCTTGGACATGCTGGTAAACTTCAAAAGTATCTTCTAGTTCTCTGAATGAGTTTGCAAAACTTTCTTCAAAGCTTGAGCTCAAAAAGAAACTTTGTTCAAAGCTACTCCTGGATTGCCTCTATATTCAATTTGCCCTACCATTTCTCTACCCATCCCATTGAACAAATGAAATTTGGGTCTATTCTGAACTAGAAGGTCTTGAAGTCGCTCTTTCGATTCAGTTTATTGCGACGTCATTCATCCATTTTTAAAAGCCAAATCGTTGAAAGACAAAAGTTTAGGATACATCAGTATATGTTCGGTAGAAGCAATGGATCCAGGGAGTTTAGTTGAGTGGTATGCAAATATGAAGAGCCTGAAAAAGTTGGAAATGGGGAATGGCTGATTGTTTCTCTGTGTGTGTGTTTACAGAATCAACTGATCACTTCCTCCTGCTTCGTTCTTCCTTGCATATGACTACATCATCTGAGCTGTGAAACAATCTGACCATTCTGTCCATTGGCTTTGTTGTAATGGAGATTGTTTGATTGTTTCTCTTCTGCTCTGATTGCTGATTTTTGGACTTTACTTTTCAGAACTTGTTTCTGGATCAGCTATTTGGATGGAAACTAAATCTTTTTTATTTTGTTTTGCTGCAGATCAAGTAAACTGAAGCGTCTTCGGATTGCATGTTGCTATGGCATATCTGCTGATGCATTAATAGAAGCTCTAAGAAAACTATCCTCACTTGAAGAACTTGAGCTTACTATATGCCCCTTTCCAGCTGAAAAAACCATAACTATCATTCGTTCGTGCCCCTACCTCACAACTTTTAAATTGAACGAGCAGGGTTCCCGAAATCCATGCTTGGCAAGTGATGAAGAGGCTTTGGCAATTGCAGGTGGCATGCCTGAATTGCGCCATCTCCAGCTTATTGGAAACAGCATGACAAATGATGGTCTAACGGCAATCCTTGATAGCTGTCCTCATCTTCAGTCCCTTGACCTACGTGCATGTTTCCATTTGGATCTCGTAGGAAATTTAGGAAAGAGGTTATCAGAACAGATCAAGGATTTACGGCGTCCACGTGACTCCACTGAGGACTATTGCTATCTTACCACAGATTATGATAGTGATTTTGACGAAATCTATGCAGATGAATTTGACGACATGAATTTTATGTCTGATGATGATGAGTATGAATTTTCAGATGGGAATGAAGTCGGTGATGATTATGGTGATGTATTCTCAGATGTAAGCGAAGTGGACGACTTCATGGATTTGTAGCCGGATTCCTGAAGCAACCTTGGGGTAGAGTCTGCTTACTTATTTGCATGCACATTAGAGTTTGTATTTAAAAGGCCTGGAACTTTAGCTTTGTCTTTGTCTTTGTCGATGGTGTATAACTCTGCGTGTTGTATCGTTGGAAGCTCTAATTGTACGTAATGTGGTAAGGTTTAAGTGAGCTTGTGAATTACCAAGTCATCTTGGTGTCATGGCATGTATTAGATGATTGTTATGACTTATGAACCGGGGAGTACATCTTGTCGGAGCTCTTTTTGCAGTCGAATTGTGCAGTTTTCAATTTCTTGTTTCTGACAACAATGTAATATTTTATTAAAGCAGCAAGCAAAAGTCCATATAACAAACTGGACATAGGCTACAAAGTGAAAGCGCTAGAAAAAACCTAAATCCGACAAACAATCAACTAATCCCAACTTACACACTATTAGGAGGAAGGAGTTCGGGTAAAGATATAACCACTTCGAGAGATGCCATAGCTGGATCAGAGGTGTAATGGCTAGGAAACGATCGAGTACATAGTTTTCTTTCGCCTAGGAATGCAAGACTCAGACATAGAGTAAAAGGACAGAGGGGGGGGGGGATTGTGCAGTTTTCATGCTCCAAACGGTAAAGCGGAAAATACGAACAAAGTTAAAGTACCCTCCTATTTAGTATCTAGGGCACAACTTAAGCAAAGTTTTCAAATGTTTGTCGAGGAAGAAAAGTACTCGTGTTCTCTTAAGAGACACTTGGTTTTCCTTCAACAAAATTCACCTACTCTAGTCTCTCTTCCTTAAATTAGTAATACAACATTATTTTGGCCTAATATATCTATTTATATTCACTTGCGTTTGCATGAGTTTGTTTTGTGGAAACGATCTTGTAATACGACCTAATTACTGGTCAAATGAATTCTCGTTAAAAAAGAATTTGGGTCTATACTGTAAAGTGGCTTGTTGAAAAGCTTCCTACCTTCCTTGATTTGGAATGTCGTGTTTGTAGATGTACATTTTCCATACGTCATGAAAGATTGTAGGAAAGAGGATCGCACAAAACTAATGCTCATTTAATAAGGTTAAACTACATTTTGAAGGATACTAAACTCTCCCACCTATACATGGACAAATTGGATAAATATTACTCTTTATGTTCGGCTATAAATTGTGTAGAGTCAATCGATACGCTTATCGAGAATGATGTACCTACTAATCGGCTGATCAAATTGTCATACGGCCTTATGCTTGATACCGACAACTAACTTTCCAAATTATCAATAAACATTGACAAAATTCATGGATCTCAACCGACTCGATACTAATGAAAATATATTTCGCTAATATTAACGAGAAATTAACCCTCCATAACAACCCGACCCGAGGGTGACATGAACTTGACCCCGTTTCGAGTCGTACTGGAGTAACAGAGTCTAACCTGGTTCTGTCATATTTTCAATTCCCACCTCCATGCGCTACTTGAACTCGTTACGCCAGTACGCCACTGAAAACTTGAACTCCATTTCTTCTCGCTCACGCGACGTCACACTCTTACTTGCTCCCCCGCCTCCCCCACTCTTACCTTCTCCACCGTCTCTGACGTCACTGCTGCTCTTCAACCGCCACGCCCGCCTCCCTTTTGGGCCGTCCAGACGTCAGTTATAGGCGCCGGTACGCTCTGAGTGGTCCTATTATTATCGTTCAAATTTATTTGTTTAGTTCCATAATCTGATTATTTGTGTAATTATAAATTTATAATTGGATAATCTGATTTTTATACTGGAGAATTTTGAACAGGAATATTATCTTAAGCTGTGCTCAAATTAATCGTGCAATTTCCGCCCAAATTAATCTAGCATTTGCACAGGTATGTTTTGAAATCTCTTAAGTTTTCGTATTATTAGTGTAAATGTTTTTCTTTGGCAGTTGTAGTATTGGAAACAATAGAGAAATAAGGTAAAAATGCCAAAAATGATTTCCTCTTGTTGGAGTTTTGCACATGAGCCCCTCCAATTTACGAGATGGTTTGAGCAATGTCGAGTTTTGTGTGGGTTGGGGCGGGGGTATCTTCAATTGGTCTGCATTTGCTTCTGTATTAGTGTTAGTGGAGAACATAGATGATGTTTGTATCAATGAGAATGGTAGGAATTGGTATCGAATATTTCGGTGCTGATATATCGATAAAACAAGATGTTCTGACTCCCTTGCATGAACCCCGACCCCCTGTTAGTTTACAATTTACATAGATAGAACAACATAGAGCTCGAGAATTAGCAGATGAAGAACAAATGCTGCAGCCTTGGAGAGACAATGCCTAATAGGAATAGGGATTCCCATACCACGCAGAATATCAGCAGTGCTCATCACTTTCTGTTGGAAAAACACTGTGTTTAGGCATACTCACAGCTCCCCGCACCACTTCTGTCCAGTTGTTTTTCCTGTAAAGTTTTCTGAAGTGATTATATGCTGCCTCCAAACTGAAATTTCCCACGTCCCAGTAGTTTGAGTATTTGAGCAAATGAGCATTCGCTCACACACACCACATTCCAGGGGCATCAGTAGTCAGCTTCCAAACCTGAACTTACGTCCGCAGGCTAAAAAGTTTTGCAGCTGCTTGCTTCACCAGGAGACAACAGTCCGAATTTTGCTAGAACTTCTGTTACCCACTCAATCTTTTTATTCAATCATTTGTGGGTTTTCCTTATCTTTGATTTGAATTATCTTATTTGCAATCCGTCTCATTATTCGATTGTTTATTTATCATTTAGACTACGTCGGTTTGTAGTTCTTAAACACTTAAAGAAATCAAGTGCTAGAATTTGTACTTATATTCTTAAGTGTGGACTGGAGCTGTTCACCATCCTTCAGATTTCTACAAGAATTCTGTTTTATTTGCTCATCATGATACTATTCTTGGACCCTGATTCGCAATGTGGTGCTTAGACTGCCTTGTAATTTATGCATTGTTTGGTATTGGGTAGTCAATTAAGAGGATCATGATTTTGGTGTTAGTTTGGTGGAAGCTTTTGTTCATCCATGTTCATTACGACCCGTCAGGGCCTTCACCATCTACTTATATGGAATTAGGGACAGGAGATGGTGTTGGGTGGTTTACTGCATAGTGCATACTATGATTGATGATGTGGTCCTATCATAATTCTTCCTAGTTGTAGACGAATTCCATTACCATTCCCTACCAATCACTAGTTGTCACCAATTTCTATGAAATTACATGTACCTGATAGGAATACTAGTGTACTCGTTCGAATCATACAAGTTCATAGTCTGATGATGATTTGCCTTCATTTGCAGCGTATGATGCTTGCACCACCTAGTAATTTCTGTGAGTGTCCAATGATTTGGGTTTTTTGGATTATAATATCCATATTAGGATTACTTTGTTTGATTTTATTTGCTTAGGAGTAAATGTTATTCCGCAAATCCCTTTTTTTCTTTTTTCGGAAAAGATAGGAAATATCCTTGAGAAAGGGTTTTGGGAAATTTTGGGTTTGTTTAATGAAGCTTCATCAATTGGTCTCTTAAATCTGTACTATATAGAAGTATTGCAGACGATTTGCATTTTAAATTACAAATCCTTATTTTGGTTATCGCTGCACTGTGCTTTTCTATGTTCTTTCAACGATTTGATATCCTATAGTAATTCCAAGGATTTGATATCCTATGGTCTTTACAAATCTTTACTATACAAAGTTCTATGTCTTTTGCAGATTTCGTGGAAAGCGATCAGTAACAATTGCGTCAACGATAGCCCAAAAGTCATTGCTCATTCTTTTGGAAAGGAAAATTATAGCTGTTATACAATCATGTAGCAATTACAATCACCTTCGTCAAGTTCATGCTCAAGTCATAGTTCATGGTCTGGAGCACAGTGAGTATGTGGTTCCCAAACTCATGTCTCTTTCTGCTGACTTGAAGAATATAAGATATGCACACTGCGTGTTTGATCAAATGTTTGATCCAAGCAATGTTATATATAATGTGATGTTCAAGGGGTACATTCAAAATAGGGAGTACAAAGAAGTGGTATCTCTGTATAGGAAAATGGTGGAACTAGATGTTCAACCTAGCTGTTATACCTTTCCGATGGTGTTGAAGTCCTGTGGAAGATTGGCGGCTCTCTATGAAGGTCAGCAAGTGCATTCCCTTGTGACTAAGAAAGGATTTACAACAAACTTGTATGTGGGTAACTCATTGATTGAGATGTATTCTGGAGCTGGTAAAAGTGGCCTCGCATATAAGGTATTTAGTGAAATGCCTTTGAGAAATATTGTTGCTTGGACCTTTATGATAAGTGGTTTTGTTTTGTGTGGCCATATGGGAGCAGCAAGAAAGCTATTTGACTTGGCTCCTGAAAGAGATGTTGTGTTGTGGAACACTATGGTCTCAGGCTATATTGAGAGGCAAAACCTTGAAACTGCTTATAAGCTCTTTCAACAAATGCCACATAAAGATACAATGGCGTGGAATACCATGTTGAGTGGGTATGCAAACACTGGGCAGATTGACGCTTGTGTCAAATTGTTTGAGAAGATGCCAATGAGAAATGTTTTCTCCTGGAATGGATTAATTGGTGCATATGCACACATTGGCTGCTTTTTTGAAGTTTTGACCACATTTCAGCAAATGCTATCTGTGTCTGATGTACTTCCGAATGATGTTACAATGGTTACTGTGTTGTCAGCATGTGCAAGATTGGGAGCACTTGATGTTGGAAGGTGGTTGCACTTGTATGCCCAACGTATGGGATATGAAGGAAACATTTACATAGAAAATGCTTTGGTGGACATGTATGCAAAATGTGGTGAAATTGAAAGCGCTATTTATGTCTTCAAAGGCATGGTAAGAAAAGACTTAGTATCTTGGAACACCATGATTGGAGGGTTGGCCATGCATGGTCGTGCCGCAGATGCCCTAGTCTATTTCAATGACATGGAAAATGTTGGGGTAGAACCTGATGGGGTCACCTTTATTGGTATTCTTTGTGCTTGTACTCATATGGGTTTAATTGATAAGGGGATTGCTTATTTTCAGAGCATGGCTAATTATGCTATCATCCCTCAGATTGAGCACTATGGCTGCCTGGTTGATTTATATGCCCGAGCAGGTAGGTTGTGTGAGGCCCTTAATGTGGTGAAGATGATGCCCATGATACCGGACGCTGTTATTTGGTCCAGTTTGCTTGGGGCTTCTAGGATTTACAAGGATGTTGAAGTAGCCGAGCTCGCTCTCAGTCATCTTATCGCCCTTGAACCACAGAACCCTTCAAACCATCTTATGTTGTCTAACATTTATGGGGAAGCTGGTGAATGGGAAAGCGTATCTAAGCTAAAACTGGAAATGAGGGATACTAGATTAAAAAATGCACCTGGGTGTAGTATGATCGAGGTTCATGGCGAAGTATTTGAGTTCTATTCTTTGCATGAAGGGCATCCTGAGATAGAAGAAATCTATATATGCTTGAGAGGTTTGACTAGCCTGACTCGATTCCTAGTCTGCCAAACTGTGGATGTGGAGCTTGAGCAGGAAGCTTTGATATAACGAGACACTCATGCCAGGTGGTGAGAAAGAGTTCAAATTTGGTGATAGAAGTGCCTGAAGCGTGTGGAAGAAAATGCTCAAAGGTATGATATGCATTTTCATCAATTTTATCTGATTAGCAGAGACTTATTGTGTAGGTGCTGAACATAGAAAAGTTAACTTTTTTTATTGAATTCATGATGCAACTATAACTAACGTGACATCGTAAGAAAAGAAGGAGAAATAAGCGGAGACAGAGAGGAGGAGAGAGAAAGAGTTAGAGAGGAGTGGGGAAGAGAGGGGGGGGGGACTTCAACAAAACACATCAATACTAACAACTTCACCTACTTATCACAACATTTATCTCTCAACGATAACACATGGACATGCTGCATTAGCATAAAATGAACAAAAAAGGCCGAGTCTGTCATATTCTGATCTCAGTCCGTCATATCGGTTCCCTCCCTTTCTCCTTTCCCGCTTTAGATTAGATATCCAGTCTACTCAGTCACTTCTCCATTTCTTTTCACCCGTTTTAGACTTCAAAGCTGTTATGGTATTCAGGAGTAACGCAAACTCATCTGATTAATACCAATAACAAGAGTATTGTAGAGGAAGATTCTAATTGATTTATTGACCAGAATGATAGAATAGTTTACAAGTACAAGAATGTGGGTATTTATAACAGAAGGCAGATTCTGTTTTGCAACCACCAACTAACAACCTAACAGAATTCTTTGTAACTAACTTGACAGCTCAGCTTTGCCTATAACATACCATCCCCCTTACAGAAGACTTGACCCCAAGTCTGCATTCAGTCAACTTTAAACTCTGGAAATTTCTTCACGAACTTCTTAGCAATTTCCCAGGTAGCTTCTGCTGTAGTGTATCCTGCCCACTGAACCAAATATTGAACCTGAACAGCATTCTGGAACTTCACCATTAACTTCATCTCCAGGATGCCTACAGGTTTAGGCTCTACTTCAGGTGATTGTCCTTGGAACCAGGGAGGAATATGAGTAGCTATGGGAAGAGTGCCTCTGAATCTTTTTAGTTGAGATACATGAACCACATCATGGATTTTAACTTGAGCAGGAAGCTTCAGTTTGTAAGCAACAACCCCAATCCTTGCTGCTATCTGAAATGGACCATAAAACTTTGTAGATAGCTTCTTATTTGTTCTTATCTGGACTGACTGCTGCCTATAGTCCTGTAGTTTCTACCATACCCAGTCATCTACAGAAAACTCCCTTTCAGACCTGTGCTTATCAGCCATGACCCTCATTCTGTTCTGACTTTTCAGTAGCTGCTGTTTTATCAGTGAAATCATAGCCTCTCTTCTCTGAATAGACCTGTCAACAGCATCTACCCTAGACTCTCCTGGTAGATATGGTAGGTGTAGAGGAGGAGGTAAGACCACCTCATATGGTGTGAATTCCGTAGAGGTATGAAAGTGGGTGTTGTACCACCATTCTGCCAGCCTGAGCTACATACACCAATCCTTCGGTTTTTCACCACCCATGCATCTTAGATAAGACTCCAAACACCTATTAACCACCTCTGTATGTCCATCTGTTTGAGGATGGTAAGCTGATGAAAGCCTGAATTCAGTACCATGTATCTCAAACAATGATCTCCAAAATTACTCAAAAAGACAGCATCCCTGTCACTTACAAAGTTACAATGCTCCTGGGCCAGCCATGTAATTTGAAAACATGATCTAGATATGCCTGAGCAAACCTCTACTGCTGTAAATGGATGTGACAGTGCAATAAAATGGGTCATTTTACTCAATATCAACCACCACAAATATTACTTCTTTACCTTGGGATTTTGGTAACCCAGTGATAAAATCCATCGATATATCAACCCACACTTCTTCTGGTATTGGTAGTGGTTGTAAGAGCCCTGGAGAAGCCACATTTTCATTTTTAGAGGCCTGGCAAACCAAACAATTTCTGACAAAGCTGCTCACATCCCTTGTTAACCCTTTCCAGTAGAATAGTGTTTTCACCCTTCATGTAGTAGCATCTCTACCAGAATGCCCCCCTTCCATAGATGAGTGTTGCCATGTGATGATTTGAGCCCTTAAGTTGTCATCAGGACCTACAACTAACTTGCCCTTCCTCCTTAGAAGTCCATCCTGTAAACTGTAATGATTTACAGGTTGCTGTTGATGTAATGACTTGTATATATCTGCCAGGTTACTATCCCTGAATTGTTCTTTAACATTTGCAAAATGTCAGAAGATACCACAGATATAGCCAGGGACAACACCTCTGACCCCCGCATTCTCGACAAGGCATCAGCATCTACATTTTCCTTTCCACTTCTGTATTGAATTTCATAATCAAATCCCATCAATTTTGACAGCCATAATTGTTGAAAAGGAGTTGATACCTTCTGTTGTAACAACCATTTCAAACTTTTCTGGTCAGTCTTTATGATGAAATGCTGGCTAGTGAGGTATTACTCCCATTTCTGCACAGCAAACACTATGGCCATAAGCTCTTTCTCATGTACCGACAACTTCTGCCACTTAGGCCCGAGGGCTCTCAATATAAAAGATAGAGGGTGCCCTTTTTGCATTAAGACAGCTCCAATTCCGTCATTACTAACATCAGTTTCCACAACAAAAGGGAGGTTAAAATTTGGAACAGCTAGTACTGGTGCAGTAGTGAGTGCCCTTTTTAACTTCTCAAATGAGTTTTGTGCCTCCTCAGTCCACTTATAAGCTCCTTTCTTAAGTTGATTTGTTAGAGGTTTACTAATCGAAGCATACCCTCTCACAAATTTCCTGTAGTATCCTGTCAAGCCTAGGAAACTCCTCAATTCTTTTGGTGATTTCGGAGATGGCCATTCAGCAACTGCTTTAATTTTCCTGGGGTCCGTGTCCACTCCTTTCCCGGCGATAAAGTGTCCCAGATACTCTACCTTTTCCATTGCAAACTCACACTTTGATGCCTTGGCATACATTTGATTCTTCTTCATAATCACGAACACCATGCTTAAATGTTGCTAATGCTCCTCCACATTTGTGCTAAACACCAATATATCATCAAAAAATACCAAGACACACTTCCTTAGTAAAGGTTTGAACACTGAGTTCATCCAACTTTGGATTGTTGAAATTTGCGGAAGAGTTGTGGTGTTGGATTGATTGACACTTATACCAATCTTATACTATATATTAAAAGCTATGTTAGAGGCAACAACCACGTTCACCGGCTTCAGTTAGGTCATCTGCCATGCCACGTGGCATACTTCTTTAATTTTCACTTAAAAAATTTATTTAAAAAATTCATTTAAAATATCTTTATGGTAAAGAGTGTAGATGGACATTCCATAAATGGTGACATATCAATAACGTTTTCCATATCAAAAAAATCACAATTTTTATTTTTATAAAAAAATCAATATTTACTATTAATTGATTTCATCTTTACCTTATTATTTTGTATTTTTGTACCTTCTTTAATACTTATTTGAACTGAAATTATATCATCGATATTGAAAGTGAGTTTTATAAATAATAAAATTTATTGATAAATTATTTGTTCATAAAAAAAATGATAAAATTATATTTCGGGCGTAGCCCGGGCAGTGAACTAGTGTTATGGTATTCAGGAGTAAGTCAAACTCAACTGATTAATACCAATAACAAGAGTATTGTAGAGGAAGTTTCTAATTAATTTATTGACCAGAATGATAGAATAGTTTACAAGTACAAGAATGTGGGTATTTATAACAGAAGGCAGATTCTGTTTTGCAACCACCAACTAACAACCTAACAGAATTGAGAATTCTTTGCAACTAACTTGACAGCTCAGCTTTTCCTATAACAAAAGCCAAGCCACAATACTTTTTTCCATCAATTTCCCAATATTTGTGGGTAACTTTCATGCAACACTTCCTCCTTCAAACAATTCTAGACTTTTTTGAAAATAGCATAACTTTTTCGGTTATTTTAGTGTGGTACATATGTCGATCAATATATTTTTTTATTGACACCATTATTTGTGGTTTTAATTTCAGATTTTATTTATTATTCAATACAAGCTGTTCATTGTTTGTGGATGTAGATGGTGACTCGTTAGGTGGCAAATTATTGTCGGTATTCGTTGTTGCAGGTCAGCATTCATTGTTGCTGCTGTGGTCTCACGCATTATTTTTTCTCTTTCTCAACTATTTTCAACTGTGCACTCGTCATCTTTATATTTGATCCAATTTAACTATTTTCGTCGTTTACTATGTTTGTCCAATTAATAGACTTAAACTTAATGCGTGGTTATGTGTCAAAGGTTTTTACTTTTATGGTCTGTGCTTAGTTTCCTTTATTGTTTGGTACGGATTTGCAATTGTGAGACAAATGCATGTTTGTAGAGATTTTTTGGTTCTTTGTTATGTGGTTGCTGCCTTACTGGATTGTGTCACAAATTATCTTACCTAAGCTTCATGTGTTTTCATCTTGGTATAATCATATCATGTAAGAATCTTTCTTATTTTTAAGCTTCTGTAGGTTGTACTTGCATTGCCGTAATTGTTTTGGGGTACTTGTCTGACTTAACATTTTGGATGTGGTTGCTTTGTTGAGCTTGTCATCTAGTTCTGTATGTAGACTTTAGTAGTCAAGTACTAAAACTGAAGAGAGTATAGCTATACTGTGATGCACTTTAAAACAATAACTCAAGTTAGCAATTAGTGACAGAAGTTCTGAAGTTAAGTTCTATGCAATCGACATTTTATCACTTCCTGTATTCCCATCTTTTGGTATATCAATTGTTGTTGGGTGTATCTTTACTCCCTTTTTTTATGAATAATTATTAGTTCTAGCTCTGGTTTGTTAAATTACTTGTTGAAAACTGAGCACGTTGATGTTTGGAATCGCCGGCCTGAAAGCCAAGGGAGGACACTCATTGTATAACTAGTTGATTTTGTTTTGATTGGAATGTTTGAGAAGATAAAATGGTTAGTCATAGCCATATTTCCATCTATGAGACTCGCAAAATTTTCAAACGTGGCGTCACTTAAAAGATAGCTTAGTGCTATCATGGAGTGATACCTTGTCATTGGCTGTGTTTGAGTTGAAACCATACATTTTCCTTAGGTCTCATAGCTTCATAGCTCCTGATAAGCTAATACAGTTCTTTTTAATATCTGGTTGTAGAGCCTTTGAAATGGATTCAAATATGTTGATATTGCATAGTGATGATAGGTAAGTACTTAGCTTATGAGCAGTCTACTTTCTGAATATGATGTATACATGTCACAAGATCGATGATAGCGGATAGCCTGTTCATCTCAGAGGGCTGAGTGAAACCTTGTTTTATATAATGGATATTTTCACTGTGAATGACTCTAGATACACTGGTTTTCTGTGTTTGAAGCTCGAACAGCAAAGTTTCATTATTGTATCTTTGTCCTGAGAACGTATAATTTTTTTCTCATTTTTGTTGCATTGCTGTTGTCAGTGACTGTAGTGCTTAGACTAGAAAAATAAAAGACAAGCAAACAGATTATTTTTGCCAAGTCTCATCCTTATGGCCACACTGAAGGTTCCTGTATGGGAATTCTGTAAACCTTACTGTCAATAGATATAAAATCAAAACATATTCTATGTTTCTGAAAAAGAGCTTACTAAAATCATTTGATAAGCTGTGTGTAGCAGTGATCCATCGATAAAATTCATCACTTAGGGCCTCGTCGTATGTATGGATTATGGAAACTCTTTAGCTCAAACAGGATACCGTCAGACAAATGATCAGGCCCTAGTAGAAACAAATATTGCAGTATGTTTCCTATTTGATCCAAAAACTGCTGTCATTGTCTGTTAAACCCTCACACTGAAATTCAGTTGTTCCCTTGTCACCCAAAAGAAAAAAAAGTAATTCGGATGTCGGAGGAGAAAAATTTATACCAACTCTTTTGATTTCTTTGTTTGGTTTCCCTAACTCTTTTCCCAAAACTTTTTACCTTGTGTTCAAAGTTCATATGTCTTTTTTTTTTTTTAATTTATTTTGACGACTTTATAAAATTTTCTTTGAAAGTGTTTAAATACTCCAAAAAGGTTTACAACGTTTTGAAATTTTATGGCGTACACAAGACGGTTACTAGTTGACGATTCATGTTAGCCTACCCCAAATCATTTTGGGAATAAGGCTTGGTTGTTGTTGTTGTTGTTGTCGTCGGATGTCGGGGGAAAAGATTAAGTGTAAGGCTTTGTGCTGCCATTTTTGTTTCATATTTGGTGTTTATGTTCATGTCTATTAATTCATGGCGCATTGCAATAGCCTGTGTTAAGTTGTTATGTTGTAATCTCACTAGGCTAAATCTGGGCGTCCCAAAATCAACTTCCATCTAAGAAATGTGTGAATTTGAGCCGAATTTGATAAATTTCATTTTTGCTGGGAAGTTTATACGTTGTCCCCCCGTAGGGCCTTAACCCCATTGCTGTGACTGTGCTGCCATTGTTGTTTCATATTTGGCGTTTATGTTCATGCTTATTAATTCATGGCAGATTTCAATAACCTTTGTTAAGTTGTTGCGTTGTAATTTCATTAGGCGACATCTGGCCATTGTGAAATCAACTTCCATCTAAGTAAGAAATTTGTGATTTTGCGTCAAAATTGATGAAATTGATTTTGCTGGGAAGTTTGTCATCTAATCATCTTACCAGTCTCTCTCCATGTCCTTGCTTTCACTTCGTTGCATGCACTCTGTTTTGGCTCTTTTGGTGTAGCATTCATGGGATGCACTGCGATAGTGATTTAGGATGAAATAAGTGATAGAATGTGGTTATCCATCAATTAGGATTCTGCAGAGGCATAACTACGGCATGACTTTGAAGCTCTAGCGTGTTTATGTTGCTCTTTAAATAGTAAAAGAGTGATAGTATCCTTATTTGTTCTTAGGTAGGTACTGATGTGCAGACAGCATTAAAGATTTTTGTTCTGTAGTGGACTTGGAGAGGAGAGACCATCTTGTGTTTGAGATTTTCTTATGCCTTTTATCTGATTTGCGGGCTCTTAAATAGCGTGGTTAACCTTCAGATGTTAGGGTAGGTTTTTAGAGTTGTCATAAGACAGGGCTCTTTGACCGTTTGGCGCACAGTGAAGTGCTGTCTCCTGTGAAAGAATCACTGGCTACAGTTGCTGGAGCTCGTGCCTGTCAGACTCTTCCAAGAGACTAATAAATAAGCTTAAAAACGTATGGTCAGTTTTGCATTCCTTGGTGGAGTGTGAAATATACCCAATTAGGTATTGTGACTTGTGAGAATTTTCAAATCAGGTGACTGTTGGATTTTGATAGAAATTGGAGCATAGCCATGTAGTCTATGCTGCATTTAGTTAATTTGTGACAACCTCTAGGCTCTGCCCTTTCAGATGTTGAGTGTCTTATTTCATTTTTACAGCTTCGTAATTTAAGTTGTTAGTGATGAGAATATATCAAATCTGGCCCAACTAATCTCTATATTAGGAGAGGAAACTCCAGTTCTAAACAGCAGATCCTTTCCTAACCTCCGCCCGAAGCCCGAACTGCAAAGAAGTGGCACATATAAGATATCAGATGTCCTTATCAATTATGCTAGGAAACCTCTGAACTGTTGTGAGTGGGGGAGCCAGGAGTGGCTGACGTGCTCTATGGCGGGCCACCGGCTTTTGCTCCATAGATACTTGCAGACTGCAATATTTTATCTTAATTCTTAACTCTGGCTATTGAAATACGCAAGTATAACCCAGGGATTTTTTGCTCTTATAGTGTGAAGCCAAGGGCCCCAGGACCAATGTTTCACCGATATTTCTTGCTACATAGGGGTATTTCTGTGTATATTTGTAAGCTTCTTCTGGTAGTTGTCATTTCTGATTAGTCACGGTAATAAACAGCATGTGCCATTGCAGTACGGAGACTGTGACCCTCATTTAGGCTAGAGCTGCTTGCTGCCATGCGGGACTTCACTAAAACCCCATGCCCCGATTGGACTGAACAGAGTCATGATGCAATTTGTTCATTTTTGGGGCTGGGTGTAGCTTGGTCAATTAATAGTGTTTGGGGGGCTGGATGGGGGCTACAGCTTTCAGGTCGATCACATTACAGAGTACGCCTCGACCAACTTTGCTTGCTCATTATCTTGTGCTTTGGAAACTGGAACCGTAAAGCAGATATGAAGGCATTACAAGCACGAATTAAGAAATGGCTAGCAGACTAGAACTAGCAGAATCCTGTTTGTTGTTTCAATTATAAAGTAATGGGGGCTTCTTGTTGCTTAGAAATCTCCTGTAGAGTGTTGTTCTTGAACATGGAGCTAGATCATCCATTAGTGTAGGTTTGCAAAGCTATGAGTTTCTACCCTTTACCTGCCCTGACCAAGTGACGTGCATTCAACAAAGAAGCAGTCTTGGGTCATCAAAGGTGGGGATTTGACCACCCTTGGAAAGTATCTTCTAGTTCTCCGAAGGAGTTTCCAAAACTTTGTTCAAAGCTTGACATCAGAAAGAAAAGAAAAAAAAAAAATTTGTTCAAAGCTAATCCTAGATTGCGTCTTTACTCAATTTGCCCTACCATTTCCCTACCCATCCCACTGAACAGATTAATTTTGGGTCTATTCTAGATTTGAAGGTCTTGAAGCAACTCTTTCCATTCATATTTATTGCGTGATCATTTAGTCTCTTTAAAGGCCAAATTGTTGCAAGACGAAATAAGATATATCAGTATATGTTCGGTATGAAGCAATGGATCCAGAAAGGGGAGTGGATGGTATTTGTGTGTGTTTTTACAGAGTTGCTTGTTTGATTGTTTCTCGTCTGCGCTGATTGCTGATTGTTGGACTTTTCTTTTAAAAAATTGTTTCTAGATCAGCTAGTTGGATGGAAACTAAAACTTTTTGTATTTTTTTTTTTATTGCAGATTAAGTAAACTGAAACGTCTTCGGACTGCATGCTGCTATGGCATATCTGCTGATGCATTGGTAGAAGCTCTAAGAAAACTATCCTCTCTTGAAGAATTTGAGCTTATTATTTACCCCTTTCCAGCTGAAAAAACCATAACTATCATTCGTTCGTGCCCCTACCTCACAAATTTTAAATTGAACGAGCAGGGTTCCCGAAATCCAACCTTGGCAAGTGATGAAGAGGCTTTGGCAAATGCAGGTAGCATGCCTGAATTGCGTCATCTCCAGCTTATTGGAAACAAATGATGGTCTGACGGCAATCCTGAATAGCTGCCTCATCTTCAGTCCCTTGACCTACGTGCACATTTGGATCTCGTAGGAAATCTAGGAAAGAGGTTGTCGGTACAAATCAAGGATTAATGGCTTTTTCGTGACTCTACTGAGGACTATAGCTATCTTACCACAGATTATGATAGTAATTTTGATGAAATCTATGCAGATGAATTTGACGATGTGAATTTTATCTCTGATGATATGATTATGAAGTCTTAGATGGGAATGAAGTCGAGATGATGATGTATTCTCAGATGAAAACGAAGTGGACGATTACATGGATTTGTGGTCGGATCCCTGAAGCAACCTTGGGGTAGAGTCTTCATACTTCCGCACACTGTGATGGCATTTGCATGCACATTAGAGTTTGTAATTAAAAGGCCTGGATTTTTAGCTTTGTCGATTCTGTATAACTCTGGGTGTTGTATCGCTGGAAGCTCTTATTACGCATGAGGAAGGACCTCAAGATGTGTGGTTTATTAACTGGTTATTGTTTTCTGAACTGTAGTATGATGTAAGGTTCAAGTGAGCTTGTGAATTAATAAGTGATCAGTGTTCTATCTTGGTACGGTATACGGAGTATATTCGATTATTGTTACGACTTATGAACCAGGGAGTACATCTTGTTGGAGCTATTTTTGCAGTCAAATGGTGCAGTTTAAGTACCCTCTTACTAGGGCACAATTAAGTCCAAAGTTTCATGTGTTTATTCAGGATAAACTAGACGCGCGTGCTCCCCCAACATTATTTACGCTCGTAATGGACCGGTGGTGATAGTGTAATGCATGTGTCGATTATAGTTCTATGATCATAAAAAAGTTTGTTTTGATATACTCTAGCATATAGTCATACAACATTAAGTGAGCAAAGACGAAATTGTCTATTGCATTAGTGCGTGATTCCCTAAAATTGCATTGTATGCCATAAAATGTAAAATTTAGAGTGCACTACGAAACATTCGTGTAGTTGTAAACTTATAAGTGTGATCTCTCGGGTATTTATGTAAACATGAGGGATCCAACCAATTCGTATATACGAACTTGTTCAGCTCGCTTTAATGACGAGAAAATAATATACAAGCCCGCTTTAATGATTGGAAAATAGTATACAACCCCGTGATTTATGAGTCCCCAAATTTTTAAGTCGAAGCAAAACAAATTAAGCAACAGTAGCGTAACCAATGTTTAAAAAACCGGACCCAACGTCGAACCGGTAGCCTTGGGGGTTCGATGGGTCAAGGGGTTCGACCGGTTCAACCGGATCAAAAAACCGGATGACGTCATAATAATAAAAATATAAAATAATTAAAATTTTGCCAAAAATATTAAAATACATTGAAAAATAACCCAAACCGGTCAAACCCGTCAAAACCGGGTTCTTGACCGGTTTTGGCAGTCTAACCGGGGTTTTAATCCGGTCAACCCGGTTTTGACCGGGTTTGACCATCCCCGGTTTTATGACCCTATCGGACCGGACCACTGACCGGTTCCCGGTTGAACCCGGTCCGGTCCGGTTTTTAAAACACTGAGCGTAACTTTAGCTAGCTATTGCACTAGAAGGAGTCAAAGCATTCCAACTACACTAGCTGCGTAATTCCAAAAAGTTAGAACAACTCAAAAGTCCGCTTCTCATTATCTGAATTTGAACAAAAATCAATTCCAAAAAATAATTTTGTTTGACATAAATGACTAAGTATAGACAGCAAAAACATCTCCCAACAATACAAGCATACAATATACATAGAACTAAGAAAAAGGTCAGGCGTGAAGAAGAAGCTTCCCTCGAGATAACCTGTACGGACCAAAGCTTACCACATCTCAGCCATGGCCAAGAGAGGACGGCCGCCCAAACCAAAGGCACCACCGGACCCGTGAAAGTCAGACGACTCTTCTGATACTAATTTGGAAGATAAAGATGGAGAATCGGAGCCGGAAATTTCAACGACCCAGATACCCCGATCACCGGTTCTGCTCGGCGACATCATCGGAAGCGCGTTACACGGCTCAGGTAACAATCAAACCCATAGTAAGTCCTCTGATAAGCATGATGTAGTTATTGAGAAGCCTGATTCAATAGTTAATGAGACTGAGATACCTGGAAAACAATGTTAAGAAAATCTGGAAAAATGTGGTGAATAGTGGGAAGAATTTAGGGATGAAACTACATCTTCATGAGGAGATAACTCATGAGATAGTGATTGAAAAGGAGGACATTGAGAAAGAATTGGGTAGATGGAAATGCACACTTGTGGGAAATGTGTTGGGTGCTAAGCCACAATTGAAGGAGATGAAGGCAATATTTCAAACGAGGGTGGTTCACCTTTAGATTTTTTTACTGAGAATGATATGAATGTTGTGCTGAAAGCTAGGCCGTGGAGGGTGGGAAACAATGCTCTGATCCTAAAACAATGGTCACCCACATGCTCGCAAGAATTGGATTCTGTCACGCAGGTGCTAGTTTGGGTTCTCATCCCACAATTGGACCCGTGGTACTGGACAGAAAAGGCTTTGAGCAAGATAGCTAGTAGAATAGGGAGGCCTTTGTGTGCAGATAACACCACCACTCACAAAGACAGACTGTCTTTTGCAAGGGTTTTAATTGAAATGGATGTATCTCAGAAACTGCCTGATTTCATCACTATTCGTACTCCCTTCTCTGGACTTATTGAACAAAAAGTGGAATACGAATGGGTTCCTTATTTTTGCCAGGGCTGCAGAAATTTTGTGCATTTAGAAAAGGATTGCAGGCATGCTAAACCTAAGCCTAAGACATAAATTGTAAAGACTCATAAACCTGTAGTGAAGAATGCAGAATCTGTTGAGCCAATTGTTCCCAAGGAGCTGCCTCCTACTTAGCAAATCCAACATGATGTTGTTGAGGAAAATGAGCAGGTGGTGCTAGACTCCCCAACAGATGAAACAGTTGATAGTATGGGATTTAAGAAGCTGAGGGAGCCAAATGCTAAGAAACCACGATCACCAGAGCTAATTGTACCAACCTCCCTGAAAAATAGGTTTGATGCTTTGCTTACAGTGGGTTTTCCAAGTGCACTATGGACTGAAAAGGAGCATGAGGATGTTGTAGGGGAAGGAGAACCCCCTGACAGCCAATGTTGATTGCAACTTGGAATGGGTGAGGGGATTGAATGATCCCCTAAAGCTGCATGAAGTTAGGGACCTCATGTTGAAGTACAAGATAAATATTATTCGTATCCTAGAAACTAGAGTAAAGGAAAAGAAAGCAGCAACAATTATTAATAGTTGCAAGGTATGCGGTGAGTAATTATGCTGCTCATTACAATGGAAGAATGTGGGTTTTGTGGAATAGTCAACAGGTGAATGTAGATATAGAAGTGGTGCATGAGCAGCTTATTCATTGTAAAGTGTATCATTTAGTCTCAAATCTGAGTTTTTTACTCACTTTTACATATGGAAGCAATGATGCACAAAGAAGAAATCTATTGTGGGATAAGTTGAGAGATGTTAGGAGTACAACTCCTTGGATAGTCTTAGGAGATTTCAATGTGATAAGATTTGCACATGAGAAATCTGGACAGTTTGATCCAATTCAGCGGGATATGCATGATTTTAATGAGTGCATAACACAATGTGGTCTTAATGATATTCATAGTCAGGGACAACTTTTCATATGGCCTAACAATCAAGATGGTGATAGGAGGACTTGAACAAAATTGGACAGAGCTATGGTTAATGCTGCATGGATTATGCAATTTCCAGATTCTATTGGAAATTTCCTACCTTCAGGCATATCTAACCATTCCCCTGTGGTGGTTTCAATTCTTCCAACTCCTAATATGAGGAAGAATTTTAAATTTCTAAATTGCTGTAGTATGCATCCAGATTTCAGTAAAACAGTGGAGGAAGCTTGGAGTATTAGAGTTTTTGGTAGCCCTATGAAAGTTCTCTTTCAGAAATTGAGGAATACTAAGCATGCTTTGTCAAGTCTTCATAAGAAATGTTTTTCTAATCCGTCCCAAAGAGTTCAGAATTGCAAAACTGACCTCTTAAGGAAACAAGATGAGCTCAGCACCCAATTGGACAATGCTAAGCTGTATGATGCTGTGGAACAGGAAAAAGACAGGTATTGTAGATTGAAAATGGCAGAGATTAGTATGTTAGGGCAGAGAGCTAAAGTAAACCAATCAATCATGCTGATTGCAGCTCCAGATATTTCTTTTCAAGGATAAAGGAAAGGCAACACCACAATATGATTGGGAAAGTTACTGATAAGGAGGGTAACATACAAGACTCACCTGATAAGATATCCAAGGCTTTTGTGGACTACTACATTGATCTGATAGGTAAAGAAACTTCTGTGAGTCCTTTAGACACTGATTTTGTAAGAAAAGGAACTTGTGTGGAGAAAACAGAGGCTGATACACTCATCCAAGAAATCACCAAACATGAAATTAAAGAAGCCTTGTTTAGTATGTATCCAAATAAATCCCCTGGGCAAGATGGCTTTTCTGCAGGCTTCTTTCAGAAAGCTTGGAACCTGGTTGAATAGGATTTCTGTGCTGCTGTTTGGGATTTTTTCAGAACAGAGAAAATGACAAATCAGGCTAATGTAACCATGGTTACATTAGTTCCTAAAAAAGAGCATCCTAATAGTGTAGCTGATTTCAGGCCCATTTCATGCTGTTCTATTGTTTACAAAACAATTAGCAAGGTGATTGCTAATAGACTGCAAGAGATAATGGTAGACTTGGTTGGCATTGAACATGCTGCTTTAATGAAGGGGAGAAGCATATTTGATAATGTGGTTATGTCTCAAACAATTGTGAAGAAATACAACAAGAAAAACGTCTCCCCTAGATGTCTCATTAAGGTGGACATCAGGAAAGCATTTGACTCTATCAATTGGGCTTTTATTAGGGATATGCTGGTATCTCTTAAATTCCCTGAGAGATTTTGAGATGGATTATGAGCTGCATTTCCAGCACTTGGTTCTCTCTGAAGATAAATGGGAATTATGAGGGGTTTTTTCCAGGTAGGTGTGGAGTTAGACAGGGAGATCCACTATCTCCCTACCTATTTGTATTGAGTATGGAAATCCTATCTAGATACTTCAGAAGCATGCCAACAAGAAGCCAGTTCAGTTTCCACCCAAAATGTTCAAGAATTCAGCTCACCCATCTAATTTTTGCTGATGACTTAATGATATTCACCAGGGGTGATGTACCATCTGTCAAGGCTGAAGTAGAGTGTTTAAATGTCTTTGCAGAGAATTCTGGATTGGTTGCTAATCATACTAAAACTGATGTATATATTGGGGGTGTCAGTCAGCAAGTGAAGGGAGAAATTCTTGAAGCATCAGGGTTTACTGAAGGTTCTTTTCCCTTAAGATACCTTGGTATCCCACTCCACTCATCTAGGATTAAAAATACTATGTATGCAGCTCTAATCTCCAAGATCAAGCACTGGTCTTCCAACTTTCTCTCTTATGCAGGAAAAGTCCAATTGATCAATGCTGTGATTTTTGGGTTGGAGAATTATTGGTGTGCGGGCCTCTTAATTCCTAAGGGCATTATAAAACAGATCAACAAACTCTGTAAGGATTTCTTATGGGGCATTGAGCCAAGGTGCACGAAAATGGTTTATAAGAGTTGGAACAGTCTGTGCTCTCCAAGGAGAGAAGGAGGGTTGAGTATAAAAGAAGTCTTGGCGTGGAACAAAGCCATGTTATATAAATGGATTTGGCAGTTTCAGAACAACAACATGGGGATTTGGAGCTGCAGGGCAAGAGCTTACCTGGTTAGAGACAATAGCTTTTGGCAGGTGGAAAAGAATCTACTGATTCAAAGCATTGGAAGGGAATTCTGGCCATTAGAGATGATATCAGGTCTGCAGTAGGTAATGCTAAAAAGGGGGCTCAACTGGTGCAAACCTGGCAGAAGGGAGGGAAATTCTATGTGAGTACTAGCTACAACTACTTCAGACAGCATTATCAGGAAAACCAATGGCACAAGGTTGTTTGGAACCCTACAAACCTTCCCAAACACAGTTTTGTGGCTGCCTTGGCAAGGCAAAATGCCCTGGCAACAACTGATAATATCTATGCTCGGGGGTTGATTCTCATCAATCGATGCTGCCTTTGCAAAAGCAATGCTGAAAACCATCAGCATTTGTTTTTCAAATGCTCTTTTTCGAGCCAGGTCTGTGGAGCAGTGCTCAGGTGGCTTGGCATCATAAGAAACCTGAAAAATTGGAGAAAGAGTATCAATTAGATCAACCAGAGGAAGCACAAGCGCCACTGGAAGCATATATGGTTGATTTGTTGTCTAATAACAGCAGTCTATATGCTCTGGCAGGAAAGAAACACTCGCTTGTTTGCAGATAAGGAGCATGAAGTAAGCTGAATCATCAATAATATTAAGTATGTTGTTAGTGTTCGAATGCTAGCTAGCTCAAAAAACTATGATAATAATGAGATTATAGATAGTTTAAATTCATAGTTAGACAAAAGTGAAAGTGTATTGCTTAGTGGTGTTTATTTTGTAAGATTGCTCTCCTTTTTATTCCCTCAATGGGTGAATAAAAATAAAGCCAAAATTCTTACAAAAAAAAATACGGAAAATTCACGTGGTACCCTCGAAGTTTGGCCGATTGCACATGGTACCCAACTTCGCAAGTTTGTTCACATGGTATCCCTGAACTTACTACTTTGTGCACATGTTACCCAAATAGCAACTTCCGTTAGATTTTTCCGTTAAGTGATGATATGGCGGTTAGTTGTTAGGTAATTAGTTAATTAAATTATAGAATTAATATTTCAATTAAAAAATCAATTAAATTCTTAGAAAAATAAATATATTTTTTCAAAAATTTTTTATTAAAAAACTAATTTTTCTAGGGGTACCATGTGCAAAATATTGTGATCTCAAGGGTACCGTGTGCACAAATTATGATTTTTTTAAGAGATAATATTTTTTATGAAAAAAAAAACTTGTTTTTTGGATTTAATTGTTTATGAAAATATTTTTTGGTTGTTTTAAAAAGTAAAAAAAAAAATATTTTTATTTTTATTTTTTGATTTTCTTAAAATGGAAAATCATCATTAATATTAACTAATTCATATAACAACTAACTAACACATCATCACTTAACGGAAAATCTAACGGAAGTTACTATTTGGGTACCATGTGCACAAAGTGGTAAGTTCGGGGGTATCATGTGCACAAACTTGCGAAGTTGGGTACCATGTGCAATCAGTCAAAGTTCGAGGGTACCACGTGAATTTTCCGAAAAAAATATACATAGAACTAAATCCATCTGGAATAACAAAGTAAATGTGTGTCCAAAATAACTGAGCGTTCGAATAATTCCATCCATGTTCCACAATTTCTTTAAAGTGAATACCCTGTGTAAACCAAAACTTATTATATTTGGTATAATATTATATCATCATATATACATTCTCCAATAGTCTAGATTTATAGAAGGATGTTCCAAGCTAAGACTACTATCTAAAAGGGGGGGGGGGGGGGGGGGGAATCACATTGCATTTGATTTAACAATGGCAAAATTTGATCAAACAACTACTCTGCATGTATCTAATAAAAAGCATTTTGCAAAAATACAACATATCAACATAACATCCATGATTCCAAATCTAAAATAGGCCAAATCAAATATCTCTTTAGAACGAACTTCGCATTGTAATTGTGGAGTAGTACCAAATTCAAGTGCATGGATGTAAAATCTAATGAACTAAAGCAATTCCAAACCGTATCACTGACACACCATTAATCTCACCCTCCATATGCACCACCATAGCAATATGTCTCAAGTAGAAATCCCTTTCTAGTTCTTGGTCTAAGATTAAAACCATTCTTCTACCATTATAACTTAGTTGGTTCATATTCATTTTCAAACTTAAGTGTTATATAATTGCATTTGACTAGTCAATGCTCACAAAACCGGTGACTCTAGTATAGAACCACCACATAAGGTAATTAGCATTACATTGGCATCTCACTCATTATTAAAAAGTAAATATGCAAAAAAAAAAAAATAACAAGTGTTTGAAGATCTGAGGTCACAAGAACAATCATTCTTAAACTCGATCAGGTGGTCTCTTTCACTTTCTTACACTCTTACCCTCAAAAGTCACATGAGTCTAATCTGAACCGATGTCTCTCCCTCCATCTGCCACTTACTTGTCGTAATCCCCCATCTCGCACTCGATGGAGAATCGAAAACCATTATATGCCCATGTGTTGGGTTCCCGGTTTTGATGATAACAAATATAGTAGTTGTCTAAGGTTAGTATTTTGAATATGTGATCCCGATGGAACTAACCTTAATGCTCTCGAGTGTGTTTAAGCTTATATTGGCAGGTTCCGCACTTCAAGGTTATGGAACGAATCGAGGCATGGAACAACTACAACTACAAGAGTGATTTTCGATCATGTAGATGATCATGTGTTGTAATGGTTAGAACTCTTGTACGGTCTTGTTTTGACACACCCTAAGACTGTCTGCCTTCAGGAAACGTAGCAGGGAACAACGTATGGAACAGTCTTCCTTACTCTGTTCCATACATTGTTCCTTTGCAATAGAATTTTGAAAACGCCTCACTTCAAATCTTCCGAGAAAAAGAATATCTTTAATAATTTTGGAAATTGCTTTTACACTGGTAATATCTCATATTTTCCTGTTTTGGTTAATATTTTCCAAAATTAGGCATTAGTTTTTATTTGATCTCAAAAGATATTTTTTTCCGGGATAAAATCTTTTTATTATGAAAAGTCTATCTTTTGAGAAATATCTTTCTTGATCAAATTAACCTAATGTTTTGATATTTAAGTTTCACGTTGTTTTCTTGGAAGACACACACATTGAGCAAAAAGAGCGTTTTGAGCAAAACAGAGTACTTCCTTAAAGGCAGAGAGTTTTCTTGTTGGTGTGTCATCTCGATCTAGGCTTAATCGTATCTCACCTGCTTTCAAGAAGCACATCGAGATATCGAATCTTTGTAATCCTTATTTTCTTAAGAGTTTACGGGTAGAGTCACAATATCCGTGGTGGATATTGGGGTAGAGTTCTTTTGGGAAGAACGTCAATTGGTTCTTGTGGTAAGAACGTGAATTGGTGCTTCTATTACTCTTTGAGAATAGTGAATTATTGAAGATTAGAGTAGGGGTGGACGTAGACCTTGTGTTAGAGGTCGAACCACGGTAAATTCCTGTGTCTCTCCTTATTGCATTTATTTTACTTTCTCAAGGAACATTGTCTCATACATTGTTCCGTGCACTGCTCCTTACACTGTTCCATTACTTGTATCTCCACGAAAAGAAAAGAAGTCAGTGTATTCGGGTTAATTGCTCGAAATACTCCAGCCACTCTATTCACCCCCCTCTAGAGTGCCGACCTGATACCAACACCATGTTCCCTTCCCACCTCTATATATCACTCTCTACTCCTTTGCTCCCCTTCCCATATATTTGTCCGTTCTCCCCATCTCTTTCACCCCTTATTCTCTTTTGCTCCTATGTTTTTTTTTTTATGTTTTCTTTTTTCAAAACACTTTCTCTTTCCCTTCCTCTCTTCATTATCTGCTGTATACTCTACCTTCCTCCCTCTTTCACTATCTATCTTACTCACTGCTCTTGCTAACCTATCTCAAACCACCCTTCACTCTCGTTTACCCCCCCCCAAGGCTCTCGACCTCTACCTATCTCCTTTTATCCCTTCTTTTTACATTTCTCTCCCTCCCTTTATTTCAACCCCTCTCCATTATTTTATTCAATCTTTATTCCCTCATCTTTTTTAATATTTGCCAACACATTCCCTTATTTTATTTTGCCTTTTCCATGTTTTTTTACGTATCCTTTTCCAAAACATTTTTCTTTCAACTTCCTCTCTTCATCATCTGCTTTTACTCTAGCTTCTCCCTCTCTATATCTTTCTCACCGCCCTTGCTAAGCTATCACAAACCACGCTTCACACTCGTTTATCGGCCCTACTCTCTACCCCTTGTTATTTTTTCGCCCCTACCCATCTCATTCTAACCTTTCTTTCGACCCCAGCCGCTCATTTAACAAAAACTTAGAATGTGATTTCAATCTTAAAAAATTAAACATCTAAGCTTTCAAAGTGGCTGCACAAGTAGCCAACTCAAGTTACTCCCTACAAAATAGTTTTGGTATTTTGCAATTTGATAAGACCTCAACATTTGAGAAACAAGCATGTCATCAACAACCAGCAAACAATGATCGGGGCCAATAGAACTTTCAAGTAAGTTAAAATACATAATATATCTATATAAGCACCTAGATATAGGTTTCAAGTAAACTAAACAGGCATGTTTTCTTCTATTCTGAAGGAGATGGGAAATGTGGATCTATATTCGTGTAACTATTGGATCCAATGGTATCTAACAGAACAGGAAAAAAAAGAGAGAAGAAACGCCGGTAAACACGATGGGGCAGTAAAGACCTTTAGAGCATGTAAGGAGCAAAGCTTGGGATATGAAAATGTAGGTGCAACTCAAATGGAGTATTTTAATAATTTCAACTCAGATGTGAAACTTGTTATTGGAGCAAGGGAGTCCCAACTGTTTTTAGATAAATTGAAATGGATGAAACGAAAGAATGGTGGTTTCTATTACAAATAAAAAATGAGCAGGGTTTAGATGGGCGTTTGAGGAGAGTCTTTTAAGCAGACTCAACTTGTAGGAGGAACTACCGATTATTTGGGGATTGTATGTCTTATGATCCTACTTATTCAACAAAAAAGTACTTTTACAGGTATCGACCAGCATAAAAAAATATGTGACATTTACTGCTGCCTTAATTGCAAAAGAGGACATTGAGTCTTTTGTATGAGCGTGTGAAAAATTCTTAGATTGTATGGATAACATCATACCTCACTGGATTATAACTAACCAATGCCTTGCAATGAAAATTGTTGTGCCTAAAGTATTCGGAGATATAGGCCGGCGGCCATAGATTATGTGCATGACATATTATGTTCAAGGTGACAACGAGAGTAGGTCATGCTATACCAAATGAAATATTTCTAGATTCATAAGTAATCTATGGGATAATGATATCGAACCATCTCAGCTTGAAAATGAGTGGCAAAAAAAAAAATGATGATTATGACTTGATTGGGACGACTGGCTGTCAGAGGTGTTTGATGTTAGAGATAGATGGGTGTCTTGTTATGTCAGGATCAGACCACCTGTCTTCGGGGCATTCTGAGGAGTACACAAAGATCTGAAAACGAAAACATCTTTTTTAAAAGCTTCCTTGGTCCGCGTGCTACATTAGTTGAATTGTAGATGAAATTTGAAAGTGCAATTGATCAACAAAGAAGTGCAATAGACAAGCTCAACTACTAGACTGGGAATTCAATCCTGGTACTAGCAACGCCAATGGCATTAGAGGTACACGCCTCTCAAATATACACAACCCTTTCGAAATAATTTAGGTATAGATTGTTGCTAGGTTGAGGTGTGGGGTTGCTGGACTCCCGAAATCCAATCAATATGAGACGACAATGGTACTTCATTATTTTAAGACTTAAGAGGGATCAGGTAACTTGAAGAAATAATAACACTGATTGCTGGATTTGATTGCTTCTCTTATAGTAATACATTGGTGTTGTCGTTGAACTTAGTAGTTAACTCCATTATAGTGTTTCTCATGTTGAAGTATTAAATGGCACTTCAAACAACGACGTTCAATGTTCTTACAAGCTATTCAATAGAATTTGAATACTTTGTAGGCATATATTGTGGGTATGAAATGAGGTTTTACAACAATTCCTCTCCAATATATTCTGGAGAGGTGGACCAAGAAATCATATCAGAAACATGTTTATGACATGAAAGATAATAGCTGTAATGTTGCTACTATAGTTCAGAGTTTTAGTTTTTGCACTTATGCAGTCTAGTAGTGCATTTATCTCTCGATGTTTAACTCTCGGGTAATCTCCCCGATGATCATACAAAGACATGGTAGTAGGAAAGTGATTTCTGCTATGTGGAATGCGATATACAAAGTGATTGACGAAATTGAGGACAATCTAATTCAAATCAACCAGTTCACAAATACTCTTGTAGACACCCTACTTGGGGCTTCCCATTTAAAAACGTTCGATGATGAGATGGATAGTGGATGGCGGTAAAAGGATCGTTTGCCAGCTAATTTAACTTTTGGTCTTGAACCAAGTTACTATTTAGCCCAAGAGTTCGCCCAATTGTTTAATCTTAGCTGAGTTTTGGTTGTGCGTTGCACTAATTGACCAAAGGGAGCCTAAAACCAATAAAAAAAAACCCATTAAAATAGGTGCACGTGCGTGATAGGAAATTGATGTAGGTTTGGCATCCTGTTGGCATCTCATACATCAACTCTTGTGATTTGGTTTGTTTACGGACTCTTTTTATTTAGCTCTATCTTATCCACTTATATCACTAATTGGACGAGATGATAATCCATGCTAACCCTCTAAAATATTATCTTTAGGGATTAGATAAGCTTATTAGCAAGAGTTTAAGACTTTATTGGAAACTCTCGGGTGTGGCTTTTTCTCCAAGCTAAGACTAACCAATAGAACCCTCCTTATTCCTACATAAAGGATTCATTATCATTCCCCTCTGGACGGGCACATACAGAATAGTTAAGAAAATAGCTACAACATAAACCTACCCATATTCTTGCTCACGCCATAATGAGAAAGAGTACATGATCTATCACCATGCATACTTTACCACATGAATACATATACGTACACCATAATGACAAATCTTAGGATCACACAACAATAACAAACAAGGTTAAACTGTTGGCTAGGCTGCATCCAAGGGTCAAGACCGAAGGTCCGAACGAACTTGAGATTCGCGCGGCATCGGTAATACGTCTACCTGAGGCCCTCAAATCTTTCTAAAGCTGGTCTTGAAAACTCTTTTAATCTCATGAACTTGATTTTACAGGTTATGAGTTACATATCTATGTTGTTATTTAATCTTATGATTTGTTCGTACGTCTTTACATGATAGTATAGTTGCCAACGTGTTGCTATCTTCGCTAAATAATTTACGTGAATGTATAGTCCGTACTAATAAGCATATGATAATGTTGTACATGATTTGTAAATTATATAATATGTTATGTTATTAGTTTACGTACGTATCATTAGTTTTTCAGTCGCATGATTATCATTCTCGTACACACTTGCATGCTAATTGCTATATGATTCAGTTGTCGATATGAACTTTATATTTATCTTGGATCAATTAGTAGAGTCTGTCCTAGGAAGGGCGATTTGGGTGCTTAACACCTTCCCAAATCGTACCTTTCAAAGGATCCATTCTAGGTTTGTAGGACCCTATTAGAAATCATGTTGGCGACTTCAATTCCAATTGAAATAGTGAGACCCAATCGATCCACCCCAGGCTAGTACGGTATCTCACAACTCCAAGGTAGCGTTTAGGAACCCGCAATTCATTTCATTTTTTGGAATTCAATTCTAGATATTCAATTTTTAGATTTCAATTCCAATTCCCATGAATCGTTTGGGGGCCCCTTGGAAATGAAATTCAGGGATTTCAATTCTCCACCATGTTTTGAGACCCTTGGAATTGAATTTGGATTTCGAAATTTTAAAATCCGTAAACAATTTACATGTGTCGAAATGAGCTTCGATAGCATTTTTCTTAGATTATGAGCATCAATACATATGTTTCATTAAAAAAAAACGAACAAATAAAATCTCTTCGGACTTGCTCAACTTTAGAAGACACTACTCATTGAGACACAATAGTACCCAATCTAACTGCTCATCTTCCGGAAGCGTCTTCAACATCTCAAAGTCATGGACCGGACCATCCATGAACCGTTTTGCGGCAATCATAATTTGATGTCGACGAATTCCCTAAACCTTCTTCATAACCTCGTGCACTTCCCTGGGGGGGGGCTTTTGAATTTCTTTTTGCTTACTCTAGATCTAGTCTTTGAAACACTCCGCAAAGCTACTCACAGCTCAGCCAAACGATCCCTTTTTTGCTTCTTATTCTTTGATGAAGAAGACTCACCTTTAGTTGAACTCCCTCCCTCACTTTGCAGCTCTCCATCCATGGCTTTCGCGGCTTCCTCATGCGCTTCAGCACCATCTCCTGTAGCTCAATCAGTCAGGACCTCATAAAGCATATATGTCTTCTGAATGCTCTGTTGGAGCTGCAGTTGGATGCGCCAAGCCAACCATTACAGTAACATATAAGAGAACAAATACAGATTCTGCGTGACTTACACAAACGAGCCTGAATTTCTTAATAGGCTAGAATTACATAAACAGGCTAGAGGTAAAAGAACATGGCAGAGAACAAAAATGCCAGAGAAACTGCTTAATGATCACAAAATTAATGATCACAAAATTGCAGTACAAACAAGTCATTCCAAGCCATCTTGAGTTAGTCTGATTGACATATTCATATGATCTGCAATCAACAACACAATAAAAAACATACCAGATCTTTCATCATTGATTGCTACGCATTGCTTCTTAGAACTTTCCTCATCAACATCGTTGTCCTTTTTATTTGTCACAACTGGAAAATGGAACAAAACACATGATCAAATCAACATATGAATGCAAAAATGACGACATACCCTAACAAAAATGAAAACAAAAGCTCAAAGATCAAAAGAATTTCATACTAAGTAGATGTGATTTTGTCCTTATAATTGATGTTGTAAGATTGACGCGATTTGTGACGAAGCGAACAGATATAAGGGGGTAGAATGAGAGGAGAGAGAAAGTAGAGAGAGAAGGGATAATGAAAGAAATGAAATGAGATTCGCGTATTACCCCTCTCTAATTTACTATGAATTACCCAAATATCCCCAGCCATAGAGTTAGAGTTTGGGTAAAGAAGGATTAGTTGACCAATAAAAAACTCGCGCGACATCTGATCTAAATCGTCGGATCATCAAGATGGAGGGCTCAGATTGCGTCGCACTTCTCACAAAATTAACACTTCTAAAGTTCTAACCTGATACATTTGGGGAGGAGAGAGAGAAGGGAAGGAAGTGGGTCTTTTTTTATTTTTATTTTTCTTTATTAGGTTTAATCTCATCTAACGATTTTGGGTGGATGTGTGGCTCAAATTGTTACTTATTTATGACGATAAATTATTTTCTTACCGGATGCAACCCGACCCCTATAAATATATATCGATATTATAGTAGATGCCGCATGGCCCTTAAACTAATGATATTGATCTTCTTCCCTGAAAAAAGAAAAACAAAATCAAAGTCACAATGAATTGAAATAGATTTTACCATACCAATTATGATTGGTCGTAGAGATCAAAACGTAATATTTTGAATGGGTGAAATAGTCACTTATGGAACGATTTAACGAAATTTTGCTCGAAAAAAAGTGTTAAACAAAATGGGTGCATGGAATAAAACCTTGTTTAACAATATGGGGTAAAATCACCCATATATGAAATCGCCAAAGTCCCTGACAGTTTTATGACTTAAAAAAAATATATATATATTTTGTGAATAGTTAAAAACATCAAAGACCTGGACGTTTTTAGGTCCTTGGTGGTTTTATTGTGCACAAAATGCATTTATTTATTATTTGTTTCTACTGATCACAAGGCATAGAACCATCATGGTACTTGGCGGTTTTATACATGAGTGACGTGCACCCCATTTTGTTGAACAAGTTTTTCCCCGACCCATTTTGTTTAACATTTTATATCATTATTTCAGAAAAATATTCTCACTTAAGACATGCCAATCTTTTTAAAAAGTCTGATGACTTAAAATTCGAGAACCACACCTCATGTTTACATGGGCTGAGCATTGAGTCAACCGCACAACACCTTCCGTGCTAATGAACCCCGAGACATTGAAAGTATCCTTGTCCTACAAAGTTTGGATGACATCCGGGGTTAAACAAGTACGAAATCGGGCGCACGAGAAAAAAGAGCTTGAGCTAACACAACTTGCGAAGAGAACGGTCGATTCAAATTGAAAATTCGGCATAGCCACAAAATCGTCCTCCAAAGCGCTCTGCAAATATGTTAAAAGAGATGACTACACTCTCTCCCTTAATTTGGGCACAGAGACTCGTGTCGCAAAATTGCATAACCATGCATAATAATTAGGGTAAGGGAAGATGGTCAAAGGTTGCGCAACCACTTATTGTGTATGGAAGAGGTAAAGAGAATATGGCTACTTTTTTTTCCACCTAAGATTTGCGCTAAACGGAACTTAGTATGTAATATGAGCCTAAGCAAGGATTATATACTGGCTTAAAGGTGATTTCCTATCTTGTTCGGTTGTGTTGTGACGTATGGTGGGTCGGGTTGTTACAAAGGTGATAGTTGTGCATCTGATGGCGCTGTCGATGTTGAAGTTATGGACGTAAGTCCCGGAGTTGCTAATGAAGGTGAAAAGCCTTCTGAAGTGACTTCGGAGACTTCAAGTGAAGCAGCCGACATAGAACCCAATGTTGCAATTGATGAAGTCGGAGTGTCAAACGATGTAGTAGAAAAACCCGCCGATGTTTCTTAGAAAGACGCTTCCCTATTAAGTAGTGAAAATACGGCTTTGATTCTTGGGAAGCATTTCGTGGGTGGATGATGAGCTCGACAGGCAATGTTCGAAGATTAAGGTGAAGATGCGAATAAGAACACATTGTGTATGGGTTCCTAGACACCTAATGCAAAAATTTCAAAGAACCAACAAGAGTACAAGTCATGCTTAGGACATTATTTAATTGCAATGAACTCGTTTACCTATTTAGGCCCTTAGTACTTAGGACTTTACTGCACTTGTTTTTGTTTTTTTTTTTTAAAGGAATTTTGTCAAGTTCGGGATTTTGTTCTTAAGTTTTTTTTCCAGAGAGTCTAAATACAAAAACTAAAAATTAGTACATGAGTATCCGAGATTGATTAACTTTTTACTAGTGCATGGGATGGACATTAAAATTGGATTGAGTAGCAAAAGAATGTGACTCCATTGAAGTATATATGATCAATCAAATAAGTGTTGGGGTGGGGGGTCAATTGACTGGCTCGACGTGGTGGGTTGGGAGTCGTATGGGTGAGTCGGCAGGGGGGTGTATTGCTTTGTCGACAAGGATGGTGGCGGTGTCGTGTTTGGGATCGAAGGAGTAGGTAGGAGTGTCGTTTTTTGGGTCAGCGGGTAAGGTAGAGGTGTCATTTATCCTAGGCGATGGGGGTGGTAGAGAGATGACAAAGATCTGATGGAACTTGCAACATATTTTTTTTTTTTTTGCAAGTAAATAGGAGATCGTTTTATTCATCCATAAAGGGAATAAAAGATCGAAAAACACTTACAAAAGTAAATCCACTAGGAAGTAAACAAGAAAAACAGAGCCTAGCTAGCTAAATTAGCCATTTAAACTATCTATTAGATCCTCATGAAAACAGTTTTTGGTCCAAGCAAGCATCCTAATACTTACGATGTTCTTAACTCTACTAATGATCCAATCAGCTGTGCAACATAATTATGGAAGTTGGTTTAATTTCCATCTGTTCCTTAACTCATTAAATGTGGTTTCAATATTGCCTAAGAGTCATGAGAATGGTAGCATAAGCTTCATTGAGTTGTTCAATTGTTTCGTTCTTTCTGTCTAAGGATGAGTGTATTAGTGGAAAAATATTCACTTATTTGTTATATTAAATCTTTTTATTTGTTATATTTTGGCAATCCCTTCTATTGATCATTAAAAATGAAAAACCCAAAAAAAAAATAGATTAGTAACATGATATGTGTTCTAATCCCCCCACCCCCTCTTTTTTGAAAATGAAAAGAAACCAGGAGTAGCCGAGGGCTTATCTGCGTTGAAAACAAGTGAATGAGGCAAACTTCAAAAAAATTTGGCACATGTACATAAATTCTTGTTGTTCGTGCTAACCCTTCCATATTATTAAAGGAGAGTTTTTGAGGCCTAACAATGAACGATGATTTTCAAAGAGTTTTGGTATCTATATTATTAAAAGTAATCCTATGTTCGTATAAACACCTTATATGTTATAATTATTGGAGTATCAATCAAGAATACAATAGTACTCTTAAATTAGTTGTAGTACTACGCTTTACAGTGACATTAACAATATGACTCTTAGTTGTATCAAATCTAGGACGAATTTGGTACTACGGGTTATTTTCTTTGACCACAAACTTTATCAATTTGAATCGAAGTTAGATAGTTATAGATTACAAAATATTATGCTTATTGGTTTAACAACGTAATTTTTTAACCATTAACAATTTCTTCTTCTTAGCCTCCTTCTTCGGCCATGTATGATAGGACTGCATACATCTTTCTGATTTGATTTGATTTGATTTGAATGAATCTTATCTGATTTTATAGACTCAGATCTAATGAAATCCAATTTGAATAATGACATTGATCTAATTTGAATGTCTTTGATGTGATTTAAAAGATTCTGATCTGACCAAATTGGATTTGAATAATTTTTCTCGAAATTGAATAAATATGATTAGATCTCAATATACAGTTTATTAAGGCATGTACACATTGGCCTTCTTCTTCTTCTTCTTCTTCTTCTTCTTCTTCTTCTTATTTTATTTACATACATCACCCATCTATCTATCTATATATTTCTATAAAACTTTGTCATAAACATGATGTGGCACTAGCATACATGTCAGCGCCATGTCAGCAATCGTTTAACACGTCAGTGTGCTCATTGGTTAATCAGCTAAAAATGTGTCTACCAGGATTTGAACCCTTGACCTCTCACATACTTATTCATCACTATAGAAAGGAAAGAACCAGTCCAAATGAATGTAGATGACCAAATCTTTTATTTTTGAAAATTTTGACAAATTATGGAAGTAAATATGACATTAATGGTTGTACATATTAGCTACTTATTTTTAACAATGAAATTATCTAAAAGAATAATTAACATTCCTAATTTATCATATTACCTACAATACATTCAGTCAAGTCGTAAAATCGTTTACCGAAATATAAAACAATCGAATATATTCTTATAAAAAATTGTGTGAGTAAAGGAAATTTTTTTGGAAAGATTTAGCACTTTTATTCATCCACAAACGGGGAATGGAGAACAAAACGTACAATCTTACCAAAGGGCGACAATGCATCACCCTGAAGAAACCACTAAAGCCTAATTGTTAGGAAAAGAACTAGAAAATCTGTCAATAGCTCTTACACAAACACAGAATTTGATAAATTTGCAAATCTGATCAACATTTCTCACTACATTTGTAAAGATCCTAGCATTTCTTTCTCTCCATAGCTCGTACAGAGTGCAAGTAAAAGCACTCCTCAAAAGGTGGTGCTTGCCTTGTTTACCTTTAATTTTCTCCTTGAACCATCTGATCTCCTAGTTTAAGTATTTTGCTCGTCTTTTGTAACCCAGCCAGTAGAGAATGCTACACCAAACTTTGCTAGAAAGCTTACAATTGAAGAACAGGTGAGGAATGCTCTCTTCTTCAAGCTAACAGAGTATGCATCTGTTAGCCGTGGACATTCCCTTCTTCTTGAGATTATCAATAGTAGGCAGAGCATTGTGAATAGCCAAAACTGTGATAATACAGCTTTTAGGAATACAGCAGCTATCCCATACAAGATGTACCATCTGACATTATCAGACCTTTCTCTGAAAAAGTCATACATGTCTTTCCCCTTCCCCTTATCCATGTTGTGCCAGGCCTGCACCTTGCATCCAGCTGCAATTGTTGTACCCATCACACCAAATATTGTCCTGAATATGAGAGAGCTTTGTGATCCACTTTGCAAAAATACTTTTGTTCCAGCTGAGTACCTCCTTGATTCCCAAACCACCTTCTCTTTTTGGCTTACAAATATTCTTCCATCCAATGAAGATGATTCTCCCTTTCTGTTCATTAATATTCCAAAAGAACTCCCTGCAAAGCCTTCTAATTTTCTTCAAAACCAAGACAGGGAGAAGAAGAACCGATTCCCAGTAAGTTTGCAGGCCCAAAATGACTGAATTAATCAGTTGGAGCTTGCCAGCATAAGAGATATAACTACTAGCCCAGTGGTTAAGCTTGGCTTTAATTTTATCAATCAGGGGGTAGTACATAGCAGCCTTGAGCCTTGATGAGTGCAGTGGAATAATGCCAAGGTATTTGAAAGGAAAAGTTCCAATAACATACCCAGTTAATTTTGTGATTCGCTCAGCTTTCTTCTTTGAAACACCTCCTAAATAGATGTTTGTTTTCATGGTATTTGCAGCAAGCCCAGATTCTCAAAAGTCCTAAGGATATCAGCAACTGTCTTGATGGAGGTGATGTCTCCTCTGGCAAAGACCAGGAGACCATCAGCAAAAAGTAAGTGGTTCAGCTTGATTTGATTGCACTTTGGATGCTGGTAGAAAGTCCCAGAGTGGATAATTCTTCTAAGCATTCGTGATAACCCCTCCATACAGATAACAAAGAGGTAAGGTGACAGTGGGTCACCTTGCCTCAGCCTCTTCCTTTGCTATACAAAACCAACCTGAGCACCATTTATGCTCAAAGAGAAATGAGCAGAGTTAAGGCAAGCCTGAATCCATCTGACAAATTTATCTGGAAAGCCTAAGCATCTCAGTAAATTCTCCAAATAGCTCCAAGAGACAAAATCGAAGGCTTTTTTGATATCGACTTTAATAGTAGCCCTAGGAGAAATGTTTTGTCTATCATACATCCTCACAAGCTCCTGTGAAAGTAGGATATTGTCAAATATGTTTCTCTGGGGCACAAACGCAGATTGCTCCTCACCAATCAGCTTTGCAAGAATAGGCTGAATCTGAGTTACAATGATCTTGCTCACCACTTTGTACAGCAAATTACAGCAAGAAATTTGCCTGTAATCTGCAAATGAATAGGGATTGTTCTTTTTAGGGACCAAAGTAATCAAGGTAGAGTTCACTTGCTTGAGCATCTGACTAGTCTTGAAGAAATCCAATATTGCCAAGCTTAATTCATTTCCAATAGTTGGCCAAGCCTTTTTGAAGAAAGCTGAGGTGAAACCATCAGGGCCTGGGCTCTTTAATTCATCAATAGAGAAGAAAGCCTTTTTGACATCATCAATGCTGAATGGAGCAGTCAAAATGGCTTCATCTTCAGAGCTGAGAGAGTTGCCTTCAACCAGTGCTGCATTAAACTCTTCAACTTCTTGTGTCTCACCAAGCAGGACCTTATAGTAGTCAAGAAAAGCTTCATTAATTCCCTCAGGAGTGGTCTGTTGTTTGCCATTTGAATCATGAATTCTACCAATGTAAGCATGAGCTTTCTTTTCATTGATTTTGGCATGGAAGTATTTTGTTCCTGCATCATTCATCTTTATATCTCTGATTTTAGCTCGCTGATAGAGGAAACTTAGTTCAGCTTTTTCCAATTTCTCTAACTTCTCTCTAACTTCCTTCATTTTACTGAGCAGCTGAGGGTTCCTCTGTAGGTTCTCCTCAATTTTGAAAAGTTCACCCATGCATTCTTTAACTCTGCAAGAGATGTTAGAATAATTGTTCTTCTGGAGAATTTTGAGCTCATTTCTGACATTTTTCAGCTTTTCCACCATTTGATACATTTTTGTACCCTTGACCCTAATTTTCCAAGCTTGTGCCACAATATCCTGAAATTTGGCATCTTCACCCCATTCTTTCAGGAATCTGAAATATTTGGGGCTTGTAAAAATTTCAAGATCAATATTTACCAGCACAAGGAAGTGGTCCGATAAACCTGGCATAAGAAAATTATCATTTGCTTTGATATTGTTAGCTAGCCAGTTGGGATTGACCAGAGCTCAATCAAGCTTGGCCCAAACAGCATCATCCTCATCCTGCAGATTATGCCAAGTGAAGTGGCATGCAATCCCAGGAAGATCAGTTAGACCAGCAGCATAGATGCAGCTATGAAACTCTTCCACATCCCTTTTATTAAGAGCTCCTTTACTTAATTTCTCAGCACTATCCAGGTTAACATTGAAATCACCTAGTAAGAGCCAAGGTTGAGTGCATCCAATGGTTTCTTGTTCAATGAATCTCCAGATTTCTCTTCTCTCTTCTCCATTATTTGAACCGTAAACCATAGTGACTCTACATCTAAAATGAGACTTAAGACAACTTATTCCAAGATGAATAAACTGAGCAGAGGTACTAATAATATTGACATCAACAGTCACTTTATTCCATAAGATCCATGTTCTGCCATTATTATGTTGATCATAATTATGATGGCTTCCATATCTCTTAAACTTCCTAAGCAGTACTTCTGTACCCTTATTCTCCTTCATTCTTGTTTCCAATAACCCAAGAACATCTATCTTATTGCTAGCAAGGTAATGCAGGACTTCCTGTTGTTTGTGAGGCTTGTTGCAGCCTCTAATGTTCCATGAGGAGATGATCATTAGGCAGAGAATCCACCTCCTAGGTCTTCCCCATCATCAATAACACACTGAGCCATTACCTCCAATTTGTCTTCCTTCTCAAGATTAATTGTGAGTAAATCACGGTCATTCTGTTGCAAGGCATTAAATCTGTTCTCAGCAAATTGCAGCTTCTTTGCAAGAGAAACTCTGGCTTTTTTGCTCAAAACAGGAGTGAAACCATCCTTATCAACTGTGTACTTAGCAGACTTGGCCTGGGGGCTAAGTTTAGGAGTGTCCTCCACTTGCCTCACCTTAATCTCATTGACCTTTTCTCCTTCAGGCTGATTCTCCATGTCAGTAGCATCATTCTTAGGCTTTCCGGGCTGCTGTTTTGCAACATATACTGCCTTTGTCTGCTTCTTCTTGTTTTCAGTCTGTTTCTTTCCATGCTTGCATCTTTGCGTCATGTGTCCCAATTTCCCACAGCAAGAACAATAGTAAGGCACCCACTCATATTTGATGGCTTGGTCACTACTACCATAAGGTGTATTGACAATAACAGTGTGGGGAAGCTCTTGAGCAACATCTACTTCAATTAGGACTCTGGCAAAAGAGAGTTTTTCCTTCAAAGTCGTTCTCATGTCAGCAAACAATGGTTTTCCAATATGATTGGCAATCTTGCTTAGAGCTTTCTGCGACCAGTAGTGGGGTTCTAAGTCAGGAAATAGAGTCCACACAGGCACCTTAGATATAGTGTCCATTTCACTACTAAAATCAGGAGTCCAAATTTTCAAAATGAAGGCATGGTCTCCATAATACCATGGTCCTCCACGCAACACTTCCTCCATATCTGCACGAGAGTCAAATTTCAGGAAGAACCACCCTCTTTTGTAGTATTGAATCAGTGGCCTGCTAACAAAACTCCAGTTTTTCCCAGCATACTCCTGCAGATTTTTCTCATTTGGTTTGGCACCAATCACATGCCCAACTAGAGTGTTCTCCCAATATTTCAATTGATCCTCAAAATCATCCATTTCCAACGTAACATCAACCTTATCATTCGGCACATAATCAAGTTGCATCCCATTTTGCTCTGGTGCTTTCTCTCTGCAATTTTAGCATAAAAGTATTTTGTGTTAGTGTCAGCTAATTGAATGTTAGAGATTTTAGCTCTCTGATTGAGCATGCTCATTTCTGCCTTTTTGAGAGTGCAGAAAAGAGTAGGTTTTTATTCCTCCATTATGGGAAATAAAAAACGGTTACAAAATTCCAAATGGATAGCAAGGTGCCACCTGAAAGAACCAATATACCTAGCACCTAGGTATTACATAGCCAAAATGCGATTGTAATCTAACACAAGTATAGAATTGGATTCTAAGAACAATGTTGAGAGTGCAATATTTCTCTTTATTTTCCTTCACTTCCTTTTGCACGTTAGCATTTCTGGGGTCCCTTGTTAAATTCTCCTACAAGTTATCCAGTTTTCCGGCCTTTCTGATCCTTCACCCTCTGAGTGAGATTAGAATACTCCTCTTTATTAATAACCCTCAGAATATGTTTAGTGTTCTTTAGCTTCTCAAAAAGCATGTCCATAAGTCCTCCTGAACATGTCTTATTCCAGGCCTAGGTAACAGCATTATTATAATCCTTATGATCTCTACAACAATTCAAGAATCTGAAGGTTTTCTTTATAGGAAGAGAATCTAGGACCCTAACAATTATTGGAGAATGATCAGAAACCCCCTGAGGAAGAAACTCTGCAACTGAATTTGGAAACTGATTAATCCAAACTTGGTTAACTAGAGCTCTATCCAATTTGGCCCAAATCCTGTCAAGCTCATCTTGGTTGTTAGTCCAGGTTAACTCACAGCCAATACCCCTTATGTCTACAAAAGTACAATTCCCAATGCAGGTGTTTATGTCATCCATATCCCCCTGAGAAATGGGGTTGCCACCTGTTCTTTCAGAGTTGTTTGTTAGTACATTGTAGTCACCAATTGAAACCCATGGGAGGGTTGTATAAGCCCATTTGCAGAGATCTTCCCATAAAACTTTCCTTTCCTTTGCATCATTGCTACCATAGATCACTGATACTAGCATTTCCTTTTTTGAGCTTATATGCACAATCTTGCATTGCATAAACTGACTTCTTGTAAGCAAGATGTCCACCATGATTTCGCTCGAATTCCATATCAACCATATTCTCCCATTATAATGATTTTGATGATTGGTACGCACTGAGAAACCCCTAAAATGTCTCCTAATTATATTGTCTACTTTGCCTTCTTTAACCCTTTTTTCAAGTACTCCCAGCAAACTAATCCTATTCTTCAACCTCTTGTTGTTTGAGGGTTTCATTGAACCCTCTGATGTTCCAGGTTCCAACTAACATGAGGGTGGGGGATTAGGAATGATCTTCTCCCCTAAACAGCTTTTCAACCCTTGTTCCCCTCTACGTACCATGTCATTACCACCCAAGATGGAGAAACTATTGCTGAGTATTGTCGGAATCACTGTATTCTCAGCTGTTTTAGTCCCTTTCCTTAAGGTTTTATGTTTCCTAAACCCCAGATCATCCATATTGAACCTGCCCTCATCTATAGGTGATACAGGTGGAGTGAAATCATGAATGCTATCATCCACTACCACCTGTTTTTGCACATTTTCCACTTCCTTCTCTGAGCTTTTATCTCCCTACACCTCCATTGCTGGTTTAGGTGCTATGATCTTGGGTTTATACACCACTTTAGGCTTTTCAACAGTCTTCATGTTAAGCTTACAGTGTTGAGATAAGTCCCCAAGTTTAGACCAAGTTTTGCAGTAATGAGGTATCCACTCATATTCTATCCGTTGGCAAATTTGACCACAGTAATGAGGGGTGTTGATTATGACTCCTTCTGGTAGTTCTTTGGATACATCAACTTCCAGTATAATTCTGGCAAAAGTCAGCCTATCTTGTTGAGTAGTCATGCTATCAGCATACATAGGTCTGCCAATCCTGCTCCCAGTCTTACTTAGAGCTTGCTCACTCCACATCCATGGGTCCAAATCAGCAAGTAAGATCCATACTGGCACCAAAGTCATGCAATCCAGCTCTTGTGAAATGCTAGGAGACCAGAATTTGAGTATTATAGGACATTCACCCATTTTCCATGGCCCTCCTTTCATAACTTCATTTATTTCAGTCCCTGATCCAAATTTGAAGGTAAACCACCCTCTCCTAAAATATTTAACAACTGGCTCTCCAATCCCATTCTAAGCTGGTTTGTTCTTAGTTCCAGAGTTATTAGGCAAAACAACATTTTCATTTCCCAAATTTCCATTTTCCGGCTCATTATTTACACTAACCGAATAAATAAGCGTTGAAATACTCTTACCAGCTTTAGTCATGGCTGATTCAATCAGTTGATTGAGAGTAGTTTGAGCTCGGGTTCCTTCGTGTAGCTGGGTTTCTGTTTTTGTGGACGATTCTAAACCATCTCCTGATTTGTTGGTACCATTAGCTTCGCCTTCCCCTTCCGCGTTTGTCTCCTCATTTTGTTTCTTTGGCCGCCGTCTCCTCCGGCTGTCAGCCATGATTTCCATGTGATGTCGGGTTGTCCATATTAGTGGAGAGAATTTCCCTTTCTCATGACTTTTTTTATAGTGGATATTTTTTACTGTAAAACCATGAAAGAATCAACTTTAATGACTTTATAAATTGCTTCTGATATCATTGGCGTTGCACTTCCATATGAATAGTTGATTTCGTATTACTCGTCGATACGTTGTTGAATATGACTAATTTAATTAACGACTTGAATTAGTATAGGATCATTGGCATAATCTAAGAGTGTAAAAAAGAAAGGGGGGCCTTGCGCCCTACAAAATGGGGCATTTATATTAGATTTATCACAAGCACTGCAGCATATGTACCATAAAAAAGTATAAACATAACGTTATTGCTCTACTTTTCAGCTTTATTTGGTCTCACTCGCCATAATAATCACGCGCTCACTTTCCCTCCTCGTTTTCTTCACGCAGCGTATATTTTTATGGTGGTTATTTTATGTGTTGTTGGACGAACTCAGTTCGTCATATAGAACTCGGGTGGTCTAAGAACGGACGAACTTGAATCTGCACTGGACAAACGACTATTTTGCAGATTATAAATGACAAACTCAGAGCATATTTTTTTGGAGCATTGAAGTAGGCCTTCAATGGATAAAAACAATAAAAAAAATGAGCAAAAGTGGGAAAGGAAGATAGAGGGTGGGAACACCGGTCCTCATGAAGCCTGAGTAAGCAAATTTGAAAACCACCTTTTTTTTGTAACATGTACCAATTGGAGGAAGCCAAGTGTCAGTCAATTACTTGACTCAATTATTGCAGAAATTCATTTCTAACGGCTCCCTTAACGGCTATTTTTAAAACTCTGTCTCAATAAAAAAAAAATTCACCAACGGATAGATTATATATTTTCCTATTTAAATAGAGATCCAATATTGGTATAATTTATCCAACATCAAATTTGATGTTTTTTTTCTTCCAAATATCAAATTTTTAAAATTTGAAAAAATCTTATATGGAGTATATTTTTGTTTAATTTCTTCACATTTCTCTTGTTTTATAGTATGAGTAACCAACCTACTTCAAAAATACTTCTAATTCTCGGAAAATTTTGAATATTCTCAAATCTCAAAATTTCGAAAATTTCGAAAACAACTGAAATGTCTCAAATAGTTGTAGTTTTCTGGAAAACATGAATATAATTCCTAGTTTAAATTCTCTTACCCCATTTTCATCACAATCAAACCAATTTCATTTACCAACCCATGACATTGCTAATCTTCCAGATTTTCAATGTCTCAACCATTCAAAATGTCTTAAATTGAATGTGGGGGTGAATTTTCTACATTTCGAAATTTTCATCCAACTCAAGCGAGTTCGGATGGACCTAACAATATTGCTCGAAACATTTTTCCTCAAGTTGAACGATTTGAAGAAGAGGTCGTGGGAAAATGTAGAAGTGGCAAGGCCAAGAAACCAGCAGGTGACCGAATACTGTGGACGATATCCGAAGATAAGATAATGCTTAGTGGGGTTGCAAAATTACTAACTGATGAAAAAACGGGAACCAGTCAAAAGAGATTTCAGTTTTGGAATAGAGTGTTAAAGTATTATGATGATACCAAATTTGAGAGAGAGAGAGAGATGACACAACCGATGAAAATGATATGCTAAGCGGAAAAGGAAGTGAAGCGTGTCGACAGCGTTATAAAAAATTATCAACTAGTTGTTCCAAGTGGGGTTCTTGCCTTGCAAAGGCTCATACTAGAAAGTGGAGTGGAATGTTGGAAGATGATGTGGTTGAAAAGGCTCCAAAGATTTACCGATAAGATGAAAGAAGCTAGAAAGGTTTTATGGATTTTCATGCTTGAGCTGTATTTCAAAATATGCCAAAGTGGAATCAAGTAGTGATAAAGAAGAAAAGGTTATTGAGATTGAAGGAGAACAAAGTGGTGGTAGTGACAAAAGATCAAGATTGAATGAAAATGGGGAGTGTACAACGAATAATGAAACACTGACTAGTGGTGATGTTGGACATCCTACTCTAGTAACACATCAAAGGGCAAAGAAAAGTCCAAGGTTAGCCTTTACAAAACTCAACTTGGATATATAGAAGCACTTAATCGTATTTCATTTACAAGGGACAATGATGTTTTACTACAGCGAGAAATGTTGAAGAATGAAACCGGAAGGCTTCAATTGCATACAGAAGGACAAGCTTTGAGTATAAGGAAGATGAATATGGAACTATATATGAAGTTGATAGACAAGATTATATTACACCGGAAGAAGAACTTGTCAAAAACAATTTGATGAAATCTTTATTTTCTTGGATAAGATGTATTGTTTAATGTTGTTGCTTGTGTTATATTTATCTTTATAATGTATTTTTATCTTTTCGTGATTTTCTGATGTAGGTTTGTTACTTAGGAGTCGTTTGGATAGCGCAGGAATTAAATTACCGTGGGAAAAGTATGATTACCAGAAATTAAATTTCTAATGTAAATTCCTAGGAATTTGTCTAAGTGTGTTTGGATACCATGTAGTAATTTAGCATTCCCTACTATTTTTTTCCCATGGATTGTTTGGATACACTACTTCAATTCCCATGTTAATTATTAAGAAGACTATTTTACCCTTAACTAGTGGTCAACCACACAAATGTAATGGGAGTAATTAAAATTTTGAGGGCAAAAAAGTAATTTTCTGAAGTTGAAAGCAAAGGAACTTGGAATGACCAATGGAGGGGTGGGTGATTAAATTTCTGTGGTGGATAGGAAATTGAAATATCCAAGGATTTTCCAATACCCACATTTTGAATAAAAGTGATATCCAAACAACCCATGCAAAACTAAATTCCCAAGAATATGAAATTCCTGTGGAAATAGAGAGTATCCAAACGAACCCTTATTATTGTAAGGCCATTTATGAGTGGATCTAATAATGTAATAAAAATGTTCTCTTATTTTTTTCAAATTGACGTTTATTATTGTCAAAAATTGTGTGGTCTTTTCAGTCAAAATATTGTGAACTATTGTGAATTATTTTAAGTTATTTTATTAATAGGTAGTAGGCAATAAATGTGTATATTCACTTCTTTCAATAGCAATAAAATTTGATGGGTTGCAAAGCATTATTTGAAGCAATGTGATAATTTATGATATTATTGGCTTATAAAAAGGTATGTAGTAGCATTTTATTTCTTCACAAAACTTTTTATTTCCTTCCACCACACAAAAATGTCCTTTAAACAAATTTCGAACCTTTTCAACTCTAAATCACCCTCAAATTTTTCAGACGCGGATTTCCTTGACCCAAACTTTCAAGAGAGTTTTTCAAACAATTACCACAAGAACCTCTTTCAGCAAAGAAGTATTGAAAACCAATTATTAGATGAAGTGATCGAAAAAAATCCATTTCATATTTTCAAAAAGCAAACTTTAGTACCAAGAGCTCCTAGGGCTTATATTAACAGAAGTCGTGAAGATGCACATAATCGTTTATATAATGATTATTTTGCTATTAATCCATTATTCCCTCCCAATATGTTTCGACGTCGATTTCGCATGGGAAGAGACTTATTTTTCCCTATTGTTGATGCGGTGACTACAAATAATGATTATTTTTGTCAAAAACCTGATGCTATAGGTAGACTTGGGGCATCACCATTACAAAAATGTACTACAGCAATTTGCTTGCTAACGTATGGTACATCAGCTGATTCTCTACACGAATATTTAAAAATTAGCGAGGCAGTTGCAGGAGAGTCATTGTATCATTTTGTTGATGGAGTTATTGCTCAATATGGTGCCAATATTTGAGAAAACCTACTGAGAAAGATATGGCAAGACTACTATGGGAAGGAGAAAAACGAGGATTTCCAGGAATGATGTGTTCTATTGATTGTTATGTATTGGTTTAAAAGACAATTTATAGGAAGAAGTAAGAAAGCAACATTAATTTTGGAAGTCGTTGCGTCATATGATCTGTGGATTTCACATGCCTTTTTCGGAACACCAGGTTCGTGCAATGATATTAATGTTTTATATAAATCTCCATTGTTTGATGATATTTGAGGGTCGTACACCACTTGTTCAGTTCGTCGTCACTAATATAATATGGGTTATTATCTCACGGATGGAATATATCCAATATGGGCCTCATTTATTCAACCAATTCGTGTTCCAGTAACTCCTAAAGCGGAGTTGTTTTACGAAAGGACGTGGAGCGCGCATTTGGTGTGTTGCAGGCAAGGTTTGCAATAATCTCTAATCAAGCCTTATCACACGACAGACAGATGTTGGTAAAATTATGAAAGCATGTATCATATTGCACATCATGATAGTCGAGGATGATTGTGATACATGATACACACCACTTAGTAGTGGTAAAAGATGGTTTTTTTATGCATTCAAATGGTTGCTTTTGGATCAATTTGTTAGCTAATTCTATCATTCGTGTATTTGTGCTTTAACATAAGAATTAACGGTTTGTGAGTATTTATGCCCTTAAGATTGATGTGCAATTGTGTGGAAAGGCAATGAGGCGATGCAAGATATTCCAAGGAGCTATACGACAAGATTTAGACTAGTTTGGAAGTTATTTTAGTTCATTTACGGAAGGTCAATTTGAAGTTTCATTACTTTCAAACCGGTTGGAATTTTGTAGTGAACTAACGACATAGTAAAATTCATGATCTTATCTTTTCGAGAAGTGGTCACACGTCCTCACAGGCCAAGTAATGAAGAAGTTATGAACGTTTGAAAAATATCACCATAACCAGTTCGACGACCAGAACAGACAGGTCGTCCCGTTGCGTCGGGGTATTAGACAAGTTTCCTAATCCCGTTTTGTAATCTTTTAGTATTTATACTTTAAACTTTCGGTAGTTTTAATCATTCAATATTTTAACTTCTAGAGTTTATTTTCAAGACTATGTAAGGATAAAGACCTTTATTCTCGGATCGATTAATCGAAGCTCTAGTTTACCGACAATTGTGAGTTTGATACTAATTCTTTAATTCGTTTAAGTATTGTTTATTTCTCTCGTTCTATTGTTATTGATTGATTTATTGTTTAATTAGATTGCAGACTAATTAGCCCTAGATCTATCATATTGCTAGATTCACAATTTAAGGACTAATTGTTAGATTGTTGATTCACAAGTAGCAACTAGCCTAGTATAGTTATGCTGAACATCAGTATTAGGTCAGAGAGAATAAACATATTAATTGAAGACTGAAACCGCGTGTGTGTAGATCTTGTTAATCTTAGTCGATATCGTTTAATTGCTTTATGCTTTCGTTGGATTGAATTTATGCGCGCGTCTTTGTTATCCACCGATTAGTACATTCTTAGGCGATGGAGAAAGAATGTTGATCGGCCGTACAATAGAGTATAGGTACCTTACTATAATCCAAAAAAACTTGAAAATGTCGCAAGCTACGAAAAATTGGTGGGTAAATCTCAAAATGTTTCTATTAGGGGAATGATGTCTAGCCAATAGCGTAACGTTGTGCTTCACGGAATTATCAACAAATGCAGAACTTTAATATTGGCAATACAATCGACAATATTGAATCTGATCAAGCTAACCAAGAGCCTAGTGAGGTTGTGTTTGTGATCGATAGCCCCAATGGAACTCAAACGAAAGTTGCCTTAAAAGATCCGAATTAGGTGAAAACACTTGGAAGGTCAAAAGTCCGAGTCCAAAGAAAACAGGTGGTGCAGAAGAGTACTCAATTTAGGAAAAACTCTTCTCAAGGTGTTAAATTGACGATGGCGATGTACATGCAAGTAACAAGCGTAGAGTTAGTTGTTTTATTTAGTAATTTTCTTAAGAAAATACTCCACATTATTAGTTTTTTCAAAGGGAATAGAGTAGAATGGTAAACCCAAAAGAAGGAGAACCAAGCAAGTTGTAAATACTAATGATGAGTTACCTATATCAGTAAGCAAACAATTGATACATTGTCATGACACTTTAGATTGCTTATAAGATATAACTACTTATAAACTTGTTCATTTTTCTAGGGGGACAATTCACTGAGCATGGACCAATTAGTGGCTCAACAAATACTCTCTACAATGTTGCTATCAAGACACATGGTTATGAATATGACAAAGTAATGGCAAGTGAATTTGAGCAAAAACTTCTCGAAATAAAGTGTCTCATAAAATTTCCCTACTTATGTTTTATCGGATTAGAGGATCAAATGAATGAAGTATGCACTAGAAGCCAAAGCACTTGATTTTAATTTTTGTTTTATATGATCAACCTATTAAGATGGCATGGGGAATTCGTTAATTTTTTTTGTTTATGTTGTATATTGTAGGAAATGTTTTTTTTTTTTGGTCAAAATGTAAATATATTGAATCATCAAAAAAGTTATATACAAGCTGCTAGATAAACGAGCAGCTAAAAACCAAAAACAACAAGACCCAATTTTCCTACATCAGCATCCTCTCTTGAATCCATTGCACATTTTGAGCACTTAAATTGTTCAGCATTCTTCTGATTCTGCTCCTCACTTCCCTTTTCACATTTTCAGCTACAACTTCAGGCTTTGTGACAACATGTTCCATTCTGCACTTGTTTCTTGCGTACCAAATCTGATAAATAAGATTACAAACCACAGCACTTGCAACTTGATTCCTTATTTTTGACCCCATCCTCTTCTTTGTGCACCATACAACTGTGTCATCCTCAGGAAAGTCAATTCTACTCCACTTCTTAACACACTCCAAGCACTTTTTGCTGTAAATACAGTTAAAGAAAAGGTGCTCATGTGTCTCTAAGTGAGCTTGACAGAGCAGACATAAATCATCACTGCATATCCCAAGTTTCTTCAGCTTGTCCCTTAGTTGAAGCTTTCTAAGGACAACTAGCCAAGTAATGAACGAGTTTCTAGGGATAACCTGTCTTACCCAAATTATTTTCCCCCATTCCTTCTTTGGCGAATTACAAGCTAACCACCTGTACCCTTCTGCTACAGAGTAGGTTTTTCCTGTGCCAATCCATTCATCATTACTGTAGCCATCTTTCATCATCTCCTTGACATGGCAGATCTTCTTCCAGTGCCAGTTGGTGTCATCTGGTGGAGAGTAGTTCTCCCAACTACTTCCTCTTAGGTATATGATATCAATCCACCTAATCCACAGAGTATCCGCTTTAGTATATACCTAGTGCACAAATTTTCCAATGCTAGCTACATTCCACATTTCTATATTCCTCAACCCCAAGCCTCCATTCTCCTTTGGGAGACAAATATTCTCCCATGCTACTAGGGGTACTCTAACATAGTGTTCACTGCTGTACCATAGAAAATTACGACAGGTGTCTCTAATTTTCTTAATAACTAGCTTGGGAAGTAAGAAAATCCTTGCCCAGTAGTCGTGAAGGTGAAGCAGCACTACTTTGACAAGTGTAAGCCTACCTGCGTAGGAGAGCTTCCTGGCGCCAATTGCTCTGATTCTGCTTGCAATTCTGTCAGCTAGTATGGTGCACTCTTTTACAGGTAATCTCCCAGCTGTGATAGGTACACCCAAGTATTTAAAAGGGATATTACCTCTCCTAAAACCTGAAAACTCCAACATTCTCTTGATTATATCAGCTCCAACTCCAACAAAGTATATTTCAGACTTTAATGTATTGGAGCATAAACCCAAGGCTTTCGAAAATGTTGCAAAACCCCTAAGCATTAGAATCACAGAATGGCAGTCACCCTTGCAAAACATCAATAGATCATCTGCAAAACAAAGGTGATTGAGCTGCATCCTATGGCACATTGGATGGTACTTAAAGCCCTTCTTTCCTGCCACAGCTTTCAGAATTCTGCTCAAGTACTCCATACACAGAGTAAAAAGCAATGGTGATAGGGGGTCACCTTGCCTCAGCCCTCTTCTCCCTTTAAAGAAGCCAAACATGTTCCCATTGAGTGCAATTGTGTATGTAGGTGTTTCTACACAAGTCATTACCATGTCCACAAAGACTTGTGGGAATTTCATTGCCATGAGCATTTCCCTCAAGAATTGCCATTCAACAGTGTCGTAGGCTTTCCTCAAGTCAATTTTCATCATACACCTTGGGGAGCATCCTTTCCTGTTGTATTTTCTCACTAAGTCTTGACAAATCAGTATATTGTCCACTATATCTCTGCCTTTAACAAATGCTCCCTGACTTTTGCTTATTAACTTTGGCAAGACTCTCCCAAGCCTATCACAAATGATTTTTGATATAGCTTTATAGATCGTGTTGCAACAGGCTATTGGCCGGAATTCTGCCACTGTTTCAGGCTGTCGAACTTTAGGGATCAGAGTTAGGGTAGTGGAGTTGATCTGCTTCAATAATTTTTCATTCTTGAAGAAGTCCATTACAGCTGCAGTCACCTCCTCCCCTACAGTTTTCCACGAGTCTTTGTAAAACTGACTTGTAAATCCATCAGGTCCCGGGCTTTTTATGCCAGGGATGTAGGTTATGTTTGCAATAAGATCAAGTGGGCCTATGAACAAGATCGTTTCTAGAATAACTAATGAGGACTCGTCATCTAACGGGATCGTCAATTGATTAGCTATATTAATTTTGTTGAGAAATCATATTTGAAACTTTTTGTATGTCGATTAGTTAGTAATGAGGCGAACGTTACAATACCAATAAGGTATTGTTGAATTTGATGCTCCCAATAAGGCTACCAATAATTTTGTTAAGATATAAGATGTCAGAAATCAATCAATATATATTATTATTTGAGGCTTTCTTTGAACTCCCACAATGAATGGAACATTCTAGAATGTCCATATTTCTTAATTGCTTTTTCCGAGCTCCCAGGCAGTCCTTTCCATATATATGATCTTGCATATACGATCTTCCATATACGATCACAAGAAGTTTATATGCTCATATATATACAAAGACAAACGACACAACAAAGTCACATGTGTTTCCTTTCTTTGTATTATTTTCTTAATTATTTTCAATGTGAAGTTCTGCTGCCACTTTTTTTACGTTTTTTTTACTCCATACCGATTCAGCGATTCTTACATATGTTTATCTTAAGAGGTTAAGTAATACAATGATATTTAAGGTAAATTTTTTGTTGAAAATTATAGTTGTAGATGAAAGGGTACTAATTTGAGAGTTTAAGTTTTCAAGTTTGTAAATGAGGCTCATATAATGAAAAAAATAATTGGCTAAACAAGTTAATTAAAATATGAGTTATAGTTCCTATAAGAAAGTCAAATATTTATCAGCTCAATTTTATCATCCTTTTAAGAGACTCGTGCAATGCACGGGGTTATTTCTAGTTTGTTTCTAATAAGGATGTATGCGTCATCAGGCACACAACAACTATGCTCAGGTAGACAAACACTTTGTGTTGAGTGATAGTTATGCACCTGATTTTTCTTTTCATGTTGCCATTATTCTGTGAGACTGTGACTCTCACTACGCCATTTTGGACATTAGACAACACTCAATAGACAGCGGTTCAAGACTATCTTAAACTTTAGACAGTGGTTTTTTAATGATTAGACAGCGGTTTTGAAACGATGTAAACTTGTAACATTACACAACGGTTTTAGTGCATTATACAGCGTATGTATAAAAATAAAAATAAAAAAATCCACAAATAGAAAGCTTCGTTGCGTGAAGCTTACAACCCCAGAGAAAAAAAAAACGAAGGTTCTAAGATCTGATTCCCCCTCTCTCATCAGTCCCCCATCACTTTGCAGATTCTGGTAGCCACGCCGCCATTGTCATCCTCGTCTCCCATAAGTCGGTCAGGAATCTCTCTATGCCTTCTCTCTCTTTTAGATCCCCTGTTTGTTTGAGTTAATCTAATAGTTAACTAAAGAAACTTGAGTAAAAATTATGTTCTCAATTTTTTGCCGTTGTTTTGTAAATCAATGTCCTGATTCTCGATTATTTTGCCTCAATTTTGCAAATATATGGAGAAGAATCTCTAAACAAAGTTATCTACTGATTTTGCAAAATTCTTCAGTTTTGGTTTTATTTTGATTTTTGCTTATATATAAGTAATTAAGGTTTAAGTAATTTTTAAACATGTTCATCTTTCTATCACTTTGATAATTTTAGCTGTTAGAACTAGAATGCTATAGAAATACAACCTGAATAGTGAATGGTTTTGATGTTATTGTCTCTTGGTGTTATATTTGGAGGGGAATCTGATCTATATAGTAGCCATGTTGGTATGTGTGGTTGGGTAATGTAGTGTTTGGGTAGGACATTAAGCTTGTTTTACGTTATCTTTCGTTGGTGTCGTTGCACTTTGAAGTCTAAGCTTAACAAAGCTAAGTACAGGTATGGGTTGGTCGGTATTTTTTTTTTTTTTTTTTTGTAAGAGTTGGTTAAATAGGAGTCTTCTTCCTTGTGGTGAAACTATGACTCACTCATAGGTTATTCATTTTGAAGAGTTTGTTGTTTGTTTGAGGGTCTGATTTGAGTGATTTCTGCCGTCTACTTCACCATGTTTAAGGTTGGCCACCATCTGCGTCTATAATCGTTATGCTCTAATCTTACCTCTGACCGTTTTTTACAATTAATATAATTCCAAAAGTTCATACTAAGGTATAAGAACGTAGATGTGAATTAGGTAGGGTATGTGTAAATGCTTCTTTTATTAAACTTGCTACTCAATCTGTTTCTTTTATTGATCTTGTGAGTTGGTTCTAATATTCCTTTGGTTTATTCAGTCAGTTCTTACGGTGAGAATATGTTTTCGCTTAGTTTAAGTTGATGGTGATCATGAGGGTATATGTGTAAAAGAATCTAATCTCGAACTCCTCACCATGTGTTCTATGAAATGCCACTTACGTTTTAGTTTGTAAATAAATGAAACTGGTGTAAATCTTTTACGATGCATCACATACATTTGTATGATGCATTGATTAAATTGTGAATTAGGTTGGGTGCTTTTGTTCTTGCAAGGATTCTTCCTCATGGGGCTTAGGTGCTGTAAAAGACATGTAGAATTCAAGGACTATCATGAGGTAAGGTTCACCTGTTATTCTCTTATTATTAAGTTTCCAAACCCTACACCTAGGTTAGCCATTGTTCGATATGCTTATTATTAAGTTTCCCGATGAATGAGATATCTTTAAGTTTAATTGTGATACCATTTTCTGATATCATAAGAATAGTGAACCATTTGCAAGGGATTGTTATTCAAGTTAATTTCTTTGAGATGTTTTAATTTCTAAGATTCTAATAAATTGCTAATAGATGTCAATAGACACTCTCCATTTGCATAAGGAGCCTTGTATTATTATGGTGAGCTCTAATAGATCTATATGACCTTTTCTCCGGTGACGTTGCTTGTTCCTGGTGTCTCAAGTGATGTGTTGGCACATGACATTAAATGGTTATTGAGGGTGTATGACATAACTCACGTCAGTAAATGATCAAGAGCTAAACTGGTGACGACATGGACAAAGAATACATGAGAGGATTCGATGTAGATCATTATTCTATATTGCTTTTATTTCTTTGACATATATATGTGTCATAACAAACGCTTTTATCCTATATGGATCACTTTGGAAGATGATAGCAAGATTGTCGTTAAATCCTATCAAATTACCACTAAATACTAACTAAGAAGTTAGGGTAAGTGGGTTATCGAACACAAGAAAGAGGGGGAAGTCTAAATTGCAATTCTATGCGGCAAAATAGAAATACGAGAAATAAAAGCAATAAATGGGGGGATTTTTAGTTTGAAAGTTAACGAAACAAGAAATTAACGATTTATCAAGATTACTAAGGCGACCATCGGTGATAATCTCATCTAACACCCTAATATAGCAATTTTACTCCTCTCTAATTATACCATTCATAAATAATCTCGGTTTGCACCAATTAATCCTCTTTATTGAGAAATTTGAGCAACCGCTACCAAATTTCTCTCCTTTTAGCCTTAATTCGTCTAGTGACCACTCAAACAAATCAAAACCAAAGGCATGAAGAGCATGGATTAATAAAAGATTAACAACAACCTAAATTAGTATCTAATTAGCCGCAACCGCGACACTAATCAAATCTAACCTATTAGTTGCCTAATTAATTCCCTAATCACAAGTTTTAGTCATAATCATACACTAAACATGTGAAAGTTGTGTCTTTTAGGGTTAATAATCAATGAACATCAATTAAAAACCAAGCAAATGATAAACTCAATTCAATCTAATTAACCAATTAGAGAAAACAAGGAAAAATCATGCAATTAAGAACAAGGAATTAATTATTATGAATTTAAAGGCAAATTCGAGAGAAGAAATTTTTACTAATACATAGGATGAGAGAATTTGATTACACCAAGAGTCTAGAAGGTGATTAGCCTTCCATGAAAATAATTACAACAAGATTTGAGATGGAATTCATAACAAAACTCTTAATCTCTCCTTAATTCTCTCTCTAAAACTATGAAAACTCTCTCTAAAATGAAGTACAAGATGAAAAATAATATGAAAAGTGATTATATACAAGTTAGGTAAAATCCAAAAGTAGGTAGAACTACGGAGGGGTTCATGCCCCTTTATTCTAGATAAGTACAAAAGATACTACAAGACAAAAACAAAAGAATCCAAAGCAAAAGCAACGGCCAAAAGGCCCCCCGGAAGATTCGAGGAAGCAGCTGATGGGTAAAACCCAGGGTTTATGATTTTGTTTAGGTTGAAAAAGCTATAACTCGAATTCAGATTAGTGACAGGAAAGGTGAGAAGTAAACTAAGGCTAAAACAAGCTAAAAAGGTGCAAAAGCTACCAAGATTCAACCACACAGGCTGAGGGTTGCTCCACAAAGGTTACTGATAATCCACAAAGGAAAAGTTGAGAGAATTCTCTAGGGTTTTCATTTCAAAATAAGCTGCTTCTTTCATTACAATTTGCACTCTATATATAGAGGCATTGGAGAATTCTGGACCATCAGATAATTCATCAAAGGCTGCGAATTATCTAGTACAATTCGAAAATGCAGAAATAAAACAACTACTTAATTAATTCCTATTGGCTGTAGTACAAGTAGGTGGAATGATACATGTGCTAGTAGGAGGAAACGGCTAGTTTCTGCAAAAGTTAACTGGCTACTTTGTTCTTTCTGCACAAGGTGTCAAGCAGGACCACTGGAATGACAGCGACAGGTTGCAGAGCTTGTTTTTGTGAATTTAATGCTCCTTTCTTGCTAAGTCACGGACCACAAGTGTATCAACTGCTACCTTTACCAATCTGATCACATCCTAGTCATGTACCCAAGCCTTATTCATCCTAGGAATATTTGATTAGTTCAGACTGTCCAATGCAAGCATTGACAGTCCTGAACCCACACTTGCAGCCTGCATTAGAACAGCTCCCACTGAGGTTGAGCCCTGACCATTCTTACTCTTGGACCTGGTTACTACTCCTGTATCAACCCCTCCTGATTGAACAGAGCTTGTCCTCAAGCTTGTATCTGTGTCACTGTCTTCATCATCATAGAATGGCCTCAGGTCTCCAACATTGAAGGTTCCATGTACTGCATATTCCCCTGGCAGAGCCACCTTGTAGGCATTTGCACCCACCTTATCGACTATCTCAAATGGTCCATCAGCTCTAGCCATGAGTTTACTCTTCCTCTTAGCAGGGAACCTTTCTTTCCTCAGGTGTAACCAAACCAGATCTCCAGCTTCAAACTCATTCTTCTGCTTTGGCTGCTTGGCATTCTTCTTTGCAGTGTCATTTGCCTTTTCAATTTGTTTTCTAACCTGCTCATGTAGCTTAATGATCTGTCCAGCTCTCTCCTTTGCTTCAAAGCTGATATTCTCCTTAGGTACAGGTGCTAGATCAACAGGCATGAGAGGATTTGTTCCATAGACAACTTGAAAAGGACTCTTGCCAGTTGCACTAGATGGTGCTCGGTTGAAGGCAAATTCAGCTTGAGCCAGTTTTAGATCCCAGTCTGTCATGGATTTGCTGACAATGCTCCTTAAGATTGCACCAAGAGTCCTGTTAGTCACCTCAGTTTGACCATCTGTCTGAGGGTGGTGTGAAGTGCTAAAAAGGAGCCTTGTGTTCATGAGTTTCCACAAGGTTTTCCAGAAGTAGCTGATGAATTTCACATCCCTGTTAGACACAATGGTCTTGGGTACCCCATGCAATCTCATGACTTCTCTGAAATACAACTCAGCCACACTACTAGCATCTTCTCTGTTCTTGCAGGCTATGAAGTGTGCCATCTTACTGAACCTGTCAACAACTACCATAATAGAGTCCTTCCCCCTCTGTGTTCTTGGCAAAGCAACCACAAAATCCATACTAATGTCTTCCCATGGCCTGTCAGGAACTGGTAAAGGAGTATAGCTGCTCCCCTGAGCTGTACTCTTAGCCCTTTGACATGTTCCACACCTTTTCAAGACCATCTGCACATATCCTAACATTCTAGGCCAATAGAATTGTTCTTGCAGCATCATTAAGGTTTTCTGAACTCCAAAGTGACCTGCAAGTCCACTAGAGTGCACCTCCTTAATCAACAAGTCTCTGTAGGAGCCCCTTGGTATGCATAGCTTATTACCCTGAAACAAATACCCATTCTGCAATGTGTACCTGTTTCCTTTCTGCCCCTCTTGTAATTGAATCCAGTCTTCAGAAAAATCAGGATCATCCTTGTAAAGTGGTTTCATAAACTCAAACCCCAACACCCTATTCTCCATAATGGATACAAGTTGAAACCTCCTTGACAGGGCATCTGCAACAACATTATCTTTACCCTCCTTGTATCTGCTCGAGAAGGAGAAAGATTGAAGGAATTCCACCCACTTTGCATGCCTGTGATTCAACTTATGCTGTCCATTGATGTATTTGAGAGCCTCATGGTCTGAGTGAAGAACAAAAGGCCTAGGTTTGAGATAATGGCTCCAATGATTCAAGGCTCTGACTATTGCATAAAATTCCTTGTCATAAGTTGAGTAATTGAGCTTGGCTCCATTAAGCTTCTCACTGAAGTAAGCAACAGGCCTGTGTTCTTGCACTAACACAGCTCCTATTCCTACCCCACTGGCATCACATTCAACCTCAAATAACTTATCAAAATCAGGTAGCCTCAGCACTGGTGCTTCACAGAGACAGGTTTTGATGATTTTGAAAGCCCTTTGAGCCCCTTCAGTCCACTTAAATTCTCCTTTCTTCATACACTCAGTTATAGGAGCCATGATTGAGCTGAAATTCTTGATAAATCTCCTGTAAAATGAAGCTAAGCCATGGAACCCTCTAACTTCAGTGATGGTGCTAGGAACTGGCCAAGATTCAATAGACTTAATCTTATCTTGGTCAACCGATATGCCACTGCCAGAAATGATGTATCCCAGAAATGCCACCCTTTCAGCCATACAAGTGCACTTCTCTAGCTTCCCAAACAGCTTGTATTTCCTGAGGGTGTCAAACACCAGTTTCAAGTGTCCAACATGAGCTTCTTCTGTATTACTGTATATAAGAATATCATCAAAGTAGACAACAGCAAATTTTCCCAGAAATGGCCTTAGCACTTCAGTCATGAGTCTCATGAAGGTACTAGGTGCATTAGAGAGTCCAAATGGCATGACTAACCACTCATACAAGCCATGCTTTGTCTTGAAAGCTGTTTTCCACTCATCACCCTCTCTAATCCTCACCTGATGATATCCTTGCCTCAGATCAATCTTGGAGAAAATTTCAGCCCCACTCAGCTCATCAAGCATGTCATCAAGTCTAGGAATGGGAAACCTGTACTTGATGGTGATGTTATTGATGGTCCGGCTGTCTATACACATCCTCCAGGTTCAATCCTTCTTAGGCACTAACAAGGCTGGTACCGCACATGGACTGAGTGATTCTCGAACAAAACCCTTACTCATCAATTCAGTGATCTGGTTCTGCAGCTCATGAGTAACAGTGGGATCACACCTGTATGCAGGCCTGTTTGGTAGCATGGCACCAGGTAACAGGTCTATATGGTGCTCCACTCCTCTCAAAGGAGGCAACCCTGAGGGTAATTCTGCTGGAAAGACATCCCTATACTCATCCAACAGCCTGATGATGGAGCTAGGTGTCTCATGTACTGCTGGACTAACCTCCTTAAAGAAAAGCATGAATACTGGCTCCTCTTGATCAATGCAGGTCTCCATCTCTGATTCACTGATAAACAAGCTTTCCTTTACTGCATCTGACATACTTGGGGTAGTAGAGTTTCTCAAATTAGGTGGTAATGGGGTTAGAACAATGGTTTTCTTGCCAAACTTGAAAGAGTATGTGTTGTCCCTCCCTTTTCTGCTGATATCTCTATCAAACTCCCAAGGCCTCCCTAGTAACAGGTGACAAGCATCCATGGGTAGAACATCACATAACACCTCATCATTATAATCCTTTCCAATTGAAAATGGAACCAGGCATTGCTTTTCTACCTCCACTACTTCTCCTCTGTTCAACCATCTAAGCCTGTAAGGTGTAGGATGATCTGTGGTGGGAAGGTCTAGCTTTTTAACCAATGTGGTGGAGGCAACACTGGTGCAACTACCCCCATCAATGATTAGATTGCAGACTCTCCCCTTAACAGTGCACCTGGTTTGAAAAATCATGTGCCTTTGGTTGTTCTCCAATGGTTGGGGCTGGGAATGCATTACTCTCCACAAAACCAAAGATAGGCCTGAATCAGGTGGTACAAAGAGTGAGTCTTGCCCTCCTTGTTCACCATCACTGTCACTGTTCAGGTTTTCATGCTCCACTGCCTCTTCTTTCTCTATTTGTTCAACTTCCCTAGCAGTCATGACTCTTTTTGTGGGACAGTCTCTACTGATGTGACCATAACCCTGGCATTGATAGCATTTCCTCCTGAAATCCCCAGTAACAACCTTTCCCTGCCCTACTGTGCTAGCCCCTGACTGACTCTCCTTGTTAACAGCAGGTTTTTCATCCCTGAGATTCTTGCTGTTATCAGCTCTATTACTCATGAATGGTTTAGAGTAACTTCCTTTGTTAAAACTCTTAACAGCAGTGGACCTAGCCTTCCCCAACCTTTCTACTTTCAATGACAAAGCAACAACCTCATCAAAGGACCACAGTGGTTGCATACTTACTCTATCAGCAATTTTCTCATCCAATCCTTGTAAAAACCTAGCAATCCTCTGTTCAGTTTTCTCATTTATCTCACACTGCAGGGTTAATTGTTCAAACTCACGCAAATACTCCTCTACAGTCTTATCTCCTTGCCTCAGTTGTGTGAGTTTTAAGAACAATTCTTGAGTATAATCAGAGGGAATAAACTTATCCTTAAGTTTCCTTTTCAGTTTAATCCATGATTTGATTGCAGGTTTTCCTTCTCTAAGTCTTTGAGCCTTTAAGGTTTCATACCACAAGGAAGCATAACCTTTAAGTTTCAAGATTGCTACTTTATACATTTTTGCATCATCATAGCCTTTATATTCAAACACACGTTCCACAGTTCTAAGCCAGTCTAAACAATCTTCAGGATTCAGAGTACCAAGAAAGTCAGGAATTTCTACCTTGATTTGGCTGTCAAAACCCTCCTGATGTGACCCTCTTCCATCTCCTTCTGAATCTGACCCTTCTCCATGCCTTGGCCTTCCTCCAGTTCTCCTCATATCTTCAGGATTCAGTGTAAGATGGTTTAGTGCTGTCATCATTAAGTTCATGTGACCAGTGAGTGTTTCCAACCCTGTTTCTAACCTAGCTAACCTCTCATCACTCATTTTGGATTTTTGTAGTTAAGATTGATGAAAGTCGAAGGTTTTTTTGTGGTTTTGTGTTTAAAGTTTAAGTCTTTGATATGGAAATCACAACCTAAGCTCTGATAACCAATTTGATGGGTAAAACCCAGGGTTTATGATTTTGTTTAGGTTGAAAAAGCTATAACTCGAATTCAGATTAGTGACAGGAAAGGTGAGAAGTAAACTAAGGCTAAAACAAGCTAAAAAGGTGCAAAAGCTACCAAGATTCAACCACACAGGCTGAGGGTTGCTCCACAAAGGTTACTGATAATCCACAAAGGAAAAGTTGAGAGAATTCTCTAGGGTTTTCATTTCAAAATAAGCTGCTTCTTTCATTACAATTTGCACTCTATATATAGAGGCATTGGAGAATTCTGGACCATCAGATAATTCATCAAAGGCTGAGAATTATCTAGTACAATTCGAAAATGCAGAAATAAAACAACTACTTAATTAATTCCTATTGGCTGTAGTACAAGTAGGTGGAATGATACATGTGCTTGTAGGAGGAAACGGCTAGTTTCTGCAAAAGTTAACTGGCTACTTTGTTCTTTCTGCACAAGGTGTCAAGCAGGACCACTGGAATGACAGCGACAGGTTGCAGAGCTTGTTTTTGTGAATTTAATGCTCCTTTCTTGCTAAGTCACGGACCACAAGTGTATCAACTGCTACCTTTACCAATCTGATCACATCCTAGTCATGTACCCAAGCCTTATTCATCCTAGGAATATTTGATTAGTTCAGACTGTCCAATGCAAGCATTGACAGTCATGAACCCACACTTGCAGCCTGCATTAGAACAGCTCCCACTGAGGTTGAGCCCTGACCATTCTTACTCTTGGACCTGGTTACTACTCCTGTATCAGCAGCCTTTCTCGGACCGAGGAAGAATCCTCTCGGCCCGAGAGCCGATCTTCTCGGACCGAGAAAGGTTCTTCTCGGCCCGAGAAATATTCTTATCGGACCGAGAAAGGTGCTTCTCGGCCCGAGAAGTCTTGTTTTCTCCTTTCCTTGTGCTAGCTCCATGGTCTTCTCGGGTCTTCTCTCGGCATTCGTGCTAGTGTTGGACGTTGGGGGTTTGAGCCACAAATAAGCCGTAACACCATCATTTAACCTCCAAACATAAACATCATCATATGGCTCACGAATCAAGCTAACAACAAGCTCAAACACCCCTAAAAGCATCTAAAATCCCCTCATTAGGACATACTCATTACCGCATATCAGAAGAACATTCAGTAATTGTTGGAGGTTATTTTAAGTATCAGTGTGTAATGAAAGCAAGCCTTTGTTTAGTGGAAAGCACCAGCTTAAATAGCTGGTTTTGAAGACATAAATTGTAGTAGTATTTAATGGGTCATAGCGTATGATATTTGACTATTGGTAGATGATTTTATTCGCCCACGCTATACATCGTTGGATGGCGAGTAAACAAAGTTTAACAGACTGATTATCGATTATCTAATGCTATAAGTTTTATGTTGAGTGATACTGTTGATTTGGAAGCAAGAATTCTTATTGTAATCAAAACAGTTTGAAGAGTTGGTAAGCGTGCTTTTAATAATATTGATCAGGTACAGGTCTTGGTGTTACCTAGGTTAAGTAAAAGATACATGGTTGCCAACATTAGATCAGAAGATATTGTACGTTATATAGTAGCATATGTTAATAAGATCTCAAGAAACACAAGTTTACTTATCTTCATGTTACATTGGTAACCTTCTTCTGCCAATGCAAGGAATATGGTAGATGCACGAGAAGTTCAATTAACATTCAATATGGCATAACTGAAACAATCAATTTACTGTTTTGCCCAAAAAATTGATTAAGTCAATTGTAATACATTAATCATAGCTTCTAAAAGAAATCTCCATTATCCCTATCTAACACAAAAAAAAAAAAAAAAAAAAAAAAAAAAAAAAAAATCAAATTGAAATTACATTACATAACAATCAATTTTGAATAACGTCTATAATTCTAATCTTATCTTCACATGTGAGATCTATTATCTCAACATTGTCTTCATTCGTGAAATCAATGATCTGAACATCCTCATCCTTGGTAATATCTATAATTTCGACCTCCTCATCTCTTATGAGATCAATTACTTCGATCCGTGTCTTTCTATTCTTATTTGACAACTTCACAACTGGTGATGGAAAAACTCGTTTTCCACGCACGTACTCTTAATGTCTTAGGGGATTTATCAATTTTTTTCCGCCAAACCGGACAACTATGACACAAATTCCGAGTAAATTTCAATGAGTCACTATAAAATAAAATTTATGAAAAATAATGTATAAGATATAACCAAAAGAGTAGTTATAAGTATTATCATACATTTTGCGTTACGATAGAAATATTTCATAGAGAACTCCATTCTTTTCATGATTTAGTGAAGAAACTGCTACTATATATAAAATGTATGAAAAAACGTTTCGTATAAGTGTTAAACAATGAATTAATTAATATATAGAGAGCCTCATTATATAGGAAAAGTATCTAGGTTAAAAGTTCTCATTTGCGTGGTCAATGACGATTGCCGCTAAAATTTGCATAGCACTTTAGTTTGGCGCTTTAAAGAGGTTTTAATTTGGTTTGGCGCCTAATGTTAAGTTTCACTTTTTATAATCTACTCCCTCCTACCAATTAAGATCTACCCCTTTCATTTTGCTGTTTTCTCGGGCCATGTTTGAGGCTACTTTTAGACCAAATGACTTGTTCACTTGTTTTATAAACTATTACATATTTTATTCTTCAATGAATCCTACCAAACACACTTGACTTTGTGGCAATCGGGTTCTTTATTTAGTCTAGAAATAGCTCCTAACATAGTCATTAAAGCAGCAAAATAAAATGGGGAGATCATTTTGGGTAGAAGGGTATATTTAATAATATATTAATTTTACTGTTATTGTTACTTTTATCATTATTTTTATTTAAATCATAATTAATTTTGGTATGAAAATTAGCAAATCCAAGTGTATCTAGTCATGCATACCGCCTTAGCTAATATGTACCAACTCTAAGTTCAGTTCACTTTTTATTCAGATCATTTTTATGTAGCTCAATTTCATTGTAGCTAATATCTACCAATATAGTTTTATGTTGAGTTCGTAATTATTCCATAGTTTAGTGTAACTACTAGTAGTTCAACTTTCATATCAACTATTTATTCAATTCTGCTAAGGTCAGTTTTTGAACCGCTTCATTTACTAGCTACCAATTCGTTTACCATCTCAGCAACCACTCCAATTAAATTGACTTCAATTTAGCGTATTTCGCTTACTATTTTAGCTATTGGCATCTATTGCTAGGTTGTTCAACCACCATTTCAGCTCAATCGTAAGTAAGACACCTATAACAGTTTGTGCATGAGTTCATTGTATCAAATCTCATTCTTATTTATGTTTGATAACATATGTTACTCTATTTTTGACCAGTAAGAACAGGTTGCAGACTCCGCCCATGATTTGATTCCGCCTCCCATCTTTTGGAGTCCATCAGCCATCAATTACTTAAACTCAATACTGATGCTACCCGGAAAGATTCATCTTCCGATCATTATGGAATGTTAAAGCTTGGTTTCAAAGCCCGTTTTCGAGCTCATACCCCTGTCATGGCCGAGCTCCTTGCTATCCGAGAAGGTCTCTTTACTGTGATCGATCAACGTCATCGCTTTATCAAAATTGAAATTGATGCTCTCAGTCAAAGGACAACCCCCATGAAACTTTTGGTCGTAGGCTTTGTGCTATTGCTGAGTATATTTGGAAGATGCTACGGGAAAACCTGACTTATCTATTAAAGACACCAAGAGGGAAGGAAATCTGGTTGCTGATCTCATAACATAGCAAAGTATCCCCTTGTCTTGCATCACAGAAGAATGGTGCATATGTCTGCCTCGCCTTGTGTCATCCATGCGCTTAATAAAGATTTTCAATAAATTTTATCCTCTTTATTCTATTTGTTTAGCCCATGTGTTTCGTTGTTTTCTCTTTTCTTGCTTGGGTTGAGGTTTGTCTCTATACCCAGCTTTGGTGGTACAATAGACATTCTAAGGTTTAATTAAGGGATGGTCTAACATAAAGAAAGGGAAAGGGATTCAAATGTGTCCATTCTCTTTCCGTGCGTTACGTACCATATTTATTCCAAAAATTCATTTTTAGAATTCCCCCAAAATCCTCTACACCGATTCCCTCCACCCCCCAGGGCTTTCTCCATTCCCTATTTTGGGTATTCAACCCACCCACCTTTGACCACCCACCAACCACCTTGAACAGACGAGTTTGCCTCTTTCAACCCCCAAGACCACCACCAACAACCTTGACCACCCACCCATCATCGGACACCACTTTCGCCGTCCCCGATGGCGGCGCAGTTATCGTTTTTCTCCAAGTGGTCATCTTGTAAGCCCAGATCCGTTTTCTACCCCCACTTCACACCAAAATCTTAACCCTCCAAACTTCTCTCCACCATGCCCAAGTCTCCCTGCGACATATTCTCAACATCTTAATGAACCAAACAATGAAAGGAATAAAAGGGGATTTGATTCCTTTCCTTTTCATTCTCGATGATTCCTTTCCTTTCCTTTCCGTGAACCAAACGGAGTGCTTCCTTTCCCTTAAAAAAATCAACAATGTTTGAAAAAAAAAACAAAATAAAGAAACGAGGGACGAGACCGGACACAATAGAACACCTCACCCAAATCAATCGAAGACCCTCGACGACCCTCTTCTCCCCAATACCTCCCGAGGGTCTTTTCTTTTCTTTTCGTTTATGTTCCCTTCTCTTCCTTCCAATTCCTCTCTACCAAACAAACTATTGAGATATGGTTTTTCTTCTAATTGAATTTTAAATAAAAATATTAATTTAACCATTACCCCACCCCATTAGCCTTCAATTACACTATCCACGTCATCAATTATGTCATCGGTGACGTCAACTTATAAATGTGGCAACTCCAATTTGTGAACCACGTTGAAAATGAAAAAATGGCGTGTGATTTGGTCAACTTGTATTAATATGATATCTTATTCTAATTATAAATTATTATTGGATGCAGGAAAATCCCACTAAAAAAGCAATTATATATTATATATTCCATAAAATAAGCAACCGAATCTTACTCATATACTAGTTTGAAACCTGTGCGTTGCACGGTCACATAAACATTATTGTATGTTATATACTCACCTTCCATTACCAAAATCATTATGATTATAGCTAAACAAAGTTTTTTTAAAAGACAATATGTTAACCAAACAGAACTAGCCTGTGCACCCGTGAAACCACGGGTCTCTTTTTTGCTTCCTTCTAAATGAAAATTACAGACGCTATCTCTAGGACTAACTACGATTTTGACCTAACAAAAAGACAAGAAGGAAACAATAATCATCATCATCAAAATAATAATAATAATGAAATAACAATAATAATAACAATAATAATAATAATAATAATAATAATAATAATAATAATAATAATAATAATAATAATAATAATAATAATAATAATAGTAATAATAATAAGCTTGTTGACATCTGTTACCGTTCTGGGATCTCAGCAGGGAAGGAGGTTGACATTGGCCTGGTTGGCGCTGATGGTCGACCTCTTCGTCCGGCGGACATGCTGCTATATTCGTGGGCTGACGGGCGCGACGTTTGCGTCGATTTGACTGGGTCTTCGCCCTTGACGCAGACAGGATTGACTGATTTCGATCCAGGTAAGGTGGTGCGGGAAGCGGCCAATCGTAAGCGTGCTAAGTATGAGGCTAAGTGCGCTGCTTTGGGTTATGGCTTCCTTCCCTTCTCTTTCTCCTCTTTGGGGGAGTTGGAGCCAGCAGCTGTTGCTCTGCTCAAGCGGGTCCAGCAGTTCTCTAGGTTGCAGGATATCGGTGCGCAGGCTGCAGCTTTTATTTTTACTAGGATTGGTTTTTCCATAGCGAAAGGTGTGGGGGCTCAGATAGTATCTCGACTCCCCACCAATTTCTTGTAAATTATTCCTGAACCTTCAGTTCATATATAATAATAATAATAATAATAATAATAATAATAATAATGTATTTGTAGAGTTGTCAAAACATGTTAACTATAGCAATGGTAATCTACTTTCAACACCAATACAATTTTTCATTGTAGATCTCGAACAAAAAAAGAAAAAGAAAAATTCATTGTAAATATACTTTTATCATGGAAGATGCATGATTTGCATGATTTTTGTGCAGGTACCTCTAACATACATGCCATTAAAGAATCCAATGCCAAAAACGCACGAACACGAAGGATGGAAATACTACGCCAAAGAAGAATTCAAAGAATCAGAAATAACAGATTGGAAAGTAGAGAGTGTAACGACAGTGAACCAAACAATCAGATACGTATCATAGCACTAGAAATACCTAATTAAACGAAAAAATTAACTATAAAATGACATATGTTGCACGTATACTAACACCCCGTATTTTTGGGTAATTATTTTATAAGGGTGTTACGTTTATAATGTAATTGAGAGTTTTATTAATGGTTTATTGGGATTCGATTGAGTTATTATGAGATTTCTAATTATAGAATTACACAAGAGAATTCGTTAGTCTTTCGGATTTGGGTCGGGTTATTGGATCACGCAACCCACCTAATTAGCTAAGCCCAAACCCGAGTCTACCCACATACCCATTAATGTAAAATAAAGGAAAAAAAAACCCTTGCCTCCCTTTCATATCAATTCGGCCTCTCCTCTTCTCTACCTCTCTCTTTCGTTGTCTCCACCCGCAGAAACTTTCCAGCACCACTTTGTCAACTTCAAACACACACAACTACATCATATGATCTCCGATTAGGTCGTGGTTGGTGGCTTTAGAACCGTGATTTCGATACGAATCCAGGAAAATATAGATCGTGTTAAGATGCCACCGGATGCTCCCTGTGGAGATGTTTTAGAGGAGCTGTGTCTATCTACCCGAGATCTGTTTCGCCCCTCGGTGTTCTTATGATTCCCGTCGACTCAGAAGTTATCTTAAGACGAGATTTGGTGGAGATGTTCCTACCTATATGTTTTAAAACATATCCAAAATTGGTAAGGCCTAGACTTCTGTATCAAAATTTACATTGGTTTTTGTGAGCAAACCCTAATTGTTATTCGTGGTTCATTGTGAAGTTGATTCCCGTCGATCCGCTTGGAGTCTTTGGACGAAATTTTGAGAGGAGATTTCTGACATACCCTTTTACAACATACTAAAATTTGGTGATCATACGATGTTGGAGGTAGGAGTTATTCACGTTTGTTTGCTACTGTCTTCTTTTGGGTTCATGATGTATTAGTGTTAATTGTGAGATTTATGACTTGTGGTTTCACTTTGTAAATTAGGGGATTATTGTTGAGGATGTGGTTGATTGGGTTTGGTTGATTATGGGAAATATGATGTTAGACTAAAAAGGAGAAATGGATTGGCGTTTGAGGTAAGAACGTTGATCACAAACACCTTTGCCTTCTATTGAATCATTGATAAGCTTTATGTGATCATCTATTGCTTTGTTTCACTCAATTGATCACATTGCATGATACTTGTTCTTAAATTCCATCGTTGGATCCATATTACCGTTGTTTGACTTGTTTAATTACTTCGCAAATCATTGCATGCGAACGGCCACACGGCCGTTCTTCTTTTCTTTTCCTTCCGGCCTCTCGGCCTTCGTTCCTTGGTCACCCGGCCCTCGGCCGTGGCCTTCGAGCCACTCGGCCTCTCGGCCGAGTGGTGTGTTGTTCGTGCTTTTGTTGTTTCGTTTGCTAGCGTGATTTGCTGTACGATCATAATACATTGTATCATTGAATAATTCATCCTCAAATAACATACATAAAATGGATGAAAGATAATTTATGAAATCCACCTAGAGTTTCGGCGTGTGTTCAGCTTGACTGGCCGCCGTTGTATACCTCTGATCAAGGTAATTCTGGTCGGGTTAGCTACCGGCTCTCTATTAATCTTCCTCGCTAGATGGACAACTCGTCCTACCGGCTGTCTAGCGAGGGGTGTGCACACTCGGGGTTGTAGAGGTGTTTATTCCGACTCTAGCTCGAACGAAGTTCGATACGTGGGGCTATGGGGTAGGACCCTAGCCAAAATAAAATAACTAATTCTGTTGTATGAGCGGCGATGCTCTTTTGATATTGTTATCTCTTATTAATGATAATTCTCGTGATATAACTTCAATTCGTTCTTGTTAGCTACGCGCCTCAAGGCGCGTATCTAAATTCTTTTGTAAGTTTATTTGCTTCTTACTCAGCCTGTGCTGACGTTCTGTTTCTGGTTTGTCCCTACCTTATTCTGGGGCCTATGTCAATCTTCGATGGCATAGTTGACAGGTCTTGAAGTGTGGCTGCATGTTAGTGAAGCTGGTGCATGTGTGGGAGTTATATCATAAGACATATTTCGATAAAGACATTATTTCATTTCAGTTGTAATTTGATATTTCGTTTGAGAACTGTAGGTTTGACATTTTAAGACTTCCGCTGTATTATTTCTTTTGGTCTATTGTAATTGAATTCCTAGCCTGACAATTGACTCGATAGTCAATTGTGGCGTGACAATTCTAAATTATTTCTATTTATAGTTGGTCAAAATTTAGGGTTGTTACACATGTATATCACATATACTTATGAAACGAAGTTGTAGTAAAACTTTATACCATGTCCGATGAGTTTAGGAGCGGCCTTCTTAGTATGGAGCTTGTGGGGCAGCAAAAACGACAACTGAAAACCAAGACGAAATTATACCTAGGGTATGAATCCTATCACTACGTCTTCTTACCCCGAACTACAACCCAAAGAACAGTGTTGCGTATGTTCCAATGTTTAACAATATCACCAATTTGGCGGTGAATATATACCCGAAAAAAAAATTGAGTTAGTCACATGTCAGATCAATTTTTTAGTGTAAGCACTGCGCCAAATACAGCTTTTGATGAATTCTACTCGCAAAAATATATATGTCAACCTATGAAAACAGAAAAAAGAAACGTAGTCATGGCACAATGCCATAACTTTGCCGATAAATAAATGGAAAAGGTTACCTTCAAAGGTTGGGCAAAATATATAACAAAAAAAAATGATAATGTATATAGTCTGGATGACGACCGCTATTATATTAATAGCAATGAGGAACATGTCGTGTTTTAGGACTACATAGTACGCCCATAATGCCCCACTTAGCAAAAAAATTACGTACGGGGTGGGTACGTAACTGTTGTGGTTTTTGATTTGTAAATTTTTAGAAAAGTTGGAATAGGGGAGAGTAGGGCTATTAGGGGTTGTTTGGATTGTGGAAATAAGAAGTGGGATGAGATTATATATTTATCTTACTTTCAAATTAATTATTCCCATGTTTGGTAAGTGCAAATTGTGCTTGGGAATAAGGGGAGATATGGTATTTGAGAATTTACACATTTTTATTACCTAGTAGGGGTAGGTATTAGGATTAGAGAATAAAATGAGGTAAAATGACATAATTGTCATTACTTAAGTGAGAAGTAGAGAGTAGTTTATTAAAGGATAAAATTGTCAAATAAAAACTTTACACCCTTATTCCCACCCTAATTCCCACTCTCATCCAAACAAGGGAGTGGAATTATTTTCCTAATTCCCACCTCCTTATCCCTCCCATATTCCCACCTCTTATCCCCCTAATTCCCATCCATCAATCCAAACGACCCTTAAGGAAATTATCGATTAAACCAAAGCATTAACAGCAAAACTATGAATATACCAATTATGTAGTAGACACCATTGATTAAGAAAAGGTCTTGTCCTAGGGCCATAGACAAGTCAACCAATCAATTAGTAAATTATAAGTGTATGTCGTCCTTAATGGAGAATCAATAACTATGGAGCATGAAACTATTGATCTATCAGGCAATAGTAAAACAATACGTCATCTGAAAATAGTAAGATGATATCTACATAACTGACTAACAAAATAAACCCGAGACAATGAGGGGGGCTTCGGGGGGGGGGGGGAAGCAAGAGACCAGAGAACCATTTCTCCACTATAAAACATCTGAAGAATGTGTAAATTTTAGAACTTAAAAAACAACAAACAGTATTTGACAGTTTAGCTAGAGGCTAAAGTTGTCTGAATTTATATACAATTTCCTAATCTTTACTCACATACAGTTTCTAATTACAGTAAATAATGTCCTATAACTATTTCCCTTCTCATCTCAAAAACAATGAGCGAAGGATTGTGAGTAGTGACGCTATCTGACAAGAACTATCACCCTTTTATTTGTGGTATTCTATACAAACATTATTGTATGTTATATACTCAGCTTCCATTACCGAAAGCATTATGATTATAGCTAAACAATTTTTAAAAGGCAATAACTTAACCAAACATAATTACTATTTTTCTAGAATTACCGAGTAATTATTTCATTTTTCAAAGTTCTCACGTTATATACCTACATACTTATATGAGATTAATTATCTAACTTATTAATCAACTCTATTCATAAAAATTATTTACTTTCATTAGCTACACAAACCAACCTTTATCTTACGTGTGACTATATCACAACGAAAGTATAAGGATGTAAATGCTATACAAAATCGAACACAAATTATGCAAGATGTATACACTTAATTATGTCACATTACCAAACCTAAATAACAAATTGACAGATGTTGTAGTATTAGGATAAAAGTACCGAATACAATAGGTTTCAGGTTTGAATTCGTTCTCTCTATTGTATACCGATGTCTAAGCACATTACACCTGATGTTAGTAAAATTTTGTGTGATTCAGATTCTTCTTTCTAACATATTCGTATTAGGTGAGCAAGATGTTGTGCTACAATGATTCTTGTAAAATTTCATGAATCCGTATGAATTATATTTGTTTACAACTAATAAATTCAGTCCAAGTTTCATCTCAAAGAGTCTGATTGTAGCACCAAATACTTCTACTCTTTGATTGCTGAAAGGAAGCATCAAAGTTGCATAGGTTCAATTACTGATATGAATGGAGATACTCATAATGACCAAAAGGGGATCACTGATGCTTTTGTTCAGTATTATAGCAAATTGTTGGGAGAAACTCAAACCTCTGGATCCTAATGAAGTCAATGGTGCTGTTATTTCCGAAGATGACAGGAAGAACCTGGTTATTCCAGTCACAGTAGAGGAGATCAAAACAGCTCTGATGAGTATTGGATCCAATAAAAGCCCGGGCCCTGATGGCTTTTCCTCTGGTTTCTTCAAAGACTCTTGGGATATTGTTGGCCCTGATGTCTGCAAAGCCATCTTGAACTTCTTTAAATCTAAGAGAATGCTGAAGCAGACCAATACCACAGTTATCACACTGATTCCTAAGAAAGAAAATGCAGCCTCAGTGATGGACTTCAGACCCATAGCATGCTGTTCTACAATTTACAAGATCATCACCAAGATTCTTGCAAATAGGCTTAAGAGCATCCTCCCCACCATCATAGGTGATGAACAGGCTGCTTTCACTTCAGGTAGGGTTCTCTTTGATAATGTGGCTATGTGTCAGACGCTGGTTAAAGGATATAATCAGCAGAATATTTCCAAGAGGTGCTTATTTAAGGTTGACATTAGAAAGGCCTTCGACTCTCTAAACTGGAATTTCATCAAGCAGGCTCTCCACATCTATAAATTCCCTTCAGATTTTATTGATTGGATAAGTGCTTGCATTACAACTCCATGGTACACTCTTAAGATTAATGGAAGCAGTCATGGTTTCTTTCAAGGGAAATGTGGAATTAGGCAGGGTGACCCTCTTTCACCCTACCTGTTTGTGATGTGTATGGAAATCCTTTCAAGGGAATTAAGACACATGTCTCAAGCTCCTGGCTTCTCCTACCATCCTAAATGTAGCAGAATCAAGTTAACCCACCTGGTATTTGCTGATGATCTTATGATCTTCACCAGGGGGGACATTCCATCCATCAGAGCTGCAGTTGACTGTCTAAATGAGTTTGCTAGTTGGTCTAGCTTACATGCCAATCCAGCTAAGACTGAAATTTATATGGGAGGTATCACTGGTGATTTAAGACAGGAAATTCTGGATTTCACTGGCTTTAGAGAGGGTTCCTTTCCTTTTCGATATCTCGGGACTCCTCTAAATTCAGCAAGGCTCTATTATGATATGTATGGGCCTTTCCTGAGCAAAATCAAGAGCAAACTTGCTCATTGGTCTACAAAAATGCTCTCTTACTCAGGTAAACTTCAACTGATCAACTTAGTGGTCTTTGGGATACAAAATTTCTGGTGTAGCTGCATTATCCTACCTGTTGGCATCACCAAGGAGATTAACAAGCTCTGCAGGAATTTTGTATGGAGTGTGGAGCCTGATCACAGGAAAATAATTTTTAAGGGATGGAAGAGTTCCTGTGTTCCGAGGAGAGAAGGAGGGCTGGATATAAGAAGCACAGATGATTGGAATAAAGCTCTAATTGCAAAATGGCTTCGGAAGCTACAGGCTAATGTTGATAGCATCTGGTGCAAATGGATCTCTAAATACATTCTTAACCACACTAATGTTTGGGAAAGAGAAGCCAGACAGAGCGACTCTGAAAGCTGAAAATCTATCATAAAAGTAAAGAATGACCTGCTCTTGAGAACTGGAAATGCCACTGCTGCTCAGTTCACTCTTAACTCTTGGGTTGTAGGAGGCAAATTCAGGGTTGGCAAGGCATATGACTTCTTTAGGACTCATGGTCAGAAGCTCAGAGGTCACAAGACTATATGGTGCAGTACGAATATTCCAAAGCATTGCATAACAACTCTGTTTGCATATCAAGAAGTTTTGCCCACAGTTGATAAAATCTGCAGTCGAGGCTTGTGTATTGTAAACAGGTGTTATTTGTGTAAGGCTGAGGCTGAAACCCACCGACACCTTTTCTTTGAATGCCAAGTTTCAAGGAGTATCTGGAACAGCATTAAAGATTGGGTTGGCATTCCCCACGACAGTCTTACTATCAAAGAGGAGATCAGATGGTTTGAAGGTCACATTCACAAGAAGCACTGGAAAACCTGTTGGGCAAGATGCAGTCTAAGTGCTACTGTTTATGCTATTTGGCGTGAAAGGAACTCCAGAGTTTTTCGAAATGTTGAGCTAAATACTGATGTTATCATTAGTCAAATTAAGTTTTGGGTAAGTGTTAGGATTATTGGTAAATATGATGTAAAAGATGAGATCATTGAATCTCTCAACGCTTTTTAGTGGTTCTATTTTTTTGTAAGATTTGCTTTTACCCCTAATTGGGATGAATAAAGCTACTAATTTCTTGCAAAAAAAAAAAAATTCAGTCCAAGTTTAAAAATTTTAAATGAAATCAAATAACTTTATATCATAACGTACGTAACCTAAGTGACCAAGACATATTAATTAATTATCAAGAATTATATAATTAAATTATCCTCAGACCATCAAGCTAAGTTGTGTTAATGTTCAGTTTGATTTTACCACTTTTCCAAATGAAGGTGAATAATGTAACCTATCATTTCCTGAAAAATATGATTAGTCGTAATTGCAATAAAAAAAATTATTTATCTTAATTTGTATGGTTTTTTCTTAGATCTCTTATTTTTTTTTTTTTTTTTAAATCAATGACTCAGATTAAATATTATACATTAGTTATTTTAAAACTTGCAATTGCAATAATTCCTGCACATTATAAATTATAAATTCTTTAGACGAAAGAAATAAGGCACTCTTTTCACGCTTTATAGAGAACAGAGGATACCATGTTCACATTCCTTCTACGTCTCATTAGTAACTTGATTTGAATCCAAAAATTCATTTGCACGAAGAACAACTTGCCAATCAATACTTTACCACCTTATTGTAGCCAGTTGAGTTTATATGATCTGGTTATGATTGTAAATATTGATCTCGCTCTTCTGCGTACTATAATAACAAACACGTACACAGGTTAATTATCATAGGTTAACCAACTTATTGTAGCCAGTTGTGTGTTTTTTTTTATAAGTTGTTATTCCATCAGCTTTGTTCTATTTTAGTTGAGTTTCAAAAACACATATTGTCAAAAAAAAAAAAATTATACTTAGATTATGAGGTTACTAAAAAATTTATTAGTATGTTGAATATCCATACAAAAAATCTAATAAAATAAACGACAATGTTTAAACTTGCCAATCAATTATAGCCAGCCAAGTATATATGATCGGTCATTGTGAATGTTGATTTGGGACTTCACCTATTTATAGCTAGCTGATTGTTTAACTTCGATTAGGATTAGAAATGTTATAGATCATGATTAGGAAAATATACCATAAACGTTGCCAAATAAATCCCTATTTTATTATAATGGAATTTATAAAATGTTCCACTCTTATTCAATTACTTTTTTACTTACCATATCATGTACCATACATAATGTTTATATACAATTTTTTTAATATACAATATGGAAAATACTAACATTCTAGAATGTTCCAATCATTGTGGGAGCTCAAAAAAAAACCTCAAATAATAATATATACTAGTTGAATGCCCGTGCGTTGCACGGACTCTTCACTTAAACTCATTTACAATTAATTTATATTAAAGTCGTATTATTCTTCATTAGTTAGCCAATATTGACAAAAAGGAAATGTTCCATATTAAAATTATATTAAATTTAAATGGATAGTATTTAAATAGAGAGTACACTTTTGAAGGATTGTATTGTATATTTTCAAAAGTTCCATGTGACCTTAACTCACCTCGTGTCTAAATAATTGATGAATTATAATTTTAGTTATAATTATAGGATTATTATTTAACTAATCACATTATTAACTTCTTAAAAGTCATGGACATCTTGTACATTTTCTGAATGTCCTACTTTTGTAGTTTTAGTAGGATTAAAATGGAAAATGGACTCACTTTGTTTGAGTAAGATCGAATTAAGATAAATAGAAACTGAAGTTTAATTTGATTTCTTTTGTAGTAGGATTAAAATAGATAATGAACTATCTTTTGAATAAGGTTTGAATAGATAATAAACTATTTTTCTGGATAGAGTTGGACTTTAGAATAGATAACGAATTATTTTCTAACAAAATAGACATTCGATAGATGAATGCCTTTACATTTTGCTTTCGATATATGTGCATTTGAAGTGACATTGTCGAGCCTATTTGGATATATGATATTGTTTAGCTTAAGGATTAACCTATTTTCAATTGGATAAGTATACATAAGGGACTTTTATTCTCATTGCATTGAGATCCAATTGTTTAAGTTCATAATATTCTTCATAATTAGAGGTGAGACTGTCTCACAATAACTTATTAAGAGACCATTCTATTTGTTCATAGAGTGATCCTTTTTTACATTGATAGTGTCATTACACTTCTTTTAGGCATTCATGTTAATTTATGATGATAACCTCAAACTTAGGATTAGTAAATTTGGTTACTTTACAATCATGGTTGATTTTAACATGTTGATCTTTAAAGTCACAAGCAAGTAATGTGGTTTAAACATGAACTAAAACGATTACTAAAAGTAATAGAGTGATCAAGAATGATGTTAATCAAAACGGGCACTTTTTAAATAAAGTAGTGGTCTCAGAATAATTTATTGTGATACCATCTCATATGAGACTTTGTCATCCTCCATTATTTAGTCACAATTGATGATATTGTGTATTGCAATAGTAAAACCTATTAAAGCAGAATAAATAGTATTTAAATTAGTTTCCAGCAATTTTAATTGATCTATTCTTTAAAAACTAAAAAAAAATTAAGTTCCCTGTGATTTTCTCGGCTCTAAATAATAGCGGCTCGTGTCAAAATAATTGAATTATTTAAATTTACATAATATATAGTTAAAGAATTTTACTGAACAGATCACATGAAATTGGTTCCAAAGTCTTAGAAATTTTAGTTACTTATGTGTTCACGTAAGATTGTTCTGTATATATCATGCAGCTTTTGGATTAACCTATTTTCAATAAGATTAGTATATATAACGGAATCTTATTCGGCTCATTTACGGTCTATTTGTTTAAGTTTTTACTATTCTCTGCTTTTTTAGCTCCAATTGACAAAAAAAAAAGTCTGAAAAACTTTTATATTATATTTGTCAACGTTGATCAAATCCTTGTCAATGTTTGTTTTTTTTTTTTCTCTTTTTTTGTCCCCGCATACTACTACTACAACTACTACTACTACTACTACTACTACTACTACTAATACTCCTATTAATTCATTTAAAAGAAATACTCCTATTACTTATACTACTACTCCTATAGTGCTGCTTCTGCTACGTACTACTACTACTACTACTACTAATCAAGTTATATGAACGATGTGGGATATATTAGGGGTCAATTAATTAATTTTCGATACCTAGCTTTAACCTTTTATTAGAAGAATTCTTCTACAACCCTATACAACTTGTACTTCTACAATTTTTACGTATAGTTCTACAATAAATCATCTTCTAATTAATACACTTCTACAATGGTTTAGTAATAGGACTATACTTTTACAAATGATGGTGAAACTAATGAGCTAAGAAGTATACAATAAGATGTTATATATCAACGTAGCAAAGCTTACGTATGTAATGTGTATACTTTTTTCATAGCAAAATCTTAATTTTTTTTTACTTTTATTACTTAATTGGACAATGTGGTAAATATATATGTTTGCTTTGTTCTCTTATTTGAAACTCCTACATTCTCCTACTTTATTATTATGTGATTACAAAAATTATTTATATGGAATATGCATCCAAAATTGTAATAAAATAATGAATAATTTTAAACTTGCCAATCAATAATTTGCCAGCTTATTGCAGCCAACTGATTATATATGACCAGGCATTATGATTGTGCATGTTGATTTGGGACTTCAACTATTTATAGCTGACTGATTGTTTAACTTCTATTAGAATTCGATTTGTTTAACCTCTATTAAAATTAGAATTGTATAACTTCTATTAGAATTAGAATTAGATTATGATTATGATTATGAAAATATACCATAAACCTTCCTAGCATCCTACAAAAAGGATTATACTCGTATTATTCTTCATTAGTTAGCCAATATTGACAAAAAGGAAATGTTCTATATTAAAATTATAATAAAGTTAAATGGACCGTATTTGAATAGAGAATAAAGTTTTGAAGAATTGTATCGTATATTTTTTTACGTTTCATGTGACCTTAACTCAGCTCGTGTGTATCTAAATAGTTGACGAATTATAATTTTCATAATAATTATAGGATTATAATTTAATTAATCACATTATAACATTTCAAAAGTCATGAACGTCTTGTACATTTTCTTGATGTCCTACTTTTGTAGATTTAGTAGGATTAAATTGGAAAATGGACTCACTCTGTTTGAGTAAGATCAGATTAAAATAGAAAATGAAGTTTAATTTGATTTTTTTTTGTAGTAGAATTAAAATAGATAATGAACTATATATCTTTTGACTAAGATTTGAATAGATAATGAACTGTTTTTCTGATTAGAATTAGGCTTTAAAATAAATAACAAATTATTTTCTAACAAAATAGACATTCGATAGATGAATAACTTTACATTTTGCTTTTAATATATGTGCATTTTAAGTGACATTGTCGAGCCTATTTAGATATATTATATTGTTTAGCTTATGGGTTTACCTATTTTCTATTAGATAAGTATACATACGGAACTCTTATTCTCATTGCATTGAAATCCAATTGTTTAACTTGATAATATCCTCCATAATTAGAGGTGAGATTGTCTCACAATAACTTATTGAGAGATCATTCTACTTGTTCATAGAATGATTCTTTTTTACATTGATAGTGTCATTATACTTCTTTAGCATTCATGTTAATTTATGATGATAACCTCCAACTTAGGCTTAGTAAATTTGGTTACTTTACAATTATGGCCAATTTTAACATGTTGATCTTTAAAATCACAATTAATGTGGTTTAAACATGAACTAAAACAATTAGTAAAAGCAATAGAATGATCATGAATGATATTAATTAAAACGGATACTTTTTAAATAAAGTAGTGGTCTCAGAATAATTTATTATGATAATAACATCTCATATGAGACTTTGCCATCCTCCACTATTTAGTCATATTTGACAATATTGTGCATTACAATAGTTTAGCCTATTCAAACTGAATAAATAGTATTGAAATTAGTTTCCAACAATTGTAATTGATGTAATCTTCAAAAACTAAAAAAAAAAAGTTCTATGTGATTTTCTCAGCTCTAAATAATAGCGGCCCGTGTGAATATATAATTGAATCATTTAAATATACATAATATATAGTTAAAGAATTTCACTTAATTGATCACATTAAATTGGTTCCAAAGTCTTGGATATGATATTTGTATTTGTGATACATTTTTAATCTAACATGAATAGTTCTTATTTATCATCATGATTGAGTTAATTATGTAATATTTGTTTAATATTATTTAGATCACTTTAATGACCTTTTTTTACTCTTCTTCTACTACTACTACTACAACAATTCTCCAATTTTTAAATGTAGTAGGATTGATTTTTCGGACGACTACTACATACTACTCGTAATACTGCTATACTACTACTACTACTACTCCTACTACTACGTCTCGTGGATTATCTGATTGTATAACTTCTATTAGAATTAGAATTGTATAACTTTTATTAGAATTAGAATTAGATTTAGATTATGATTATGAAAATATACCATAAACCTTCCTAGTCTAATACTATATATTAAAACCTGAAACCAAGTCTTTCTTAGGATGACACTTGGCGCACATTAATTGGATAGAGCATAAAAATAGTATTAAATACAATTAGTGGTGAAAATATGGTAATAAATTATCATTGAGTATATAATTAGTCAAATTATGGAAAATAATAAATATGGTATTTTAGTTTACAATATGAGATCTACGAGATAATATTATGGTTGTTAGCTAATTTATGGTAATAAATTTAAGTATAATGTGATATAACGGGTGACGGAATAGTAGAATGAAATAGTATAACATGTGACGAGATAGTGGAATTAAAATAGTGTAATGGGTGACGTAAAAGTGGAAAGGTAATGATAACATGACGAGTGAGTAGAAATATATAATAATAAAATATGACGGGTGAAACAAGTTGGATATAGTGCTTTTCATAATAATATTAGAACAAAAACAAATCATACACTTTTATGAAACGAGTATAAATATTATAAATAGATAAGCCCGGGCGTGGCACGGGCATGCTAACTAGTATCCTACAAAACATGGACTCTCTCAGAACGCAAGAAAATTAAACCGAATTTTTTGGTGGCTCGAAAACCTCAACTTTCGACGTAGGCCCCTGAAAAAATATCTTAAGCAACAATAGTGGACCTAACTATAATAATTACTTTATTATTATTATTATGTGATTTATTACTTTATTATGAGGTTACTACAAAAATTATTTATATGGAATATGCATCCAAAATTGTAATAAAATAATGAACAATTTTAAACTTGCCAATCAATAATTTGCCAGCTTATTGTAGCTAGCCAACTGATTATATATGACCAGGCATTATGATTGTGCATGTTGATTTTGATTTGGGACTTCATGTAACAACCCTAAATTTTGACCGAACTATAAACGGAAATAAACTTAGAATTGTTATGCCGCAATTGACTACCAAGTCAATTGCAAGGCTATTTATTCAATTACAACATTAACTAGAAACGTAACAGCGGAAGTCTTAAACAATGTCGACCTAAAATTCTCAAAACCAATCTCAAATTACATAACTCAAACTATAATAATTGTCTAATGATAGTTATGAAATCCCCAGCATGCACTTGACTCTTCTAGCAAGCATCCACATCAACAAGACCTGTCAAACTATGCCATCAAAGAATGACATAGGCCCCAGAACATGGTAGGGAACAAACCAGAAGGAAGAACGTCAGCATACAGGCTGAGTAAGAACCACAAAACAATTCAAGAAATCAAAAGATACGCGCCTTGAGGCGCGTAGCTAACAAATAATAAGCAATCGATACATTAACAATTCAAAAGGGTGCGACATTCGCCATATCGCTACAAGAGCCAAAAGTCTTGTCATATCATTACGTCAACGGCTGGGCTCCTACCCCACAGCCACCACAATCTCGAACCAACGCGAGTTAGAGTACTAGAAAACAGATCCTAACGTCTTGAAGTGTGCACACCCCTCACTAGAGGGCCAGGTAGGATGCGAAGCCTCTAGGAGGTAAGCCGATTAGGAAGTCGGTAGCTACTCCGACCTAAACAACCTTGATCAGAGGTTAGAGGTGACCGATCCGGGCCGCGTCACCTTACTCTAGGTGGTATACATCATCAACAATATCATTATCATAAACATTAGTGTACACAATCATACGCGCGTTAAACAATACATAATATACAATCGTCAACATAATATAAATCATATGAATCACAACAAAATCACAAGAGATCAACAACACGACACACACTCGGCCGAATGGCCGAGTGGCCGAGAAACCGAGCCGGCCGAGAGGGCCGAACCGGCGGAAACAATGGAGGCCGAAGGGCCGGTTCTTTGAGCCGATTGGCGGAAAGTGCTGCATGGTTATTTCAAAAGGTAATGATACGGAAACGGAAGGATAATGATAGGCATTAGCATGAAACAATCATCAATGGAAAACAAGGTTAGTATTCAAGAAAGATATTCTTTAGAGTTTAGATATTGTGGTTGGGATTTGTAACCAACGTTCTTACCTTGCAACGCTAATCCTTAAACCAAACTCTTCAAACCAAGTCAATAACAACACCTTCTCGAATCCACAATCTAGATGCCCAAACAAACACAATCTCAATCAATGATCCTCTAATTCACAAGATATAACTATAAACCATAATCTCACAAATTAACTAATATATCACGAATCTAAAAGAAGTCAGTGGTATTCAAACATGGATAACTTCTACCTCCGACATTGTATGATCACCAAAATTGAGTATGACATAAAGGGTAATTTCAGGAACATTGCCTCCAAATTTCGTCCACAAACTCCAAGTGGATCTACGGGAATCGATCTCGCACTGAACCATAAACATGAATTATGGTTTACCCACGAAATCTAATATAAATTTTTATCCATAGATCTAGGTCTTACCAATTTTTGATATGTTGTCAATGATATAGTAAGGAACATCTCCACAAAATCTCGTCCCCAAATACCTTAGGAGTCGACGGGAATCCTCAAACTACCGAGGGGCGAAATAGATTCTCGGGTAGATAGACACAGCTCTACTAAAACATCTCCACAAGTATCATCCGGTTGAATCTTGGCACGATCTACATGTTCCTGGATTTGTATCGAAAGCATGGTTCTAACGCCACCAACCACGCTCTAATCAGAGATCGTATGAGAGAATTATGTGTGTTTGAAGTTGACACAGTGATGCTGGGAATCTTCTGCGGGTGGAGGCTACGAAAAGATTGTGAGAGGGAGAGAGGGCCGACTATATATAGTATAAGCTAGGGTTTATCTCCTTTGATTTGTGTGAATGGGTTTGAGGGTAGACTCGGGTTCGGGCTTAATTAATCGGTTGAGATGAGTGATCCATAAATCCGACCCAAGTCCAATAACTCAATTATACAACTTCCCAAAATAAATTAGTAACATAATCTATAATTCACCTAATTCCCCAAAATAACTTTTATTAATTTTCCTCAAAATGATAAATAAACGTAACACCCTAATTAAATAAAGTCCCAAAAATACGGGGTGTTACAGTCTTCCCTCCTTAAAACAAAGATTCGTCCCGAATCTTTAAACCCATCCTTAAAAAGTCAAGCTCCTCTCTAGAAATGTCGATCACAAGGTAACAAAGGTATTCGAAATGATAGAACAAGAACATAAGAATATGCTCAGGTCGAAATAACAATAAGAGTATGAATGAGGATAGAATTGTGTCAAAGCACTGCAACTGTGGTTTGAAGCAATCAACCACAGAAAGAGGAAATGGAAATCACATAAATCACATGTATCAAAATATAAATTCCATCATGCAAGCAATTAAAACAGAGCGCACGAGTCTCTCATCCCCCTTAAAACAAAGGTTCGTCCCGAACCGAAGTACCTTAAGCAAACAAATTAGGGTACTTCTCACGCATAACCGACTCCATTCCCCAAGTAGTTTCCTCAACATTATTGTTACACCACAACACTTTCACCATAGTCGTTTCTGCCCGCCTAGTTTTTCGCACTTTAATGTCCAAAATTTTCAGTGGTGCCTCTTCATAGGTCATAGTTTCATCCAACTCAATGGTTTATGGGTTCAGAATATGTGACGGATCACTGATGTAACCTCTGAGTTGAGAAACATGAAAAACGTTATGAACCTTATCGAGATTCGCAGGCAAATCCAACTCATATGCAACTTCTCCTACTCGTTTAATCACCTTGTATGGTCCAATGAACTTAGGACTCAATTTTCCTTTCTTTCCAAACCTCATAACACCCTTGGTAGGTGACACTCTCAACAACACCATATCACCCTTAGCAAACTTTATATGACTGCGAGTTTTGTCAGCATAACTCTTTTGTCGATCCTGTGCAGCCTTGAGTCTCTCCTGAATCAATTTCACTTGTTCTGTCAACTTCTCAATGTAGTCTAGACCTAAGACCACTGTCTAACTTATATCATTCCAACAAATTGGACTCCTGCATTTCCTTCCATACAGAGCCTCATATGGTGCCATCTTTATTGAGGCTTGGTAGCCATTGTTGTAGGAAAACTCGACTAATCTAGCTTGTCCTCCCAACCTCCTTGGTACTACAAGGCACAAGCTCTCAACATGTCCTCCAAGACTTGGTTCGTACGCTCCGTCTGACCATCAGTCGCTGGGTGGAACGCAATACTCATAAGAAATTTTGTACCTAAAGCTTCTTGCAATTTCTTCCAAAATCGAGAAACAAAACACGCATCACGATCAGACACAATCTCCTTTGGAGTACCATGAAGTCGCAACACATTGTGTATGTAGGCGTCAGCCAACTGTTTCTTCTTCCATGTGTCCTTCATGGGTATAAAGTGTGCGCGTTTCGTCAACCTGTCCACTATTACCCAAATCATATTGTTTCCCTTAGGCGTCCTAGGTAATCCAGCAATGAAATCCATGAATGTGGAAGTCCATTTCCACTCGGGTACTGGTAAGGGTTGTAATTTACCTTGAGGTCTCTTGTGTTCACTTTTAACCTTTTGGCAAACTAAACACCTAGAAACAAAGTCAGCCACATCCTCCTTCATTCCTGACCACCAAAACACTTTTCTCAAATCTTGTTACATCTTATCTCCTCATGGGTGTACTGAGTATTTGCTGGCATGAACTTCTGTCAAAATCTTACTCCTCAATGCCTCATTACTAGGTATACAAATCCTTTCCTGAAATCGAATCACTCCATCTACACCTCTTTCGAACAATTCAGGCTCTTTTGCCATCTTGTCCATTATCATCTTGTCAGTTTCTTGTAATCCTTTGACCTCTCCAAATAAATCATTCTCAATCGTGGTTGTTCCTGGGTTTAATCCTCGTTCTGTCAACTGAACTCCAAAGTTGACAAATTCATTCCTTAGTTTCTCTCTTTGAACAACCAATTGCACTGTATGTAGAGACTTCCTACTCAGTGCGTCAGCTACAACATTGGTTTTTCCTTCATGATACTGTATTTCCATGTCGTAGTCCTTGGTCAATTCCAACCATCTCCTTTGTCGCATATTTAACTCCTTCTGAGTGAATATATACTTCAAACTCTTGTGATCAGAGAAAATCTTAAATGTCACTCCAAACAGATAGTGTCTCCACAACTTCAATGCAAAAATCACAGCTGCTAGCTCCAAATCATGGGTCGGATGGTTCTCCTCATAACTTTTGAGTTGCCTAGACGCATAGGCGATTACTCTCCTGTTCTGCATTAGGACACATCCCAAACCATTCTTTGAAGCGTCAGTATACACCTCGTAAGGTATCTTCTCATCAGGTAGTACTAACACTGGAGCCGTGGTTAATTGTTCCTTTAAGATCTGAAAGGCTTTCTCACAATTCTCATCCCATTTATACTTTGTGGTTTTCTTCATCAAAGTCGTCATTGGCTTAGCAATCTTTGAGAAATTCTTCACAAATCTTCTGTAATAACCTGCAAGTCCCAAAAAGCTCCTAATTTCAGACACATTCTTAGGGGCCGGCCAGTCCTTGACCGCCTTGATCTTAGCTGGATCAACTGCAACTCCATCCTTAGATATTACATGTCCCAAAAATGCTACTTTATCCAGCCAAAATTCACACTTCGAGAATTTACCGTAGAGTTGTTCCTCTCTTAAAATTTCCAAAACTATCCTCAAATGTTCCTTATGCTCCTCCTTGTCCTTGGAGTAAATCAAAATGTCATCAATAAACACGACTACAAATTTATCCAAGTATGGTCTAAAGGTACGATTCATGAGGTCCATGAATACTGCTGGTGCATTGGTTAACCCAAAAGGCATCACTGTAAACTCATAGTGCCCATATCTAGTCGAGAATGCAGTCTTTGGTACATCCTTGTCAGCCACTTTCAATTGGTAGTACCCATACCTCAAATCAATCTTTGAAAACACACTAGCACCATTTACTTGGTCAAATAAGTCGTCATTTCTGGGTAAGGGGTATCTATTCTTGACAGTCACATTATTCAACTCCCTGTAGTCAATACACAGTCTCATTGATGCATCGTTCTGCCTTACAAATAAAACAGGGGCTCCCCAAAGGTGAAACACTTGTTCGGACATAACCTTTGTCCACCAACTCGTCAAGTTGTTTCTTCAATTCCCGCATTCCTACCGGTGCCATTCGTAGGGTGATTTAGCAATATGACCTGTTCCTGGTACCAAATCAATCTTGAACTCCACCTCTCTCTTCGGAGGCATCCCTGGAATCTACTCAAGAAACACATCAGGATGCTCACTTACTACCTCGACATCTCCTAGTTCATGATATTCCACTCTGGTATCCCGTACATGACATAAGAATAGGGGTTCACCCTTGTTTATTTGTTTCTTCAAGTTCATGGCAGACACCAGTCTTATCTTTGGTCGTTTAGAGAGTATGTGGTAGGTAACATGAGCATTTCTCTGTCCTCGAAGAGAAATCTTCCCTATCAAGCAGTCCAACCTCGCCTTATATCGACCCATCCAATCCATTCCCAATATTACATCAAAAATTCGTTAGGGGAAAAGCTATCAAGTCTGATTTGAACTCATGACCACAAATTACTATGGGTACGTCCATAAACTGACTCTTACATGCCACATTAGACCCATTAAGCATCGAAAATTCAAAGTCTACTGCTGAACTATCACTAAGTCCACATTTCTCCACAATCTTATCTACAATGAATGAATGGGACTCACCACTATCAAACAAAACTGTCCAATCCCTATAATGCTCAACCATAGTTCCATCAGCTAGTTTCTCTTGTATTGGTTTGAAGAATGCATCCTGAATCTTCATCCACCAGCGTTCAGCTACCTCCTTAAGCTAAAACACAGCAACCTTAACCTTGCAATTGTCGGGGCAGCCTACTGTTAAGAAGATCCTCTCCATATCTTCCAACCATTCCAAAAGTACACTTGGTTCTCCTTTCCCAATGAAATTGTTAGGCCTTTTCTTCTGTACGGCATCTGACATCTTTGCCAACAGCATTTCATCATCATTTCCTGCATTATTATTGTTATTCACATGCCCGTTAACCCCATTGTTGGCCATTTGAGCCATAGCCTGAGTCATTGTATTCTGGTTTTGTACCAACTGAGCCAGAATAGCTGTCAAATCAGGAACGTTATTTCGCACCATTGTCTATAAGGTATCAACATTTGAATCAGTTGTAACCACATTAATCACTTCCCAAATCATTTCATACATTCATAATCATAAATCAAGATATATCAATCAATAATCAAACACATAATCGCAAAATCAGTAAATCATGTAAAGAATCCATTCCAGGATTATATATACATGATAATCAACATCCAGCTACTCGTCTCGCGCGAGTTTAACTTTTCAGAACTTTTTCGAATTTTTTTTTTTTTTTTTTTTCCCGGAACACGACCCGTGTTCACTGTAGCACGAGCCGTGCCTACATCAGAAGCAAACGGCCGGATCTGAACTTCAATCACAACATCAAACACATGCATTAGAAATTCAAATAGCACGTAATCACATCGGCCTTTATTAATCAAGCATTTTTCATAGTAATATTGGGGTATGGTCCCCTCTTATGACTCATACTACTGATACTTTGTCTATAAAATTCACATTACACATTATTGGACGGAAAATAAATGCAATAATAAAAATTCCTAGCACATAGTCTCCCAATAATCTCGGGTTATGACTTCAAGCATTTCTTTCGTGGCTTCCTAATTCATTTGATCCTTCACCTTCCTGTTGAGCAGCCCATTCACTAAAGGTTAGTGACCTATACTCACTTCCTTCCTCATCCTTTGTCTCCCTCCTACTAGGTTCAGGGTTAGCTCTACGCAAGATAAATGGACGCACACTCTTTCTAGCAGTGCGCCTAAGCAATCCTCCTCCTCTAATAGACACAGGTGAATCAGGTGGGGAAGGTATGTAGTAGCGTTTTCCAGGCTTGATGTTCTTGCTAGCAAGGTGGGTGGCCAATACATTCCTCCTTTTCTCTTCAGCTTTATCCTTATAGATTTTGTAGGGGTCCGGGTGAGGATAGTTAGGGTGAACTGTGGCTTCCACCAAGTATTCTGGCAGGTCCTCTAGAGCATCTACCATATTCCTGCAAAGCAAGTCTTCATATTTCAACACAACCTTCAATTCTTCCACAGTCAAAGGCTCTCCTGAATCAGTTATCAGGTACTTCAGGTCTCCATGGTGACACGCAAAGTAGGTCATTCTTTCTAGGCATTTGTGCACGTGATCCCAACGCGTCTCATTCTTCAGATTAACCATAACCACAAACATTATCACCTCTTCGTTCAAAGCCCAGTCATATTTCTCTCTAGCCACTTGAAGCTTAGCTACCACTCTATCAACGAAATTTGCAACTGTCTCTCCCCATCCTATAGGTATGTAAAATAGTCCTGGGTTCATAGCTATGGTATCAGTCTTTGCCTCAATTGCTGGATCCCCAATTAGTCCATCAACTCCAAAATTCCAAGTAAATCCAAGTGGATCAGTATACATCTGCCAAATCATCAAGGTTAGGAATCTCAAAAGCATTCACTAAATCAAATGGCTAGGTACTAAATGGCACATAACATGTAGCAATCAGCATGCGTATGAATGCACCCATCCCATTCCCAGTTTTGAAAATTCAAGTTTTGAAAACATTTTTAGACTCGACGAATCAAAACCTAACGCTCTGATACCAACTGTAACAACCCTAAATTTTGACCGAACTATAAACGGAAATAAACTTAGAATTGTTATGCCGCAATTGACTACCAAGTCAATTGCAAGGCTATTTATTCAATTACAACATTAACTAGAAACGTAACAGCGGAAGTCTTAAACAATGTCGACCTAAAATTCTCAAAACCAATCTCAAATTACATAACTCAAACTATAATAATTGTCTAATGATAGTTATGAAATCCCCAGCATGCACTTGACTCTTCTAGCAAGCATCCACATCAACAAGACCTGTCAAACTATGCCATCAAAGAATGACATAGGCCCCAGAACATGGTAGGGAACAAACCAGAAGGAAGAACGTCAGCATACAGGCTGAGTAAGAACCACAAAACAATTCAAGAAATCAAAAGATACGCGCCTTGAGGCGCGTAGCTAACAAATAATAAGCAATCGATACATTAACAATTCAAAAGGGTGCGACATTCGCCATATCGCTACAAGAGCCAAAAGTCTTGTCATATCATTACGTCAACGGCTGGGCTCCTACCCCACAGCCACCACAATCTCGAACCAACGCGAGCTAGAGTACTAGAAAACAGATCCTAACGTCTTGAAGTGTGCACACCCCTCACTAGAGGGCCAGGTAGGATGCGAAGCCTCTAGGAGGTAAGCCGATTAGGAAGTCGGTAGCTACTCCGACCTAAACAACCTTGATCAGAGGTTAGAGGTGACCGATCCGGGCCGCGTCACCTTACTCTAGGTGGTATACATCATCAACAATATCATTATCATAAACATTAGTGTACACAATCATACGCGCGTTAAACAATACATAATATACAATCGTCAACATAATATAAATCATATGAATCACAACAAAATCACAAGAGATCAACAACACGACACACACTCGGCCGAATGGCCGAGTGGCCGAGAAACCGAGCCGGCCGAGAGGGCCGAACCGGCGGAAACAATGGAGGCCGAAGGGCCGGTTCTTTGAGCCGATTGGCGGAAAGTGCTGCATGGTTATTTCAAAAGGTAATGATACGGAAACGGAAGGATAATGATAGGCATTAGCATGAAACAATCATCAATGGAAAACAAGGTTAGTATTCAAGAAAGATATTCTTTAGAGTTTAGATATTGTGGTTGGGATTTGTAACCAACGTTCTTACCTTGCAACGCTAATCCTTAAACCAAACTTTTCAAACCAAGTCAATAACAACACCTTCTCGAATCCACAATCTAGATGCCCAAACAAACACAATCTCAATCAATGATCCTCTAATTCACAAGATATAACTATAAACCATAATCTCACAAATTAACTAATATATCACGAATCTAAAAGAAGTCAGTGGTATTCAAACATGGATAACTTCTACCTCCGACATTGTATGATCACCAAAATTGAGTATGACATAAAGGGTAATTTCAGGAACATTGCCTCCAAATTTCGTCCACAAACTCCAAGTGGATCTACGGGAATCGATCTCGCACTGAACCATAAACATGAATTAGGGTTTACCCACGAAATCTAATATAAATTTTTATCCATAGATCTAGGTCTTACCAATTTTTGATATGTTGTCAATGATATAGTAAGGAACATCTCCACAAAATCTCGTCCCCAAATACCTTAGGAGTCGACGGGAATCCTCAAACTACCGAGGGGCGAAATAGATTCTCGGGTAGATAGACACAGCTCTACTAAAACATCTCCACAAGTATCATCCGGTTGAATCTTGGCACGATCTACATGTTCCTGGATTCGTATCGAAATCATGGTTCTAACGCCACCAACCACGCTCTAATCAGAGATTGTATGAGAGAATTATGTGTGTTTGAAGTTGACACAGTGATGCTGGGAATCTTCTGCGGGTGGAGGCTACGAAAAGATTGTGAGAGGGAGAGAGGGCCGACTATATATAGTATAAGCTAGGGTTTATCTCCTTTTATTTGTGTGAATGGGTTTGAGGGTAGACTCGGGTTCGGGCTTAATTAATCGGTTGAGATTAGTGATCCATAAATCCGACCCAAGTCCAATAACTCAATTATACAACTTCCCAAAATAAATTAGTAACATAATCTATAATTCACCTAATTCCCCAAAATAACTTTTATTAATTTTCCTCAAAATGATAAATAAACGTAACACCCTAATTAAATAAAGTCCCAAAAATACGGGGTGTTACACTTCAACTATTTATAGCTAAGTGATTGTTTAACTTCTATTAGAATTCGATTTGTTTAACTTCTATTAGAATTAGAATTGTATAACTTCTATTAGAATTAGAATTAGATTTAGATTATGATTATGAAAATATACCATAAACCTTCCTAGCATCCTACAAAACATGGACTCTCTCATAACGCAAGAAAAATAAATCGAATTTTCTGGTGGCTCGAAAACCTCAACTTTCGACGTAGGCCCCTGAAAAAACCCTCCTTTATTATTATGTATTGATTGATTGATTGATATCTTATACTATATATTAAAAGCTGTGTTAGAGGCAACGACCACGTTCACCGGCTTCAGTTAGGTCATCTGCTATGCCACGTGGCAAACTTCTTTAATTTTCACTTAAAAAATTTATTTAAAAAATTCATTTAAAATATCTTTATTTTTTTTTGGTACAAAGGAGCAGCTAATGCTGCGGTGGTGGGGGTATGAGGATTTGAACCCGGGACAACCCCCAGGCAGGTTGAGTTCCTAACCACTAAGCCAACCTTGATCCTCATTTAAAATATCTTTATGGTAAAGAGTGTAGATGGACATTCCATAAATGGTGACATATCAATAACGTTTTCCATATCAGCAAAAAAATCACAATTTTTATTTTTATAAAAAAATTCAATATTTACTATTAATTGATTTCATCTTTACCTTATTATTTTGTATAAGATAAGATAAGAATAAGAATAAGATTTCATTCCATATAAAATTATATTATACCAATATTTCGAGATTACCACAAATTTATCCATGGCCAAACGAAATACATTAGGGTTATTTAGCTTTCCTAAACTAATTATAGGTCTATATAAATGATTGTGACCACTTGCGTACGTTTTAAAACACTTCACCACGAATTTCAACATTCCACATTGTGAGCAATGTGCACCAAAAATTCCTTAATTCCACCACTTATGAAAGAAACACCACCACCCAAACTACCCCATATAATTTATGGGGCTAACAACAATCTTAACCTACCAATATATTCAAAACGTATGGCAATGCAATGGAAACATGAAGATTGATAATATGGTATTATATGTTAGAGCATCGACTGAGAAGGTGCATATGTTCATTGTCAGGGAGTCCAATACATCAATTCAAGTCGTGAAAATTTTAAAATTTTATATCAAATTTTTTTTTTCCATATAATTTAGTTTTTGTTTTTTTCAATGATTTTTAGATTAATAAATGTAAATGAATTTTGTTTTTTCTATCCAATCATATATTTTCCACCCATCTTTAGAAGTACTCTTAGCTTATCACACAAAGACAAACGCAGACATGCAAATCAAAGCTTGATCCAATATGTATCACCATACAAAAATATGGTAGAATTTTTATATTGAAAACTGGTAGAATTAGTGAAATGGAACGGATCATATTTGACTAAACATACGAGTTAAAATATGTCGAGTCAACACGGGTGATTTGTCGCAAAAAGTGGATTTATGACACATGTATAAGAGCGCGCCTGATAGATAGAACTAAATTGAACTAAATGGGTATTATCGAGTTTGACTAACAAACATGTGCGTCAATACGGGTCACAAGTAAAAAAGAAGGTTTATATAATTCTAAAAAGTTGGTCGTATGAGCTGAGATCTCTCATATGGTGAGTCTTAGGTTAGCTAAGTTTGAAATAGTATCATCATCTAAGCCTAATTTTGAAGGGTTCCATATCGGTTTTTCTAAAGTTTGTCCATTCTTATATTCGCCAATATCTGTTTTTTACTTTTAAAATTGATTTTTGTGAAAGATCTAAAACTAAAACTTTTAACCTTCAATTTTGCACGGGTAATTAAACTAGTAAAAAACACAACTATATAGCCAGACTTGGATCGGACAAGCAAATAGTAAGGGTTAGTCGATCAAATTACTCCAAAATCAACCAAAGCTTGGAAAAAAAAAAAAATAGAGACGAGACCAGACACAAGAGAGCACATCACTCAAACCAATAGAAGACAGGAAATCATACTTTCTGACTCAAACCCGGAACTCAACCCACCGTATAAAACACACTTCTTTTTCTCTGTCCTCACTCTCTCTCTCTTTCTTCTCCATCGCATCCCATCATCATCTCCTTCTCTCTCTCTCCCCCGGCGACCCTCTTCTCCCCAATTTCTCCCGGGGGTCCTATCTCATCAACCAAAAAAAAAATCCCAAAAAAATCGAAAAAATCAATTCAAAACCCCAATTTTATCCACCTTGTTTAATTCCAATATTACCAATCCCAAAATTCTAATTCCCCATAAAAAAAATTAAAAAAAAAAAAAAAGATCAATTCAATTCAATTTAATTGATCAATTGCAGAGAAAATGGCGACGGCAGATATGGCAGGTGAAGGAATTGACGGCGTAAGGATGACGTGGAACGCATGGCCGAAGACGAAGGTAGAAGCGTCAAAGTGCGTGATCCCAATCGCAGCTTCGATCGCCCCGATCCGATCCCACCCGGACCTGATCACGCTCCCATACGCGCCGCTTCGGTGCAAAACCTGCATCGCGGCGCTTAACCCGTTTTGCCAGGTGGATTACATGGCCAAGATCTGGAGCTGCCCCTTTTGTTTCCAACGCAACCACTTTCCGCCGCATTACGCCTCGGGAATATCCGACACCAATGTTCCCGGTGAGCTGTACCCGCAGTGTACCACAATTAATTACTCTCTCCCCCCGCCCAACGCCCCGCACGGGGGTGATCCCGCGGCGGGGCAGCCGTCGGTGTTCTTGTTCGTGTTGGACACGTGTATGATTGAGGAGGAGATGGGGTATGTGAAGTCGGCGGTGAGGCGGGCGATAGTGTCTGCTTTGCCTGATAAAGAGAATGTTATGGTTGGTTTTATATCGTATGGTACGCAGGTGCATGTGCATGAGCTTGGGTTTAGTGATATTATCAATAAAGTTTATATCTTTAGAGGTGATAAGGATGTTTCTAAGGATCAGGTGTTGGATCAGCTCGGCCTCGGCCGTAAAGCTACCTTCCCTAAGGTTGCTCAGAATGGTGTTGCCTCTAATGCTGGCATTACTCGCTTCTTGTTGCCTGCTTCTGATTGCGAGTATACCCTCAATGCGGTATGCTCTTCGATGCTTTTTTCGATTGTTTTTTTTTTCGATTTTTGGGGTCTTTTTTTATGCTGAATTACGGTTGCTTCTTGTGTACATTGTTGAATTGCGTTTGTTTTTAGTGATTTTGAGCTGTGCATTGGCTAATTATGTTTCAATTTTGGGTCTTTTTTGCTGATCATTTGTTGAATTATGTTGTTTTCATGGTGGAGGACCGTGCATTCTGAATTACTCTTGGTTATAATGGTTGAATTGTGGTTGTTTATTGTAATTATGAGCTTGAATTGGTGAATTTTGCCTCAGGGTGGATTGCTTAGTAATAGAATTTGGGAAATTTGCTTGAATTTTGAATCATGGTGTTCTCATGGTGGAGACCTTTGCATTCTGAATTGCACTTGATTATGATGGTTGCATTTTCTTGTAATCATGAGCCTGTATTGTTAAATTTCGCTCAGGATGGATTGTTTGTAATAGAATTTGGAGAATTTAAGTCGTGTTTTAGTATTGTTTTAGGCATGTGTTGAACTGTTGATGGATTTGGTGATTGGGGGACACAGTGAAGGGTTATAGGTGTGGGTTAAATTGGTGAAGCGACCTAAGTTGGTTGGAAAGGTTGTGACTTTGTGTTCTTGGTTTTCTAAATTGTAGTTGTTGGATGAGTTAGAGACCGATCAATGGCCTGTTGAATCTGGAAGTAGATCGTTGCGATGCACGGGTGTCGCTTTAAGTGTTGCAACAGGATTGCTTGCAGCCTGTAATCCTGGAACTAGTGCTCGTATTATTGCTCTAGTGGGTGGACCTTGCACAGAAGGTCCAGGAACGGTATGTTTCCTTTTTCTTTTTCTTATTGTGCTGCAATCTCTCCTTTCAGTTGATGCTACCCATAAATAACTTGATAATTTAGATAAATATTGGTCGATTATACGGATTTCCTCATCAATTGAGGCAAGATCTGAGCTTTTTGTGTATCAATCAACTATTGCAGATTGTATCAAAAGATCTATCAGATCCCGTGCGCTCACACAAGGATCTCGATAAAGATGCGGCACCTTTTTTTCAAAAGGCTGTGAAGTTTTATGATACTCTAGGAAAGCAGCTGGTTAGCCAGGGTCATATCTTAGACCTCTTCGCTTCTGCACTTGATCAGGTCTGTCCTTTTCTTCTCTGCTCGTTGCGAGAGCGGGTTGATGTTCGTATTTATGCTGTCATTGTTCCTTGCTATGATAATTCTTTAAGGCCGGGACTATTGACACAGTCCACAAAGTTTACCAGCACTCCCATTTGCAATATTTAATCTCAAAGAAGATTGGTTTAGTCGGATTGCAAGAAGAGTTCAAAGGAGTTTCAATAGTCCTAGCCTTCTTAAATATGAAAATGCTTGCTTTAGAGTGTTGTTAATGGATACCAGGTTAAAACTGGGATTCATTTCCTCTCTCCTAATTTTTAATTCAAATTAACATATACTCTCTCCAACCCCACCCCTTCCTCTTTGGCCCCACATATTCCTCTCACATCCCCTTCACCCGGGTAACATAACAGGTAGAAACAACTACCACCTTTTGCTTCTCTGTTATCTCCATTTTTTTATTGTTTTGTCTTCCCCCAACCCGGTGTAAAACTCCCACTAACAACCTTTTACTACTTTGGTCGTGTGTCAACATCATGGTTTCGGATTTGTTTAATGGAGTGATTGCTTGCTCGAAGCCTTTTGAATGCACATTTTTGTGAATATATCAAAAGTATGCGGAGCGGTTGAGGAAATGCCAAAATCTAGATTATAGACGTCATGTACCTTTTATTTACTCCTACTAAGAGCTGTTATATTCATGTTAACTAAATCTCGTTATTATATAAAGGTTGGAGTCGCAGAGATGAAGGTTGCTGTTGAAAAAACTGGCGGTCTTGTTGTGCTGTCTGAGAGTTTTGGTCACTCGGTATTTAAAGATTCCTTCAAACGCCTCTTTGACGAGGGGGAACAGTCTCTAAGCTTATGCTCTAAGTAAGTGCTTATTATTTCAAACCCTGTCTCACTGCAGAATTTGTGTAGCCAATAAGAATTCTTACTAAAATTGTATGCATGCGAATTTGTACCTGAAACATTTTGTAGTCATATTCAAAGAAATGGTCTGATAACTCTGATATTAACTCATTGGCTTCATGGGACTTCTTTTTGACGTAATGAGCAGCTTGGAATTCTGTGACTGGTGTAGGACTATAGTGAAGTCTGAATGGTAGCCTAATGCTCTATTGTAGAAACAATTTGCTATAGTACTTACATTTCATTGTAGTGGTGTTGATTTTTGGCGTTCCAAGTTCCATGTGGAAGTAGGATGTGTGGTGGGCCTGTGGGGGTTTGGACCAAACCGTAGTCTTGCATAGTCTAGTATCTAAATGATCCGGAGGTTTCTCAAAAAAGAGAAGAGTAGTTGGAGGTTCGGTTTGCAGTATTATGTGGTTAGAGAGTTAAAGTTTCTCGTCAATCCATCTTCTGTTTTGTGGCGTCGAATGCTGGATGAGAAGCCCTAAGTCACGGTTTTATCTGTTGTGTGGCGGGAGAGCCTAGCAGTTTTTGTTCTATATCCTGAATTCCCCAGCTTTCTGATTACTGGAGAGAGAGATAGTTCCATGTTGGTTTTCTTTCGAATATCTGGTTTGGGGCTTGGTACGAAATGACAAAGGGGAGAAGGTTTGGACGTGTGAGGTATTTGCCAGCCGCCACATTTGCATTTTTTTGGATGACTTGGATAAAAGTTCTGCTATGAGTTTTTGTTATGTAGGGTTTGCCAATTGTTGGAGCATGTTTGGGAACATGAAGTTTAGTTAGTACCTTCTGAGCAATGACTTCATATGCTTCCAAGTTTACACACCTGTAGTCTCTGATTAGTGGAGAGAAAGATGGTTCGGTATTGGTTACATATTTCTTGTTTGGCCCTTGGTAGAAATGATAAAGGGATGAAGGTTGGGACGTTTGGGGTATTTGCCAGTCTCCACATTCTGTGTACATATGGTTGGATGACTTGGATGTAAGTCCTGTTGTGAGTTTATGTTAAGTAGGGTTTGCCAATCGTTGGAGTCTGTTTGAAATCATGAAGTTTAGTTATTATCTTTTGGGCAATAACTTCATGTGCTTCCAGGGGTGTTAGACACCCTACATCAGTAAACAAAGTCCATAGCAAAATCTTTAGTCCTAAAGAATTTGGATGTTGGCTAAAGGTGCTGCCTCAAGCTCATTTCAGTAGTTGGGCACTAAGTAATTCCTCAAAAGCTTAATTTTGAATACTGCTGGAGAAGGTTTGAATAAGGTTTTTACTAAAAATCAATAGGAAACGTAATGAAACACATTAGGAAAAAAGAGAAGTTTGGGAATTCAACGAATGTGTCCACATACTTGGATAAATTTTCCTGTGCTTATCTTGTTTAATAATCTAGCAGTTTTCAAGGACAAGAAGAAAGGCATGGGATGCGATGACAATGTGTAATAGGGAATGTAAAATCGGTTAAAGATACTTTTGTTTTAAACATTGCAAGCTCCATGTCGTTTCTCCATGTTCTTAAACTATATAGTTCTGTGTGCTGTTTGAACTTTGCTGAGTTTAATCTCTAAGGTAGTATAGGTTACATATTGAATTCTCAATGCTGCCTTTGTCTATATAAACATATTGTCATTCTGGGGAATGGGGACTATGTATCTGATAACTATGTGGTATGTTTATGACGTTTGGCCTGCTGCATATTGTATTGTCTAGGGACTTAGGGTGCCCTATCTTCTCGCTTTTTCTCTTTTGTGTGATTTTAGTTTGGAGTTTGCTAAAGTTACTTGTTTGATATTCCAGTGGCACACTGGAGATCTATTGTTCAAAGGATATTAAAATTCAAGGCATCATCGGACCTTGCACTTCTCTGGAAAAGGTTTGTGCTTCAATGGTATTTTACTTTTGTTTTTGTGGTCTTCTATGCTTTCCTCATTTTACAAGTTTACTGCACCCTTATACTCCACTACGACATATATCCCCAACAGTCAGGCTTCTTGGCCTGTTTTATACTCCGTAGTAAATATTTTCAGTTTGAGATTGGCTTTTGATAACACTGGGTATTATTAATCTCGCAGAAAGGAGTTGCTGTTGCCGATACAGTCATTGGACAGGGAAACACTATGTCATGGAAGTTGTGCAGTCTTGATAAAAATACTAACTTGACTGTGTATTTTGATATATCATCTAGCGAACGTTCAAATTCTCAAGGAAATGCAAATCAGGCATTGTTCTTGCAGTTCATGACCAGGTAAACTGGGTTTGATATTTAGTTTACAATTTCCTTGGGTTTTAAAAATGTTTCTTTTCAGAAAATTAGCTGTGTATTTATGGTTTAATGTGTTCTCAGCTACCAGAATTCTGAAGGTCAAATGATGCTTCGGGTTACAACCGTCAGGAGAGTTTGGGTTGAGAGTGGTGTTAGTACAGAGGTATTTTCTTTATATCTCGGTTTATAGCTCCTTAATTTGGATACTGTCAATATATGAAGCCATATGTTACTGGAAAAATCTATTCTAAGCAGACCTTGTCTATACTGGGAGATTTGGTGACTCCCTATCATGCTGCTCTCATGTAGACCATGTTAGAAGCTAGCACTTAAGGAAGGCTGGTATATTACTATTTGGGATTGCCTTTTTCACTACGTATAGCTGTACTTCAAGTCTTCAACCAAGGCAAGCAGGGGAGTGCGAGGGAAAGAGACCTTTCCTTCCAAATCCCCTATTTTTTTGTTATGTTATTTTTTGGGTAATTATCAGGTTTCGAACAAGCCCCTATTTCTGTACTTTTCTAAATCTTCGATGTACTTGCTCAGTTATCTTCTAAGCTACCCATGGAAGTTGATTCTTCCCGAGGAAAAGCTACTCCCTCCAAGGATTTTATGCTTTGACAAAACTGTCCCTCTGTCAACTGAAATTAAGTTATCCTAGACATTTCAATGTTCTTTATCATAATGCTTAAAATCCGTGGAAGATCTAGTTTTTGCTCCTTGAAAATCATCTCCGCAGTCCAATGTATGGAACTTTCGAGAGATGGAGGCTAACACCGCACATTCTTTTCTTCAGGAATTGGCACAAGGTTTTGATCAAGAGACTGCGGCTGTAGTAATGGCTAGACTCTGCTCTCATAAGATGGAAATGGAGGTACTGTATGGGGGACCTATTGTTTTTGACATATTCTCACTTACTTTGTATTAATGCAGATGTATCTCAAGTTACCTTAGTTTATTGTTAGATGCAACCTTTTAATTCACTATTAAGACTGTTAAAGGCACCGCAAACGTATACTCCCAGTAACCACCCCAAGTTCAGACAAATTGCACCACTTTTCTTTTTGATCCAATCCAAATGAAATATAAGAAAATATACTTTATCGGTGGAACCTGTTTATTTTTAATCAACTACCCACTTGCACATGGGGCCCATTTATTTGCTATTATTTTAATTTCTTAACAACATCTAAGAAGTGATGTTATATTTCTCTGAATCGAAGGGAGGTATTACTCTCTCTCCCTTTCTTTTTCCTTTTTCTTGTTAATGATATCTGTTCTGTGCTCACCGTTCTTTTTTTTGAAGAACTAAAACGTCATGGCTTAACTACCTAATTTTGGTGTCTTATTGCAGGAAGGGTTTGATGCTACACGGTGGCTGGATAGGAATCTGATACGCCTTTGTTCCAAGTTTGGTGACTATCGGAAAGATGATCCTGCTTCATTTAGCCTAAACCATTGTTTTTCTTTGTTCCCCCAGTTCATGTTTAATCTGCGACGGTCGCAGTTTGTGCAGGTATGAAGTCGTGGTTTCTCTGAGCTCTTTTTGAACATGAATTATGAATAACATTTCCTTATCATTTGTTTTTTCCTTGATTTAGGTTTTTAACAACAGTCCAGATGAAACGGCCTATTTCCGCATGCTGTTAAACCGTGAGAATATCACTAATGCAGCCGTGATGATCCAGCCATCGCTAATATCATATTCATTCAGTTCTCCACCATCGCCAGCATTGCTGGATGTCGCATCCATTGGAGCTGACCGCATATTACTGCTGGATTCTTATTTTAGTGTAGTTATTTTCCATGGAATGACTATTGCTCAATGGCGTAATATGGGCTACCAGAATCAGCCAGAACACGAGGTTTGTATAATATGAATGCTTTGAGTTTATGTTGTGAATCTTCTAATAGACATCTTTCTAAACAATCATGCCTGACAAACCATTGTCCTTTAATGTGAACGTATGCTGAATATGATGGGAGTGAGGGAACAGTTACATAGTAAAAACCTACTCAAGTTTGCCAAGTTAGATCAGTGATGTTACTTGAGAACCATGACACTAATATTATCATCCTGAATGCAGTTAATCTTTTGTTTCGCTGTCTCTTCTAATTGAAACATCTCTGGAACTCTAATCAGCATTTGACTCCTACTTTGACCCTGCTTTATTTGTTTCGAACTCTCAACACTTATGTGCTTACTTTTCAGGCTTTTAAACTATTATTAGAAGCTCCACATCAAGAAGCTCAGATGATCATCCAGGATCGTTTCCCAGTGCCAAGATTGGTTGTTTGTGATCAGCATGGCTCTCAGGTCAGTACATTTATGGATCATCTATGAATTGGCTTGTACCTTATTATCTGAATGGGGGAAGAGAGAAGATGGGAGGTGGGGGGGTGGGGGGGGGGGAGGAAGGGCCTGAGAGAGTTGGGTTAATACTTTAAACAGGGGGGAAGATTTACATACCCTAGGCGAATTTATTATCATTCAAACCCACTCAGACATCGTCCTGCTTGTTTTCCTTAACTTATTTAATGTTTCCTCCCTAGTTTTTGTCTTGATCTTGGACGGTCCAAGATTGGGAGAGAAAGGGTAGAAAAAATACCCATACCCGGGACAACCAACCCTAGTCCCAAAATGATTGGGGTTGGCTTACATGAATCATCACATGACTATACCACCTTAGGCAATGCCCTGTCATTTTTTTTTTCCGTTCGCTTTTGTTTTTGTTTACATAAGACTTTCTAATGCTGTTGGGGTGGGGTCTTTAGGAAAGCTGTGAACTCTGTATATCCTCTTGTCCGTTATGTCTCGATATCGTGGGAGTTTTGAGATTTTGAAATGTAGATGAAATGGTATCATGTTTTTCCATTGTTCCCAGTGAATGTTATTTCATGTGCCCCTTATTCTACTTACTCAAGGGATGGGGATACGGGATACCCTATAGTAATACTAAGTTCAAGATTCTGACGTCATTGCACCATTGGATGGAATCATGGAATATGGACTTAATTTTGTATTTCATTGATGCGATACTAAGTTTTGACGTGCGTGATGGATATTTCTGTAAGAGTAGCTTCGTCTATGAACAGTTGCGGAATTGAGGATACATTTTCTTTTGTTGAGGTTTACTGCTCGTTATTGGACAGCTGAATGTTTTCATAGCCAGTTTTTAGATTCATTTGTATCCTAACCTCTTCATAATTGCTTTACAGGCTAGATTTTTACTGGCGAAGTTAAACCCATCGTCTACGTACAATAATGTGAACGACATGGCAGCTGGATCCGATGTGATCTTCACGGACGATGTCAGTCTACAAGTATTCTTCGAGCATCTGCAGAGACTGGCTGTCCAATCTTGATAGCAGGAAAGTACTGGGTTCCATTGTACAAGTTCATAGAATGGCATATGCTGGGTTCTGAGTTGCAAGCCTCACAGTGCCTTGCTATAAGCCCCCAAAATAGTTACCTTGAACATTTTCGACACATATAATTCTTTTCGGGGGTGTCAGAGAGGCACTATAGAGCTTGCAACAATAACGGAGACAGAAGCCCATTTGTGGTTTTGTTTTCTTAAGTTATACAGCAGGCACGGTTTCTACAAACTCTGATGTGTGAGTACGTTGTGAGGCAGCAGGTTTTAGACAGGACATTTTGTTCGTGTAAGCATTACAGGTAAAAGTAATATGTTTGATTTTAATGTATTTTGGACCCTCAAGAATTTGTGATAGACTCGTAGAATTGCCTTTTGATCTTAGAGTAAGAAGAACCCGATGTTTCCCACATCCTCTTGTTCTGGCAGCTTAATTGTACAATACCCTTGTTTGTGTTAAATGGACATAATTCCAGAATTTTGAAACAGTGAATGTCTCCATATTTGAGGTTCGAATCTCTGCAACTCTGGTCCGGTTTATCGTGGGCAAATCACTACTCGTGCTTTATACTCAAAATACTAAGCTGGACTAGATTTCGCGCAAGCTAGTGTATGCTTGTATTGTGAGCAAGCCTGTGGGTAACCAGTGGAAAAATATCAACCTCGACTTAACCCAACAACATAGGCATGAATGCAGGTTACGATGTTTCATGTTATACTGCGGCTATCTGGCCTCTGGTTTTTGAACATTGACAATGCGTCGATACATAATCAAACCAATAAAACTAAGGATACATAATCAAACCAATAAAACTAAGGATCGTTACCATTATTATATGTCATTCGTATATATCCTCTATAATAAGTTTTATGTTCGGATTATTTAATTGGTTTGTAGGAGCAGCCAATGCTGCAGCCTGCAGGTGAGAACGGATATAAGGATTCGAATCCGGAGTTTTGATACTTAGTGGCTTAGTTGATTGTTGAGCAAGTAGTTCTGTTTGTTTGTAGTTATTTTAATAAGACCTCCACTTGTAACGGTCAACTCTAAAAAATTCCCTCCAATTCCAACAACCTTTTGGTTCCTTTCTCATCGACTTTTCTCTCTCTCCTAAAATTCACAAAATGGAGAAGGAAAGAAACAGTGGAGTATCAACAGGAGAGAGTGAATCAGCGCTCATATTCCTCGGTACCGGCTGCTCGGGTTGTGTGCCGAGTGTGAGGTGTTTGATTCAGCCGTCTGATCCGCCATGCCCTGTTTGTTCTCAGTCTTTGCGAATTCCACCTCAAAACAACCCTAATTACAGGTCTAAATGCTCCTCCCATCTCTACTTTTCCATTATTATTACTTTACTTGTCTATTTTCATTTATTATTGTTTGAGATGGAATTCTATATCATTTTACTGGCTAATTAGTTAGTTTGTGCGTATCTACATTTCTCATAATTGGGTGATATATATACATGGTGATTAATTGCTCCTCAGTTGTAGTGAGTGACTGAGTGCTCGTTTGGTTAACGTTGGGGACTCGAATTCCCCATGAATATGAATTTTTAACGAATTTGCTATTTATGGGAAGACGCTAAAGTAGCGTTTGGAAACAAGATTTTGCAAATTTGTAATCATTTGAATTCTATCATCTGAGAATGTGAAATTCAAATATAGACCCAATGTTTGGGTGAGGGTGAAATTTCAAAATGAGAGCTATTGGGGTGTCATTTGTTTTACGCTAAAAAGATTTTCAATCAAAACCCAAAGGATTTGATACAGATCCAAATTCTCAAATTCTTGAGTTACCAAACATGGGATTTGAGTCAAACTTGGATTTGAGAAAGAAATCATTGTATCCAAACACTCTCCAAAAATGTTCGGCTATTAATAGGGGCTAGGTAGCTGGATCCTCCATTTGGAAGAATTGGGAATCCCATGAAATTCTATTTTTGTGTTTTTGTCATCGATTGAGCCTTAACCGCGATCATAGGCTTTTTGGTTGAGATGTTACTTTACATTGTATCAAAGCCTCATTGACATTGGCGTCTCAAGTACAAATTGTGGTAGTACCTTTTCTCACAAGTGAACTCTTACGCACAAGGTATTGGTGGACGTGTGCCTTGTCCACAGTTCAAGCTGAAAAGGCTTTCGTGTGAGGGTGAGTGTTAAGCTATAGACCCATCAATTGGTCCTCAACCATCAATATTTTGGTTGAGATGGTTCTTTTACAGAAATGTTTGTGAATCACTTCTTCTTGTGAAGTTCTAAGGCAACGAAATAATCACCCAGGGTGGTAATGTTTTCCCTGTCCTATTTGAATTGTGAAAAATGCCTTTATTTTGTTTGTGCATTTTGTATTGCCAAAATTCGATCTTGTAGACAGATTGTACTTGTTGTTTGTCATAATGTGAATACCAAGGTAGAAATGTTGGACTGATTGTTAAGACGGAGATATCGGTGTAGTTTAGTTGACCTTGTGATTTGTGAATTAATAAGATCAAAACATAATAATATGGGATGGATACAACAACTGACTCCTAAAGAACTTAGGGTGAGATAACAATGTTGTCATTGAGACAAGTTTTGTTAAGTGGGTTTGAGGAGTTTCTTCCATCCATATTTGATGTTGTTGTAGAAATTTGCTTCGGTAGTAATTGTCCCTCGGTTTCTTTCAATTGTGCACATTTGGTATGACTATATGAGGAATTGAATGAAACGGAGGGCCTATAACATGTACATAGCTTACTTATGAATCGATCTGGATTCTCTACTTATTAGATTGTTAAAACTTTATTACCTCCTTATCAAAGAGCTAATTATGTGCAGGTGTAATACGTCACTTCTCATTGATTACTGCCAGAATGGTGAACACAGCTATATATTGATTGACGTGGGTAAGACCTTCCGGGAACAAGTATTGCGGTGGTTCACATTATACAAGATTCCTCGGCTTGATTCTGTGAGTCGTTATAACCCTGCATCCAATTTTGAGACTAGTGACAAATTCTCAAGGATAATCTTGTTTAAGAAGCTTTCTTATTCACTTAAGGGGGCCAGGGGATCTAGGCATTGTCATCAAGCATTTCGGAGACATCTTGTTCTTCTTTCCTTCAATAGAAAGAGAGGCATTCTTTGAGGGTAATGCAAATGTTTATGAGGACCCTAGGTCTATGCTTCTCGGTAGCTCTGTTCATTTAGCTATCTACGAGAGTTGCTAACTATCTCGGGGGAAAAAAAAAAAAAAAAAAGGAGAGAAGATGAGAGTTGCTATGCTGATACCAGTAGAACCTTTAACCATTGAGTTGCGATATTAAGCATCAAACTGCCGTAATTCTGTCCCTCTAGTTCCGAATTGTTATGAGTTATGACTACACACTGCTGACTGTGGAACTTGGATAAAGAAGAGAGCCTGATTTTAATGGTCTTTTCATAGTAGTGACGAAGATAGGCAGGCTTTAACATGTCAACAAATCGTTAGTCCTTAGCTGAGACACAGAGGAATGAAGAGATTTGTTATGAAATTTGAAGAAGTAAAAGGGTTCATGGTTGCGTGTTGAAGGGTATTGATTAAAGTAGATAGAAAGTTAGTCCTCTGTTCCGTTGCATTCTTTTAGTAGAGTTTTGAGCTAAGGATAGAGTACTAGAAGCTTGAACTACTCACTTTTAGATTGGATGCATGTGTGAAATGAACATTGTTCTTGTTAACAAATCTATTGCATCCTTTAGCCCTTAAAAATACATATAAGGTGGAGCGTTAATGAAGTCGAGATCTTACGCAAGTCATCTTGTTGACAACAGTTAATCTACCTGTCACATAAAATTTAGCAAATTTGCAAATTTTGAGGATAGGAAATGAGTAGTACTGAATGACTGACATGAGCACAATAACATTCGAAATGGTGATGGTAAATATGTCTGTAGCCAGCAGTCAGCGTACAACTAACTGCCTGAATGTCATTCATAGTTGATCTCAGTTTTCCTTTCTGTGTGCGACTTCAATTACTTGATGTGTACACGGACCATATCAGCTTCGTACTTCCCTCAAAATGGCTAGTATTTGGTGATTTATTTTCCACTTCCAATAGAGCCACAAACTGATATTCTTTGCTTTGCAATTTGATGGAACAAAGCAAAATGGCTAGTGTATTATACATAGATGTAAATCTGCGTACACTCAACCCCCTCAACTCAACATAGGCAGGACCTTTTGAGGCATTGGGGTTGTGTTGTTGTTATTTAGCGTTTCCATTGCTCAGTGCTAGGGCAAATGGTAACACTATGTACTTGTTTTGATAAATTACAGGTATTATTGACACATGAACATGCTGACGCAGTCCTTGGTCTGGATGATATACATTCCATCAGGCAATTTAAGCTCACCAACACTAGTAATCCATTGCCAGTTTATGCCACACGGGAATGTGTTGATAGGTATTTCTATTTCTTACACACTTCTTGTCATACCATAATGTTAGATGAGCATTTTTGTTGTTCGGATCCAACTCATTGAAGCTTAGACGGATAATAACTGAGAGAAAGTTCTTGAATCATGCATATTCTTTTGATGTGTAGGTCTAAAGTTTACTACATTTTAGTTTACCTTATGTTTAATGTCACTGTAGTTCCAGAATGGTGTTTGTTAAGCTGTCTAGTAATTAAAAATGGAGAACAGGTCTAAGTCAGCTTTCTACATCTACACCTTTTTGTGTTCCTTAAATCCTCAAATAACCTTGCACACTTACTTCAGTCTTCAGTTCAGAAATCTTGTTTTACATCTCCTTTTTCATGTTCTGTTGAATTGCACACCCTACCCTGAGCTTGTTACAATTTTTCAAATGCTCCTCATTTTTCTGTATTATGAGAGTGTCAATCTTTTATAAATAATTGTACCTTACATGGCGGTTTTTGAAGGGATATTTCAAGAAATACTCATACATTGAGTTTGAAGATGACACATTCATCTTCTATATGCATCTGTCTAAGTACAAGGGAGTTGAGAAATTTACTGTTTTTCCTACTGAGAATTTGATTTTATGGATTTTTTGGTTGATATTTTGATTATATTGGTTAAGTCTGGAGAGCATATCAAGTGAACCAGGCAAGTGTTTTTTTTATTGTTGATTGGAGAAGAATAGTTGTTATGTGAACACAGGGAAATGTAAGTTTAGGATCTCTTAGGGAACGTAAGTGGGTGGTCTCAATCAAAGGAGGTCTGAGAAAGCAAAGTCATTAAGTTACCATGTTGTAGTTCTCAGGGATCATCAGAGAGTAATATCAAGTCTCAATCTGACCAAGCTTCTTCTTCCCATGAGGGTTAAGGTTAGCCTAGTGGTTAGGGTTGTTCAAATCCTACCTTTGGACAGTGCATAGCACTGTACCTAGACACACATATTCTATTTACAAAAGTTTTTGAGGATAGTTGAGGCTTTTGGACTTGAGTTAGGAGAAATCCATCTCTTTAATATTTAGGAGGTGAAATAAGAACACAGCTTTTCCGAAGGTACTTTTACTCCATTGGAAGATTTATCTATTTACCTAATTTTCTTGCTTTTTTCCTACTTTCCTTACACTCGTAATGGAACCGTGATAATCTGAAATGAAAACATAAATTCTTCAAAGTGATCTTAGAACATTATAGCTCGATGCGTACAAGATACCAGTATCTTGACGGCTCAACAAGTTCTTGGCCGTCGAAAGAATCAAACTGTTACTGCGTCTTATTCTGGTATTTGGTTCCTCTTTTGGGAAGAAACTTTTGCTAGTCAGTACATGTATTTCAATTTGATTGGCTTAAAATTTGCCGCTTTCTGTAATGTCTTTGCACATTAAGTTGTTGACTCTGATCAGCCTTTGTGATTCAAAGCCTATGTGTTCCTCCTCCATTGCATTACTTCTGTTTATCCATTCACTCCTGATGCTTCCTGTAAACTCCGTCCTTCCTTTTTCTCTTTATGTGCACATAGGCCATAGCCAGCTTCTGAAACTTGATGCTACTCAATGTTTAGTAGCTCAACTCTGAAGAATTAGAAATGTCCTCTTCAGAAATTCTAATCTTATCACTGTTATCAGAACTGTTGACTAGCTCTTGCAGTAAGTAACTGAAGGAGGTGAAGGCGGTCCATATATAGTACTTTTGTTCTCTTGTCCTTCCTGATCTTAGAGAAAGTTTTTTTCTTTTTTTTGAGGGATGGTCTCAACCGAAGAAAATTACAGTGAGAGGAGCAAGTTTTAATAGATAGTTCTCAGGGATCTCTGAGAGTAATAGTGACAAATTGACTAAGCGTCTTTGTGTTTAGACGTACCTTGAGGATTTCATTTTCGTCAGGGATCAGCTGTTTCAGTGTAACTTGAGGAACAGTGAAGACTGAAGAACACTGTAGCTAGAAAACAATGTCTACTTATTCTTCAGTAATCCTGTTTTTCTCGCAATGAATTTGAGGACATACAGTTGATGCTTATCGACTTGAGATATAAGATACTGAACAGAATTCTTTATCTTCGAGTGAGGAGCTGAGTGAGTCAAGAACACCATGTTTCCACTCTATTATCCCATTCTTGCTTTTTCACCATCTTCTTTCCTACTTGTTTCTTCTCGGATACTGGAACTTTTATATTCTGTACACAATTTTCTAAATGTTAAAGTAAGCTTATGCCAAGGGGCTAAAGTTGAACAAAAACGGCTCAGAAAAGGCCCACGCCATCAAAGAAACCATTAGCTGTTACTGTGTCTGTTTTCTGATATTTGGTTCATCTTTTGAAAATTGAAACCAATGGTTTGTACGTGTCTAAAATTTCAAGTTATGTTAAGTTCTTCCTGCTTCTGTTACGGTATTTGCATATTGGCTGTTATATCAGTGTACAGAGTCCAAAATTCTTCATCGATTTATATTTTCTATCCTGTTTTTAGAAGAACTATCTTGCTCCAGAAAGCATGTGTTTATTTCTGCACTGTATGCCTACCTATAGCTGAAAATGATTACTTCTTGAACCATTCGCGTTATCAAACCTAGGAATTAGTTCAATGAGGCTTCTAATTCTTCCTGAAGTTGTTTCATGTGAAAATTGATGTTAACTGTGTGTCTTTTCTGGGACCAGTGTTCTATCTCGATTTCCATATTTATCCAAGAAATCAGATAAACAAGGTCAAGCACAAAGACAAGGACCACTGGTTGATTGGAGGATTATAGAAGGCCATTGCGAGAAACCATTCATTGCTTCAGGTCTGCAGTTTCACCCTCTGCCGGTAACTTGCTCTGAAGAACTGTGATATTACTGCTCTTTTGCTGCAGTCTATGTTCTGAATTAGCCACTCTGCCTGTGTTTTCAAATGTATTCACAGGTTATGCATGGTGAGGACTATGTTTCCCTGGGCTTCCTGTTTGGCAACAAATCTAGAGTGGCATATGTGTCTGATGTTTCACGGTTTCCTTCAAGCACAGAATCTGGTGCGCATTCTCAGATCTTGCATTACATGTTTACTGAAGTCCCTCATAGAATCCTGTAATACTCGAAGAAGCATTATGCTCAGTTTTGCTACTTTGCTTATACCTTCAAAAAAATTTCTTTGCAGTGATCTCTGAGAGTGAAGATGGAGAGCTGGACCTTCTTATCCTGGATACAAATAGCATCCATTTGGTAACAAGCACGCCTTCCCTTAGGTCATTACGGTCTACTATCATACATTAACAGTAACACTGCATTCAGATATGCCACATTGTCAAGTTTACAACAATAACGTTATAACAACAAAGCCTTAGGACTGGGAGCAATGGCAATGAATCAATGATGACAGTCGAGAGCACATGATATTAAAAATGAAATGTGTATTCCCCAACACTCGTATAAGTCTATACTCATATCTAGTAATATTGTACTATGCAACCGGATAAATGCATAATCTACATATACTCATATCTAGTAATAGTGTACTATGCAACCGGATAAATGCATAATCTACATATCTAGCTATACATCCTTAAATCGCAGATACTAATCTCGTCAAAAAGCTGTAATGTCACATCGTCACTGGCCTTGCATCACAGATACTGCATTTTTCCAACTCTTTCTCTTTTTTCAATTTCAGACAGGATACCCAAGTACTCACTTGTCCTTTCCTGAGGTGAGTTTCACGTTTTTGAACATCCTGTATATCGGCCTCTGGGTTTTACATGGTTTTATTTGAACATCCTGCAATGTGACAATCCACATCTTTCTACAGAGCCTTGCTGCAGTGACAAGGATACGTCCAAACCGTGCGCTTCTTGTTGGTATGAACCATGCCTATGATCATCACCAAATAAATGAGTTCCTCAAGGATTGGTCTCAGAGGTAACCTAGACTTTTCTATAACACTTAAATCTTCTATGTTTTTGTGTGTTCCTAAATTTTCTCGGACAGCTTGTGCACCCCTTGCTACCCTCCAAATTCCTCTGGAAGGTAAAGACTAAAGACGACTGTGCTCGTTGAAATTCCGGTCTTGTTATAGAGGCACTGAGTTGATCAATCTGTGCACTGTGTCAACCCCTTGTATTTCTGAAAATACGTGCATTGCTATGAATGCAAAATAATTATGTCATTTCGTATGTTCAGGGAAGGAGTACCAGTTCAATTAGCTTACGATGGCTTAAGGATTCCGATAGAGCTTTGATGAGATTCAGGTCGACTTATCTCACCCCATATATCGCCCTGATGCATACAATATATTTGTATGCACCATGAAAGTGGCAATTTAATCCCGATACACTTTCTTATTGCGCAAATTATCACCTTCAAGAGTATAGTGTATTTATATACTCCACTTGTAAGGTTGTCCAGTTATTGAACTTGAGCAATATGTATACAGTGTACAAAACAAATTTAAGTACGTACAATAATGGAAGTGTTCAGATTTCTGATTTGCACATAAGACTCTTACAATTGTTGAGCAGTATATTGACAGCAACCGGTTTGGATACAGAATTATTTTTGGAAGGGCCCAACGTCCTCTGTTTGGACACGATTTTGAAGGGAAAAGGGAAGAAATACATTATTTGGAATGAATGATGCATTCTATTTCAATTGTTACATACGACACTTAACAATACAAATCGAAATATCGTCGGAAATGTCTTATTGATCAGTTCTTTACAAATTGTCGAATCTAATCTCATATTGTCATGCACGTTAAAATTGTTCATCTATAATCGAAAAAAACTAATACGCCGAACAAATATCATTGAGTTTGCAACTTAACGATTTAGACATCTTAAGATCAACGACAATCTAAACCCAAATGCATGATGAACCATGAAAAGTCAATAAATTTTAATTTACAAATGTTTTCTGCCAAGTTTCATGCAAACACAGATTCACTCTAGAAGGAGCTTGCCAAACAGTAAGTTTCTACCTTAGTCAATATTCACTTTACGGCAGCAGTATAACTGTATGAGTCGTCCTTATAACGCAAGCTAATTAATTAATTAAATTTAGTTAATTAATAAATAGGTGGATGTTAGCTATTGGACATGGAAGTTAGGATTCTATACTTAATTGATCAAAACTCTATTATCTTACACTTTTGACTACTTGTGCATGCTCTACGTCGTTGTTCCGAGTCCCCGTACGTTCTCACGTACTTTTGACTTCAAAACCTTTCTATTTGTAATTACCACACTATAATATTCATCTTGATAACATCCATAGGAGTATAGGTAGGTATCTAGTCAAACTTCTACTCTACTTTAAATCTTCTTCTTCAATTCTCTTTGAACATTTACCTATGATCTACAATTATATATGGAGTCATTTTTCAACGTGCATGATTGAGTGATGGCTATTACAATTCAAACAAAACAATAGTTGAATTTTACGACGTTCTATAAATTAATATAAATGTTGGTTCCAATTCGATCACCTGAATTTCAATTAGTTTATTTGAAAGAAAAATGAATTCAATCGGTACATGTATATCTAATAATAAGATCATAAATTTACAGTAAATACGATAACAATATTATGTTTATTTATGCTGCCCTTTGTAGGTTATGCCTTATATATCATTATTTAAGGTTGTACTTGGAAGCAAATTATATACTTTGTATAGTTGGATACGAGTACTAAATAATGGATTTTGCTTTAAGAGTAAAACAGTCGAAGGGCAAATTTAGGATAGAAAGCAAGTACAATGATAACGAAATGATTCGGCCTCTAGCCCACGTTAGAGTTCTACTATAGTAGTAGGGTTTGCTCGTTTCTTGATTTATTGAGACATTTTTGTACACCAATAATATTGATACATGTTTGGTTTGGCGTTTCTAATGCTTCCATCAATTCATCAGTGCATCAATTCTGTCGTCTCACCCTGTGTAAAACAACATGCCACATAAATTAGTGTACGGAGTCATAATTATCTACAAATCGTTTTTATGGAACCATATTTTTGCAGGAAATTATCTTCACGTAAGATCAAATAATATGACGGTACAAAATCATACGGACCATAGATTCTCTTTTTAACAAATTATTATGTGTGAGATGGTTACCTATTTTTATTGTAAGACCACCTTATTTTTTTTGCTTATATGATGACGTCTCTTACATATGTTTATGTACTTATTGATCGATTATTAAGCCATTTTGGTGAGTGTATTAGTTTACTATTATTATAATGCGAGCATTAGTTTACCGAGTTGCACCATTTGGTAATACTCCCTCCATTTCATTAGGTAGTTGGCATTTGGTTTGAATTCATCTCACAGATTCAAACCAAATGCCAACTACCTAATGAAATTGAGGGAGTATTAAACTTTTGTACACATGAGGTGCAAAATTTTCAGTGCATATATTAGTCACCAGCTAAAGTGTTCGAATTTGATGAGAACGAGTTCCAGCCAACATCCCTAACATACTTAATACTCATTTCACACAAGCATTATTCAATCGCGTCTTTAGGTTGTGTCTTAACAATAGAATAATAACCTCATGAATGTTTTGATTTTGCTTAGCTTCTACATTTATATGTTATTCCTTTATTAGTGAGTAGTCTAATTAGATAGGAATAGGATTGGCCTAGATGTGATATACGGAGTACGTTGTTTGTAATTTTTTCCTTTTACAGACGTTCTTCAGATTTACATGTAAAACCACTAAAAAGAAGAGGATTAATTTTGGTCAATGTCAATAACATACCTATCTTAAATTCCATTTCACACAAGCATTATTCAATCACATATTTGGCGTCTCTTAACAATATAACAACAAACTCGGCCAAATGACCAAATTGGCATATAAAAAAACATCCAAATACCAGATTGGTATAAAAAAAACTGCAAGAGACATATTGGTATAAAAAATTGTCAAAAGAGTCAAATAAGACTAACTTTTTGTCGCGGTTGAAAAATCGACAAAAATAATTGCTTTTTTTTTTCAAAAATATAAAAAACAACTTTCTAGTATTTTTACAAAAATAAGTTGTACCATGAAAAACATTTTAAAATTTAGTAAATAATCATTTTTCTTAGTTTTGAAAATGAAAATTAATTTTTTTGTGTCAATTTTCCAATTTTAGGGAAAAAATAGGCTTATTTGACTCTCTTGGCATTTTTTTATACCAATATGTCTCTTGAAGTTTTTTTTATACCAATCTGGTATTTGGGTGTTTTTTTTATTTTTTATATACCAATTTGGTCACTTAGCCCAACAAACTCAAATGTTTCGATAATGTTGCTTCTGTTTTGTTCATTTATTAGTGAGTCAAATAGGGCTTAGATTGTTTGCTCATAAAGCATATTTAAACGTCGACCAATAGTCCCAAATTTATAACATCAAGAATATGAAGTATGAACGAAACCTCACCCATATCCATCTTAGTCATCATATCATAGTATTGTTTAATTTCAAACAATCTTATATGTACCAGTTTAAAACTTGAAGTACGTTTTAGTATTAATCAAAGACACAATTATGTAAAATACTAGTATAAATTCAATTAAACTAGATACTAATAAATGAAGGATATAAGGAATTAAGCGACCAAACTTTAAAGAGAGCTGGTTGGGTTGCCTGGTTGGCAGGTGATCAAACGGGCAAATCCCATGTGTGATCCCAACTTGATTCTCCTCTCTTTCGTGATTATAAAGATGATTATCATTCTTAGTATCCTATGAAAATAAAGTGTTATGAACCTAGGAGTAACGGTCCACTATTCTATACACTATATTTATATGATTGAATTGAATATGGTATAATGAAATTAAAAACATCCGGTTCGGAGTACTAACATCGATAATGTTCAACTCTCAACATAAGCATATACATAAGACGATATGATATTAGACTTATTTCTAGTTAACAAGCTACTTTTAACTCCCAATATATAATGTTCAACGTTCAACATGATCGAGCATGCATATATAATAAAACTTATTATATCTTTAATTCATTTTCCCTTCTTAAAATTTGATGGAATGATATAGCTTAATACTTTAGTATAAGTGTATTAGTCTTTCGAGTTTGATGAGCACGTCTCGTTCATATTCGTCGTATAGCTAACTATTTAACAACCTACTATACCATCAATATGTTTCGCAACTTTCGTAGTTTCGTGTATGCTAAAGAGCTTATCCGGCCAGCTTATACAGTTATACCCAAAGTAAATAAATGTATTTCAAATCCCCAATTTAATTAGTAAATCGATGAACAACCAAATAAATATGCAGGTTGTGACTTGTGAGGTAGTTTAAATCATAAAAACTTTAAATTACGGAGATCGTATACAAAACACAATATCAACGTAAATCAATTAATCAGAGATAATGTACTTATTATTTGTTAATTGATGTACGATCTGGTTAAGTTAGAGGTGAAAACAAAGCAAAATGACATATCATGTTTTAGGGTTGCCAAGATTATGCCCCACATTATTCCTAATTAGCACATGATTGGTTTTTCCATTGTCTACGCTGCCCCTACTCTTCTGGGTGTTCCCTCCTACTCACTTGCTTGCTTCTAATGTGATCAATTTCCGAGGAGTATAAATTTATTATTATAGCTAGCTCTCTCATTAGATTTCATATATTAAATCAAATGATACAAGTATTCTTCTGATCTTTTACCTTTTCTTTTAGTAAAAAACAATACATGACGTAAGAGCCTCTATAGCCAAGAGAAATGAACAGACCCTAGTTTACAATGCAACCCCATTCTATAAGCTAGGAATTTAATATACCAACCTAACAAAATGTCACGAAAGGAAACCTTTCCACATATATTGACTTAATCGCTCTATATCATTCTTCAAGGAGAGTCATACACTCATACCCGTCTTTTTGCATGACCCGACCTTCCAACATTGCACTATAACGACTTACTGAGAGCTGTTCATTTAATTGACTTGGTTGTAACATTTATGGTAGTTTCTTAGATGTAGATAAGTACATACGTCGTAGTAAGAAGTTTCATTTCATTATAGACCAATGCGAGATTTGGGGATAAAAAGGCGATGCTATAACTAAGAAATGAAGTGCAGAAGAATTACAGACATATGGTCTATCATATCTTGCCAACCCATCAAAGATTTAATTAGGGTGTTTGACAAGTATCGTAAAGCACCATACTAAATCTTTCTTAAATAACTATATTAATTTTTTAAATATTAAAAAATTATCAAAACATATTAGATATAGTTTGTACCATGTATATGTAAGCATAAAAATTTAAATAAATGTAATTAACCATTTTTTTTCTATTATTTTGGTCATTTACAATATAAATTATAAATTATATCTAAATAAAAATAATGAACTGTGTAGATTGATTTATAACATTATCTACGGTTGAGATGATGTCTATTATGGTGCTTTGCGCTACTTGTCAAGAACCTTAGAATTACTCTTTCGTCATACCGTGATTTTTGGCGAATCAAATTTATTACACTAGTTAAAAGTTGGTAAATTGTAATCATAGGTTTGTTCAAGTTCTCCTTGCAAACGATTTAAATTCAGTTTTATCCAACTTTAAAACCATAAATACGCTTTATTGCGTCTTTTCTTTATTTAACGATTTACGATTTCATTTGAATTTCATGCTCTCACCTTATGGATGCGTCATTGTCTAATTGTAATGTTGTATCTACTCCACCTGAATTGTCATCATTATAAATGTCATTTGTTGTCCATGCAATTTACACTACTTATCCATAATCTACGTATACACTTCCATTCGAATTTGGGTTATGTTAAAGTAGAACATATTCAATTTAGAGTAATTATCATCCTTTCAGATGGAGGTAGGACCATACACTTTCATATGATCAAAGATCGGATAACTTTTTTGAATAATAATAACTCATAATAAGTCCAAACTGGAAAAAGTGATCGATGATCGATCATATCTTTTCAGGTCCCTTATCATATCATACGAACTAGACGTAAAAAGTGCAAATCTCTCTGAAATTAGTTAAAGCACCACCTACATTCTTTCCTCTCCTAAATTAAACCTAACCCTACTCCCAACTTCTCTTACTCCATTAAAATCTACTTACTTTAATATTATCCATTACTCACGTACGTTATACCTGATGTATACATACATCTTCTAAATTTTTCTCTTACACCGATTCTCGGGAGCCTTGTTAACCCCAACACGATGCTGTACTGTCGACTATCATACACCGTGTACCGTTTTTTTTTTCTAAAAATTTTTCTCTCTCCTACCTGTTAAATCCTACTAGACAGCTCGAATATACAACTGTCCCCACCAGATTGTCAGAAGTGTCCCCATATCTGGCGGGACCGACATGTCCCACGTGGCGACAATCTTGACCCTCCACTAGAAGTAATCAAATCCTGTCGTTGCAGATGATTCCTTCCTTCTGCCCATCGCAACTTCCTTAAACGACGTCGCACCTGACGGATGCAAGGGTGGGCCCCCCTGTCTCCGAAACCCCGGGACCGCAGGCGGCGCCAACGACCTAACCAGCGCGAAGTTCAAACCCTTGAAAAACGGGTGTGTCTTAACCTCAGCAGCTCCCCGGCTCGAACCCAGCCTCTTACTCGGGTCCTTGTTTAGTAACCCGGATATTAAGTCCCTCGCGTGCCCCTGTGACGCGCTTGAGGGCGTCAGAGTAGGAAATGCGAGGGGCTTTTTCAATATGTTTCTCAATGTTGTCGCATTGGACGGACCCGCAAATGGTGTCCGTCCATATATCATTTCGTAAATGAAGATTCCTAGGGCCCACCAGTCAACTGCATTGCCGTGGGAGTTACCGGAAGCTACCTCTGGTGCAATGTACTCGTGGGTCCCAACGAAGGAACAGGACCTTGCGGCTACCGGCTCGGCTACGAACAACCGGTTGTTAGTCAGTGTTTGTATCTTCTTTGACCGGAACAGCCGGTTGTATGGTAGGCAGGAGAATAATGGAGGATTTGATCTGCTGTTGCCTGTTCTATTGTTTGTAACCGTAATCTTTGTTGGGGAGGAGGGAGGAAAGGGAGTGTGTGCCGTTGGATCTTCAGGGGACAAATCATTGACGGCTGGGATTGAATCAGAGCACAAAGAAAGGTCAAAATCAGAGAGCATGATGTGACCGTCGGATCTGACTAAAACGTTTTCCGGCTTCAAATCTCTGTATATGATTCCTAGCATGTGCAGATATTCCAATGCTACCAACACCTCTGCTGCGTAGAACCTGTATGATCCACAATTTTCACAATTCGTTAGTATAACGACTTTTAGCCAGCAATTTAGTGGAAGACAAAAACTGTCACTTTGACGACCATCTGTAGTTCTGTACTGTCCGCGGCATGACGAGTTATTTTCATGCCGTGGATATATCATTTCCACTTGAGCATATCATTTCCACTTGAAGTTTCCGTATTGATTGTGATGTTTTAATTATAATCGATCTATTATAAATATTGGACCGTTAAATTGTAACAAAACCTTAAAACTCGAGATAGACTGACTAATCAATCAGGGTAATCAATCACTACGACTAAATTGTCTATTAGTGGGTAATTAAACTTGTTAAGGTTTGCATTAATTTGTACTACTACTGTTGAAAGAAAAAGAGAGCAGCAAACACTAGTAATGTAATGTCAGGACAGAGACATATCATGTTATGAGGCCAACCAACCAATTATAATAAGTTAAATAGTAAGTTTTAATGAAAATTGTGTAAAGGTAGTAGTGCAGAGGGTCACAGAAGGAAGTTGCATGTGTGTAATATTAGTATATAGTAGTAAATTTATGACTGACCATATATTATGGCAACATAAAAAAAGTGATCATGTAAGTTTCTGAGATATAATATTTACATGGAAAAGTGCAGGAAAGCAGGACATGTTTGGAGAAAAATAAGCTGAGAGCCTAAGAGTATAACCCAAACAAGAAAATGCCCAAGTTGGAGTCACTTATTTCCCCAGGGATTTGTGCGCTTATGTCACAGTCTCCATATCTGAGTAATATCTCACTCACTCATGTATGTATACTGTAAATCAGATTTTCTATTGTAAAAAGTCTTCTCCTTTCTTTTAGGTGGATTATTTGACCTCTCAAATGCGATTTTCGATCGAAAAAATACGAGTAACAAAGTTAACGATTTATTATAGTATGACCTTGTTTTTGAGGTGATTTAGAGTCGAAAATAAGAGTTTCTTCAGTAACACGAATGGGTTTGCAACAATATTGATTTGGAAATAGCGGTATTAGACCATGTTCAACTATATGAAAACTTTGCTAATTTGACATTATCTATGTATGAAATTTATCAAACATGCAACGGAAAAGAAATGTAAAGTAACATCAACTAATGGAACACTTTAAGCTTAAGATTAGTTGACTTTTCGACCGACCTTTCCCATCATTACTTCAGTTTTTATTCTTGTGAAGTAAAAGATAATTAGTAGCCTAGTAGGGGAAGAGCAAGTCAAGAGAAATGATGGGTAAATTGCAAGAAAATGTTGGCCCAAAATTCTTGTTTTACTTATAAAATCTTTATGAAAATAATAATGTAATTTTTCTCCAAAATATGATAAAAACAAATTAATTACTCCACAACTTGAACCAGAAAAATTCATCAAAAAAAAGGGAAGAAAAACAGAGGTGCAGACATTGAGTTAACAGAAGGGAAGAATATGAGAGGGGGTTGTCTCCAAATAAAAACAAAGAAAGAAAATCCAAAAATCAATTAAAAACATAGAATCACTATCATCATCATCTCATCATGTTTCAGACAGCTACTGTTCTCTCCCCATCAATTCCCAACTCCCATAAAAACTACTTGCAGCTTTTTCCCCTCTTTTTCCTTTCTTTTTCTCTTTTTATTTTTTTTAATTAAACTCATCATAATAATTAGCCTTTAATTTTATCTACTCAATTAAATGATTTTCTGTACTAGTAATTCAATTTCAATTTCCTTTTCTATTATATTTCCATACAACAAATTGTTCAAACTTAGTACTACTCCTAGACAAGATTTCATAACAATGATTTACACTTTACAATTTAGGACATTATGAGCAAAACCCAAGTTATATTTTCATGTGTTCTTGTATATCTGATGACGCTATCTCATTTTCCATCTAGTTAACATGTGATTAGCACAAAAAGAATAACAAGAAAGATGAATTAAAGGGATGAAAGTTCATACCTAGCAGAATCAAGAGGGAATCTTTTAGAAGGGAGTTGATGACGAAGAGAGTGCAAATCACCACCAGAGCAATACTCCATAACAATGCAAGAAAAATGTGACGCATCAAATTGAGCGTAAAGTGTTGGTAAAAATGGGTGGTCCAACATTTTAAGAATCTTCTTCTCCATCTCAGCCCTATGAGTCTTGTTCTTCAAGGCAAGTCCTTCTCTATCAACCACCTTCATCGCGTACTCGCACGTCTCGTCGGACCGAAGCCGGCACAGGTACACCGTGCTGATATCACCCGCCCCGACCCGGCGGACCAGCTTGAAGTCCCGGAAACTTAACGGGCGGTTGTTAGCTGCCGTGGAGGAGATGATAGCCTCGAAAGCGGATTCGGAGGAGCGGTGTGGCTTTAACATGGAGAGGTTCTCGTGCGATGACGGGGACGCGGCTGTTGTCGTTGCGGCCGCGTCGAAAGAGAGACGGCTGTAACGTTCGCTTGTCATTGAGCTTGTTGTTGATGTAGTGGAAGAGATTGGTGGAGTTGTTGTTGTTGTTGTTGTTAGTATGATTGTTTCCAGATATTCTAGCATTTTTGTTACTAGTACTAATAGTAATGTGAAGAGGAAGCAGCATGCAGTTTTTATTAATAAGTAAGTATTGAATGATGAGTGTGTATGTGGTAATATTAATAAGTAGGATTTGTGGGATCGGAAAATGAGGGGGTGCAGAAAGAGTGACAGTGAGAAATAAAGGAGGATTAATATTGCAGTAGGAAATGAGAGATGTAACCAAAAGAAAATATTGCAGTAGGAAATGAGAGGTGTGATGGGAAAGCTAAGTTTGTCTCTGTTTTTGTAGGAGCTGCAGCATTTATAGTTTGGAGGAGAGAAAACAAGAGGAAATGGGGAGAGATTAGAGATAGAGAGAGAGAGAAGGATGGAGGTTTGAGGCTTTTGATCGAAAGGGTTGTTGTGAGTATTTATGGGACGTGTGTACGGAATGGATGTGATTCCCAGTAAAATTTGTGTTGGTAAGTGTAACTCCAATTTTAACCATTGACTTTTTTTGCGTGTACATATACACTCTCTCGTCTTGGTCACGGTACCCACAAGGTTACAAGTAATCTTTGTGAATTGGGCCGTGGAGTTAAATTCGAAATGGATCGGTTCCGTTCGGTTTAATCGGGTTAATTAGTTTCTAGTTACGTAGTTTTGGTCGGAATTTGCTTGTTTTGGGATAGATTTGGATTGGATCATTTGAATGGGGTTAGTCGCATCACTCCGTGTTTGATTCAGACGAAAGGTGTACATAAACCTAACCAATTTTTTTACTAGTGTAACTTATCAAAATGCCTTTGCTACTCTTATAACCTCCCAAACTACATTCACATCATCCTTCAACTATAACCCAGATTGTTGGCTTTTCTTCATTATGGAAGAAGTATACTCATTAACTATATTGCTGATAGTAGTGCTCAATCTAAGTCTTAACTAATGGCGTTCGTTCAATCCTTTAGTCAAGACTTGGGATACGGGAACTTTAAACGACAAATTCCACTCTTGAGTTAAGCCTTTTGCACATGGTGACCCTATCTTCGAAACTACTACAGAACTACACTTTGGTGTCCCCGAACTTTGTATACCCCGGCACAGGGTGTCCTTGGTGGTGACGTGGACTTCATTAAGATTAGGTGGGAGATTTAGTTAGTTTAACATCTCCTAGTTACATTTTAGTTTAAAAAAAATCTTAAAATTTTTTATTAGAAAATTATATCGAAGTCGTGTTTTCCACGCACACAAAAAGCAATAACCCACATATATTAACGGTACAAAAACATGTTTAAAACCATACGAATCACATTAAAATTAAGCCACGAAGCAGGTAAAAGTTTTGGAAAAGTTATTTAGGCTTCTTGCTCTTATGGCACAGCATGAAAATCTAATGATTTCTGGCCTTCTTGCTCTTATGGCACAGTGGACTAGTGGAGGCTAACCAATGGACTTTACTTTTCTGTTAAGGTATATGGTAGCTATTTCTGGCTTTACTACTGAATTTTAAACTACTAGCTAGTATGAGCTACCATTCTACCAACATCTCCTCATCTCTCTGGAATGCATTCCCAAGATCACTTTGTAACTTCCGAATCTCCTCCAGTTCCTGTGCATCTTGTTAAGCTTTGTTCTCTATCTATATATGGCTCCGAACTGATCCTTGCTCTATCTACGGAGTATTTCTTTATTAACGAGGTTGGTGTATGTATACATATCTAATCGTGTTTTGGCCTGGTGTTATGGTGTACGTGTATCTAGAGCTGGTAATAGTTCGAATTCGTGTTCCTGTCATGTTCGTGTCTGTGTCAAAGACAAACGGGTTGTAAAACCCTTGACACTAACCCGACCCGATTATTAAACGTGTCGATAACCCCCGACACTAACCGGCTACACGTTAACAATCCGCCTAACCCGCGTAAAAGAAAGGTTCACAAAAATTACATTTTATTAAATTAAAATGTAAAATCAACTCACCATTTATAATAAAGATGAGTTTAAAAACGAGTAATTTCCATAGTTAGATAATTTGAGTTTGATTTGAGCTCTATACAGCTTAAAAAGTCAAGGAAGTCATACAAGTTGACAAGACTAGCATTTCAAATATAAATAAACACGCAAATTCATGCCGAAAATGTCAACACTAACGCTACCCATTTAGTTAATCGTGTTAGACATGTTCACCCGTTTAATTAAACAAATTGGAAACTCTCAACCCTAACCTTTGTTTTCGTGTGCGGTTCGTATGGTGTTGTCGTATCATGTGTCAGGTTTTGCCGGATGTACACATATCTAATGGGAGATTACTACCATTAGGCTATTAGCAAGTTCATACATTGGTTTAACAACATGCATGAAAAATACAAACATTATCAACACTTATCCGCTATTGGGCCTAAAATTATGGGTATAGGTTATAACTCAGCTCGCACAGGCTAAATGACGCCCTTAGAAAGACAATACCTTACTCGAAAAAAGCCCATGATCTAACCTTAAAGTTACGATTCTAAACTTATCACGTCTAATAGCAATTGTTATTAAGTGACCCCTGCCCCCTAGTCTTAATCTTTGTATTAGCAAAACGGGTTTGTTGATTGACTCACTGATTAACCTCAACTATAAAACAACGTTTTAAAAATCGGACCGGACACTCAAAGCACAACCGGGAACCCAAAACCTGTTCGGGCCGATTAGCTTTACAAACCTGACCGGACCGGCTGAAACTCGAAAAAAATGAAATAATTGGACTTGTAGCCGGTTTTGCTTACTTTTAATCTAAACCCCTAAACCCACCCAATTCCCTCGTAGCCCCCTTTCTCCCTCCCTGCTTCCTTTTACTACTGTGTTCGTCCTTCTTCTTCCTGCAGGTCCAACTTCACACCAAAATCAATCTTCCAATTTACGCCACTTTACAGGTATCCTTCATTCTATTCACTTAAACTTTTGCCCCTTTTCTTTACCGTTTCGTTTCGTTTTGTTTCTGTTACTAATATGTACAAGTAGATATATATAATTATTATAGCTGCCATTGATAATTTTGTAGTTAGTTGAAGTTCTAATATTTAGGGTATGTGGGTTTATGCACATGTATCATGTCCTAATTTTTTTTTAAGAGAGTTTTTGATTGTTTATGAATTCATGAATTATGTTTGTTTATTTAGATACAAAGTTTTCTCAGCATATATTGGAGTTTGGAGAAATGATTCAAGGTGGGAAGAGCTATGTATCGTCGCCGCCTGCGGTCTCGAATGACGCAAAATGCATTCTTGTTTGCACCGGTAACACTGTTTCTATCTTCAGTGTTTCCACAGGCTTACTGGTAAAACACACGCCCTTCTTAGTCTCTCTAAACAATTCAAATTTTGTTTGTTATTGTCTTAGGGTTTGTTTGGTATCGTTTTTTGCTTTCGATATTTATTGTGAAATTGCGCAAAAGTGGGTTTCGGTTTTCATTTTACACGAGTGACTAGTATAGAACCCTAACTTTTGTTTTGGGGATACCGTAGCTTGTATTCTGATATGTGTTCCAAGATTCCGACTTTGTTTGTTGATTTGATGACCCCTGCATTTGTTTGCACATAAGTCGGTTGCTCTAAACGAGGGTTAAACTCAATCGGTTTCTTGATGAACTGGTGTTTTGGATTTTTCAACAATAATGATCCTTTAATGTGTTTGTTGACGACCCTAAAGTTGGTCTTTTGTAATCTTATTGTGGAATTGCCGCTAATGAGTCATTAGTTGTTGCAGACAGATAATGTTCTGATAGTTTTATGACCTTGGTCTTGATGTAGATAAATGAGTTGGAAGGTCATCAAGCCCTAGTTACATCAGTTGTAGTGGTGCCGAACACAAAGAAGTTGTTGAACTTTTGTTGGACGTCATCGCTTGATGGCACGATTCGCTACTGGGATTTTTATGGGCCAGAGTTGATGAAGACTGTTGATATTAAGATGCCCATTTTCTCTATGGTAATGCCAGCAAGCCAATTTTTTTTTTCGTGATGTTTATGGTTTTTGTGCTTTTGTTTATTTGTTTTCTTCTTATTTAGGTATCATGATGCTCGGTCCACCTGGTCTTTAAACTGTTGACTCGCGAAATTCTCTTTTTCTAAAATTTAGATACAATTTGGTGTTGGAGTTGGTTTAATGAGTTTGAATAGCAAACTAATTCACACTGGTCCTTTTTGTGGTCTTCATATTTTTTGGTCATAGGAGTATTTTTTTTCTCCTTTACTCATTAGCTGTGCCATGTGAACAAGTTGAGATTTATGTTCTTTATAATTATTGGCTGTTCTGTAAATTGTTTGGGTGCTTCTAGCCTCTGTATTTCACCGCCAGAGTATAATTTCAAGATGATTTTTTCGTCTTGCTATATCAGGTGATCCCAAGTTTGGTATCCGAACAGGAGGTTAAGGATAAAAAACACGGTGATTTGTTTGCCTATGTCTCACTAGAAGATACTAGCGATCCTGGTAAAAAGCCCAAGCCTATGTGTTGCCAAATTCGGAAGTGCAACTTAAGTACTTCTAAGCTGGTTCCTGGTGTATTTTTGAAGGAGGTTAGTTATGCTAAAGTTTTCTGCTACATTTGATTGTCCAATTACATTTGTTGTTTCATTTGCTATCATTTGTCGACACGATAAGTTTATGACATATAGCTGGAAGTTTCTATACCTCTCTAAGCGTTATTATCAGTGCGATGTGTTCCCGTATGTATGTACTACTTGCTCCTCTGCTTGAGAGGCTGCCTCCCGCTCTCCTTTTAAGTATCGACTTACCATGTCTTCCTTTGGTTGAAGCCGGGTGAAATAGGGATATTTTTTAACCTGATGTAGCATATGATCATCTTAAGGGCTTGCTTGGGTTGAGAGTAATCAATAAGGGGGTAATAGGGACTAAAACAAGGGAAAGATGATAGAACTGGTGGTGGTAGATAGAGGAAATAAGGGGTAGAGGAGGAACTATTACCCCCTCCCCCCTCCCCCTAGGGTAATGCATTACTTCCATATGGGGTGATAGTGATAGTTCCTCCTCCACCCCTTATTTCCTCCCTCCACCACCACTTTTTCTCTCATTCCCCCTTGTTTTATCCCCTATTACCCCCCTAATAATTACTCCCAGACCAAGCAACCCTTACAAGATAAATATTTGAGGCCAAAATTTAGCAGGTGTATAGCTTTAGACGTAGAGAGAAGTGAGGTAGATAATTGTGTGTAGTTCAGCTCTGTGGTAGAGGATTTTCTTGTAATAAGCTTTTAGGGTGTTGGAATATTTTTCAACAGTGTTTCAAGAAAACTGGCATATTATGTAAAATATCATGTACTGCTTGCTTCTTTTAACCTTTTTCTGTTACATGTTCTATAATTAGGCTGCTTTTATTTCATTACACTAATTCATACTATATTACTTATTGCCTCTTATAATTGTGGTGCTAATAAAGGGCAAAAGTTTTTGTTAAATGCTTGCCAGGATTTGTGAATAATATTACTCCATAGGGGAGATCATTGTGCCTTGGCTGTGCTATGTTAGAATATACGATTATCTGCTTTGTTGATAATTGTTCCTGCTGTGTATCTGATGTGAAATAATTCAATATGCTGCTTAATCAAGGGACTCTGCTTTGTGTGATAATCTGTTTCTCATTCTTTCTTACCATTGGAGAGAGATTGTCGAAAAGTTGTGTTCCTTCAATCTGCTAGAGAACACTAATGTAGAAAAGCGTGTAATTCTTTGACAGACAGCACAACCAGTCTTCATTACAGGCAGCCCATCAGGGGAATTCTTGGGCATTCAGGACAGACGCACCCTTAATATTTGGAAAGTTCCAGCCGTTGATTCTAAGCGTCCTCTAAACCACAAGATGAAATTGCATCATACAAAGAAGTTGACAACTTTTGCTTTCCATCCGAATAAGAGGATTGTGGCTGCTGGTGATATAACAGGGAGGATCTTAGTTTGGAGAGGTTTTGGCCACAGAACGTTTTCTATGTTAGATGGGCAAACTTGTGGAAGTGTAAAGAAGAATGAGGATGAAAGGCCAGGGGTTAGAGGAGATGATGATGCTGAGTCGTGCTCTACATGGCATTGGCACTCATCCGAAGTGAAGTTCCTTTCATTTTCATCCGATGGAGCCTATTTGTACTCAGGTTCACATGCCGTATTTAACATACTGAATATAGTCCAGCTTGTTAGTAACTTATTTCTTGGTTTTGCTTCAAAGATTTGATTGTTTTATTTATTTTTTGAAATCGTGCTTCTGTTATTGTTTTGGATGATTGTCAATGCTTACTTCTTGATATATTTGAAATATTTGAATTACTCTGAGTGCTCTGAAAGTTCAATGTGGGAGAATCGTTCTAGGTTCCTGTACAAAGCATTGTTGTATGGTTCTGGGCTATAATTTTTTTCGTATTTGTGTGCGTCTAGTTGCCCCACCTATTGAGTCCAAACAGCGCAGGGGCTGCCTAATCTGACTATTCTGTCCTTCATTATGGTCTTGCCTCATCTCTTCTTTTGATGCTAGTGGATGTCGAGTTCCGTCCCTTATTTGTTTGTCAGAATAATTTTTTCACTAATTTGTCATGCCTTAAGCTCATATCACAAAAGAGTCTTCTATTGTTGAATTAACTTTTAGGATTCAGCCTCCCATTTATGAGGGAGCTTTTGTCATAGTGGAAATTTTTCCGCACTTCAATTGCTCCCAATTATTGATGGTAAATATTTTTCTAACATCTCGCCCATCACTCTTCGATTTGTGGTACTTGGTAACAGTAACCTGTTATCCAATATTATGTAATCTTGTATGTCTTCTGTAGTGATTCATGTTATTTGGCTATGGTTCCTAAATTATCCTTTCAACCATCTCTTATTTATTTTTCCCGTTTCTGTTGAATAGGGGGAAATGAAGGAGTTCTTGTACTTTGGCAGCTGGATACTGGGAAGCAGAAGTTTCTTCCACAAATTGGATCCCCGCTTTTATATTTTGTACATTCTCCTGATCCCACGCTCTCAGTGGTAAGATTATTTGATTTTTGGTAATCATTTGACTAAGCTGACCTTCTCTATTGAGAGTGAAAAGAAAGATCTACGTGTTGTGACTATCAACTTCTCTTCCTCTTATTCCTCTCTGATTCGACTCTACCTCAAGTTTGCAATTTATGGCATTATTAAAACAAGGTTCTTTAGATTTCTTGTGCAGATAATCAGGTTCATGTTTTGAAAATGCCATCCCTGGAAATTTTCAAGTCAATTGCCGGAATTAAGGTATGTTGATTGTTTTATCTTCTTGTTTCTGGTGCAAGGTTAACCACGATAAGTATAATATCACATAGAGTATAACTGTTTAAACTCTCCATGATTGTAGGATATTTGTTCGGTTGTTTGTACTTAGTATACTTAGTCATTAACAATTATTATTGCTAGTTCCGATCACTCAAAGAATTACTATTTAACAATAATATCTCATATATCATTAATCTGGCTAAAACAATTACCTCGAGTATCCATTAGTTTTGGCAATCTAGTCATTTGTTCGACTTTGAGTTTGCTTAGCCTGGTGACTATTCTGTCTTGTTTAAACTTGTTTGAGCTGAATGCATTTTGCTTGCAGTCTACACTTCCCGGGTTTCAACGATAGGGATTAGTGTATTCACTGTATTGCACAATGTTCCTTTTTCTGATGCTTGTTTTGGATTTTGATTAATTATAGGCTTAAGTGGCAATTAAAACATTAGTTGTGGAAGGTTTTAGGTGCTACTGGCACAGCTAGGAACAACATGAGAGTCCTTATGGACTGCTTAACAAATTGTTGCTTCTTAACGTATATCTCTGCGCCTGAGCTTAGATCCAATGATTTTAGCAATTTGCCTCACCCTTATATTTTTTAGTTTAACTGTTGCTAGTTGCATTTTTCGTTCAAATACTTTTAACTTTTTTTTTTTTCTAAAGCTGTTGTCAAACGTGTTTTCGCTACTTTTTGAAACTTGTTCGTAACGATCATTAACTTTATGGCCTGCACAAGACGGTTACAGATGATGATTCATGTTAGCCAACCCCAAAGTTGTCTTTGTCTCCTAGTCGAGATTTTGTGTCTGTTCTGCTGTAGTGCTGTCAGACATCAGCCTTATCTCACTTCCGTGAAAGTGTTAAATATTAATCTATTTTGAAGATAAATCTAATTCAGCTCTTTTCAGCTTCCTTGTTCTTTTCCAGATATGTGGAATGGTGTTACCCGTGGATTTAACTTTGACAGATCAGCGGGCTTAGTTGCTCTTCCTACCGAAAACTATCAGATCCAGTTTTATAGCTTGTTTGATGACCGTGAGGTTTCAGAGGTGAGATTTTGGGACTTCACCATTCTTTTCCATTCCTTCCTTTTTCGAATCACCAATTATCATATCTGTGTTATGTTGATGAAACTCATGCATTTAGGAACACTTTTAACTTTCAGGTATATACTGTATAAACATTGGAAGAGACTCTTAATGATTTGAAATTACTGCATAGGGATCTCTTCGTATTCTGCAAATTTGTTTCCAAATCCTCATTTGTGGCTGTATTAATAGTTTGTTGTGGCCTCTAATCAGGTTATTTTATTTAAGTTTTTTTTTTTTTTTTTTTTTTTTTTTTCTGGGTCAAACGTCTCCCATTGTTTTTTTTTTTTCCTTTTTCCGATGACTTAGCTATTGTAATTTCTTTTTGGCCAAGCATACATTATAGGTTCATTTTCGTGTATGACAGTACCTGAAATTATGTTCCAGCCAAATAAACGGTTGCTGGCCAAGGAGGTCAACTTCCAGGACGCTTGGCTTCCAAAAATCACCACAAACCAATTCTGCATCCCCTTTGCTTGACTATTCCTCTAAACATCACATTGATCACAATATATCAAAGTTCTCTCTCTTTTTTTTTTTTTTTTTTTTTTTTTTTTTTTTTTGTTTTCCCCGGTTTTCTCCTCTCTTTTGACTTTGCTTAGACCCAACTTATGTTTGCTCGATGATTTCTTATACCTTCTAGTCAAGGATGGGTGAATTACTAGCCTTGAAATTGAACATTTGAAGAGAGATTGTTTAATGATGAGAGAAGAACGAAAAAGAGGCAAGGCTTAAGAGTTTGGTAGTAATTTAAGACAGGATTTATCTGGGTTTCACTTGCAAAGAAAACACGATAATGATGTTAGTGGTTTGAAAATAAAAAAAGCCTTATTTGTACATAAATCAGTATTCTACCATGAGTCAAAACTGTTTACAGGAAACCGAGTTATGTGTTTGTAGTGTATCTTTTTTTCTTTGAAATGCCAATGTCGACAGCTTTTACATGTCAATTTGTAATATCTTGTGAATGTCTAAGCATTTCAGCCTTCTCTTTCGGTCTTGTAGTTCTTGTCCTTTCTCTAGAGGACTATATTTGAATATGTCACTTTATGTAGTTTGGACCTCAACCTTCTGTTGTCCTTTCTGTTGTTGTTTTCGGTTATTTGGGTAGGCCAAATTTGTGTTTGTTTTATCTTGGTCTGATTTGGTTGTAATATCCTTTGACTTGGGTTAGTATTAGTATATATAGTTTCTTGGCTCTATATGACTTTACCTGTTATTACTTAAGATCCCATCTATGTTTTGATTCGCTGACCTTTTAAACATTCACTTTTCAGGTTCAGGTCTGTGAAAGAAATCACCAACCAAGTGACAGTATAACGGTAGATCCACGTTCTTTTCTTGTGTTTCTTTAATGGCTGAATTCTTATTACCAAACATAAAATGGCAGATAACATTTTTCCATGTGGTCGTATCCGCTAGTGAATCACCTCCATCCTATCGTTTCAACTTGTGTGAGATTCTTTTGTACCTTCATATTAGCTGAGAACTTTACTCTTTTTCTGGTACTTTTTTGTTCACAGGTGGTTGTGAGCTTGGTAATACTTTCAGATGATGGATCCATGATGAGTACAGTTGAAACACGGCTCCCTGAAGACGGCGTTGGAGGCCTTATTTGTTTAAAGTTCTGGGTGTCGGACTCCCAGAAGAAAGATTTCAAACTGTCCACCATAGTTTATGAACCTCACAGGTTTGTTTCTTGGAGCACATGTAATCAATTGTTGCCTCAGTAGGTCCTTTGTTCCTCACCTTTCACTTAAGGTCTTGCTACATTAGATGCGAGTGACTTGTAGACAAGTCTATCGTTACTCTCTTTTCAGGATCTTTTCAGTGGCTTGTAATAATAGGGGGTTTGATTCTATCTGGTTTGTCTTCTGACCTTTTTAGTAAGCTCATGTAAGTCAATATACAGTAGGTTCTATGACAACAGCAGCAACAACAAGAGAAAAAAGACACAAAACTTTGGGGTCAGCTAACATGAATTGTCATATGAATCCAATGCTGGGTTAGAAAACAATTATAACATCTGAGAAAGACCAATACAATTAGAATTAGAGAAATGGTAGAAGAAAATGGTGAAGCGAAGGGGGTAAGTTAAGGTAAAAAGAACACATCATATGAAGACTCCACCGCTTTACCACGGCGGCGTTGTGTCAATTTATTCCTTTCTGCAGTTTTATCCTATGTAATCAGTTTACATAAACAAAAGTTCTACAGACAGGTTTCATTTATGAGAACAAAAAGTACCTGACAAAGCGTATAATACTTGGGGAATCTGCCATTTGAAGGTCCTTATGTGATTGTTGCTTTGTATTTTACAGCTTATAACTATTTAAATGGTAGATTTGCCATGTATCTTCTACAATGTTTGTTCTACTGTGACTTATCCTCTGATTACTAATGTGAGTCTATCACTAGAATATGGAGGTCTCCACTGTGATTAACATTCCTATCTAACAACATACAGGGATGCTGCCATTTCCGCAATTGCCTTTCGTCCTGGATGGAAAATGGTTGTCAGTTCTTCTCATGGAGGCGATTTCAAGGTACGTTGTTGGAGTTCATTATTAGTTTCTGAAATACTAACAGATGGTCTCATCACTCAAAGTTTGCCTTACATTTGCAGTTGTGGACTCACAATACTGCCATTAAAAGGAGTGATGCCAATGAATACCCAGGCTGGGTGTGCCATTCAGTTGGTTCATACAAGTAAGAGTTCCTTGAAGCTTGTCATCGTTCCCCCCTCCCTTTTAAACATGTGCAGTTTATCTTATATGAGAGGCTGTGTAATAGGAAATCAGAGAATATAATTGAAAACAGCTCTAGATATATGATTAAAAGCTATGTACATTTCCCACAACACCTAAATACTGTTTCTATTATTAAGCTTTTTCTTCTTGCACGACTTTGTAAAACTTGTATGGTTGTACTTCTTCACAGGGGTCATCCCATGACTGCTGCCGCCTTCTCTGCTGATGGCTCCGTTTTGGCTGTTGCTGCTGAAACTGTTATAACATTGTGGGACCCAGACAACAATAATCTTGTGGGTGTGATAGGAGAAACTCCGTCGGTAATTATCCTGCGTTTCCATTTGGCACCTTTGAATATATATAATGGGTCTATTCGTCATGTTCTTAACTAAATTTTGAGTAATTTGGTCAGATATTATAAGCTTTTTCTGCGAACTAATCTTGCTATGTATGGTCAAATCTCATATACTTGAGCATAAATCTCAAATGTGACCCTTTGGAAGCACCAAAGTTGTGCTACTGCTACCAAAAAAGTTGGCCTCACTACAATGCAGGAACAAAATTTTGTGTAGGGCAGCCGGCGCACATTGGCGTCCCCGCTAAGCGAGGGTCCGGGGAAGGGTCCCACCGCAAGGGTGTAATGAGGGCAAGCCTTCCCTTGTCAATTTATTTGACAAGAGGCTGCTCCCAGGACTTGAACCCGTGACCTATCGATCACACGGCAACACCTTTACCGGTGTGCCAAGGCTCCCCTTCTTGTGATAGCATCCCTGTTGTTGCTTTTTTTTATAACTTTATATTAGTTCCTTTTTCACTTGTTTTATTTTTATATATTTTTTAATTCATTTGCTTGCTTTTGTTTACGTTTTTTTTGTTCAAAATTCTTGGTAAACGTGTTTTCACTACTATTTTAAGACTCGTTTGCAACAATCTTTAACTTTTATGGCCCGCGCATGACGGTTACGAAATCATTTTGGGAATAAGTTGTTGTGTCGCACATCATGAACTTCAGGAGAGAAAGAAATGTCTAGTAGTTGCCTTGGCAGAGGGCTTGAACCTTAGCAAGGTACCTAAGGCTGGTGTTTTCCATACAGTTTCACGAAACCCTTAGCCTGGTTTGACTATCGGCTGTGACATTGAGACGCGACATATATTAAAGTTTGAGTGTCCCACGACCGTTCTTTTCTGCCGCATCAGCTGGGATTCTCTGCGATTTAGCTCTTACCACTGCATTTTTACGGTGATTGCTACCCAATCTCGAGATTTAATAACATGTCTCTAGTGGAGCTGTAAATTTCCAAATGATGTTGAAAACAGAGAAACAGGATAATTTGGAATTTAGGATATTTATTCCTGATGCTGTTGATAATCTTGATATGTGAATTAACCTTCTCTGTGGTCCTTGGCATGATTCTCTTGATTTCATTTTTTATTGTCCTTTGTTGATCCTTCCATATTATCATTGCATTTTTCTTGCGTGCTCATACTTTTTTTTTTTAACCATTGACAGCCTATAGGGAGCCTTTCGTTTGCTGGGAAGTCTGATTATATTGTGTCTACTTCTCGAGGCTCCAGGCCCCAATTGTCTCTGTGGTGCCTATCAAAGCTGGCTAAAACATGGTCATACAACCTATCAATAGAAGGTTTGAACTTTTCTTTAGCAAACCATCTAAATCTTTGTAGTGTTCAATCACTGGCCGCAAGGGCGCAAGTGCTATCAAAATTTCGTGCCTTTTAGTGATTAAGTGGTGCATTGTTTTAATCAGAAACATGTATTATATCATTTTGAAATTTTATTAAAAGTCAACTCATAATTGTTGTCTGCCTTTCAGTATATGATGCTCTCTGCCAAAAGTAGATTTTTTTTTTTTTTTTTTTTTTTTTGGGTGTAAAAGGCCATCAAGGGACCTACCTAAATTTTCTATTAAGGTCTTCACCTTGAGCGCTGTTTACACTTTACTGTGTTCTTCTTCTCAGATTGGTGCGACAATGGGAATTCATAGCAGCCCTAGACATGGGCTTTGTTTTTATTGTTTTTGTCTACTGGTCTGTTTGTAAAGACGAGGAGATGACACTTTTTTAGCCTTGGCCTTTAAGTTTGGAAATAGATTTGTGGATTGTTTTGTGAGTACCATTCTCAGTCATCTCTCTTGGGTCTGTTTTAGTACACAGCTAAGTTATGGTTGTGCTACTGTAATCAGCTACTTATTGTTTGGATATAGTAGCAAAGTTGCTGTGCTAAGCATAAAATATTACCTGACTGCTGTGTTTTCCTTCTTGTCATTGGCGGTCCAGGTGTCGCGTGTATGGAGAATGAACCATTTTTTGCAGTTCTCGTTCTTTTACCAGCGTCAAATGTCTCCCATGAAACACACAGAAATTCAACCTTCTCAGAAGATGGAGTAATTTTACTTTTTGATATCAATTGCCCTGTACCTGTTGCTACATGGTTGGTCAGAAAGGTAATAATGTACAACAGATTATCCTCTTATGCTTTGAAGACACAAATACACTGGCATAACTCATTTTCACGTGCTTTTACTTCCTCTATTGTTAAATGTTGGTACGTAAGCCTCATAGCATGGGGACAACATGAATATGAACTCGTCTGCTCTATCCTTCTAATGAAATAGTAAAGTTTAAACCATCGATATACTGGAAGTTGGGTACACATGAGAGGTCACATTTCGTCTCTTGCTTAAGAACACTATTGATGTCTCATGTATCCTTTTTTTTTTATTTTAATCCCAAATGACCCTGAATATAGTGCTTTGAGTTTGCATCAACTGACTGCTGTGTTTTTTGGCAATGTAAAAAGCACGGTCAGTTAGTGAGCTATTTCTCTTTATTCCATCATATTCCGAGGCCCAAAGATAGTGAGTCTTTGCCTACAATGCAGAATAAAAAATTTAACAAAAAACCAATATAACATCATGATCATTACCTTAGTATATCAAAGGCTCTGAGCCCTGCCTATAGCAAAGCAGGGGGCTATTGGATGTATGGAGTCTTACCCCTATACGCAAAATATAGTGTTGGCTTTTGGTTGATACATAATGAAGGTTGCGTTGAGAACTGCATTGTCAATCTGCTGCTTCCTAATGAAGGAAGTGCAGACAGTTTACTGTAACGGCACGATTGGAATAAGTTGATACGAGTAGTTCTTTAGATAAGCCATTTATCCGATTATATATATAAAGATGCTAAATGATGTTTTATGCCAGGCAAAGGGAGGAGGACTTGCTTTTGTCCAAACAAACCAGGTGCCTTACTTGAAGCAGAAGAACTCTGCTGGAAAAGTGCCGTCTGCTCTTCTTGCATACATCAACAGCAACCACGAGTACCTAATATTTGATCCTCTTAGCAAAGAACAAGAAGAATTGAACTTGAACCAAAGAAAGGAGGGAGTGGATCTTGACACAGGTATGATGATTATGTTAATTTCCGTATATTTAGAGCTGAGAATCTGTCACTCCAATCTCTTTTCTTTGGCAACTTTATTCCCCTGAAAGCAGTGATAGAGTAAAGGATGACGAAATCAATTCCAGCAGTTAGTCTGCCTTCTGGAGTCCCTTATAGTATTTTTTTGTGTGTTTTTGTGGCCGCGATGTGTCTTGCACGTATTGTGCAGTAGGAGTTGTTCTGTTTTATGATCTGGCTGACAATCTGTCAATATGTTCTAGGACGATCGGGGTACGCCTCTATCTTCGGAGAGCTACCAGAGTTTGAACTGAAGAAGGCTCCGCAGGCTCCCATTTTACTGTCTGAACGGCCGTGGGAGACAATCTTCAGCGGTCCGTCACATACTCTGCCCCCACTTACGAAATTGTGCTCAGAGTTTCTCGAATCACTGCTTGAAAAGAGAGCACCCGTACCTTGCTGATGCTGATCCAGGAGATGCAGCAAAGTAAATTTTGAGCCAGCATGTACGGTACACCTCTTTCTTATATATGTATGTGTCAATCTAATAGAAATCTTGGTCGAACGGTTGAAACTCTGCTTTCTCGGATTAGCTGATGAAAATCATTGGGATTCAAGCCTGAACACATGGTGTATTCAAAAACACAAGTTAGCAACTACTTGTGGAATTGGCCGTCAAAGTTGGCCCAGCTAAAAGCCGAAGCTGATACAAGATAGCAGAAGCAACTGCTCAGCCGGTTCGCTTTATCCCTTTTGTATTTTTTTTTTGATAGCTTCTGTAGTTTTCAATATACGAGCTAGAAATTAGTTTTTGTTGTATGACAATGAAATCGAAACGTTTGTTTTATATATAAGCCTTTGCGACTTTTGTAGCTTTTTGCTGAAGGCAAAATGAATTCAGTTATGTGAATCTAGTGATGCTGAACCTGAGTTACCTCGTTGGTTGTTCGCCATTAACTAGGCGACCTACAAGTCTACAACCCTCATTAAGTACCCATAAACATGTGTAATTCCGTCTTAAAGATCAGTACCATTCTAGGTATCGGTTTGTGTTTTGCTATCTTAAGATTTTGACAACTTTCCGATTCGAATTGTTAAATTTCATTGATAGTGTCGTCAAAATCTTAATGGAGCGGGACATAGTAAAGCATAATGTGAAATACACAGAGGATTAAGGTTGGCCTAGTGGATAGGAACTCAACCTGCCTGGGGGTTGTCCCGGGTTCAAATCCTCATACCCCCAGCCCCCGCAGCATTAGCTGCTCCTTTGTACCAAAAAAAATAATGTGAAATACACATCATTCTCATGTTATTTGATCTTGCTTTTTCAAGGCAACGTAAATGCATCTAACCATAGATGACTAGCAAATTTGTTGAGTCGTCAGAATCTCATTGCTATTACTCCGTACTCAATCAAGCATGAAACGTTTGCTTGATTCGGATTCTCCTCACGAATCTATGCATAACAAATATTGGTGGTTTGTCAACATAGCTGAAGATTTCTGCTGTGCATTCCTGAAGTGGTAGAACAATTATTTGATATGTGAGGTATACGTATGTCTATCTTTTCTAGGAGGATGAGGGCATGATCAGAGCTTAATTTTCTGCAGCAAACTGACCAATTTCGCTAGGGGCCAAGGCTAAGACATCAACTGCAGTCTGCAGGCTTCTGAATTGTCACATCAGAAGGTTGATCTTCTATTTATAACATCGAAAGATTTATAGCTTTCCCTTTTCTGATGATAATGGTCTGCTATAAGCTAAGGTATTATCGTAACTTCAGCTTGGATTATAAAGAGATGAGAGATTCATGCAATTCCTGAATTTCCAAACAAAAGAAAACATATACTAGTATAGTCTCACATGAAAATGGCATGCAGTGGCTTCCTGATTAAGCAATACGTTTCAAAATTACCCATCATAGTAATGCATTTCAGTTTAGGAGCATCAATCACAGCTTTACCACGCCGCGAATTTCCCATCATATTTACAGTCAAATACTCCAAACTCTGAGCTGATATCTCAACAATTTCGGCCATTGAACAAATCTACGTCAACCCATGACTCCAAATGAGAGGAACACGTGTGTGTATCGCGGGCGGATGAGAGGGAAGGCGGGGCAATGCGGAAGCTGTGGATTTTGGCTGAGGAGGAGAGCTGATGTAGGATGTGATCAACTGTGGTGGAGAATTCGGGGAATTTTTCATATTTAACAGTGGTGGGCCAGTTAATGTGTAGGCGGTCGATTTGGGTCCAGAGGTTGTGCCAGCGGCTGGACAAGACGGTGGTAGCTGACGCGGTTTCGAGGTCGGTCCGAGAGAGGATGTTGGCCAGGAGGGAGTCCGGGAGTTGGCTCAATCGGTCACAATTGTTGTTCATGGTGTTCACGCGTTAATTGCCTTTTTTTTTGGATTTCTTCGAGCTGGAATTTCTTTAATTTGGATATCAGAAGTTAAGTAGAAATTCCAGTAAGGACATTTTGGCGGGAATGTTGGACGGTCGTTTTGGGGGGAAATAGACATGGCAAATACGGGTCTATTCCACAGGTGCAAGGTGCTGGAACAATAATAGTCATTAATCTAATTGGACCAAACATGCGTATTATAAATTGGGGGGTTTTGTACAATAAATTAAACTAATAATAATACTAGTGTATGATAATTATTCTAAGAAATTAAGATTGGAAGTATAATATATAAAATGTATTTCAAGTAATCAAGCATCCACAATAAGAACAAATTCATGACAATTTCAAGGGTGTTATGCTATTTTGTACTAACTTCTCAATATCAAAGTTTAGTACGTGTGTATAAACTAGGCATGCCCTATCTCTCGATAGTCTCTTATATGCACTAATCTAAACCCACTTAGAACATTAATTTCACATAATTTCCACTCAAGGACCACCTCTAGATAATTAAAGTACTCTCGTGATTAATTAATCTAGTTTAATCCATGTGGTTCCCAACTAAGATTCACTGCTACGTTATTCTCCTAGTTAACTATGGTCATACAAATATAGAGGTCAATATGTTCATAAGTATTAAGATCAATAAGAACCAAATTGAAGAGAGTCATGATCATAGACTTGGATGAGTCATGAATATTATGGAATTCTAAATCTATTAATTAATAACCAAATGATTAATCATTGATTAAACTAACAACAATGAAATGGACAAAATACAAGTAAAAGGAAGGGAATAGAAATGCTTAGTCTTTTCCATTGTTGTAAAGTAATCAAGACAATCCTTCCACAAGATGATATGCATTCAATCTTCAAAATATTACAATACTTGATGATTCTCTAATCTCTAGATAACTAGAGAATATATTTGGATATGTAATACTTTGAAGTTGTAATTGAAGAGATATCAAAAGATATGAAAAAATGAAAATGATTCAAAAGATGCCTTTCACATGAGGATAGATGGGTATATAGATTATAGATAGGGCAATAGGGGCGAAAGAGGATAAAAGAAAATAAAAATAACTAATAAAAACATCTCTTTCTTCATACTCCCTCCGACCCAAAAAGATTTTTCTCTTTGGGTTGGACACACAAACAAACAAACACAATAAACAATCTATAATTAATTGGTAAGCAGAAATTTATTAGATATAACAATATGATTAATCACCAATTCACCCATCCCCTCACCACCGTTCCACTTCTCTCCACCACCAAAACCACCGGCGACCAACCACCTACAACCTCACCGGCGTACTTACCCCATCCTGGCGACACCCGTAGGCTCATTTCTCTGCCGATCCCCCCCCCCCGGTCGATTGGCCCATCAAATAAAGACTAGTTAGATTTCTCATCTCCTCGTCGTTGCCGCCAATGTCCCTTGCCTCTTCGATCAGCCGTCATCTCGCCTTTTGCCGCCATAGCCGGCCCCTTCTCTTCTCCTTCCGTTCTCCTAAATCTTCAAAATCGTTCTCTCCGTTTGGCCCTATGCTGGCGGGCCTCTCCTCGTCGGCGCCAAAACTAGTTGGTTGAGATAGGAACGCGATCGGAATGGTCGGAGTTAGTAAGAGGATCGGGGTAGTCGTAGATCAGAAGAAGATCGGGGTAGTCGGAGATAGGAAGAGAATCGGGGTGGTGGTTTGGGAGGTGGTAAGAGGAGAGAGAAACTGGGTTGTGGAAACTAATTAGTGATTAATTAAGTCCCAAATCAGAAAATTAATAAGGGTAGTTTTGTCCACATTTTTTGCCAAATGGGGTAAGTTTAAAAACAAGAAAATGTAGTGAATCGCCCAAAAAAGGAATACAGGAAGAACTATTTGAGTCAGAGGGAGTATGTGGTAACCACTCGGATGTGCAGTGGCACGAGCGCGCTTCAAAATGGCACGGCCATGCCAAATCTCATCAACAATGAAAATAGGAGTTCCCTGACTAGTTGACGCGGGCACGCTAAAATCAACACGTTCGTTCTAAACCTCAAAATGCTCTTTTCTTCTGAATTCTTTGTCGGATGGCTTTCAAACTTTGTATATGGACTCACGAACACTCGCACTACCTCCGAGCACTCCAACATGAGTGGTCCAACATGTGAAATGACCAAGATACCCCTACAATTATATTAAACAACAAAACAATACTCAAAGTATATATAATATCCACAAATAATACTTACTTACACAATAAATTACACTAGAAGTAATATATATATAGTATAACCTATACTAAAATACCATAAAATACCTATAAAATAGGCACTTATAAAACAACAAGTCAAGAACAGCAGCATCAACAAATCAGTCATAAGCGAGTTCGGACAATTAGTTTTATGCAACACAAAGATAGCTTTTCGCTCTATTTATTGGTCACATTTCATAATGTAATAAAACCAAAACTCCTCTCATAGAGAAGAGTGCAAAAGTAAACTTCTTAGTATGAAAGTCATTGTCTTCTAACTTTGCTCTTTAGTATTAGTATGTTGCAAAATAAAACTCGTATGATGAATAATAATCTTGATTTTAACATGATGTACAATAATAGCATAAACTATTCCTCTGATTCACTTGTTTAACATGACTAGTTGTTGGCCCGCGCGCAAGGCGCGCGGTCCCCCAACATGCGGCGTTAGCAGTAGGCACGATTTAGCAGGCACGATTTAGTACATGGTCATTGTATGAAGGGAAAATAGCCGAGAACATTGCACATGCATCTATTATTCTGGCCAATACGTGGTAAATTGTTCACTTACAACGAAGGCTAATAACATATTGCCTTGCGTAAACAGGCTTGGCAATTCGTTGTTTGGAAGGCCATCCCTCCACAAAAAGCAACAAGTACGAGTTCAAGTCTGCATCATATTACATTTTGGGGGGGGGGGGGGGGGGGCGCTATGATAACGCTGGAGCTATTGCAAAATACCACAACTTAGAGACATATCTTATAAGTTGTAGTAGCTCCATGCATATCGCAGCTGCTGCTGTAGTGGCCTGCTAGTGGTAAGATAAGAGTGTTGGCTTGATCACAAAATTAGCAGGCCAGGAGCCTCCGCCTACTCGAGAAGGGTGATGTCTTTGACCAACCACCTTAAGACTTTGCTGGTTGTTAGGCAATTGGCCGGTCCTACTATAAGTCTCACCTTTGCGTGTAACACCCCGTACTTTTTGGTAATTTATCTAATTCGGGTGTTACTAATTATATTGAATTTAGGATCTTGCGTTTTAGTTTTGAGAATTTATATAGTGACTTTCGGATTTTAAAAGGGTGAATACTTGTTTTGTTATCCATTAGTGATCTCGGTTGTGGAATTGGATGATACCATTAAGTTTATTGAGAAGCTATTACTTAAGGAATGTTCGGTTACATTCTCAATCCATTGCCGTTTCGATAGCTTTCTTAATCGTGAAGAAACGTTTTCTTAGTCGTTAAGTAATCTCTTAACGTAAACCCGGAACAAAATTGTGATTGTTCCATTGTATCATTTGAGGAGCTTTACTTGGTAAATATGAAGTCGAATGACACAAGTTATAGATCCATTCTCAACTTACACAATCTCATTCTACACAATTTGGAAGCTTGTGTGTAGTGTCGGGATTAGAAACCGATCTTATTTCGTAAGCACGAGGTGCCGAGAGTACCTAGATGATCTTAACTCATGTTGACACTTAATTGGACCCCAAATCATCTGCTTACTCAGCCAAAATGCGTGCATAAGGTCTGCACACGCAGCTGCTTGCTTGCCGCCTGTATATGCCACCTAACAGCCCCAACCCCAACTTCATCATACGTTTTCTCCTTTATTTCGAAGCCAAATGAAATGAAACAAAAGCCTAAATTCATCTACTCTTTTATGGCTACAACTTTGTAGAAGGCTTCGAGTTCATATTTCTTGATTATCATCACCAAATTTACCCAGAACCGTGAGGTGTCGTTTTACGCGCAGTTCTGGACCACTTCTGGTATATTGGTCATAACTCCTTCATTTGGTAAGCTCAATCCTTAATTATTGTTTATAATTACTCTCAAGATCTTTGGTAACAAACTCCAATTGGTTAATTTCATTTTCATTATGATTTAGTTGCCTAAATCATGTCCTAAAGTAAACCCTTGTTTCGTTGTTCTTCCTGTGAGTATCATGAACATAGGGCCTTCGTAATTTGATCATAACAGCCTCATTACTTCATGTATTTGATTGAAACAAAACCCTAAATTGAAATTCAGTTCAATATCTTGATATTAGGCTTTTGAAATGCTTGAAAACCTGTCGTTATGATCATGTTATAGTTCCTAGAAGTTGGATGCGCATTTAGTACTCTGTTTTGGAGCAGTTGTGGTATTTGGGCTATAAATCCTTTGATACTTAATGAAAGTTAACGTTTGATGTGTTGAAATACTCCTAAGAGGCAGTGTTACAAGTTACAGTTGGTTTTGTGTCTAAAAGGTTAGGAATTCATTACCAATCATCGTCTAAACATCAGTCCTGTGTTCTGAAACATGAAGAAAGGGTAGGCTATTGTTATATTGGATTTGGACAAGTTATACTTGGTTTCTTTGGGAGATTTTTGGTGAGTTGAATACTGATGTATAGTGATGTGATGTACCATGATTATATGATTCGTTGGAGGCCGATTCATGGAGGTTTTGGATGCTTGGTTCGCGGTATGGAGCTGTTGGGGATAGCTAAGAGCTTTGTGAATTCAAAGAGGTTTTGTTTGCCGATTGTGAGAAAGGTTATTAAGGAGAAGTTAAGCGTGCCTGGTAAGAACGTTAACCCCTCTTAAGCTCGAGCATGTTTTCATATATCTATTGGTGATCCGACTTTTCAGTTCATATCATTTATATTTCTATTCACATATACTCTTGTTGTTTCTAAATTTTATAAAGTCGGATAGTTCCAATTCTACCAAATGAGAAGGGGCTCGACCCCTCAGTTATACATTTGATTTTGTACTCGTCTTTGTTTGGTATTCGGCTCAGGCTTACGTTGTTACTTGAGATGGATTCTATGAATGAAATAATGTATCTAAGACGGATAAAATGGTTATGTTGAATAATGTTACATCACAATCTGCTAAAGCAGGCGTGACCAATGTTGTCCGTCGGGGAGATACTAAAACACCTCTGATCAAGGTGGACTTATAGGCTGGGTTAGCTACCAGTCGCCTATTAGACTTCCTCCTAGAAGGGTTACATCCTACTGGCTCTCTAGTGAGGGGTGTGCACACTCGGGTCAATAGGGAGGTTTGAGGGGAGCTCTAGTAGCGTGTTGGGGTAGGACCCAATCACGAAACCGGACTTATAATTGTTGATATATATATTGAACTGATTGAATCTCGGCCTTGAGCTTTTGTTGTATTTCTGTACTTGGCTTTCTTTGACTAAGCGTTGCTTGATTAGCTACGCGCCATGAAGGCGCGCATCTTCTTTTCCTTATTGTTATGCATGCTTTTGAGTTCTTACTCAGCCTTTGCTGACGTTCTATGTTTGGGTTTGTCCCTACCCTATTTTGGGGCCTGTATCATTCTCTGTGATGCAGTTGGCAGGTCTACTTGAAGTGAATTGTTGCATGGACGTTTGTGCATATCATGGGGCTAGCTTGGAATGTATGATACTACGGTTGAGTCACTTTAATCAGTTGTAATTGTCATTTCAGTTGGGATTAGGTTTTGTAAACTTGGCTTCACTCTTCCGCTGTCAACTCGTTATCATTTATGCAAATAAGTTGGTTTAAATTTTATCAGGTTTTGAGCCTTGCAGTTGACTCATTAGTCAATTGCGGCATAACAATCCTAGATTTTTGTATAATTAGATCTGGTCAAAATTTAGCTTTGTTACATTGCGGTTGTGAGTTCCACCCTAGCTTTCATAAAGAACTGAATTTGTTCCTGCATTGAGCCAAGGGTAGTGCGAAGTCAGATTCTAGAGACATCGGGAGATGCTGACGAACAATGTATAAGAGAGTGTACTTACATCCTGGCTCATTGCATATAGCTTGTCAGCCTCTATGGACAACAAGCTCTGCGCCTCCTCAGTATAAGCTTGGAACAATGAGGACCCCGTGTGATCAGCAGCTTCGAAGCTACATCCCATCCTAAAAATTGACGAAAAAATGATTAACATTAGAGTTTGGGCTCTACATAAGCATCGTGTTGTTATATAGATTGCTTACTTGGGAATGGACCTGACATCTTTCCTGAAGCATTTGTCGCATTCATAGACCGCATCTTTGGGCCGAGTTCCGCCGCAGCCACAGTTGCTGCAGCCCAGGTACGAGCGAGCATCATTTAGATCAAGTCGCGGCACACAGACATTGAGCTCAAACTTGTCCTCCAACACCACATCTTTGTACTGAATGACACTCTTGTATGTTAGTTTGCTGGGAAAAGATTAAGTGAAGAAAAATGAACCTCCCTTGTTTGTCTGGGGTGTTACCTTTTTAGCTTTCAGCTCAGCCATTGTGATGGATGGCCTGGGCTCCAGCAGCAGGGTTTCTTGCATTCTGGACGTGTTGTTCTTTGGCAAACAGCATCGCCAGGTTGTCCTTGGCCCTGTGCAAAAAAACAGAATTGAATGGTCTTATTTTATAAAATTGCAATTACTGTGGTTTGTACATTTGCATGAACATGCGAGTTTAATAATATGTATGTGCATAGGGACCAGCCGAGAGGGTTTCTGTTGCTTACCATTCTCTGAGAGCGTCTGCTTTAGGCCCCTTCGGAGCAGGTTTCAAGAGGGTTGATGGTGTAGTTGCAAGTGTGAAACCTGTGTTTAGATTGAAAGAGACTGTGTAAAAGAACAACCAATTACGTTAACCTTTTGATTTTGTTTCAATATGAGGCCATGGGCGGATGAAGTTACCTTTGTACTTTGTAGGCCTAAGTTGTGTAAACACATACACAGGGTAGGTTGCCAGACTTGCCTCTATCTCTGGGCATGTATCAGTGGCGAAATCTGACCAAGCTGATATGACCAAAGCCTGGTCGGAGCTGTTACACATTTGTATTAGTTGGTCACTATACTGAAATGTTAACTTAAAATTACAGACCACAAATGCATTCATGGGAAACTGTTTGTCATTAAGAAGTGCTACCTGCTGTCCATAACGACTATTTCACGCACTGGCGTCTCCTCTTGGTTCCTACCCTTCACTGTTCTTAGTGGTTCCACAAAGATCGGCACCACGAGTACATCTGCAAAACAAAAAGGAATGCACATTACATTCAATAAGCCAAAAATTTTCAGGGACTGTAAACCTGTATAATTATGTACATGAGCCTACCATAGCGATCATCGCTGCTAACAACACGGTGCAGAGAGTCTATTGTTGTGTAGGGTTCGGCATCTTCCCCACTGTCTTGCCCAACTTTCTGGATCACTGTCCTATTGTTGAAGTTTAGCTGGAATTTCAAATCTTCATTACTTGCCAAGTACCTCTCGTTTATTGGCTTTACAGCAGCATTTGTGATCTCATAAATGCTCTTCGTCTGGATCACATCTTCATACGCCTCAATGTCATCATTGAACAGGGTTGCTCTCATACGCTTGCCCTAAGGAGAATCAGGGAACAATAATGTTAGGTTATTTTACAATATAAATAAGGCAAGGCATTGTTTGAATGCTCACCTGTTCATCTTCAAGGGTGATTTTCTGGTAGGAAGCCTTTTGGGATGTCTGTTTGCGAGTCTTGTCAATTACCTTCACCTTCACGGTATATGGCCCTGACCTGTCTGTGAGTTGGCTGAGAAACTTTTTCTCGGGTTTCATCTTGAGGAGCTGCCTGTATAGAAGACTCATGTTCGTATAATGATATGTCATCGTTCAGAACCACTCAAAGTATACGAATATCTGTATTTTACCCATCTTATCTATGCATTTTAGTGAAGCTAAAATTGACGCTTAATGGTGTTGTTCTAGGGCGTCAGTGTTATTCAACCATGCTCACATTTTTGGGGGCATAAGAAGCATATCAATATGACAGCATAAAAGATAAGTAGAGAGTCAATTCTTCCTAGTGTGCAGAAGTTGATTTATATCACAGCTTCTTTCGGACTGAAGAATATACATACAATCCAGTGAGGGGAGTGAAACATACAAACAGAACAGTCATGTATTCACGTTAGAAAAATCACTAGAGAGATGCCTACAAAAGGCTCACCAGAACCCTGGCGACGATAAAGGGTTGGAAACACATACGATCAAGAATAACAGTTGAAGAAGGCAGAAGCCAAGGTATTTACAGTAAATTAAATGCTACATCACTTGAAGTAGGGTAGTCAGAGAACTATTACCGCTGTTAGCAATGCGATCCTGACTATAGTTGGTCAACTGCTGAAATCTAAACATTGTAGTAAAATCACAAGTACTCAGCAATTTAAACATTGGCAATTTTTTTTTTCGGTTATTCAAAAATAAATGACAGACCAAGATTATACGATGTGGTTGTTAATCTCAAATAACATCCACCCAACTGTTGGATCGATTTTGCTTTGACATGTTTTATTTAGTCTACTGATCAAGAAGCACGCAACCTTAAATGTACGTAAAATAAACACTTTTCATGTGTTTTATTACCGTGTTCAAATTTGAAATGGAGGAATTAGGTTTTAACTATGTATGAGCGCTAAATTGGACCTAACAAAAGGCCGCACTACTGGTATGACATTATACTCTAACAGTTATGTGTGAGGAAGCAGCCATAATCATAACAAACAAACAGCTAAGGTACAATGCAACCTATTTTATAATAAGTAAGTGCATAACAACAGTTTGGAGAAGATCATTTTTTGCCAAATTAGATGCTCTTGAAAAAAGTTGGCCTCTATTAATTGCCACAGAAGTTGAAATAGGTGTTACCACAAACTGACCTTAGCTGTATGGAAACCTTTTGGTTTGTTGTCTGCTTATGTGCTGCTGAAACGAAACAAATTTTGTATGAGTGACTGAATATGTTGGGAATATCAGTGACACATGTGTATCAATGAATGATAATAACAATAAATGGCATGAAAGGAAGCTTACCTACTGTCACTGTTGAAGTGGCTCTTCTGTTTGTCTTTATTTTTGGAGGAATGAGAACTGGAGCGTTGGTTAATAAATCTGTTGTGTTTTTCTGGAAACATCTATATAAAGCAAAAGTCAGAGCCTAAAAGGTGCAGAGAAGAAACATCCCACGTGGGTGTCCCTTTGCTGTCCTTGATAGACACAGATAATATCTTCTTCTCCCTACCTTAACCCATACCTTCTCCATGCCTAACATGTTCTTGCACTGTTTGTATTGTGTGGCTCTCCTGCATTGTGCACAGTAATAAGTAAGGTTCACCAACCAAGTGGGCTTTTGTATGTTGGATAATAGATTTTAGTCTGTCATGGGGGTAACTGGGATTGGGGTTGCTCAATTGTATTAGTTGGGATGTAAGTATGGCCATACTTCTTTATGTCTCTTCTTATTATGTGAATATCTGCATTTTCCTGAGATGTGTTAGTAGATGATGTAAGGAAGGCATAGGAGGCATGAATATTAGCCATACATTTGTCTATGATAAAGTAGAGTCACAGATGTTAGACACTACACCAGGAATGAACAGGTTACTTTAAAAATTACCAAAGAAAGAAGAAGAAAATTTGGGTTTAGGATTTATTTACATTTATCAGGAGAATCAAAGAAGAAAGCCCGAAGTGTCAGGTCAAATAAACAAAGATCATGCAAAAAATGACGATTACAATCAATGAAACGAGAAAAGATAACTACAGTCTACAAAATTCATACTTGCGAAAGGTCCCGCTCATCAGATCAACAAAGACCAGAACAAACCAAATTATTGGACATAAGACAACTGGAATGTCAATTATGTGAAAGAAAAAGAAATTACCATATTTTGTCGCTATATCGAGCAGCATAACTCACACCGGGCTTCCTATGTTGTCAAGTATATGAAACTCCACCACCCATAGCAAGCTTTGGTGTCATATTCTGTCAGGACAGTTGGATAACACATCAGAAAACAAGCTTGCTAAAGATATAGATTCGAGACTTCCAGTACATCCCCATAATAAAATTAAGACAACGCATACCGAAATATCCTTCAGTCAAGGAACCGAGACCGCAAACCAATTTGTTGATAAATTCTAAAACAAGACATGGACTTGGAGATCAATATAATCATTCCAGAAAAGAAACAATAGAATCACGCCTGGAGTTATATACCTGTATGTTCACATGCTAGGTATCAATTCACTAATCATTAAAAAGGCAGCAGCAAATCCTATATATGTACCTGCAGAGATTCGAAAACAATATTGAAGATAACCATGAACCTGTAGAATGTATCAAATTACTGAGTCATGTGATTTCATTTGAGTTTAAATTGAGATTAATATGATTACCCTTATGGATTAGGGAGGAGGATCGGTCGAGAGGATCACGGTGTTTTTGGAAAAACAGGCAGAGACAGCGGCGGGCAAGACGGCCGAATTGAAAAGTAGAGAAATTACAGCATTGTGGAGAAATTTGTATATGAGCATGTATACTCCGGGGATAGGCGCTCTCCCTAACTCCATCCATCAAGCTTCCCAGGCGCTCTTCATTTGTTAAGCTTGCGACGCTTGCCTGCACCATGTAAGGTTACTCCTGGTTGAGAATAAGTTAGATTTCATGTATGCTCAGAATCAATCCGACACTCAGATAGGCCATAGCAACAGCGCGCTAATGAACTGTTCGTACTTATAGTAAACATTAGGTCGGGGACCTGCTACATGCAGCTTGTTAACATACCTTGTAAGCACCAGCCTTTTGTGAGACCTAATTAATCGCCCTCTCAGCCTACATCCCTGTATTGGTACCCAAAGTAGTTGAACATTATTTGAATTCCATTTGATGGTCGGTTTTAAATGGGTGTGCCTCAGCCTGCAGGTACCCGGAGATCTGGTAGAAGGTAAAGCCTATATTTTGAGCGATGCATTAGGGGTTCTCACTGTTGTTGCGAATAGAGGATGATAAAACTGTGCGAAGTACTTGTGACATGGCTTCTACAAAATTGACACTGAACCTTATTGATGCCTGTTTATTAAGAGACATTCTACATTTTCAGCCAAATAGCCTGGTGGGAGGTGATAACACTAAGAATTAATCAAATAGAATGATGCATGTTAAAGGCGCACTATGTACACGTGAGCCAAGGGTATTCATAGGGCATCTCTGAAACACACACCAAAATGTGCTGCATAAGAGGAGACACTTTGGCAGGCCTGCACGGAACGACAATGTAACATTGAACCACTTGGGGGGGGGGGGGGGAAGCAGTCTTTCTCCACTGCTATATACCAGTTTTCAATCAAACTTCCGCACTTAATTCAACCAAGCCAGGGGCTTTCCCTCAGGAAAGATGAGAAAAACACAAAAGAGCATGACATGATAAGTAACTGCACATGCTCTGCAGAAAGTATAAATTCACAAAATGCACATCCATTATATTTGAATCATTAGGAAGTAGAACCTTATTTTCAGGGGTAATTTTCAAAACTCAAGCGTACCTGGTGAACAATGTTTTAAGCAGCCTCAAAATCAATAACAAACCCAGCATTTGTGAGAAGACTAGCGTAATGCTAAATGACATGGCAGCCGTATGACATAGGTATTCGTATATGAGCATAATTTGACTGATGCATCAGTTGCTTTGTTAAGGAACGCTCTAAGTTCACCGTGAATAAACGAACGATAACTTGTATAACTATGTCTAAGTATGTTAATTGTCAGCCTAGCTTGTAGAAGAATCAGCAGTAGCATTAACCGAACAAGGAGAGGTGTTAAACCCCTCGAAAAAAGCTCCACAGCGATCATAATAACAAGCATATACTATTCATCTTACACAAAAGGTGACAACAGAAAATCCCAAAAAAAAAGGTTTGTCAGTTAAGCCTTACATAACGTTTAGAGGATGGACTTGTGTACCATAAGATCAGAATGAGCAAGGTTAAGCTCTGCTCCTTGGTTAGGTTACCTGCCACAGGCCAAAAGTTAAACACCGTTAAAATAGCCGCCATTGTAAGTGAACACAAGCTATGAGCTTCAAATCATGAAGGCATAATAAACTAAAATAAACATGGCAACCAGGATAAGGTAACATACATGGCAGGCTACCGTGGAATAACACCAGCCCGCCTCAAAACCTCATATGATATAACATTTTTCACAGAATGTGAAGACTCTGTGTCTTCAGGAGTTTCACCAAGAACTACCCTCATCTGCTCGGCTGTTTTTGCTCTTGAGAGCGCCACATATAACTGGCCATGCGAAAAACAAGGAGTAGGCAGATAAACGCCAGCTCTTTCCAATGTTTGCCCCTGGGCTTTGTTTATCGTCATAGCAAAACTTAGCTTTATTGGGAATTGCTTTCTTTGAAATGGATAGGGAAATTTAGACGACACATATGGCTTTAGGATTATCCTTGGCAAGAAAACATGTTCGCCTTTGTAAGAGCCGGTTGATATCTGGCACTCAAGTAGATTTGGCAGGAAGCGCTTGCAGATTAGACGGGTGCCATTGCACAACCCTGCGGCAGGATCTAGATTGCGCAGCAGAAGAACCGGGCAATTCGCCTTAAGGGTAAGTTTATGGGGGCTCATGCCTCCCGGGCATAAAGTGTTTAAAAACTCAAGTGGATACAAAGTGTGGGTATCGTCTGCAACACTGTCAAAGCTCTCGTAAACATGAGCAGCACCTGGAAACCTCTCTATCAGCAAGGCATTAATTGTATCAACATCACAATTTTTCGGTGTCAAAATAGCTCTCTTAGTGAAAATGTCAGGCATGAAACAGCCCTGGTCTAGTTCAGGGAAGATGGACTCGCTGAGAGCAGTGATATTATCTGTGCCTGCGGGACAACGCATTAGCAAGTTTCCCGGTAGGCGTACGTCCCCATCATCGCGTGTCTGCAATTCCCCATTTCCAAGGGACAACAAAAAAGCCGAAAATGCCGGGTCTTCTATAGCTCTGATATTCTGAGTAAGCCTAAATTTTTCAAGCTGCGGCCATATGTATGAGCTAACAAGGCTCGCCTCCACGGCTTCTTGTTGTGTTCTCCGAGGTAGAACAGGCAAGACTTGACGGAAATCACCACCAAAGACGACTATCTTGCCTCCAAATGGTATATGGCTAATGTAGATATCCCTTAACATCAGGTCCAATGCCTCTATGTTCTCCTTCTTTGCCATAGACGCCTCGTTCCAAATAATCAGTGTGGTTTGCTGCAAAAGAGTCGCAAGACTTGTTTGTTTTTTAACTGTGCAAGCAATGGAACCCTCCTCATCCGGCGGTATTTTGAACCTTGAATGAGCAGTACGACCAGTGGGCATATTTGACGCAGCAATTCCCGAAGAGGCGGTTGGAAGGCAAATCTTTCCCATTGCGCGAACCTTAGCGTAGATTGCACAGTACAAGTAAGTTTTTCCGGTGCCTCCAGGTCCATCTACAAAGAATGCTCCGGGCTGGTTGGCTTTAACTCGACGCATTATGGCCTTATAAGCCACTTTTTGTTCAGCGTTAAGCTGCTTGCTTGCATGTATGTACTCAGGGGGCACTGGAGCCTCTAGAGCATCGATAGTGTCCCGAGTCGCCGTGACTGTCTCATCCTGAAGTTTGTGCAAATCATTCAACTTGAAGAACGCAAAAGATTTCCCCATCCCTTCTAAATACTGCTCGACTCTCTGAGAAGTGAGCTGTAGCACTTTCTTTGCGTCACGTGGGTATTGGTGCTTGTAATCTTCAGACATAGCCGCATAATACTTATCCCAGAACTTCCTTGGATCACTGGGTGTGCAAAAAGAAAGGATGGTCGCAAATAACCGCCTCAAGGCATGCGACATTTGTATCTCTATGGCTTCGTCCATACACTTCTCAATAGTCTCATCAGAATCTAGAAGTCCACGTTTCAAGGCAGATTCTTGAAACGTTGCACACTCATATCCATCAACCACCAATAAATCGTTGAAAGATTTAGGACCCTTAACATTTGTGAGCAGCAATCTTAAGTAGTAACGTTCTCCATCCCCCGGCATAACTGTTGCTACCCTACCTATTAGGAAGCCGCGTTTCCTATCCTTCCATGACCTGCTCTTCGTATCCCACACAAAATGATCTGGAATTTCTGAGTAAAGATATTTAGGGTCGTCGGGTCTGCTAGCATTTAACGCAAAAAACTCAATTAGCGGTGTCTTGGAGTTTTTTTCGCTGTCCATAACCCCCTGGAGTTCCTCATTCTCTGCAAATCGTACGTATTGCATATTTTCTGTATGCACCGTAAGAGGCATTACTGGCGGGTATATTTCAAACAAATCAAATCCAAATATCCTCCAAGCTGCCTCTGGCGGTGAGACCCAACGACCAGCTTGGCATCTGTTAATCTCATCTACTGGAGTGTTCTCTATTCCTTCCACAACTGAAAAAGAAACACGATCATGACCCTTGTAGACATATTTGTAGAGGTATTTGACTGCCTTTATGCTTGAGCAAATTTCAACGTTAATGTGGCAGTCAAACATCGCCAGAAGATATGGATTGTAAGGAATAACCCATCTGTTATCTAAGTGTGATTTACGTATACGACGCGCCTCCCCTGTCCTCCTCCTTCGATATGTGGGATAGAAATCTTTCCCATTGGTTGTAAACGCAGCGAACTTTTTTGGAAACCCAGATTTGCATTTCCTTACTCTACCTTCAAGCCTCATGCATGGGCAGCTTGGATGGTCCTCTCCACATGGGCCATGCATCATGTGTTTAAGCACAGCAGCCCGCAGATGAGGATTGTCAGTTGTCGGGATCTCTGCGCTGACATAATTATCAAACTCTTCCGGACTGATTATCTTATGCCCGTGTTTAAGAATGATCAAAAAGTGCGCATGAGGTAACCCACGCTTCTGGAACTCAATAACATATATAAGACCCGCCACCTCTCCAAACACTTTCTTCTCCATAATCTGTTTCTTCATCTCTATTAGCTTTGCATGGAAGACCCTAGCCACCAAGTCTGGCCTATTTTGGGCTAACTCACCCTCAGCCAATTGGCTCTTAATTTTCGGCGAAGATGCATTGCAAGTCATAGTGAGGAACAAATCTGGCTTCCCATACTTCTGAACGAGGGCCATGGAATTTAAATACATCCGCCTCATATCACGTGGCCCTCCTATGAATGAGGCCGGAAGTATAACCCTATGTCCCACATTCGATGCATCTGTTCTACCTGGGCGACATTATCGACAATGCATTGATACACATCAGCCCTGATCACATCTTGGTTCTTCCGATAGTAATCCAAACGCGTGTTTTCCAACTTGATGTACATATCAACCAAATATTGCTGGAAGAGCCTCCCGGCTCGTAGAATATAGTTGCCTGGGCGTATCTGGAGGGTGTAAGCATAGTATTCTTTGCATGACACTTACTTGCCTTTTCTTCCCGGTCTTTCAACGGCAACTAACGTAAATGGAAATTGGCACGGGTAATCAGGATTGGTAAAAATAGATATGTAAATCCTAAGCACATAAAGATTAGTACCTGCGGCCTGAGCGTCCAGCAACTCTCCAGCCGTCTGCGCCAGGCCTGCACAACTGAGTGCGTGTGCATTAATTGGCGCTGAGTGTCCACCTCTTTGAAGCCTGAACATACCTTGGTGCCAACCAAAGTCACCTCTGGGAAAGAGCAATGGATATTGTAAAGGATCATAACATCCATAATAATGCATAATTCTATGAGATGTGTCTGATTTTCCATGCACAACGATATGCGGTCCTCCTGATTGCTGCGAAGAAGAAGAGTCCAACCACACAGCACCAACTTCCTCGGCAGTTGGCGCGTTATATACCCGTTGGTCTAGAGCAGAATTTTGATTTAATACTATTCGGGTGTTTTCAGACACATCAAACTCGCTTAGAGATTTAAAGAAAGATGCATATGGATTGTCATTCATGACTTCCATAAGTTTGGATATGACAGAAGATCTTAGCTCGGGGAATAATCCAAGTCGGTTTTCCTTTTCATGTTGCACATCATAGAAATATAGTTGTAAGTATTTAGGGACATTATTAGTCGGTAATAAATCAGGCATGAAGTGATACATTTGGCCGTGGACTTTGAATGTATATATTCCTCGGTCTGATATCGTATCAAAAGACCCTCCGAGGGAGGTGAAAGCAAAGAGATTGTTATATAATCTGGCAAAAGTTCGAAAATGAACAGAATCGGAATCATTTTCAGTGAACAAATTTATAAGTGTTTGAGGGAATTCATTTGTGGCCAGTTTAACCTGGCCATCAGAGCAACAGAAGCCCTTTGACTCGTGCACAAATCTCAAGGCGCCGCACATTGAACAAAATGTTGGCGAGGGCAATGTGGTCGCTTGAGACGGCACAGGTTTCCCCCCGATGGCTGCAGGAATACCTGCGCAATATCAAGTTCGCTGTAAAATGAAGCTCAAGAAAGTAAGGTCTGGCGGGAAAGGGAGGTACGATCCAGCACAGCCAAGTGTACAGGTAGCTAAAAAGGAGGCGTACGTTTTCTACCCCTTCCACGTCGGTTTGACGTAGGTGGGGAATTTACATGATCAGTAGCCTGTAAATCAATCTCCATGGAGATTGCAGGTTGATTCTCTGTTGGCTGCGTTAGATGCACAGGGTCTTCATTTGAATTCAATTCACGCCGATTCCGATAACGCCTACTCTGTGGAGGCCTCGCCGCCAAAGGAGCGTCAGAAGACGGATCAACGTCCATCAAAGTATCTACATGCAGTTGTGGTAACTCTGATGGCTGTAACGACGCACCGCTTGAACTCCTGATGCTCTGATTGCGAGGCCTTCCTTTGTGAGCTGTTATAGTAGGGCCTCCAGATGAGCATGCCTTGTTTGTTGGTCGTGAACGCGCTCGTTTTTTGCCGGACCCTGATGTGCCTACATCTTGGTCTGTTCTAAGCCACGCACACGGGAAGTGATAGTTAAAGAAACCTCCACATAGGAGCAGCCGTGCCGACGAGTGCAACGGAGGTAAACCACAGCTATGGGGTTCAAGTCTAAGACGGTACAATTATTGTAAAGTGGTATATTGCTTGATTATGCCAACACAGTTGTAGCGTATTTTATATGGTGTTTTTGGAGGAAAGAAAAGAACTGTGGCCCTCAGCACACACAGGTCGTGATGGCGCACATATGGCACGCAGAATATACCCTAACATACACTCCCACCACAAACTTTTGCAGAGAAATGCAAGAGAGGTGATAAGAAGTATAAACGGAAACAGTCCCGCCCCCCAGCCACAACACAAACCCAGCAAGCAAAGCCAAAATAGAAAAAAGTATTGCCATAAGTAAGACATACCCATGAGATAACAAAGTTGAACCAGTGTGCATACGCAAAGAGGGACTAAGAGGCACCCGCAACATACGCTTTGAGTACCTGCCAGGAAACCAAGATCAGAGTTGCGCCGAACATAATCAGAAACCCTTGTAACCATTCCCCGAAAAAAAATTTAAAAAAAAAATTTAAAAAAAAAAAAAAACCAGCATGGAGCAACACCTCTCCATAACAGAGATTAAAAACAAATTCCTTTAGCTCATATAAGATTCCTAAACCAAGACGACAATGTATAGAAACACAAGTCCCCACTATGACATTAACTGTTTGTAAAGGGTTTAAGCAAAGCAGTAACAAACGCAATCGGAAACTAATTACAATTCTTCACAACAAAAATGGGTGATATCTTTTCCTGCACGAAACCAGACTTAATAACCAGGCCTTTTTTTTTGGGGTTACAAGACGGAACTCAATAACCAGGCTGTTGAATGAACTTTGTAAGGAAAACTCTCCTCAGCTAGCCGTATTAAATTCACAGTTGGCGAAAGAGCTATGATCGGAAGTCAAAACTAATATGACCAAATCCAAAATAATCGGCACGGCTGCTTAGGATCGCCTGACAACGGCAAAATGGAACCTGTCGTTGGTACATGTGCCGTCATCCACACAACAATGCAAACCAAAACAACAATAATTACTATGGCCTGTTTCATAAGCCACTTAATGCCGGGATAATGCCTTATTTTTTTTGTTAGCGAGTTTCTTAACGCACAAAGCTTTTAACTCTATGAAATCGGCATATGTTTAGTAAATTTCACACCAAGAACTTACGCTAGTTAAGAAGTTCTTAATAGTGAGGATTAAGTACAAAAAGCGTACAAAAATAAGAAACCTCATGATGCACACAGAAATCAAACTGCTCATGCTAAAGTCCCAATTAAATAACGTAGAAAACATGAATACAACGAAAAACCAGAATCCCAACTCCTGCACACTCCTAGGTAGAAGTCACTTTCTTCATTCCATATATTGACAACTAACGGTTTGTTTTATGTCTCTCAGAAAATGAAGCCAAATGTTATCAGTTTAAGGGAACGAATATATAGTACACTAATTCAAATGCAAGTGTACTCATCCTGAGGTCAGATTTGCTCGATCAGGCAAAGACATGTATTCAAGCATTCAAAACATACAATAAACCAAGCTCAAAAGAGCCCAAAATAGCAGCAATCATTATAGTATCCACAAATTAGAGAAGGGCAATGGATGCTAAAAAACACTCACATATATTAGGGAAACATAATAGTACAAGCACCAATCCAAAGCGCCAGCAGATGCCTCCTAACACATAACCTACAAGGCACCGCGGCTATGACAACAATACATAGCACGTCTCCTAACAAAACATAAGTTCACACCCAAAAGCCCTCCCTCCTTCCTCCAAAACGCAGTCATCTGTAACATAGGCACATATGCGAGGCTTCAGGTCTGAGCACTGCCATGCCAAGGGTAAGGATAAGCGCCCTCACATACGGCCTCTGACCGTGAAAATAGTGCTGAGATCATCAGGTATCTCAAAAAGGCAACCAATGCGGCCATTATCAGCAGGGCCAGCAGAACCAGCACCAAGGTTGAGCCTACGGTTTTTCGGCACAGGAGGCGGTGAACCTAAAGCTTCAATCTGGGCCTCAGGATTCTGAGGTGTACTATAGATGCCCGCTGACAGCGGTGGAGTTGGCACAGCCAACTCGACAGTACCAGACAGACTGTCTCTGGTTGCAAGATAAATCTCCCTCTCTATTGCACACTCCATCTGTGCTGTTCTCATCTTGCAATAGTTAAGGTCCATGACATCAAAATGCAGGGTAGTCTGCAAGTGCTTTAAAGCTTTCCTAGCCAGGTATTGCTATGCCAGGGCAACAGTTTTGCCGGGCGGCCCCATTATCCACTCCACCTCAGCGGGGTTGTGTTTAACCCCAAAAAGGCACACATGTTTTGCCATCGACAACCTTATACAGTCCACGGCAGTCACTGAAATCCCATAGCTATCCAAGACATCCCATAAAAGGGCACAATAGTCAATGGATATGGACCGAGAGTACTTATCACCTTCCCATGTTTCCCCTCCCTCAACCACACCAGTAAGCTTGTTTCTTTGTGCCTTATAGTAAGCTGCACAGGCCTGAGCCTCTTCCATTCTCCCCAGATTAAAATCCAAAATGCGCAGTTTCTTTTTCTCAACAAGGAAAGCCACGGCCTCTTTAGCAGCGGCGTTTTCAGATTTCTCTAGGCTACCATAAGCCCCGCCTTCAAAATAGTAAGCCAAATGGCCACCCTTCTTGGCACGCACAACAACAGCAGCCAGGTCACTAACTTCAGATCGCTTTATATAAACTGGCTTACTACCACCAATCTCACCGACTATAGTTGCCAGCAGGCTCCGATAACAGATCCCAAATTCCTTACTGCCACCTTCCATAACCAGTAAATTTGAACCCCGAGTTAATCAGACAGGTAGTACCCCATAAGCACCTTACTATTCATAGTTACTACAGATTAGGTAAATCCCAAACATGCTTACAAGCCTTATGAGGATACCTTAAACCACCAGGCCCAACATTTACTAAGAAACCGAAAGACACGGGCCCTACCAAACACCCTTCTCAAAATGACCCATGAATGCGCACACAGGCCTGCCTATATCTTCCCCCACCCCCTGACAGCCCTGGAAATGAAAATCTGACAACCGCGAAAACAATTCCAGGCAACCATCACAAAGTAACCACGACAAAACCAGTAACGCACACCTGGCTCCCCGAGCCCATCATAGACAACATGCCTCCCCCCCTGCCGTGCACCCCAAACACTAAACATCTCAAAGGAAAAAGCAACCGAAAATGTGTAACATAGCATCACAGAAAAGCAATAAAAAAAAACAGCAACCACAAACAACCAAGAGGAAAACCAAAGCATGACCAAACCCCCAAAAGCTTGTGTAATGGCCCGTATACCCACCCAGCATGAGTTTGGCAGCCCGTAAATCCAACACCGCATATTAGCACCAGCACATTTAAGAGGACTATAAGAACATAATGAATAAGAAGCAACACCTTAAAAGCAGCCTGAATCTTGCACAACAGCTGACTTGAGCAGGGAAGCGGGCGCCTTGCTGCGTACACATTTAATACACAATAAGCGGCATTCAGATACAACAATCTCATGCACCATGCACACCCGCATACACATTTACAACGTTTAGGCAAACTCGAAGGCCTAACTTAACACAGCAGCTCACGAAAAAACACTATTGCTACATGCAATTTGAGAACAATTATATTTGAGCCGCAAAGTTGTAGCACTCACAATAATACATGAGCCTGGTCTGCATGATAGGCCTTTTGTGGAGAGCGTGAACTGATATTCCATTTGCAGTCGAGTAAATGCTCAAGCGTTCCAATCAGCGAAAACAAGTGCAAACATGAATTGACAAACACAAACACAAAACATGTTATATTATCATCAAGGCATAAGGAATCAAGGCAATGAATGCCAAATTTCAGCTATAATTGTGCTAAGAGAGTGCAGACTGAACAGAACGAAGAAAAAAGCGGCAGGAGACGAAGATATGGCCTTTGAGCATGAATAGATATGTATACACCACTATGCATTAGTCTCTCTCCCCTAAGTCAAATAAGAACGAACATAAGTACAGTACGTAGATGTGTTGGTTTCAAATGATCACAAATAATGTTGTTTACTTGCTCACCTCCGATAGCAAACTACTGCAGTAGCCAGTGGTCCATTATATAGAGGAGGCGCCGAAGCGGAGATACGGCAAAGCCAAAGAAAACTATAACAGTATCATGAGAAGTCTCGCTTCACTCATTTACAGCCCCAAAACACCAATTTCCTTACATTTGTACACAAATTCATTCAATCAGATGCCCTAACACCTACTGCTATTCCATCGATAAAACATGACGATTTCAGATAACATTTGCAAGTTTGGCAATCAAGTTTACATTTGATGCGTCAGTGTCTAAGATGAACACCGGTTCTCTTATTTTCACAACTACTCTTTTCCACAGAGAAACGAAACAAAAGAAGGGTAGCATCCAAATTGCCATTCCAATCAAAAGCGGACACCAAAAACATCAATCTGCTACTCAATTCCCCAAGAAAATGAACGAAAGTAGAACAGCATCCAAATCCGCCTCCCCAATTAAAAATGCACACAAAAATCATTGGGCAGTCCTTATGATGGTAACTTTCTCCATTTTTCCAATAAAGAGTGCACACAAAGATCCGATTATAAAGAAAATCTAGAAATACAGGTACCCCAAGTAAACTTGGAATCAAACCACCAATCAAAGTCTATCGCAGCTAATAACCACCCACAATTAAGCGAGAACAGAGCTTTAAGTAACCACCAGCATAAACCAAAAGGCAACAAATACCTCAACAAATACCTGCGAAGACCAAATGCACCCAAATGCCTGCCAAAACAATGAACCCAAAAATAAACGTGAGATGAAATAAAAAATCACAATGATAATCAAAATATGGAAATAAAAAAAAACTTACAATAACAATCAAACCCTCTAAACTGAATAGAATAGATTTAAGACGTTAATATAAACCCATATACTGAATTTTGTACATTTTAAACCCTCTAAATCGAATAGAAAAAATGGGCCGGAAAAAGAGGTGATTACCTGAAAACACTGGGAGTGATAGATTTGAACAACAGTAGTACCAACAACGACAATCTGGAAAACGAGCAAACCACAATCAAAATCACAACTAATTCAACCAACAATTATAACAGAAATAAAAATCAAACAGTTTACCAATCATCAACAACCAATAAAAAAATCAATCGAAACAAATTAATCGGGGATGGAGAGGAGGACAGAGAGCGGAAGAAACTAAACCCAAAATGAAAACATTTAAACCAAATTAAACCCAAAATGAAAGGCTTTTCATCTTAACAAACAACACCGACTCTTATCAAAGAGTCAACAAGACATGAAGAAGTTAAACTCAAATGCTAACATAAACAATTCAACACCCGCAAAAAGGACTTCGATCATACTATAATCTTGTCTTTTATTTTTCCAAAGAGTAGGTAAAAAAACAAGGGCCATTTCATCCATCAGAAGGTTGAACCGGCCAAGTATGACTGGAAGATGCAATTGAGAAGGTATAAAAATTAAATCGGGAGAACAAGAAAAACAAACGAAAAATACGGCAGTCGGAACGAGGGCTTTTTCCGGTACTGCAATCCAAATTCGAATCCAGAAAGCCTAAAAAAAACATGATACAATAGGAACGAGCTTGAACTACGAAACCCCCAAAAAGGCACGGGAAAAAGCTACCCAAAAACTTACCCAAACGCAGATGAATGAACACCGATTGTGGGAAAAAAAGGAGAGAAGATGAATGAGAGCAGGTGTGGGAGACGGAGAAGGGGCGGAGAGATCAAGAACCAAAATGAATGGAGGAGTGATGAAGAGTGGTGAGCTGATAGACTAAGAAGAGAATGTGTGGTGGAGAGGAATGTTAGGACAGCTGTATATCCAACGGCCACACTTTTGCCTCAAATGAGGTTCGTCAAGAGCCGTCAGATGCCGTTTGTCCCTGGCTCTGGGATGAACGGCTGCGATGAAGGGGAGCCCAGATCGAACGGCTGTGGGCTGAGCAAGAAGGCACTGTTCCAATGAACAGTCTAAAAGCCTTCCCTATTTTTAGAAGGTGTATAGATGTACAATAATAGCATAAACTCTTCCTCTAACAATGAAACAAAATGTCCAGAGGTTCAATTACTGAATTACAAATAGGGGTAAAACTAATCTAGATATAACAATTAATAGGATAACATCACGTCCTACATGGGTTCAGGGACGGAGCTAGGAAAGAAAGTTGAAGGGGGCCTCATATACTAATGCGTATTTTGTGAGTGATATGATAAAAAAAAATGTCGATAAAATTCTAGTAACAAGATAGAATAATCCCTAAGGGAAAAAATTTATTCAATATTAGTCACGATTGTTATAATTGTTAATAAAAAATAATAAGAAAAACCATTATGAAGAAGAAAAAAGGATCAAAAATAAAAATATGAGTGATCGAAAAAATGAAGCAATTAAATTTTTGGTACAAGAGAAAGAGTCGATGAAAATAAATAAACTATTAAATAAGCTCTATAAGAAAAAGAGAGTAGAGGGAAAAAAACGAAAATGAAGAAAGAATTATGCGAGCAAAGGGATTCGAACCCCAGTAACACAGGAGGAATTATGTATCTTGTCCACTAGAGCAAGTTTGATTTTCAGCATAACTAGGCAAACGTAAAGTATATGTCTTACTTGATGAGGGGGGTTGGGGCACTTGTAGGCCCCAACTCCGTCCTTGCATGGGTATATCTTGACAATTGTCCACGTGTAAAAACTAACTAGATGCTTATGTGTCAGCTTAATATTACATATATATCAACAACTCAGAATATGAGTTATCAAACTCTTAAGTTGCCACTTAAACGTTATAAAACAGTTCAAATTTTTATGAATAAAGTCTTATTATTATCTCCATTACTTCTTTAATTTAATGATGATATTAAGTATTGTGTCTCTTGGCTATTCGTTTACCAAGTTAATCGGTTACACATTAGTTTCAGGTATTATATATATATACCTTTGGTCTTTCACTTGACTTTAGAGAGAAAATATGCATGCACAACTATACAATGAATATTATCTCAAAAAGAGAAATCCAATTGAGAGCAGAGATGCATACATATGGATAGAAATCAGAAATGGCGTAGTGGAGTTTCTCATACAAAGAATGTATCCTTAAAATCCCTAAGCCATCTATCTGTTGTATAAATAAGCTCTACTCGGTTTGTTTTATTTTGGCGTTAGGTCTTTTTTGTTGCTCTTAGCTGTTTTAAAATCTATGCTTTTGTATGATTCGGCAGACCTAACCATATATCCTTCTTGGTCACATCAAGTACCATGTTCTGTGATCTGTTGTGTTATGGCATCATAGTTTTTAAATGTGTGGCTCGGGTTTTGCCCTATCACCGCCCCCGTTGCAAACGGCTATGACTGTACCTCCAGGGGCCCACCCTTGCTTCGTACTTTGATTTAATGTTCTGATTTACATTTCTTACTCTACAATGAAGTTTGCAGCGTGGAATATTAATGGCGTTAAACGTCCACAGGATTTATCAGAATTATGTAACTAAGACAAAACCTAAATCTCGATGTGTATTTCATTGCCGAAACAAAAACGAATAATTTCTCAAAAATAAAAGTCATTCGAAAACTAGGGTTCAGTCACATGTAAATTGTCCCACCCCATGGTAGAAGAGGTGGTCTGTGGTTGTTATGGAATCAATCCTCTTGTGGAATTTCTATCATGTCCACTAATAGTAGATACATTCATGCTAAAATTGAACATTTTCAAATTAGGCAAATCTTCATTATATAAGGGTCTACAATCCAGTTCAAGTCCATGATAAACGACCTGTATTCTGGGAGGACTTTACGTCCTACATTCTTAATACTCATGACCAATGGATTCTTACGGGTGACCTAAATGAACTATTGTTACTCTTGGACAAAATCAGGTGGAGTTTCACCTTCACAAGGGCGTTGTAAACACCTTGTGGATTTTGTGGCTGCAACAGAAGCTAGAGATATCTCATCGGCTAAAGTTTAAAGATGTACTCCCTCCATTCAACTCCACTTTTCATATGTCTTTTCGGCACGCACTTTAAGGTGCGATTTTAACTATGTTAGAGATTATGTAAAATTCTACAATTTTGTGACAAATAAGTTTAAATTTCAATAGTGATTTTCATAAAAAATTAGAATCTTACGTAATTTCTATCATAGGTAAAACCACACCTTAAAGTGCGTGCCGAATAATGTTAGAAAGAGTGAAGTTGAAATGTTGAATGGAGCGAGTATTAGTTTATGAAGGTCTAGATAAGGCCTTTTGTAACCCTTTATTCCTAGATATGTATCCTAATGTATTCCTCTCTTATGGGTCCTTTACCATCTCGGATCATGCTTCAGCTTTCTTACATACGGAGAGACACATGCCGTTTTTTAAAAAAAAAAAACCATTTCGTTTTCAGAATGTTTGGGCAAAAAATGTTGAGGCAATAAAACTTGTGCAAACCTTATGAAATAATAAAATTTATGGAACACCTTTTTATGTTGGATCCGAATATTTTAAGCCTATTAAGGTAGCGCTAAAATATGGGACAAAAAGAAATACGAGAATATTTTCCAACAATTAAAAGCTAATAAATTAAAGCTGGAAATTGTTGAAAGAAAGTAAATAGACCAGCCTTTCAACCCTAAGGTTCATAATTATTTAAAAAGGTTAATTAGGCAACGAGAACGTTTTCAAAGTCTTAGTCAAAACCTTTGGGGGAAATATAGTCGTAGACAATGACTTATTCTAGGTGATAGCAACACTCGTTTTATTCATGAAAGATTTAAAATCAGACATATGCGTAATTGCATTTTTTGTTTGCGTAATGCACTAGGAGGTTGCTCTCTAGACCAAGGCTCTATTGAATCAATCCTGGAATAATAATTGAAAACTTCTTTTACATCCAGTTTTCCTGCTCAACGAGCCCTCTCTACAAATTTGCTTCCTTTTTATATTTCTGAGGATGATAATTGCCAACTTACGGCAGGTATCGAAGATGTACAAATGTATGATGCTATTATGCAGATTTGTCCTTTAAAAGCACCAAGCTCTGATGGTTTTGGGCCCAAATTTCTTTAGGAATATTGGGATCCTATTAAAAATGACTTGTGTAATGCTATTCGATCATTCTTTAAGAGTGGTAATATGTTACTCAACTTATTCCTTAAGTTGCGGAACCCGAGTTCGCCTCTCAATTCCGTCCAATTAGTTTATGCTAGACTATATACTCCGTATAAAGTAATAGCTAGAATTTTGCTTAACCGTCTACGACTAATCCTTTAAAACATTATTAGTCCATTCCAAAGTGTTTTTGTATCAAATAAGGTCATACAAGACAATATCCTTCTAGTTCAGGAGATTTTAAATGTTTTCAATTTCTCGAAAGATAAAACAGGTTGGTTTGCCCTTAAATTTAACATGGAAAAAAATATGTGACATGATTCAACGGGATTTCCTATGGAAATGTCCACAATCTCTAAGTTTCTCAGAGCGTTGGATAAGCTGGATTAGAGGGGTAGTTACCTTAGTCTCTTATTCGATTATAGTCAATCAAAATGCCACCCTACGTTTTACCCCTTCGAGAGGATTACGCCAGGGAGACCCTATGTCACTACAAGAAATAGGCCATTTAGCGACCAATTCTAGCAACCGATGTGAGATTGGTTGCTAACTTGCAACCACTTGTTAATTGGTTGCAAATTAGCAACCAATATTAATTTGGTTGCTAAATTGGTTTCTAAAGTAGCAACCACCTAAAATTGGTTTCAAAACTGCAACCAAATAACTATTGGTCGCAATAATCGGTTGCTAATTAGGAACCGACTAAAGTTAGTTTCAAATCTGCAACCAAATTTATTTTGGTCGCAACAATCGGTCGCAAATTAGCAACCGATTTAAAATGGTTGCAGTCTAACAACCAATTTGCAACCAATAATATTATTTTTTTTCTTCAAAATGGGCTGCACGGCTACACTCTTCACCCACCCACTTAGGGTTTTTTTTTTGTTTTGTTGTTTTAGATTCTCACGCCTCTCTCTCTCTCCTTCTCATCAATCTCTCCTTAGTTCTTACCTTCACTTCCATTTTCACTCTCTTCTCTCCTAAATTTCTCTGTCTCCCTCCTCCGTCTCTCTTTTTTCTTTGTTGTTCCTTTCTCTCATATTTTTCTTATAAATCTCACACAAATAAATCTCGATATACTGTTGGTTTGAATATGCATTCATGAGGTTAGATCTAGTTTTTTTTCTTCATTTTTTAATTAATTGATGTTGTTGTAGTGTATGTGGTATTCTAAATGTTGTTTAATCTAATGTTTCTTGTTTGTAGTGAGTTGTCCATCTAATCGAAATTCTAGATCTGGATTTTTGTTCATGTTTTTTTTTGTGTGTGTTTTCGTTTAGATCTAATTATATTTGCAAGAAATTCATTTGTTTTGTTTGTAACTTTCAGATCACTATTCATTGAGGATGATCTACTAAATCTTCATAGAGGATGGTACGGCAGTAGCAAGGGCCAAGTCCTAGTTTTGAATTAATTTCTAGTTGTATATTGTAAGTTTTATTTGTTAAGTTGTGGTGGTGTTGTAAATCTTGAATTTTGTATACAATGTGAATATAACATTTATTTTCCCCCAATATGGTCTCCAAACCACTCTCTGATCTATACTGCTACTATTTTTTTGTTACCCAGAAATGCACTATTTTCATGTATAATTATGAAATTATACAAGAAAGTAGCATGTATTTCTTGGTCTTTTTTTTTTATTTTTTGGGCGTGATTTTGCAACCACTTTGCGACTGAAATCGGTTGGTAGCACTCTAGCAACTAGCCTTTGGTTGCAAATTAGCGACAAATGAGCTTCGGTAGCAAACTAGCATCCAAAATCTTGGTCGCAAATTAGCAACCGATTAGCGACTAATTTGACTTGGTTGCAAATTTGCGACCAATTTGCGACGCAAATAAGTTTGCGACCAGGGGTTTAGCGACAGGCCAAAATCGGTCGCAACACCCACTTTGCGACAGATTTGCGACTGATTTGGCGGTCGCTAAATAGCCTTTTTCTTGTAGTGTGTCCCCTTACCTATTTATTATCTGCATGAAGGTACAAAGCAGGAAACTCTACCCCTCTTCTCTAGACCGTAAGTTAGGCTTGGGTGTCAAGATTGCCCCTTCTTTGGCCAAAATTCCTTGTCTTTTCTTTGTGGACGATAGCCTTATTTTTTTACTACATGTCAGCTTTTAATTTATGGACTATCCTGGATGATTTCTGTCATCTCTCCGGACAGTTAATTAATTACCATTAGTCTTCCATTATCTTCTCAAAAAAAAGTTGATTCGGTTAGACGGACAAGTTTAGCCAGTTTTTCCAAATGACGCCAAAAAATGTATTGGATTGTTAATTGGGTGTCTTTTGTAACGGTACACATCCGTGTAAAAATGATTTTAACCATTAGAAAAACGTTTTAAAAACTGAACATATTCGCTCCTCTCTAATAAGGCTGGGCGTTCAGTCCTTATTCAATCAAACTTAGAAGCCTTACCTTGCTATGGCCACTGCTGTTATAGCAACCCATACTGATACGTAATAACATGGGGTTTATAGGATTTGAGTGGTATTGAAAGATTAAAAGAAAATATGAAAATGGCTAACAAAAGTAAGAACAAAAATCAGGTAAATGAACTTGTTTTTGTATGATATTTCTGGGATTTTATGAGTAGTGAAAAGAACAAAATCGACAACCACGAAGGCTGCACAATTAAGGGATAAAAAGTATAGATTGTGATGGTGCAAATCACACCGGAACACAACCACGAAGGCAAAATGCGCCACAAAGGTCACGGTAAACCACGAAGGATTTTTATTGTAAATTCATATTTTTCATTCATTAAAAGCTGATTTTTACATATGAGGTTGCCCATATATATATATAGGTGCTTAGAAAAGAGATGACATTACCCTAAAAAGATTAACAACATGATCTAATGGCTGAAAATAAAACAACAACAAAATGCAGCAAATTATATTAAAAGAAACTAAATTCCTATTGGATGACACAAGGCTCCTCCCTTGTCTTCTTCCTTATGTTAGAGTGGTGAGGTGTATGCTAGAAGGACAACAGCTCAAATTCATGCTTATCTGGTCCATAATGCAGAAAATAGATGTTGAAAGACCTTTGGACCACAAGAGTGACAATGACAGATGATGTCGTTTCCACAGCCTTTATATCTCAGCCAAATGCAGTCACATGTCCCATTTCTCACATTCTATGATCTTAGGATATCCTTGTACCATATGACAACTTCATAGAGTGAGTGACAACCAGGTGAAAAGACAAAATGCCCCTTCCACGCATTGAGGTGCATTTCCGGACATCAATGCAGTATTTCATGCGCTGGTTCCGGTTTGCACAAGCCATAACTTAGTGCTCCGATTTCTTTTGTGAACCCATAATATGTCAAATTAAAGTTGTGGATCTTAGTTTTAATCTTCAAAAAGAATAAAACCAAAATTCTTCATGATTTGGAAGATATGCGCCTCTGAGTTACATCAGGTCAGCTCCATGTTCTACAGGTTTAGCATTCTGATGCCCTAGATTTGAGCCTTCATAATATATTGCTTGTAACTTCAATGGAGCCCTAAATGGTGTCATAATAAAGCTTGAACAATGAACTTTAAACCCATATAAGAACCATAGCCATACCCCATATATATATCCAAGTATATGAACCTCCAAAGTCAGATGAAAATCACTGAAACTGTCGGATTTTTTCAAGAATATGCAGCATTAATAGTCTCATCAATGGGCATTCTTGTGCATCTTGGGGGTGAGATTATTGGCTCAAAAGAACCAGAACCCTGACCTCATGCTCCCGCATCACATACACTTCAACAATTAGACTCTCTTCATATAGACTTTTTTTCTAGAAAAATGACACCATTAAGCAGAGTTGCCCAATGAATGATTGGCATAAAATTTATCAGCCAAAATGTATGAGCGGACTAGGGTTGAGAAAAATGAAACTAGCCAATAATACCCTTATGGCTAAGCTCGGCTGGAAGATTTTTAATGATAAGGACAACTTATGGGCCAAACAAATTCAAGAAAAGTATATGAAAAACTCTGGTTTTGGGGAGGCAAATCCTCGTCCCTCGGACTCTTGGATTTGGTAATAAAATTTAGCGTCACCCACCCTGCTCCGCATAGGTATGCGGTGGAAAGTGGGGGATGGCAGAACCATTAATTTCTGGACGGATATCTGGTGTCTTAATGTAACATTACGGAATTTGGAAAGTGGTTTATGAAGTTGTTTTGTTTCACATTGGAAAACTAAGGCTCATATGATCAGTTTATAATAGATTCCTACCATCATACTACCAACAAGCCTTCACCTTTTAGAGCCCACGAGAGGATATATGGGCCTAAGAGGTGACGACCAATCTTATTGGGTTGTCTTGCGATAGACGGTGGATCGGAGTTTTACACTTAATTTACATGAGTGTTTTAGATTATTTGAATATCTCTTCATTTATGGTGGCTAATATAGACATCAAGGTAGTTTCCTCCATTTCAAATGTTAGATATGATGTTGAAAGATTTTACAAGGTCATATCATCTCATCTTGTTGATATCATTCGTACTATCCCAATTCCCTATGTCCCAATTTGGTGACGAGGTTATTTGGGGCCTAACACCTTATGGTGATTTTACCATCAATTCTGATACATGGTTGGCCCATAATCATGAACCGATCCCCCTAGATAAGTGGGAATTCAGTTGGTTATGGAACTTAGATATCTCACCTAAGCTTAAATTTCCATTTGACAGTTCCTACAAATGGTCTCCCCACGAGGAATAGATTATTTCAACGGAGGATGAGCATTGACCGCACTTGTCCTCTTTGTGACCATGATGACCACCTCTTCCTAAACTATGGAATTAGTAAACTCCTTTGGAGTTTTAAACTGCTTATCCTCTTTATCCTTCTTCCTTTTTTGTTGTTCTTCTTCATCCTCTACCTCATCCTCATCATTCTCCTTCTCCTTCTCCTTCTCTCTCTCCTCAGCCTTCTTCCTCTTTTTTCCTCTCGCTCTTTTTCCTATCTTTCTTCCCTTGATTCACCTTCCTCCTCTCCTCTTCCTCCTTCATTCTCTCCTCTTTCTCTTTCGCTTCCTCCTTCATCTCCTTCTCTTCCGTCTCATACCTTAACATAGCGTTGAGATGCACCATTCTATAAGCTGCGCGAAACCCTACTGCTGCCGTCACCAACCTCATGAGCTCTTTTTCGGCAATGTCGGCGCACTCTTCGATTCCGGGAAAATCTTCAAATTCAAGGGGACAATTGGTAAATTCCGGCTCAAATGCAACATACATGTACATTGCCAGCTCTTGCACGCTCGACCGAGTCTTCTCTTTCTTAACCTTCATCGGCCAGGGTTACGCATACGCCGGTAAACGACCCAGGTGGACGCTGTTGGAGGTGGGAGGCAAAATTTTCTTTCTCCTCTCCAGGGTTTTGCGCAGATTTTGGGGTCAAGCCACCATGCTAGATTCATTATTAATATGAATTTAAGACCCTTACATCTAGGGTCATAAATTCATAAGACATTTTTAACGCAAGTCTCAAGCTGCAAGTCTGATGCCCACACTTTTCCACCTTTAGTTCATACCCCTGATAATGTGGGGCCTCTCTTCATATGGCTTAGCAAGAGTCTTGGAATACCAAGACCAAGCCTCATATGCCAAATCACCAATTTTGTGGGTCCAAATGTTATATTTTATGTTAGGATAACAAAAGCATCGAGTCATCTGCCTCTTTCCTCTAAATTTGTTTGGTTTTTTGCTACGTGGGGCCCACTTTCACCTTTGTCATGTGAAAATCTTCAGCATTTTTTTTAGGGAATCTTCATCATATATTTACAACAACTCTTTTGTTCATTGTATTTTTTTTTTTACATAAAAAAATCTCATAAATAAAAATCTACATCAATTATTTCCGCCATTTATCTATTCAAAAAGATAAAGGGGTTTGATTTTATCCCTTCAAAACAAGACAAAGATATAATGATTTTGTATGAAAAAAAAATAATGTAATAAAATAGATCATAACCCGATATTTTCTAGGAAAAATAAACTGATTCATGATAACATTTTTCTTGAAAAAAGAAAAAAAAAAATCTAACATGTCAAAATGCTATAAAAAGTTGGACATTTGTATCACATTTTACCATATCTAATCACTTGTAATTTATCTTTGAAATTTTAAAGAAAAACTATATACATTTTTATTTTCTAGTAAGGTTTCTTAATCTTATAAGACTTTATGGATCCAAATCATAACATTGACATGAATTCATTAGCAAATTTGTAGTCAAATCCTCAATTTCAATCTTTATTAAATCAGCAAAACCAAAATCAAACAACTCAATCAAATTTCCAAATTGTTTAAGATCCATTGTACACACCTATGAACCCATTAGGCATGGGTAATCCTCATGTGCAATATCCTCACCCTTCAAGAAATTTATTTGGCTTTACGTCAAATATAGGTGATATCCGATAACTCCAATTAGTGTTGGGTCTAATTCAAACACTCCACTTGACAACTCCAGTTATCAAGGTTTAGAAAACATTAATGTTACTTCAACACTGAGCCAAAGTCGATGTCCTGCGGTTCGAAGAACGGCAGTATCAGGGACAATCAAAGATGAATGTCTCCTAATTGATGCATTTTTATATGTCACAAAGGATCCAATTACACGTAATGCACAAAAAAGCGACAAATATTGGAAAAGAATAACAGATTTTTTCAATGAAAACAAAACAAAAGACCAAGCTGGGAAGTAATGGAATCAATGCAAACAGCATTGGCATCCAATTGGTAGAACGATTAATTGATTTAAAGGCTGTCATGTAAAATTTGAGTAAAGGAGTGGATTCAATGAAAGTTTGATACTCACAGAAGCACAAGCCTTATACGAGCATTTGTACCATACCAAGTGTAACTATTTGCATGTGTGGAATATTGTGTCTATAAACCCCAAATGGAATGAAAATTATGCGAAAGCCCAGGAGAAATCTAACTCCTCCAAAAGAAACAAAATATCGGACTCTGGAGAATATACGTCTTCGGGTGGGGGTGTTGGTGGTTCCGAGGAGGTTGAAGAGGCATCTCGACCAATGGGGCGAGATTCTGCTTTAAGAGTACAAGCTGGTAAGGGGAAAGGCAAAAGTATCAAAGCGATTATACTGAGACTATGTCAATGGCTCAAAGTGTCGAGGAAACACGAGCAATGTCAGCAAATCGTTTGGCGGATGTGAAAGAGCAAGAGATTGAGAAAAGACTCATTTGCGCCGATGTTACTAAGATGACACGACTGCAGAAAATTTTTCAGCAAAAAATATTGGAACAAATAGCAGCGAAGCAACAACAACAACCAAGCCTTATTCCCAAAATGATTTGGGGTCGGCTAAAAGAAATAACAGCGAACCAAGGAATTAATATTAATGATTTATTAGATTATGCGGCGCCCGCAAAATTGGTTGGTTGTTTGGTTTGAGGTTTGAATGGTTATTGAACTAACCGAAGTTGGATCGTTGAAAACTCAGAGTCGCCACCCTGTCTTTTCCCCGACAAGGAAAGGTTTCGAAACAAGTTTAAAAAGCACAAGTTCGAAAACAAGTGAAAGAATTTTAAGGAAAACTTTCTAAAACCAAAAATGACTCCATGCGCCCTAAGGCAAAATTCCGTTTTTAGTGTTTATTCACATTTTGGAAAACTAGTCTACGAAATAGAGAAAATGGGTTCGAGCCTTAGTTAAGGGGTGCGAACATTTGGAACTCGTCTCCCCTTCCGTCCTAAGGACGGGCACTTACTAATACATCATATATTTCTAAAGATTCTCGGTATATTGGTTACGTTAAGATCCATATAAACAAATAGAAGTAGAAAAGCATATATATTCACATTGTCATTCACATGCAAGAATTTAGAAAAAGAATTTACAAAAGATTTCCCGAGTCTTTTGGGTACGGACTTGGGGGGTTTGAGCACCAAAGTTGCCCTACGTACCTTTCATCGTGGGATTGGAATCCACTCGAGGATCAAAACCCTACGGACAGCCCCACGACAAGGCCTTTTCCACTGAGGGGTAGCGGCTAATATCCGCGAGGGTGGATGGATGGATCCACATGGTAGATATCATTCCACTGGGGAAATGATCGGGTTGATTCCACTGGGGATATCACCAATGTGGGGGTAGAGATGGGTTTTACTTCGCTTGGAAGTGGTAGAAAGTCGTTTCACTCAAAGTCGTACTATTGAGAGACTTTATAGATGACTCACATTAGAGTCAAGTCGATCCACGTAGAATAGAGCAAGGTATATTCCGCTTGCATCTATGTGTCTCTCGTCGAGACGGCGATCGCCATGATCACCATGCCTCCTGAACCAGGCATGCCTCCTGAACAAGGTCTTAAAGTGGATGACTCGACCTCTCTAAGGCGAGTTTAAAGATTAGACATCTCAATAGTTTGACTAAGCTTGAATTGACTCTCGCGGGGAGATTTAATGGAAAATGGATTGGGTTAGGTGTTTAGGGCTCGGTGGAATTGGCCGTATCGTTAGAGCTGCCCGTGTAGGCCCTACAACAATATAAGGAAAATAAATCGCCGATTCGATTATGTTCGATCAAGTGGTGTTCCACTGGGGTGTTGGTGGAATAGATGGTAGAGGTGAATGTAGATCGACCTCATGATCGCGCATAAGCGAATTGGCAATCCTTGCCTAGTGTTGGGGTAGGGCCCCGTCCAAAGTCCATACAAAGAACGGGAAAGAAAACTTTACATGCAAAACACTTCAAAGAAAGTTTATTTTCTTCCATGTACAAAAAGTTTTGGAAAAAGAAATGAATTTCTTAAAACGTTGAGGAAAAGGGAGAAAACGACTTTAATTAGAAAAACTAAGAAAAAGATGTTTGAAACAAGTAAGAAAATATTTTTAGGGGTTTTTGGTTTTATTAATCACATTATTTACAAAAGAAGGTCAATTTTAGTCCTTATTGACTTTAATCGACTCGGGTTGACTTCGGTTGACTTGCACCTATTTGCAAAGTTGACTTTAGTCGATTTATTGGGTAGAGTCGAGTTGACTTAGGTAGACTTTGACATTGGAAGACTTGGGTAGACATTTGACATTGGTAGACTTGGGTAGACGTATTTGACTTTAATTGACTTTGGTTGACTCGGGTGGACTTTGGATTATTAGTTGGATTTTAGTAGATTTTGGTAGACTTGGTTGTATTTGAGTGGACTTTGGAATATTGGTTGGATTTTGGTAGACTTGGTTGTAATTGGATTAGTTTTAGACCACAGTTGACTTTCATTGACTTAACCTCAATTGACTTGGCTTAGGTTGGCTTGACTTAGGTTCACCTAGACTTCTTTCTAAGTGTTTCAAAGTCATCAAACAAGTGGGTTGATTAATTAAACTTCCGAGTAAGTCTAATTGTTTTTAACCTTTTGACATCTCAATGAAGTGGACTAATTAGACTCCCTATTAAGTTTAACCATTTAATTAATTATGACAATTAATTTGGGTGAAAAACTTATCATCTTTAACCCCAAAAACAGAAAAATCGATGGAAATTGAATGGTTTGAAAGATCAAATGAAGTCTTCAAATTTTTCTAGGTTGAAGGTGGGCTCATGAACATCTTGGGATCATTCATGAATTTTTTCATGATCCCAAAAGTCTATTTACTCACAAAAAAATTTAAGGTTGAAATTCGGATTTTTGAGCAAAACAGGATCTGTTTTCAAAACATCATAACTGTTGATAGAGACATGACAAAAGTTTGACCCTTAGCTTTCTGAAAACCTGAGAGTCTGCTCTTTAACTCTTATGAATCAGGCGTACCTAGGAAAGGTTGTTTTCAACCCAAAAAACCTCGTTGAATACAGTTGGTCGGAGTTGGGACCAGTTTTGAGCAATGTTATTGCAAAAATCATCATAAATAATCTGGTTTGAGTTTGGATCTGAAATTTTGCAGAATGGCACTTAAGACTCCAAAAACGCAGTGTTTATAAAATCAGGATTTTTTCCCAAAAGGAAGATTTTGTACAAACTTTGGAAGTTAGACAGAAAAAACAGTTTTCAGAGAACAAAAACCGGGTTGAGTTGTAGATTGTTTTTGTACATGGAAAAAATAGTAGAAAAACTTGTAAAAAATACTACATCACCACAAAAGGTTATTTAAACAGTAGACACAAGAAAAATCACGCAAATGTGCACTCCACTCCTAAAACGCTCTCATCTAATGTTCCCCTCAGTAATGGGAACGGCCACAAAAGGCCCTAGAGGCAAGCTTACGAATCCATACGGCTCAATAAACACGTATTTCATCGTTACCGACCAAGGCTCAATAAAGAAAACCGTTAGTAAGGTATTTGAGAGAAAATAAATGAAATGAAATTACAATAAAAAAGAGAAGGGAAGAAGAAATACTACCTTTTAAGATCAATGGTTGCAAATCCACCAATGCTAGGGTATTAAGTCCTCTAAATTGATTTTAATTTAGATGGAGTTGGTTAATTTTATTTAATTACAATCTAAGGTGATACTAATGTTATTCATTTATTAGATTGAATTAGAATTAAAGTGGAGTTTTGATGTGGAAATGAATAAGAGAACAAAAGTGAAAGAAGAAGTAAATGCAAGAGAACAAGCTCTCTTTTCTTCTCTTCGCTTGGCCGGCCCTCTCTCACTCTCACTCTCTTTTTTTTTGCTTTGTTTTTGTGTAATGAATGTGTGTGTGTGGGTGTGTGAATTAGGGTTTTGTTTAAGTATTAAGAGGAGAGTAAAATGAGTGGATGAGAGTGAATGTGAGAGATAAATATATCATTCAATTAAGCAAACAAAGAACAAAAAAATTCTTGCTCACTAAGGCTCTCTTTGGCCGGCCAAAATGAGTGCCAACACACCAATTCTTTTTGTCATTTTGCTCTTGTAATGAAGGGAGAGAATCAATGAGTCACCATCTGAAATTTAAATGAAAAATCAAATAGTTACCATATTGTTAGCATCTTGTTAGTGTAAATGTGAGTGACATGGGCATGACAAGTATAAAATGATGTCATTGCCTATGTGGTTTAGTAGTATAGAAAATGAAATCGAGTCTAGCTCGTCTCGAGCAAAATTTACCTCGGTTTGCGCGAAAATGAAAACCGGGTGAATTAAATCGAAAAATTAATGAAATTAGAACTAAATGTGATAAAAATGAATATTATTAATATTATTTACACATTTTCGAAATTTATATAAATCACAGAAAAAATGGTGAAATTGAAATTGTTGAGAAATCGTTTTATTTGCAAATAAACGAATAGAAATAGGTAAATAGAAATGAATAGAATGAAATTGAATTAGAAAATAGAAATAGAATTAGAAAATATAAATAGATTAATAAGAATGAAAATAAAAAAAAGTGAGACAAAATTTGGTGTCTACAGATTAATTAACAAATTTTCTTTTTGTAGGTATAATTGATTTTTTTTTTCTTTTTATTTGTTAGCTTTTGAAATTATCATTTGTTTTCATATGTTTTGTGTTTTTCAAGGTTCACATGCACCATGCAGATTCCTGCGTAGCTATCTTATAAATTTTGGTGTTTTGTCTTTTAACATTTAGAATATTATCGTCATTACTCTTGCGTAAATCTACATACTACTATAAATTCATCCTAAACTTGCTCATTCCAAACACAAACACTTTGCAAACACACAAATTCACCAAACTTAGTATGTCCGATAATCTCAATTTTGAAGAATTATTCGATGATTTGTATAATTCATATGTAGAGTTAAATGCAACAATGGATGTGGTATCAAACATCTTGAATGATGTTCAAGAAGCATCATCTTTTTCTGACACTAAAAAAAGACGAAAGCGAAATTAGATTGAAACGTGAAGAAGGTCATGCTTGCATATGGAATGACTACTTCTTAGACGATCAAGCTTACACTCGTCAACAATTTCGACGGAGGTTCCGCATGTGAAAGGAGTTATATCTTCGTACTGTAAGTGCTTTAGAAAAGAATGACTCTTATTTTTAAAATAAAGTTGATGTCGTTGGTATAAAGTGGCTTTCTCCAATAATGCACAGCTGCCGTTCAGATGCTTGCTTATGGGATGGCTGGAGATGCTGTTGATGAATACGTACGAATTGTTGAAGATACAACAATTCAATGTGTAAAGAAGTTCAATCAGTGTATAATTAATATACTTGGAGGTCATTACTTAAGAAAGCCTACTACACCTGCTTCAAGTAGGAGAGACTCGTGGATTCCCTGATATGCTTGGTAGCATAGATTGCGTGCATTGGCGATGTGAAAATGTTCAACAACTTGGCAGGCATATTTACTCATGGTGATCAAGGTAAGCCAACAATGATACTTGAAGCGGTTGCTTCTTACCATTTGTGGATTTGGCATGCATATTTTGGTATTGCGGGATCCAATAATGATATTAATGTATTGGATCGTTTACCACTGTTTGATGAGTTTCTCGAAGGTCGAGGTCCAAGTATCCAATATATGGTTAATGGAACTCAATACAAGCTACTATCTTGCAGATGGTATATATCCTGAGTGGCCAGTTTTTATTAAAACTATTTCTCGAGTTGATATGTTGTCCGATAAGAGGAAATCATTTGCGAAACATCAAAAAAGTGTTAGAAAGGACGTTGAACGAGCTTTTGGCGTGTTGAAAAAAAGGTTTGCTATTGTTGCCAACCCAACATGTTTTTGGGACCGAAGTGATATTGCAGATATAATGAAAACGTGCGCTATTTTACATAATATGATCACCGATGATGAAAAGGAAGAAAGAGATCTACGAAATGATTTCGATTATGATGTCCCTTTAAATCAAGATGAGGGGCCTGCAATACTTAATGGTGTCCTTCCGAGATACTATGCTGTGAATAATCACAGCCGCATCCGTAATCGAGCAAGGCATCACCAGTTACAAGCTGACATGGTTGAACACGTGTGGAATTTTCTAAATGTTCCTCAAGTGCATAATTAAGCTATCTTGTCTTTTAGTTACTCAATACTTATGTTTATTTAGTGTAAGTTTATTGTTTCAACTTTTATTTAACATGACGCTTTTGTTTTCGCATGCGTAATGTAATCCCTACATTTTTTCGCCGAATAATATAATATACTCTACTGAGGATTTATCAAGCGAACATCGTATGAAACACACGACCGAATAATGAATTATGAAAACAAAAAAAAAGTTCAAAAGATATACTTTTTTGAAAAAAAAACATTTAATTTCGAATAATATGTTAAATAAAAATATTCATGTACAAATATATACACCAAAATATTTAAAGGAAAGTGGTATATACGGGTCCGGCCACGAAAAGGCCAACGACGTCTCCAAATTCCCTCTCTTACGACTCCTCAACAACCAGACATGTACGGGTTTTGTCATCCGTGACCATAAGGGTAATCTGATTCATATGGAAGCCACTAACTCGGGCCGCACCAGTGTGGCTGTGTCCTCATTGTTGAAGCTACAACCCTTCGTAATGGTTGAAGGAGATAACTTAGCGGTGATTGCGGCTTTTAATAAGGGTTGAAATGCCCATGGGCCATTAGTAAATTGATTAGAGAAGCCCTTACTCTCACCAAACATTTCGAAGTGTTTCATATTTGTCATGGTTTTAGAGAAGTAAATCAAGGGGTTTCAAATTGGGGGGACAATATCCTTAACACTCAGGAAGTGCCTTTTCCCCTACCCCCGTCCTTGTGTGGTATTCTAGAAGCCGATGATAAGGTTGACGACACCCTATCTAAGAGGTCACCTAAGTAAGGTTCAAATCCATGGGGAATTATTAAGTTATTCGTATTACAAGTTAACAAGTAATAATTGGGGGATTTGATTGATTGAGTTGTGAATTGTGACTAATTAAACTAACTAATAGTGAATTAAAGTGGTGATTTATCAATTAAAAGAAGGTTTGGTCGGTCTAATCGTTGCTAACAATTCCAACAATTGGTCCTCGTTCTAACTCAATTATTTTTACTTAATTACTCTATTGTAATTCCTATGATCCTTACGTGATAGTAATTAGGCGTGATCTGCACTCTCCTAATAACCCTAATTAATGAATAACCTAAATCACTCGTTTAGATATAATCCAATAACATCATTAAGTTGAGATCAATATCAATAGACAATCGGGCGCATATCCAACTCAGTCTATACTTTGCCGATTAAGTTCATCCTCTCCCTAATCTAATAACGATGATTAGCATACAAATTACTAGATTAAATTTCTTACTTTTACCAAGTTAATTAAACACTCGCTAATTAAAGTGGCTAAGTGTAGGATTGTAAACCCTAGGTGATCAATCTAGAACAAACAATCCATAAACATGTAAACGAGGGGATTAACAATAATTAAGAGTAAATAATTAAAAAAATTAAAAAATCACAATTGGGTCGAATCGCAGCTTAGATTAAATCAACCAAGAACGGAAGGATTACTTCTACATACAATGTACCGACGGGCGACGGTTACAAAGAATACTGAAAGATTAAATACTTAAAACAAGGGTTCGAGTTTGCTATTTATACTAATTGGAACAAAGAACAAAATTAGGAAGATAATCTAATTAGAATAAACCAGCATGAGGTGGCCGCGATCGCGGCTCCATTCGCCGTGATCGCGGGAATCGGTTCTGTTCTCCATTCGCGTTCGCGGATTCCTTGCCGCGATCGCGATGGAAATTGGGCCGTTAGGCGATTTTCGAACGGACGTATCTCCCTCGTTACTTGGCCAAATAGGGCTTATGACAACATCGCGGAAAGCTAAGATCATGAAATTCATCTCCAAGTGGTTTCACAGTAAACTTCCAAATATTTTGAGAGATAAGAGCGTCCAAAGTTGACACTTGCGCAAATCAGCTGATACGAGTGTGAACGGTGCGGAAGCGATTTCATGAATTGTGAGATAGTTGTGGAGGTGATCAAACGTGTGTAGCAGTAAACAGGAAAACAATAAGGGATATGGACTCGAATTAGACCTATAATTCGAGAACTAGGGTGATTAAACCTAGACTACCTCGCCTAAGTATTAATCCAATGAACTCAATTGCGCAAACTGAAGTTCAAAGTCACGAATTGAAATAACAATCAACTCGAAGATTGGTGATCAAAACTTGATCGATTTTCAGGGTTTTTCATAATCAAAGTCTGAGTAATTCAATACAATAGGTAAGGGCTTTATAGTATCAACCCTATACTAGAAGGAAATCAGAAATTTAACTAATCTTAGGAAGAATTTAAAGCTTCCCATGTTATTTAGATACTTTGCTGTAAATAACAGTTGAGTATCTACTAAAAACAGAAAATAGAAATAAGAATGAGATAAAATACTAGTAGATTGATATGGTATCTTCCTTATTGTAGCAAGTAAATCAATTAGGAGCTGGCTTCTTTCACAATCAACACAATCACGCGGACTACATCATTGCTGGTCAGTCTAGATTATTTTTATCACAACTTCTTGAACACACGTTATCTTGGAGCATGAGTAGTCATTGGAAAGCTAAGAAAGAAATCTTTCACCTCCATGTTGAATGACTATCATATGATAAGTATTGAAGAAGTTATGACACAAATAATCTGACTCTGCGTAGCTCTATCCCGAGAATGATTTCTTTGCCGAGAACTTTCGTGTAATTGATCATTAGCATGCCTTTAGCTTGTCTTAATAAGAATATAGACTTTGAAAGAGTGTGATACGAGCTCATAATATTCTTCGAAATCATGTTAACTCCGTGATTAAGCCTATTCGTATCATCAGCTCAAAACTGCTTCCAATGGCCACATTTTCTATCAATACATTACAAAACCAATAATATGATATGTGAACCAATAATCAACATAATCATCTCGTAATTATCGCATAAATGTATAAATTAGCAGTTAGATTCCTAACGTATCAAATTCCCCCATGCTTAGACCTTTACTCGTTCTTGAGTACTTCAAACATCTCCAATAAGTCTCCAAGGTCGTATGACAAGCAGCACGGATGCGAATTGATATCTAACTATCTCCAATAAGTCTCCAAGGTCCTAGTTAGGCACAGTCACGGATGTAATCTTAACGCAACGGTGCCAAACCATCTTATGCTTCAATGCACAAACCACTCATTAATCAAAATAGTTGTAGACTCCACGGATGGTCTCTATCGCGTCGAACGCGCGAGTCGTGCAATGATTGCACTAGGACATGAGTCGCCACCAAACAATTGTGGGGTGTTTGGAAACCATGCAATGCGATCTTGTTCCTTGTTATGAGGGACTACGTAAACGATAGGTGAGTTTGTACCCATTGAGCATAAACGGTTGTTAAGCGAGTCATGCCAAGTACAAAACACTTTCGCGAGTCCTTTACAGAAAGGGACAAAACCGAGGGACGTAAGGAACAAAATGCGCATTGTGCCCTACGCCAATATGCAGTGTACGGACCGAAAGACTGGGTTCGGGGGTGACGGTATGTGTTGGGAAGCCATAAGACACCCAACCCCGCCCACGTATAGCGGCCTCTACTAGTTGAGTTATCGTTTACAAGTCGTTGAGAAGTTAGCCATGCAAGTTACAGTCATTTACAAGTTATATACAACCTAATAAAATTTAGCTAAGTCGGTTTATTTAACACATAAACTAGATCTTAGGTCACAAAATTATTAAGGTTGATTTAAGGTCCCTAGCTACCAATTGTCCAAGCGCTTTGCGCTATGTGTGTTAGGCGTGATTCACGTAATTCGTTTTAGATCTAAATCTTGGTTAGCCAAAATATAAATGTATGTCGTAAAAGCAATAAAATGCTCACATAAAGAAGGGGGTAAAAGATGAGAATAAAGTAAAAAGATGAGTTTAGAAAAAAGGGGGTGCCCTCAGGACTTACGTGTGTCCGCGATACCACTACTTGCTCTACTATGCTTCGAGATCGTTGCGTTGATCCGTAATATGCGTCGTAGGGGGTAGATGTATTCTTGAAGCGATGTGTTGCACTTCGAACGTGTGTGTTTGAGATGGGCTTTGCTTGAGTAATCTGCTCATTTTGTATGCATTCTTTTGATGGTTTTTAGATGCATTTTTACGTTCCAATTGATGTAATATACTCACTTTTGTTGTTGAGTATCGATTCTTCACTTTTATGTAATTTTGGACGTTTTGATCACATTTGGATGTAACCGACTTGAGGCGTCACTAGAAGAGCTATGCAGAGATATATGGCGGCCCGCGTTGAAGACCTGGCGGACCGCGCCAAAAGAAGCCCGAGTTGGATACAGAGATTTATGGCGGTCTGCGACGAGCTGGATGGCGGACCGCGGCATGTCATGGCGGTCCGCGGTGGAACCTTGGCGGACCGCGAGATTTAGACTTTCCGTTTTCCGTAATTTCTATTTTACGTTTTATTTCCTAAGACTATATAAACAAAACCCCCGTCCCTAGGTTTATTATTCAGACTTTTAAGAAGAACTAAGGGGTTTCTATGGATTGTATGAGGAGCTAAACCTTTAATTTCTTGATCTATTAATCGAAGCATCGCATCGACAATATCGTGAGTTTGATCTATTCCTATTATTCATTATCAATTATTATTTAATATATATTATTATCAATTATTGTCTTATCTTTGCAATTCAATTCATTCAATTATCTTTTGTGATTGTTAGGTGTACAACTAGTTAATTCCTTAGGATTGATTGATTGCTCGTTTAGATTAGTCAAAGGAATCCATTGTTTGATTGATCTTTACATTGTAGCGAAACAAATTCATTGATTTGTATGTAATCATCGTTAGTGAATTAGGGCAAAGAGTTGACTTACATGTTAAATACGAAACGTGCGTTAGTATTACATGTCTCTATCGATATCTCTCTAAATCTTATTGCTATTATCGAATTGAATCTAATCGTGCGCTTAGGTTATTTGATAATTAGGGTTATTAGGTAGTGCAGATCACGCCTCTTAGCTATAATTAAGGAGAGATTAGAAAATTCTGTTTCCACGTTGGAGTAATTGAGATTGATAGAGGAATAGTGATAACTAGGACCGATTAGTTTGTGCGTTTTGGGAATTAATTGATCAAGATCCGTTTTATTATCGAATTACATTCCACGAATTGCTCTTACTTAGTCTAATTAGTTAGATAAACAACAACTCTAAATCCCCCATTACTTATTACTTAGCACTTAATTCATCACATTTGACAACCCAGTTCCCTGTGGATACGATTCAATTCCTACTTCCCTACTACTGTTGTTAGGATTTAGGTTTATTTTTGGTAGATAATCGCGACTTTAGTCTCACCAAATTTTGGCGCCGTTGCCGGGGACTTGGGTTTTGTTTTTGTTTTGAGTTTTTGTGCTTGTTTTGATTCTTGGATTTGTTTCTAGGAATCATCTCTCTTGTGGTGGCCGCTGCTTATGGTCACCACCCGTGCTACTAATCAATCTCTTGTCGCTTTTGATTCAGAAATCCAGAGAACTTTACGGCGTTTGCGGAAAGAGATTCGTGCTGCTTTTCGAGAACTTCCATTTGTTACTGATTTTGAGGACTTGCTAGTTGAGGGTCCAATGGCCGATCAAACATTTAGGGAGCTCACAGCTCCTGACCTTGCTACTCAGCCATTATGCATCAAATTTCCGGCTCCTGCAGATGGTAAAGAGGAGGAGAGTCTTGAGATCAGGGGAGCTCTGCTACATCATATCCCTTTGTTCCATGGGGTTGACGGCGAGGATCCGAATCGTCATCTCACAGAATTCTACTACATATGCAGTGGGATGAAACCGAAGGGCGTGAAATTGGAAAACTTGTTGCTGAGAGTCTTTCCTTTTACTCTTAAGGATAAGGCTAAGAATTGGTTATATACATTGGCTGAGGGTAGTGCCACTGATTGGTCCCACATGAAGCAGTTTTTCCTTGAAAAGTACTTTCCGGCCACACGGTCTTCTAATCTAAAGAAGGCGATTAGCAACGTGGAGCAAGCGGATGATGAGAACTTACATGCTTATTGGGAACGCTTCAAGCAACTGTGTGCAAGTTGTCCGTACCATGGATATGAGGAGAAAGATCTCATCCTCTATTTCTACAATGGGTTGCGAGACGAGGATAAGCGGTATGTGACAGCCACTAGTGGTGGCGATTTGATGAACAAGACTCCGACTCAAGCTAGGGCCCTACTATCTAGTTTGGCTGGAAATTCTGAGAGCTACAAGAAGACTTCCTCTAGAAAGGTGTACGCAGCTACTAAATCTAATGATGGTTCTATTGCGGAGTTGACTACGTTGATGAAGACTTTCATGTCTCAACAACAAGGTCAAATGGCTAGAGTGTGTGGAATTTGTCATGGTAGTGGGCACCCTACTAATTCGTGCCCTACGCTTTTTGATGATAATATTGAAGAGGTTAATGCTGCTGGCTTTCCAGGACCTCCTCAACGCAAGTATGATCCATATTCCAACACATTCAATCCGGGGTGGAGAGATCACCCGAATTTCCGTTATAGGAACGATCAAGGCAATCAACAAGGTGATCAGCAATATGCTCAGAATAATCGGTACTCCAATCCGCAGTTCAATCAAGGGAATCGGCAATTCAATCAAGGCAACTATGGTTATCAATCCAACAACCGTTCCCAACAACCACCGGATCACAGCCCTTCTCAAGGGCAAGGCGCTCCATCTTCCATGTCGGCCGAGGATATGATTAAGGCCCTCACTCAGAATGTCACCACTATGCAATCTAGCATCTAGAACTTGGAGACCCAAGTGGGTCAAATGTCGAGTGCCATCACTCGATTGGAGTCTCAAAACTCCGGGAAACTTCCATCTCAAACGGAAGTGAATCCCCGGAAGAATGTGAGTGTTATTACATTGCGCAGTGGAAAGGTATTGGAGGAAAAGGAGATTGTGAGGTCTAGCAATCCGGAAGATGATTTTCCGGAAGAATTTAACGTTGAAGATCAGAGACTTTTGGCACCCCGCGATGATCTCAAGCGGGGCGCGGCGGAAATCGAAGAAAAGGAACCAGACAAATTTCGCGGTCCGCGCGAAGAAAATTGCGGACCGCGAGACGACAATGGCGGTCCGCGACGGGGTGACGGCGGACCGCGGTGCTCTGTTTTCCCGGATTCCCATTTTTCTTCTTCGGCCGTGACGGAGACGGCCAATCTGAAGGAGGGGGAGATAGCTGCTGATGCTCCCTATATTCCACCAGAGTTTCCAGCTTATGAGGCGGTTCCACCGTTTCCCGAGGCATTGAAAGAGACGCGACGATTTGCAAAGGACAAGGACATCTACGACATATTTAGTAAGTGTGTGGTAAACATTCCTCTCCTTAATCTCCTTAAAGTTATTCCTCGTAGTGCTAAGTTGTTGAAAGAGTTGCATACAATTAAGAGGGGTCACAAGTTGACGGGTAAACAAAAAGTGCAAATCGGTGAACATGCTTCTGCTGTGTTTCAACAAAGGTTGCCTAAGAAATGTAGCGACCCTGGCATGTTTACTATTCCATGTACCCTAGGAGACACCCAATTTGAAAAGGCCATGTTAGATTTAGGTGCGTCAATCAATGTGATTCCTTATTCTGTGTATAGATCTATGAATCTTGGTACTTTGTGTGCAACTAATGTGATAGTTCAGCTTGCTGATAGATCTACTGCATTTCCTAAGGGTGTTGTTGAGGATGTGCTTGTGGTAGTTGATAAGCTTGTTTTTCCTGCTGTTTTCTATGTGCTTGAGATGGAGCATGACCGCCACGCCGCCCCTATTCTGTTTGGGAGGCCATTCATGAAAACCGCTAGAACAAATATTGATGTGTTTAGTGGTAGCTTAACTATGGAATTTGATGGTCAAGTTGTGGAGTTTAACATTTATGATTATATGAAATACCCAACTGATAATCATTCTTTATGTTCCATTGATGTGGTTGAGTCATTAGTTCAGGATGTTTTTGATGTGTATGGTACTGATGAGCTGCAGAGTGCTTTGGATAATAGTTTAGTAGATGATGGCTTGGATTTTGTATTGTCTACTAACTTGCAGGAGGTCGTTTCGGAGTTGTCACTCCATTCCAGATTTCCTCTTATGCCTGCGGGGTCAAACCCCATTTCACTAACCGTGCCTAGCACAAGACCTTTGCCATCTATTGTGCAGGCACATGTGATAGAGTTGAAGCCACTTCCTGATCATTTGAAGTACGTGTTCCTTGGTGTTGGTGATACACTTCCCGTGATTATCTCCAACAAGCTGACTGAGGTTCAAGAGGAGAAGTTGGTGGAGGTTCTTATGGAGAACAAGCTCGCTTTAGGATGGACTATAGCCGACATTAAGGGCATTAGTCCTACCACATGTATGCACCGCATTTTGCTACAGGATGAGGCAAAACCGGTGAGACAACCTCAGCGTCGATTGAACCCACCTATGATGGAGGTGGTGAAGGCGGAGGTGCTAAGTATGGGGATCATCTTTCCCATCTCGGATAGTCGGTGGGTAAGTCCTACGCAGGTGGTGCCTAAGAAAGGAGGTATCACTGTGGTTACAAATGATAAAAGTGAGTTGGTACCCACCTGATGCATGGGAGCATTGGGTCTATGCTAATAACAAGAAGTTGAAGACATTCAGTATATTCCTAATTCGTAATTTCAACTTCCAGCTGCAATATCGACTGAGTTATTCAATATTTCGAAGTGAAACCAATTGGATAATAAAGTTCATGATCTTAGCTTTCCGAAAAGTGGTCATATGCCTTAATTGGTTGAGTAACGAAGGAGATATACCTGTTTTAAGTTAAGCTGTCCAGTTTCTACGCGGGTACACGAGGAAGGCCGAATTTGCCATATTTCCCAAGCTATGCACGTCCAAGCTAAGGAAATACTTAGTAGACATAATTCTTGTTATAGTTTAGTTTCCTAATAATAAAGGAGCCTATGAGGTTTCCGAGTTGTCTTATTTTAAGTGAGTCGTAATTAAGGAAAGAGTCTAGTTAAGTCTAGTTTTCCTTATTATTAGTCTTTCGTATGAATAAGTAGCCTTTTCCTAAAAGGTTTCCAAGTTGTTTAGGAAGTTTAGGAGAGTCTTATCAGCCTATATAAGGCGTGTTTTGTAGGTTGTTTTAGATATACAGTTTAAGTTTTACACATTGAGAATTAATATCGAAGAGTCGAAGGGTGTTTCCTTCAATCTTGTGTCCTTGCGAGGATTTGAGTGGATGCGTTCACAAACACGTTTATCACTAGTCTAAAGATTGACTAGGGGATTAGACAACCAATAGATAGGCGAGATTCATACAAGTTGGTAACTTGGAATCAAGCTTTGAAATTGTAGTTTGGGTTCTTAGTTGGTAACTAGGGGCGCCATTCATATCTTTAGTTTATTTTTTCGTTCATATAAACACAAAAACACAAAATAAGTCTTTTAGTTTTAATTCCGCTGCAAAAACTCTTAGTGTTGTTAGTGTTAGATTAACAAACGCGTCAAGTGGATCGCCGCACGCATCACCACCCGCACTCAAACTGGGTGGAGGGTGTGTATCGGTTATCGTAGGGTTAACACTGTGACTCGTAAGGATCATTTTCCTTTACCGTTTATCGATCAAATGCTTGCGAGACTTGCATGGCGTGCTTTCTATTGTTTTCTTGATGGTTATCCAGGTTACTTTCAAGTACCTATTGCGCCGGAGGATCAAGGGAAGACAACATTCACATGTCCGTTTGGCACTTTTGCATACCGACGGATGCCGTTTGGTTTGTGCAATGCCCCAGCGACCTTTCAGAGATGTATGATGAGCATCTTTTCAGAGTATGTTGAGCACTTCATTGAGGTATTTATGGATGATTTCACCGTTCACGGTGATTCATTCGATGCTTGCTTAGCTCATTTGGATCTTGTTCTCAAGCGTTGTATTGATACTAACCTTGTTTTGAATTCTGAGAAATGCCATTTTATGGTTAAACAAGGTATTGTTTTAGGACAATTAGTGTCTTCTAAGGGGATTGAGGTAGATAAGGCGAAAATTGATATAATTCGGTCTCTCCCCTACCCCACTAATGTTCGTGAAGTGCGGTTTTTTCTTGGTCATGCAGGTTTTTACCGCAGGTTTATCAAGAATTTCTCCTAGATCGCCGCTCCTTTGTGCAAGCTGCTGCAAAAGGAGGCTGATTTTGTGATGGATGATGAGTGCAAGAAGGGGTTTGATGAGATGAAAGCACGACTCACTTCTACACCGATCATTCAGGCCCCAGATTGGTCTCTTCCTTTTGAGATCATGTGTGATGTCAGCGACTATGCTGTTGGAGCTGTGCTAGGACAGAAGGTTGGGAGAGCGTCCCATGTCATTCATTATGCTTCGAGGACGCTCAATGGTGCCCAACGGAACTACTCAACTACGGAGAAGGAGATGCTAGCCGTGGTTTTTGCTTTGGACAAATTCAGGTCATATTTACTTGGTACTAAGGTAACTGTTTATACTGACCATGCAGCTATTCGTTACCTCATGACGAAGAAGGAGGAAAAACCACGGTTGATTTGATGGGTATTGTTGTTGAGTGAGTTTGATGTGGAGGTGCGAGATAAGCAGAGGGTTGAGAATTTGGTGGCCGATCATTTGAGCCGATTGGTTCGTGATGAGGATAAGCCACATGCCCAAATGCCGGTCCAAGTACAGTTTCCTTATGAGGCGCTGATGGCCATTCAGGATATTAGGCCTTGGTATGCTAATATTGTGAATTATCTTGTTTCTCGTCAATTTCCTCCAGGTTTTTCCAAGAATCAGAAGGATAAGCTGAGTTCGGAGGCAAAGAGGTATGCTTGGGATGATCCATATCTATGGAAACATTGCGCTGATTTGGTTATTCGGCGATGCGTTCCTGACAATGAGGTAACCTCTATCCTTACTTTTTGTCACTCTTATGCTTGTGGTGGCCATTATGGTGCAAAGAGAACTGCTAGGAAGGTTTTGGATAGTGGTTTCTTTTGGCCAACGTTGTTTAGAGATGCTTATGCTTTTTGCAAGAATTGTGATAATTGTCAGCGAGTAGGTAATATTTCCCAACGTAATGAGATGCCACAGTCTTCTTTGTTGTATTGTGAAAAATTTGATGTGTGGGGAATTGATTTTATGGGCCCATTTCCCAATTCTCATGGCAATTTATACATTCTTCATGCGGTGGACTATGTTTCCAAATGGGTGGAAGCAAAAGCCACCAAGACTGACGATTCTAAAGTGGTTGCAGAGTTTATCAAATCATTTATCTTTTCTAGATTCGGTGTTCCAAGGGCCTTGATTAGTGATCGTGGTAGCCATTTTTGCAATCGAACGGTGGCGGCATTGTTGAAGAAATATTGTGTGACCCACAAAGTTTCTACCGCCTACCACCCCCAGACAAATGGACATGCCGAAGTGTCCAATAGAGAGATCAAATCCATCCTTGAGAAGACGGTGAACCCGAACCGTAAGGATTGTAGTTTACGGTTGGAGGATTCCTTGTGGGCGTATCGTACTGCATACAAGACGCCTATAGGTATGTCCCCGTATCGACTTGTGTTCGGCAAAGCTTGTCATTTGCCCGTTGAGCTGGAACACAAGGCGTATTGGGCGGTGAAGGCCTTCAACATGGGGATGGATGATGCGGGGGAGAGTAGGAAGCTAGACTTGCAAGAATTGGAGGAGATCCGTCGTGATTCATATGAGAATGCAGCGATTTACAACGAAAAGACGAAGGCTTGGTATGACAAGTCTATTTCGAGGAAGGAGTTCCATGTTGGTGATAAAGTGCTCCTCTTCCAATCCCGTCTTCGTCTTTTTCCTGGTAAACTTCGTTCTAGGTGGACGGGTCCGTTTGTGGTGGTGAAAGTATTCCCACATGGAGCAATTGAGATTCGTGGCCTCACTTCTGACAAGGTGATTAAGGTGAATGGCCAGCGGCTTAAACCGTATTAAATTATGACGGTTTCCAAATGGAGACGGTAGAGGAGATAAGCCTCGAGGATCCGATCATTGAAGACTAAGTCTCCATTGTTGCTGAGTCGAGCCAACGACATTAAAAAAAGGCGGTTCTCGGGAGGCAACCCGAAAGATTCTATTCTTTCCTTTCTTTTCATTTTTATTTTAGTTTGTGTTTTTGCATTTTGATTTTTGGAGTAGAATTATGTTTTTTGTGTGTTTTTTTGCAGAACAAGAGAAAAAAAAAAACAAAAAAAGATGGTACGAGACGAATTTCGGAGAGGAGATCAGAGATATTTGGCGACCCGCGAGAGGGGATGGCGCGTCATCTTTTCCGTCCACCACCATCAACTCTCACCCACCCTCCATCTTTTTCGTCCGTCCACCACCATTCCACCACCACAACCACCTTCTTCTACCACCAAACAACATACCCACTTGCCCCAAATTGATTCAAACCCTAGAAAATTGGGGGTTTTGCATAATTAGTTGATTAGAGCGATTGGAAGGTTCGGGGTGCTTTATTGAAGGTTGGGCTTGGTTCTACATCAACAATAATCGACTATTGGGGTCATTTGGTGGCTTATTCCGTTGTTGGAGGTAAAACTCCGAGTTTATTCTTGAATTTTGGATTGTGCTTGATTTGTGTTGCCATATTGTGTTGGATTGTTGTTGTTGGTTGATTATTGTTGTGGTGATTGTGGGTTGTTGCTAGTATAGAGCCTTGGTAGGCTATTGGTTGGGTAATTGTTGTGATTGTGCCTACTTGGAGGGTGTGTGTTTGGTTTGAGGGTGCTTGTTGTTGTGTTGTTCCTCTTGCATTTTCTTTTCATGGCACCTAAGAAGAGAAAGGGGAGTGGGGAAGGTTCTAGTGTTTATTTGGGTTTGACCACCTTGACTTCCTTAGAGAAACAGAGGTGGGCGAAGTTGATGGCGCCCGGTAGAGGTATTCCACCCACCTTGTTTATCACAGGTGGGACTTTACGACTGTTAGGTCTTGAGAAAATGACTTTGCGATTGATGGGTAATATGGGTTTAAGACGCATGGTTGGTTTCGGTGCCCCGACAGTTAAACGGTGGACATTGGAGTTTTTGTCCACCTTTGAGCCGATTGGTGGTGATAATGACGATGTGGAGCTTGGTATTCGATTTAAGCTCAATGATAAGGCGTATGAGCTTACTTATGTCGAGTTGAGAGAGGCATTTGGGGTTGATGACCCGGTTTATTTTGCACCTTTTGAGGGACTCCAGGCGAGTGAGTTTTGGGCGGCTTTGACAGGGCATTCATCCTTTACTAACCTTAAGGACTCTAGGATTAATCACCCGGTTGTGCGTTTGATTGGGCGGTTTTTATCTACCGCTTTCTTTGGTCAGGGTGAGGCAACTAAGTTGCGGCAGTCGGATATGTCCGCATTTAGTTCTTTCCTTCCTAGTAGGCCGGGGGTGCCTGATTGGGTGGCCATATTCGTGGCCGCGTGTGGAGCGATCCGTCGTTCTCCTACTGGGAACATCTCTTTGGGGGTATGGTGTCTCTCATTGCTTCTTATTGTGGGGTGAGGCACTCCGCCGATTTCACGGTGGCTGCGGAGCGATGTCCTCATCAATTTCCAATCTCGGATCACTATGTGTATGATATACACGGCTTGTACCACACCCATTTTCTCACTTATACCGACCAGTCGAGGGGGCATTGGTATTATCGGTATGGGTCAGGGCTTGTTTGCTGCTTACGGCTACCACACCTTCCTGAGGCCGCTCCAGTTCCATTTGGAGATTTCGCTAGAGATTTCTTCCTTAGTCCGGCGTTGTCTGATGCGCCTGCGTTGCCTGCGGGTGCGGCTAGAGGGGTCGTGTTTCATGAGGCTGAAGAGGTAGCCGCTACGTCCACTGAGGGGCGTGGTACCTTTTGTCCCAGTGAGGCGGAGTGGAATGCGTTGCGCACTGAGGTACGTGACATTGGGAGGCTGCAGAGGCGATTGGTGCTCCACTTTGGTCTTTCCAATGACGGTGGGGATCCTGCGGGGTCCTCGCACAGCTGAGTTGGTATGTTCTTTTTGCCATTTCCCTTCTATTTGTTTTGTAATACTTTCATAGTTCACATTGGGGACAATGTGTGAACTAAGCATGGGGGAGGAGAATTGGATGTATATTGTATGATTTTTGTATATCTCTTTCGTTTTATCGTCATTTCATTCAAAAAAAAAAAATGAAAAAACAAAAAAAAAAACAGAAAATGAAAAAAAGGGAGAAGAAAGCCAGCTGAGAGAGAGGAGCGTGAAAAGAAAGTAAGGAAAAGACACGAGAGAAGAAAGTAAGCCTGTGAGGTGGAAAAGTTAACGAGAGGCTAGGTGAAAACCCATTGGGCGCCTAGGCAAAATGAGTGGAGTGTGTTACTTGAGTTACCGGCCGGTGTATAAGAAGGGTGTTTGAAGGTCGTGTCTGGGTAGGTTTCTCTCGGATGATATAAGGAGGTTGGTTGGAACTTCTTAGTGGTGTTTAGGCTAGAAAATCCTCGGTACGTTATTTGATGATATAAGTGGCGTTGGTGTTTGATCCGAGGTACGAGTGGCTAATGAGGGAGTTGGAGGTGAGCTAGCTTGGGAGTGATTTAGGACATTTTAGCCTCCCTTGCTTCTTGGCTACGTTGCGGCTTGATGGTATAAGATGGTTTGGTCCGTTGCGTGAGATAACATATGTGGCGGACCTTACTAGCAAGATTGAAGACTCACCGTCCTATGTGGAGTAGAGGAGATAGGTTTTAGATGAATTTCACCCGTGCTAACTGTAACAACCCGAATTTTCGTGATTTCTGTAAAAGGGTTTCGAACAAGAGAAAATGAATTTTGTGACATCTCTTTATTTCGGGTTTCTATTTCGAATGAAAATAGGTTCTTAGCAACTATTTTGTTTTACAAAGGAGAGAGAGAGAAAGTAACCCGGGTACTATTCACCCGGGTACTGTTCATCCGGGTTACTATTCACCCGAGTACTGTTCATCCGAATAATTATTTACCACAAAAAAAAAAAAAAAAAAAAAAGATAATTATGTCGGTTAGGCCCCGTTTGATAGGACTGCATCTTTCTGAACTGATCTGATCTGATCTGAATGATTCTGATCTGATCTGATCTGATCTGAATGATTCTGATCTGATCTGATCTTATCTGAATGATTCTGAACTGATCTGATCTGATCTGAATCTGTTGAAATTTTGATTGAATTTCAACAAATTAGTATCAATTATGGACCAAATACATTGATAAAAATTGGAACATTTCTGATCTGATCTGATCTGATCTGAATGATTCTGAACTGATCTGATCTGATCTGAATGATTTTGAACTGATCTGATCTGATCTGATCTGAATGATTCTGAACTGATCTGAATACTACTGCGAATAAGTCCTATCAAACAGGGCCTTAAACCGACAAACCCAGGTAGAAGAATTCTCATTTTTTTTCATTCCTCTCCATCTTCACGACACATCAAGCAGGAGGTGTCTTCTCTCCTCCCTCCTTCCTTAGAGCCGACCAGCCGCCTACCACCGGACGCCGCTGCTATTGCCGTCACCTTCTTCCGCTAACATCACTTCCTATGTAGGTCTTGTTCTCTTTCTCTCCTCTTTTATTTTGAACGAAAATTTGAAGAAAATGTCCAAGTTGATTTTGATTCTTTACATGATTGATTTTATTTATGATTTATCATGGTTTATTGATTATAATCATGTTTCTATAGTTGGATTGAAGTGGGTTAACTATTAATTCGAATTTGAGCTAGTTTGGTGAGAAGGTGGGAATAAAGGTGTAGTTGGGAAAGGATTAATACGGATGTTGGATTGTTGTTGGGAGCTTAAGAAATGATTTTAATGGTCAATTAGGATTTGTTTGTGTGTTGAGTGAGAAATTAAGAGAATTTCTTGAGCTAGGGTTTAGTAGTAAAATTGGGGGTCTTTGTCTAAACAAATTGGGAATCAAAATTGGAAGTGTAAATATGTTAGATTGTATTCATCAGTTTGTTTTGATGATCAGTTGCGGAGTAATCGTGTTTGTTCTTTGATCAAACTTCTAAATGAGGAAACAAGTTGATTTTGGAGCTACTTTGTGCTATCAATTTGATGGTTGATACTAGAAGTCGAGAACGATCTCATATATGTTAATTGATGTGAAATTGAGATGTTAAGTAATGACATAGGGGCTGTCCAGATTTTAGTAGTTAAAGAAAAGGGTGTTTTTGGGATCATAATGGTGCTAGCTAAATGTTTTGGTGATTCTAGTCTAATGGGTAATTTGATAAAAGGGTCTTGTGGTGAGTTATAATTATAAAGGATGTTGTAAGGAATGTGAGAGGAAGTGGAGAAACCTATGGGTAAAACTGGCGTGTTCTAATAAGAATCAAGGTTAACGAAACTTCACATTTTCTAGTTGTACCATGTTTTAAGTATGAAAGTATACATATATAGGAAGTATACTTGTGTAGAAGTGTTAAACTAATTAGCGTGCATGGTACATATCTTGTAGAGTTAAGGTTTGTGGATGAAACGTTTAGGAGACTTGCTGAGCTAGTTGCGTAGTCGCTGTTGGTCCAGGTAAGAAATGATTTTTTTCTAAAGAGTTTTGGTACAAGTATGTGTACGTGTATACCGAGTGTTTGAATGGTTTTTGTGAAACGGAAAGTTAATAAAATTGACGTATGTTAAGTGAAAGTGAGTGCATTTGTTTTTGGTTACCGAGATTTGATTTACGTAATTGTTGAACTATTTAAGAATGATGTATTTTGTGAATCTTGTTGATTTCAAAATATGTGAAAAGTGTTGTTTCACGTTCTATATACGACCATGTTCTGTGAAAGAAAGGAAATACATTGAAAAGAAAGAAAGTGAGAGGAAATGTTAAAGCAGTAAATGATGGGTTGATTCCGATGAGGGGATCAACTCGGGTTTTGGGCGACCGTGATGGTCTGACTATACAGTACAGTTTATGTATGTACGTATTTGATGGGGTGGAAGTGATCACCACCTCGCACCCTTATATCCTCCCCTTGTGGAACAGGACCCTTGGGGGATGCATGCATTCGGGAATATTGGTGCTAGTAAGAAAGCCCACTACCCAGTGAAAGAAAAGAAAGAGAAACGGTTCCAAAGTTTTGATATCTATTAATGATTGAGAGTGTGTTCCGAATAAAAGTTTCTCCTTCATTTTATTCTCTCTCATTGTTTCGTTTATGTGATTTGCGAAAAGTTATACATCTCTTAAGTGGCATTTTATATGTATTTCTTCTTACTCAACCAGTTTGGTTGACGGATGCTTTTGTTGTGTTTTTGTCCTGCTATTTCTTTGGTGGGCCTGTGATGATCTGTTGTGGAATTTGTCTACAATGGGGAGCAGTTTGTTTGAAACAGGTTAGAAGATTGTTGCTTTGGATACAAGGGGATGCTAGAAGGGATTGTATGAGGGACGAGTAATTATCAGGCTACGAACGTAATTAGTTTAGTTTGATCCGTACTATGCTTCCGCACTTGAGTCTGATTGTATAAGTCTTGGTTTATAAAAGTTGTAATTTTAATTAGAGCCCGAATAGACCACTAGTCGATTTTCTTAGCCTTAACAATTGACTAAAGGAGTCGATTGTGGCGGTAACACTCCCAAATTTCATTTGTTTAATTTAGAAAGTCGTTTTATATATAAAAAAAAAAAATTACCCCGAATTTGGGGGCGTTACACTAACTGCTAATAGACCTTGGAGAAATTTTGTGGAAGAGTTGTTTGCTCGAGGACGAGCAACATGGGGGAGTTTGATCTGCTCAGTTTCTATGCATTCTTTTGATGGTTTTTAGATGCATTTTAACGTTCCAATTGATGTAATATACTCACTTTTGTTCATGACTATCGATTCTTCACTTTTATGTAATTTTGGACTTTTTGATCACATTTGGATGTAACCGACTTGAGGCGTCACTAGAAGAGCTATGCAGAGATATATGGCGGCCCGCGTTGAAGACCTGGCGGACCGCGCCAAAAGAAGCCCGAGTTGGATACAGAGATTTATGGCAGTCCGCGACGAGTTGGATGGCGGACCGCGGCATGTCATGGCGGTCCGCGGTGGAACCTTGGCGGACCGCCAGATTTAGACTTTCAGTTTTCCGTATTTTCTGTTTTACGTTTTATTTCCTAAGACTATATAAGCAAAACCCCCGTCCCTAGGTTTATTATTCAGACTTTTAAGAATAACTAAGGGGTTTCTATGGATTGTATGAGGAACTAAACCTTTAATTTCTTGATCTATTAATCGAAGCATCGCATCCACAATATCGTGAGTTTGATCTATTCCTATTATTCATCTATATAATAATATTAATAGGCTAACATTACTAATCCACGTGGCATGACATAGTTGATTTCGCATAGTTGTCATCTGCAAATGCCATGTCACGGAGCTACGTGTCGCACTATATAAAAATATATGAATTAAATATATTAAAACTAATGAAAATATTTTAATTATAAATATAATAAATAGAATACATTAATCAACTTATTTATTTGAAAATAATAAAGAATTTTTCATCTTCCACAATACATCTAAATTTTTTTAATTGAATTCTATGGTTAGTTTGAAAGTTTTTTTTTTTTATTGATGATAATCAATGTAGTGACATTTGACCATTGGTGTTCCAAATTTTTTGTAACATACTAATTCGACATACTATATATATTTTGATCTTTTGCTTGGCTTACCATTCAAAAATATATGTTTCATCGTTTTTTTTTAAGTTTTCAAAATAATTATAACTTTGGTAGGGACGAAAAGTAGTGCAGAAAAGGGGTTCTCATATGCAACAATATAGGAGGGTGTTAGTTCATATTAATTTTATGTACCCATTATCATTGTTTGTAATCTCATACTATTAGGTTTCAAATAATTATATCATATCGCACTATTACTATTATAATGGATCGGAATTGATCAATTTGGTCATTTATTTTTACGATTTGCAAGTGTTAGGTATTAAAATTTCAATATTGTAAGATTGTTCCTTGCATCCACTATGGGATTATCGAAGGGCGAAAGTGATAATTAACCCCCTACACTTATAATCAATGGAGCAATTTAACAACCTAACTTCTAAATGTGTAATTTAACACCATATATTTTTATCATGAGCAATTTACCTCCTATGTTATTTTCAGTTGACTCTTTAAGATATATGCATTTTCTTAATTCCTCAAAATTTGAAAAAGCAATAATTAATACACTAAATACTTTGTACTCAGAAGAGATTTGTTGAAACGAGTTCAAAAGATATCAATAGTATCTCATCCACATGCTGGATTAGTAAACTGGTAGCGATGGAGTGTTGGGAATACTTATCGGCAATACTATTGTCCTCAATACGTAAATCACACATTAACTAATGAGAATAACAATTTGAATTTGATTAGGTTAGGTAAAGGGTACTCCAAATGATATGATTACATGATTATGGAAAGTTATAAAAAATTTGATACTAATAATGGTCGTTAGGCTAAAGCCTAAAAATAATCCGAAACACAAACCTCTGGAGCATTTTTTAGAATGCGGAAACATTGACGGTATATCAGAAAAAGTCGGAAACTACATGAGTATTCTGAAAATATTCCTTTAAGATTTAGAATTGTTATGTAATTATTGTGGTTGATTTAGGGGTCGATTGTTTGGCCTGGTGTACAATGATTGGACCAAGTTCAGTTACGGTCTGTATTGAATCAGGTTAAGTTCATGTCATTAAAAGGAAAGTTTTTGTAATACACGAATTAGTTTTGTCCAAATCAACTTACAGCGAAAAAACTGGTAATAAACATCGACGATCAATTGAAATTTAGGTATCTCACATATATCCTTTTAATTTAACCAAGGAAAAGAGGTATAGAAGAAATGTATAACAATCGGCCCGTGATTGTCACGGGCGCAAAAACTAGTTATCAATTATTGTCTTATCTTTGCAATTCAATTCATTCAATTATCTTTTGTGATTGCTAGGTGTACAACTAGTTAATTCCTTAGGATTGATTGATTGCTAGTTTAGGTTAGTCAAAGGAATCCATTGTTTGATTGATCTTTACATTGTAGCGAACCGAATTCATTAATTTGTATGTAATCATCGTTAGTGAATTAGGGCAAAGATTTGACTTACATGTTAAATACGAAACGTGCGTTAGTATTACATGTCTCTATCGATATCTTTCTAAATCTTATTGCTATTATCGAATTGAATCTAATCGTGCGCTTAGGTTATTTGATAATTAGCGTTATTAGGTAGTGCTGATCACGCCTCTTAGCTATAATTAAGGAGAGATTAGGAAATTCTGTTTCCACGTTAGAGTAATTGAGATTGATAGAGGAATAGTGATAACTAGGACCGATTAGTTTGTGCGTTGTGGGAATTAATTGATCAAGATCCGTTTTATTATCGAATTACATTCCGCGAATTGCTCTTACTTAGTCTAATTAGTTAGATAAACAACAACTCTAAATCCCCCATTACTTGTTACTTCGCACTTAATTCATCACATTTGACAACCCATTTCCCTGTGGATACGATCTTTATTTCCCTACTACTGTTGTTAGGATTTAGGTCTATTTTTGGTAGATAATCGCGACTTTAGTCTCACCATTGAGTTGTGTTTGGGGATGTCCTAGAGGTGTAGGGGTGCTATTAGGGTTTTGGTGTTGTAGTTGCTAGGGTTTTTGTATTGTGGTTAAGGTTTTTTTGTGAGAGAATTATAGTGAGAGAGGAACAGAGTTTCGGGGTGGAAATGGTCTGTGAACGGGTCAAATGTGGTGGAGAAGGGTTGCTTTTATAGTGGTGGTGAGCTAGGGTTTCGGCCAAGCTAGGGTTGTGGTGCGCCTGGCGCAACGTCGGTGCGTCAGGCGCAGGTAGTGGTGCGTCTGACGCAGGTGAAGGTGCGTCTGACGCATGTGGGGCTGCGTCAGGCGCATTTGCATGCGGGTGCGCCAAGGCCTCTGTGCGCGCGTAGAGGTGCGCCTGGACTCTTTGACGCACCATACAAAATTGCATTTCTGGCCTTCTTATGACACGAGTATGTACGTGTGAATTTGGGTGGGCAAATGACGTACATAAACATGTTTTGTTGATGATTTTTGGCAATTTAGGCACGCGGGTCAATCCTGAGTTAGGTCTGGTGTAAAAGGGAGGGAAAGTGTTTGTTTTTGGCCTTGTTCTAGGTAAAAACGCATTTGCTAATGGATTCACGAGGACAGTGGTTCACACAGTAGTGCAAATAGACGCAGTTAACAGTATAGTGTCCTTTCATCATCGAACATTTGGGTAGGGATAAATGAAAGTGTCTACAGAAGCCCCCACTTTGACTGAGACTTGGACAAGGCGAAAGTCAAAGTATGTAAATCGTGCAAAACGGGACGTGAATGCACGTGGAGGGTCGTTTAAGGTCCATTAGACCGTCGGTGCGTTTTTAGAGGTTCGCCAACCAATTAGAAGGTGATTTTCGAACGGAGCTTTCAAAGTTGACCCTTGCGCAAATCAACTCAAAAATGCTTCCAATGGCCACATTTTCTATCAAAACATTACAAAACCAATAATATGAAATGTGAACCAATAATCAACATAATCACCTCCTAATTATCGTATAAATCTTATAAAATAGCACTCGGATTTCTAACGTATCAAATACCAATCACAAACCAATACGCCACACGCAATTGTGATGTTCTCATACTAGTATTCAATTTTCAACTTTTTTTTTTAGGAAATGGTTTTCAATTTTTTATTTAATTTTTAATTTTGCACCGTCCACAAGCGTGTCATATTATATTTTCCCTCCAAAATTAAATAGACCGTTAGACATGTCACTATAAATTAAATAGGTGTTGAGACCCTGTAGAGCTGAAAATGAACTCTACTCGGTAGAGTTTGGCTAAAAAAATTTAGATATAGTTATAATCCGTCATCCCAATTTCTAAATCCTAGCTTCTCCCATGTTGATCTGATATATGAGTATGACCGCCAGGGGCCTTTTATTTCCTTAGCTTTGAGTGAGAACAACTGAGAATAAACGATTTGCACGAAATTAAAGTAGTATACTATTAATAAAGCAAGAGCTAATAATCTGCTAATTGAAGAAACGTCCGATTCTTCAAATCCCACCACCAACCATTCTTTTTTGCATTTATTATTACTTATTATGTATACAACGTATTATAATCACTCTTTCGCTTACCTATCATTTAGACCTCTTAACCAAATTAATCAAATTGACCCCTTTTTTCTGCTTCACAATGTACTTGTTCTTGATTTTGATCGTCACACCATTTTCTCACTTGGAAAATTATAAATTTTCTTTCCAATATTAACATTATTATCATTTTTATTACATATATACCAACCAAACTCTATTATTACAAAGGAATTCAAAAGTCTAGTAATATGATAAACAAGAACTTGTTTTCACGGATATTGTTCATCTTACTAGCATGCTCTCTGCTTGTTATTATGGGTATGTTTCTTGTTCACATTTAATTAAAATGATGTAAACAACACCTTAATTTTAGGTTTTTTTTGGTCTACTTCTTAGCTAAATGTCAAAAATTATACTCGTATGACATTTTGTATTGAAACACTACTCATATATTCGATGTAAGAATTTTTTTTGCATATTCACTGTTCTTTGTCGAAATGTATGTGCATCATTTGTCGAGTTTATTTGTATCACTATATGATAATGATAGTAAGAGGATCTCCTAATCTTGTCCTTGCACTTTTTTCACTTTAAGAAAACAATTTTGGATATGAGAATATGTTGTACTAGTACATTATATTCACAATATTCATATACATACGTTCATTGTTTCTTGTGGTTTAATTTTTGATGTTTAGCCTACGCAAATGGAGAAGTCGTAAAAGAAATCAAGGAGGAAGCAACAACACTGTCACCACCAGAAGGAAACACCACATTCATGGGTGGCACAGCTTGGTGTGTTGCACTTCCGGCCGCCTCGCAAATTGATCTACAGACTGCACTTGACTGGGCTTGTGGCTCAGGCGACGCTGATTGCAGTCCAATTCAAGCTGGAGGACCGTGTTTCGACCCGGATACGCTACTGTCCCATGCTTCTTATGCCTTCAACAGCTACTATCAGCAGAATGGTAACAATGATGTTGCCTGTAATTTTGGTGGAACTGCCACTTTAACCAACCATGATCCAAGTAATTTCATTCCCTCTTCTTAATAACTTTTCACATTTCTTGCAACTTTATTGTTTGTTCTCATGTTAATTCTACATACATACATACCTTTGTAAAATGATTAGACTAAATTATTCCCTTAACTTGTCACATATACTGATGCTTTATTCACTTTCTTCTCCAACATGATAAACAAATTACATGTACTACTGCCTCGGTTGTTTACCGGCTTTATGTTTTGGTTTAAGTATGCGAGAGAAAATTGAGTGTAAAAAATCCGAAAAAACAAATGAAGTATGCAAGTTCATAAATAGATCACTAAAAGTTAGATTTAAACAATTTACCAGACACATGACAACTATATAAATTGAAAACAGTCCAAATTGGCAACTGAATTATGAAATTGACACAAATTATATACGGTGTTTCACACTTTCATGGTAATGTTTTTAGCTCATTCATTTTGTAATTTTGTCAAGTCTGGTCTACTTCCTATAGTAAATAGGTAGGTTGGTTTACCATATTAAACCTTCAATAATACATGTCAAGTTCAATAGAGTAAATGTTCACCTACTCATGTATAAAAAAACAGGCCAAAAGACTGAAAGAGAGAGTACTTGCTAGTGAGTAACAAAATTAATGACGATATTCAAACTGTAGTCTGATCATCATGAATTCTTTACTCTTCATGGGTATCCTACGTAATACGAGTATAGCATAGACGTTTTTGACACAAAACATATATTGATCTTACATATGCAATGTTGATTTTTATTGCAGGTTACGATAAATGTGTCTATGTTGCATCAAGGTACGTCAATTTTCTTCAATTTTAGATTAGCTAGTTAAACTTTGGTTTCACATCGAACCCCTTTTTTTACGAGCACCTCGAACTAAATAGTAAAATATAGACTCCATCGAATGTAAATAATGTTTTTTGTTGCATGTATGTTGTTCATCAGGCCATCAAGTTCAGCATCTGGAAAGTTGGGTGCACAAATCGTCACCAGTACGTTGCTAGTATTTTGCTCGATGTGTTGGTTGTTGCTTCGGTGATTAGTGTGGAAATTAGTTAGTCTGCGAAGTTTTTGAGTTAGCTAGGAAACAAATTGCACGAAGAAGGCTTTATTATGTACTAACTTCTACGTACTTTAGCAACTTAACTAGGTTACTCCGAAACTGTAATTTTATTGTGGTGGTCAATATACCTTACTTTTCAAGTAGGTTAAGAATGTTTATGTCCCTGGAATCCCACTTTCGTCTCCTACCAAATCCAGACAACATAGTGCTTTATTTCTTCGCCTTCCTCCGTCCATTATTAAAATTCCTACTTTTACGAAAGTTACGTTTACGTCGAAATTTTCGACTTCAAATACTATTACTTTATTACAGTTTATAAGATTTAAAGAAATTGCCCTTTAAGGTAATTCTTTGGTGATTGATTAACCCTTATAATACCGCTTAAAGCATAAGTCGACATAAAAACCATGTTCTTTATTCTACTTTCTTAAAAGTTGCGAGTTGTGACTAAGCCCTATGAACTTTGATTCGTTGAACTTCGACGAATGAAGTGTGTTGTATATTACGTCTAATATTAAGACCCTTAGATTCGTGCAAGGCGACGACAATCTAACATGAGAATATCACGATTACTATTAGAATGACTTAGGGTTTGCTAATAATTGTCGGATATAATATTAAATAGTCAATGTAAAAGAAGGAAAAATGAAGAGAAGATAAACCAAAATTGTATTATTCCCGAAAAAAGTGTTATTCTATTACCTTCTTCAAAATAACTGTACAATCCCTTCATTATTGAATATCAACTATTGTTACTAGACCCTCAAAAAAAAAAAAAACTATTGTTACGAATTAAACATAAATAAGTCGACTTGGTCAGAAAGACAGTAACCAAGTTGTCGCATCTAATCTTATGCAACAGCAGTGCTTCACTTCCAAGAAGGCCTCGTCCTGATCTACCATATAAGATGGAATCGAATATTCAGATGCATGGTTTTTCCACAGCTAGCTGATCACGGAAACGTTCTAGTGCTCTCTTATGTCTGCAGTGAAGGACCGAGCTCCCGAAGATGCACACGCGATATTGTAATTGTTTCAAAACCTCTGGCCTATTACGGAATAAAGGAGGGTCGGATGACCTCGACCCCATATTGTAAACATAGCCCATACGAAAACTGTACTATCCAGCTGCTATTTCACAATAATAATACAAGGGCAAAGTCTTACATAGTTACATGTCATTTTTGCTTTCTTCTCTTTTATTAGTACTGCTATGTAATAACTTGGCAAAACGGATTCCTATGCACGCGATTCTCAGCTTAAATAAATTCCGTTCTATGCAAATACCGCTTTCTGAATGTGATGTCCCTTGCAAATCATCTAAGAATATCATCTATGAAGAGGCGCAATCGCCATGAAAAATTAACTAACAAAACGAGGTACTTCAATTAGACTTAAGAGCTTAATGAGCATTTCTCCGTCTTCTAGAGTGTAATGACCATTTCACGATCGTGATTCAAGAGCACGATAAGAGAAGATTTAATTTGACAAGCATGTAAAAGCACTCAATGCAACAACAATAACTCAAAGGCTTCACGCCTAGAGTGGAGGCCAGGGCGGTCATGCGTGTGCAACCTTACCCTTGTTCTTGTTAAAACTTAAAACACAACAAAGTTGTTTCTATATAACCATAACATGAAAATTGCGCTTAACATTATGCTTCACAATACAAAAACCGCTGACAGTTTAGTGAGCCATTTTGTTTTGTTCCACGGTATTCCAAAAGTAAACAATTGTGAGCCTTGGGTTCCATTTGAAACACGAAAAATATCTGAAAGCGTTACTCCTTGAAGAAATCAAACATACCTCGATTATGTCAAATGCAATCAAAGCTAACTGGCTCGTTCACGGAGGTAACCAACATAATCAAGGATTCAAGGATATCAAACAAGATGCTACAATAGATCCACTGATGCAGCAATACCTCTTCTTGTGTTCTTCAGCATAAGCACAGCCTATCCCACTCCAAGTTGTACTGTCCGTTTCTGCACAATGTTAAATCATGAGTTGAGCCACAATTCGATCAACTCCATTAAAGCTTTGGCCAAAAACCAACGATTTTTTTACGTCAAAAAAAAAAAAAAAAAAAAAAAAAGAACCAACGATTTTTGGTTTAGTTCTTCATGTTCCTCCACCCCTAGCCCCTTTTTCCAGGCATTGGACTACTCTCTAAGTCTCTAGCAAGATATTCGCCTTCAGGCAGAGCTTAGCCTCCAGCGAGATAGAACTTTGTGTCATTGTGCTCCATGATATTCAATCTAGACACAAATCCTACTTCACTACAATGGGGTCACAGATTGCTGCTTTCAATCACCCTTCATAATATCTTCTAAAATAAATTTTATTGTGAGGAAGGGCAGGGAGAGGGAAGGGGGAATTCAACATGCAAGTAGATGATCCACAAGAATGCATTGCTATAAATGATCAAGCAGAGTATATCTCATTGGGCTTCACAATATCTGTCCTATGCCCATAAAGCTCAACTGATCAATTCTGTTATATATGGTCTGCAAAAAATTTGGGGTTCCAGTTTCCAGTGCTTCTCCCAAAAGCAGAGTAAAAATAAATTAAACCAAGGAAAATGACATTCAAATCTTACAAAAGCTCTTGGTCTCCCAAAATTGAGGGTGGTTTTGGGATAAAGGAGCTGTTAAAACAGGAACAAAGGTCTATGCCAGGCAATAATTGTTCTCTGAACATTTGACGTTTAGAGTATGTGTACTGGGAATATTTTCCATGTTAAGAGACTGGTTCAGTCAAATCTCTGGTTTAAAAGACAATGCTCAATCCTTACCCCACACTCCCACAGCAATGTCAAGAGTGAAAAGGTCACTCTCCAAAAGCTGTGTGACATGTTCAGGGATAAAGGGATATGGAGGAACGGGTACAATATCATATGGGATGGTATAAATTTACCCAAGCCTTATGCTATCTCTACCATGGGTGTGCAAAACTCATTGGCAACTTTGGACAAAGGGACAACATCATAAAGAGAGGGATTCGTATGGTTAATCGCTGTGAATTAGTCCCTCACATATTCTTTCAATGCAAATTCTCAAGCTAAGTGTGGACTTCTGTGATCAATTGGCTTAAACTGCAGTAATCTCTTCACTGTTATAAAAGGAAAACCAGAGGTAAGTCTTGGAAACCCAGGCAAAAAAGATGTGCTCTTATATGCACAATATGAGCTGTGGCAGGAGAGATCAGATCTATAATGAAAGCCAAGCATTATCTTATCTCCATTTTTCTATAAAATGAAAGCCAAGCATTAAACCAGAGGTAAGTCTTGGAAAGCCAAGCATTATGTTATCTCCATTGTTCAAGAGGGATCTCCCTGATCTACTTTGTAGGAATGGTCTCTTATATCCTTTATCTATAAATGACTACGTCTTATGCATTTAAGAGAATAAATTTTAGGCAGAACTGGAGATCAGATTGCTGAAAATCAGGCCACAACAGCGTGGATTGCAAAGAACAAGACAGGTAGCATTATCTATGACTTTTTACGGAGAGAAAATGCCACCTGTCAAATGGTTTAAGATTGCTAGGGATGGCTGTTGGGTGCCTTCAGTCACAACAGCTCGGCCATTACAAATTGCACTGCAACTATAGAGAACTTAAAGAAAAGAGGCATGAGTATGCGTCACAGGTGCACCCTATGTGAATGTAATAAGGAAAGCCTGGACAATTTGTCTTTTTAACTGCCCTATATCTCATGAGATATGGAATGAGATGGTTATCTGGCATGATACAGGACGAGGAAATGGAGTCTGATGCATCAACCCAACTGGTTGCATCACAAAGCCGAAGGAAAGCAGGGGAAGCATCGCCCACAGAAGTGCTTTCACTCTATGAAATATGGAGGAAAAGAAACAATGTAACTTTTGCTGAGAAAATCAGAAATGTAAAGCGAATTTCTCTTTGTTTCATGTTGTTTTAGAGCTATGCATAAGCCTAGAGCAGACATATTTAGTAACTAGGTCTCTACTATCCTTTTAGAGAGTTTTGTAATAGTATTATTCTTACCCTTTTTGGAAGAATATAACTATTCTAACCTTTCCAAAAAATCTAGAGTCAAAATCACCTCAACAAAATGAGCTAGACAAAGCAAATTTTAAAATAAAATAATATTGAAAGAAGCATAGGGATGAGCACACGTACTCTAAACGTTGCTACACACTCCCTGTGTTTCTTTCAATTTTTTACTTTTGGTATGATTTACTCTCATATGTTCAAACCAAACGCAAATTAATAAACAGGGGGAGCAAAGAGTTATTTTCGAGTATATATTGTCAGTAAAAAAAAAAAAAGAGCAGCCGAACTCCACATAATAGTTATCAGAACAATGTCCCATTTCCTTTATCACATCGAGAATACTAGTGACAGGTTTCCAGTTAAGTATAGACTGATGAGAACATCAACCTGATTACCGGTTACAAACTCCCAACACATGAAGGGAGATCAACACAAAACAAGCTTCCCAAAGGAAACATCACTTGAACTTTGAGAATCAGAATGAAGACTCTCAAAAAGCAACAAGAGAACAAGCAAGAACTAAAACATCAATTCAATGAGAGAAATCATCAGCTTCGATCTAAACAAAGCTTCCCAACACAGAAGGGTCAACCTAGAGCAAAAGTGGCCAGAAGAAGGTAACGAAGACCAATTCAAGTACCTGGTTCTCCTGCAATTATATTATGCCTATGAAGATCCTTTTTCACATCAGATAGTTTAGTATTGCAGCAACCACGTACGATCCTGATCCAGTAGGCAGCCCATAAGCCTCGTGCTTCGCTGCCTTGCAATCTCTGCCACACCCTACAAGGACATAATAGTTAAGAGAGCCAGGCATTCAGTTTATGACACGGGACTACAGAAATATAGCCGTTGCACAAAGAACCAGGCACCAAGTATGACCAGAAAAATAAAACCTCACTGGAGTTTTGAAATTAGAAGGTACTACTAACAAAGAACAAACCGAACCGTCTCAATTTGAGGATCTTCAAACATGGTTTCTTACTTAATACACACTAGGGAATGTCAGTTATAGGTAACAGGTTGCAATACTTAAGTTACTGAAAGGTTTACCAAATACAACTTCCTAATCTATCACCACCATTATTGTTTAAGAATTACGACAAAAATTCATTTTGTATACCCATAGTTCTATTGACTAACCACTATTACAGGTTCTAAGTTTCAATTACTGACAGTTCGTAGATTTAAAAGCGAGGGTGATAGACACATGAAGAATGAAAGGAGTCTGTCTACAATGCTCTTAACAAGTTCAAAAAACCAAAGCTCTTTCTGTTTGCCTCCAATTAAAGAGTTCAAAATTGTACTACTGATAACTTACTGCCTCTGACCAAAACATGTCGCTGAAAGCTTTATGAGAGACGTAAATAGTTGTAAGGAAACTATATTCCTGGATATCTCTCTAGCTTCTTCGGTGTGAAACAAGAAGAGCTGAACATGGCTTCTTAAACTATATTAGATAACCTTTCAATTAAACTTTTGAAAGGTCATTTAAATCCAATGGTCTAATTAGTCATGAACATCAACACTACAATACAAAAAGGACTTTTTGACTACATCGAAGGAACACAGATAAGAGACAAAAACAAGATCTATCCCCATTGTTGGACTGCGTAAAATCTCGATTTTCTTTCAATTTTTGGGAAAACCGTCAATACAAAAGTATCTGCAGTTGCGCAGTAGGGTCCTAAACATTACTAGCAAAGTAACAATGTTAAGTAAAGATATTTGAATCATTAATTTATCCAGACGGTGTGCTTTATATGGAGGTTATATATCTGCTGCAAATCTAAGCAACATGTGTAGAAAGCTGAGTACTTAGATTAGCAATACAACAGACAGTCTACTATTCAGCCAAAACACAATGATCAAGCGATACGATGAAACCCGGTTTGCCAAAAGATAATGATTAACCTCTGTAGAAGAGTCCATTTCAAATGAAGAGGTGATCCATCTGGTCTATATCTTCCTGAATAGTTAAGAGTAGAGAATCTAGAGATGCATACAATTGGACCTCTTCCCAGTAACCCTATGGTACCACCAACATTGTTGTTGACTTGTTGTTGTTGTTGTTGTTGTTGTTGTTGTTGTTGTTGTTGTTGTTGTTGTTGCTGTTGCTGTTGCTGTTGCTGTCGCTCAGTCGCTGTTGAAATAAATACAGACAGACGTTAAAATGCCCAATTGGTAAATGAACTGAAGAGGTGGCCACTATCATGATGCATATTATCCTCCCACTATCTTTTTTCCAATAAAAAAATGCACTTAAAAGCCACAAGAGACATCTAAAAACCAATGAAGAATGCAGCAGACAAAGCAAACAATCAAAACAGGACGAAAGTCTGAGAAAGCTTAGCAGTCAAACATACCAGCTCTTGTAGTAATGTCAATATTTTTATCAGGCGACTCCTGCACATTCGGGGCCTCGGGATTCATGTCTAGGTGTTGCAATTGATGACACAAGGGATCAATAACATAGTCAGCATTTGCTAAAACTATGTATCCCGCCTGCATAAAATTCGGAGCAACAATGAGTAAACTGAAAAACGAGACACATGAGTATGAAGAGCCCTAGTATAAACACTTACCGCTGGATACCCAGATATTCCCAAAATCAGACACAATATAGCATCAGCCGCAGGCCTGACTTCAGCGTTCGATCAAATCAAATCCTTTCCCAAGGCATAGGTGAAAGATTCCTGTTCCATCAACCAGCATCTGCTGCGATTAGAACATAAAAAAGGTCCAATTTAGAACGTGATACAATATAGAGCTAAGGATTTAAAAATAAGAGGCAGCAATTATTGGCAAGTTGACAAAAGACAGTTTGTCATGAAGCATGGCAACATCATGGAAGAAGGGCATAGCGTGCAGCTTTATGCCAGATTGCAGAAGAAATTTTGCAAGTGCAACTCGAGCATCCCATATCCCTTGAGTCATGTACTTATGTGAAATCATACCAACACAGCCTTACGAGAAGATTGAAAAAAAGGTTGGATTGCTGAAGTTGTGAAAGATGGTTCCTTTCAGATGTTTGGCAGTGTAATTGTGAAAAAATCACAGCAATTTCGATGGAATTGCTTCTACGTGCCGGGAGTTCAACTTTCTCTCTTTTGAACGTGATGTATAGTTGAAAGCCATGTCCTACGCACTTCGACTTTCCTCTTTTTTATACGCAAATACTTGCTCATGAATCCATGGTAGCATAAGTGCATAACTTATAGATCTCTTTTGCACATAAGCGCATGCTCGTATCTTTTTGTATATGGGTGTCACACTCTGGGTTACTTCTCGAGGGAAAGAAAACAAAGAAAGAGAAGCCCTGTCATTTGATTACAAACATTAACAGCTTGTTTGGACAGCAAAAAATGGAGAAAAAGGGAGGACAGGAGATTCGAGGGGAAGCAAGGAGAGAGAAATGGATAGAAAATACACTTAAAATGAAGGAAACTAAAGGAGAAGAAGAAAGAGCGGGAGAAAAGGGGGGGGGGGTGAAATATTTTTTGGTAACCAATGTGCAAGGGAGAGAAAAGGAGTGAAGAGAATTCGAAGGAGCTATTTTACCTCCCTTCGAATAAATCCAATCCTCCCAATGTTGGAAAGATTCGGGAGGAACACTAACCCTCTTGACTATTAACTTACTCAAGTCATGCTAGACAAGAGTACTAATTCAGTGCTTGTGGCTGAAGTGTGAAATCGGCATGAATTCAGCTCCACTCTACTAACTTCTTGGCAAGCACCCCCTGACTTATATCTCGCTTGTGACTACAAATTAGCAATGCAGGTGCAGACGTTTAGTACTAAAGTGATATGCAAATATGCAATTGGTCTAGTGATTCTCTTTCACATTCTCTCATCCTCTTTATCGCTATCCAAACATGGAAACTCAGACCCCTGCCTTTTCCCTCCACTCCCCTTTCCTTCATTTCCTTCAATCGAAACAACCACCACCACCACCAACAACAACAACTATACCACCACCTCCTCCTCCACCAACAACAATGTAAGGGGTCTGCTAACATAAATAGTCTTCTGAAACTGTCAAACGCAGGCACTAGAAAGTTAAGGGTAGTGAGCTAACGCGCATAATAAAAATGTAGTGAAGCATGTTAGAAAAAAAAAATGTAGTGAAGCATGTTAGATAAAAAAAAAAAAAAATTAAGAATGAATTTAAATCAAACAAAGGAAAAGAATTACAAAACAGAAAAATAAATGATCATAAAAAGAAGCGAAAAGGGTGTGAACACTTTTGGAAGAAAAAAAAAATGAAGTCAAAAGGCAAAAGTAATAAACTCATTAGAAGATCATTTCCAAAACAAACAAAGAAATCACAAAAAGTCAAACTATAACCTCCACAAAAATTCGGTCTATCCACAGCACACTATCCAATGTCATATTCTCTTTGAGCCCCAATACGTATCCCTTCTAACTAATTTCATCCAAGTCATTTGGGCCTGACCCCTTACGATGTTATCACTTCCCACACTTCCAAGTCTTCTAACCAATGCATTGGTTGGCCTCCTCCTCACATAGCCATACCACGGCAAACGATACTCCATCATTTTATCCTCAATGGATGCTACTCCTACTTTCTCCCTAATCATTTCATTTCTAAACCGATCCTTTCTTGTATGTCCACGCATCCATCGTAGCATGCACATCTCCGCTACATTCATTGACACAGCTTCAATGCTAAAATGGTGCTATACTCATGAGGCACAGCCACATCATGATGGAGATTAACATTCACTTAGACTGAGTAAGGTCTGTCACAAATCAGAACAATTGATTACAGTGCACCCCCGAAGCCATAACACATGGAAGCGTGACTCAAGTTTTGGAAGCCTATTTAACATACAAGACCCCTTGACATAAATCGCCTACAATAGTTCTCACAGTTTCTATTGTAACAAGAGAATACCACAGAGCTGTAGAAAGAACCTTAGTATAGTAACCACTCACATTGCAAACGTCGACCCCACCCAATCTCAATTTGTAATATATAAGTTGGCTCAAATAAGTTAACAATAGAATAACAAACGATATGACAGTAGATAGATGACACTCTATTGCACACACCCATCACAAAAGGATTCGGAACAAAGTGATGCCTAGCATTTGCAGAAGGGCATGGAAGAATTGACCTCTCAAGGATTAAGATATAAACAGCTAGAACCTTGATCCCTTTGCAAAGAACTTAGATTTCTTGTTCCTTATTTTGTGTCCATAAAGCCTCAAAAGCCACAGATGTGCTCGAGCCTAGGTTCAGTGAAAAAGGTTTCGACAATGGGGTTATACCCTCCAATGGCAAACTAATCAGTTAACCTTAGAGCTTAGTCGAGGTTTCAATTTTTACAATTGATTTGAACTCACATGCCATCACATCCTCTTCACAGCCTTTGTTTCCACTGTCCTCACATCGTTTGCTTCACTATTCGCCAAAATCAGTATGCCAGGAAGGATTCCTTTTCATTTGGTGTCTATCTCTCTGAGCTGAAATAAATTAGGGTTTCTCTGTCTTCTACTTCAAAAAGTACTTATTTTTCTGCTTAGAACAAATCGGGGTGCTATGAGCCGCAGAAGAAAAACCAAAAGTTTTGTAATTAAAAATGTTGACTCAAATAACTAGAAACCAAAATTAACTCAATCTAAAATAGTGTCAATTGAGGAAAACTTTGATCCAATTTCAAAATAGTGTCAATGGGGAAATGGAGAAGAAGAAAAAAAGAGCTTGGGGGAGTAAAAGGCACAAGTCCAGGTCATACAACAAATGAGCAAAATCAACAGGTACGAGTCCAGGTTATATGCTTGGCAAACTGACAAAGCTTTGCAGCTAAATACAAACTCTTTATCTTGTAAGCATTTGACATTTCCCAAGGGCTACAGATAAGAGTACAGATTAACAAATTGCTCACAAAATGAACACTAAATTGCTTTACTATGCCCATAAGATGAAGGAAAGCACTTTGTCAAGAGCCTAAACATCAGCTCATTACCTGCACTATCTATGGTAAAGCACTAGTACAGTCTACAGCATATGAATGGAACATGAAAAATATATAGCCCTACAGAAAGACATACCTGAGAGCAAAACAGCGATGCATGACAAGTTGAGTTCCAGAGTAATAGATCACTGCAAGCATTTGCTGAGCAGAAGCCAAAGACACCGATTCCTCACTTTCAAGCACCACTTTTGGTTTGGCAGCTACTCAGTAGCCTGCATTCAGAAGGCTCTGCAGAAAATAGAAATAAAGTTTCACTAAGGATCAACAAGAAGACGATTGGGAATAATACTGTTCAACTTTAAGCAGCTAAAAAGCCATACCGCATGCCCAGGACAGGGGAAGAAATCATGGCAGAAAAAACCATTCAGGAATTCCAGGATTCTTGATCATTCTTGGTTACTAACTACCAATGGCTGCTGCAACCCATCAATTAATGCAGTACACGTTACTTCATCCAAAAGAAATCCCTGTTGCGACATAGAGTCGGTCACCTTGAGCGCTTCTTCCCATCTCCCCTCCTTGGATAAACCACTTGTCAAAGCATTATATGTAACATTATCAGGCAGAATTCTTTCTTGAACCATTTTCTCCAAAATCTTAGCTGCTTTTTCGGTAGCTCCCATTTTAGAATAGCCATGAATCATGATCGTATAAGTAATTTTATTCGGACAAATGTCATTGGAAGACATCTCCAACAATATACTCTCTGCCATATCCATGTCACCAAGTTTACAATAACCACTTATCAAAGCACTATAACAGACAACATCAGGAGCTAACCCTCCCTCACTCATTTGTTTAAGCAGGCTCCTAGCTTGTTCAACATCACCGATATTCGCTAGTCCGTCTATAAGACAGGAATAAGTGGCAGGGGTTGGGGAAATGCCTTTGCCCCTCATCTCATCAAAAACTTTAAATGCTTGAACCATGTTGTTTGTTCTACAATGCGCTGATATAAGAGAATTACAGACAATTACATTTGGCTCCAAATTCTGAGAAGCGAGCTCATTAAAAAGATTAACTGCCTCGTTAATTTTTTCAGCCTTGCCATACAAGTTGATCATAACTGCATATGTATAGATATTTGCAACTACTCCACTATTTTTAAACTCATACCATAGTTCCATAGCTTCATCCATCTTACCCTCATTACCCAAACCATATAGCAAGAGATTATATGTCATAGCATCAGGTGCAATACCACGCTTTTCCATCTCTTTTCTTAAATTAAAAGCTTCCTCTAATTTGCCATTTTTACAACAGCCACACATGAGAGTGTTATATGTGGTCCTGTCCAAATCACAGCCCCTCTTAAGCATTTCCTTAACAAGTCTGGCAGATTCATGCATGAGACCTGCTTTAATAAGCCTGTGGATTAAAGCATTTGAAGTCACTATATGTGGTACAAAGCCACTTTCCAAAAGCTTAAACCACAGTTCAACAGCCTCTGTATGTCTGCTCTCTTTACAGCACCTAACCATTATTGTCGTCAGCAGCCCATCATTAGGCCTTAATTTTCTTGACAGCATGTCCCCAACAACACGTAAGACAGAGTCCATGTTACCAGACATACAAAGGTTGTGGATGACAGTATTAAAAACCCCAATATCCACAGGCAATCTTCTTGATAGCATGTCCTGTAACAATGACTGGGCCTCCTCTAACATATTATTCCGGCAAAAGCCACGTAAAAGTGAATGAAATGTTGATGAATTAGGACTAATTCTCATAGACAACATAGCATCTTTTAATTTCAAAGCCTCCTCAACTCTTCCAACTCTGCAGTACCCATCAATCAAAGAATTGTACACAATCTCATTTGCAACTAAACCCTTCTCCGACATCTCTTGCAGTAAACGATTGGCTTCATCAAATTTCCCAGACTTCACCAGCCCGTTAATAAGAGCCCCATAGGTTACAACATTAGGCCGTATACCACTCCTAACCATCCTCTCTCTACACCGGAATGCCTCCTCTACATTTCCACACCTGCAAAGTCCATGAATGACATTATTGTAAGTCACGGCACTAGGTGAAATCCCTAATAACTCCATCTCCCCAAACAGCCTCATTCCATCCTCAACCCTCCGACCCTTGAAAAATGAATTGATCGCAGTGCTAAACAAATAAACATCCGGCTCAACACCCTGACGCATAATCTCAAACGCCTCATAGCTCCTCTGCAATTCCCCTGCCTTAACGAGCGAGCTCAAAAGGAAATTACACGTCTTCAAGGACGGAAAAGCACCCCTCTTGGCCAACTCCTTGAACACATCCAACGCCAACCCAAACCCGGCATTTTTAATGTCAGTGCAATAAACATGAACCAACATATCAAAGGTACGAACCCCAACATCCTCCTCCAAACGCACATTCAAATCAACCAATACATTAGCAATCTCAACATGTCTACAACTAAAATTCGGATTATTCTCGAAAGAAGCCGGCACTTTCCCATCAATTAACCTAATCAACAACAACCTAGCAGGGGCAATCAAATTGGCCGCAACAAGCAATCTAATCAAACCACAATAAGAACTAACACTAAAACTATAACCGCAAGATTGTACCCCATAATAAAAGAAACCCAACACGGTTTTCGGGTTGTCGAATGCATAAGACGATCTAAGCTGGCAAAAAACATGATCAAATTGAAAAGGAGATAATTTGGTTAGAATTTCATTACATTGAGAGGAATCCAGAGATGGGTTTGACAAAACTGAAGATACCCACTTGAGAAAATCGTCACTAAACTTGACCGGTAAGTTTTCCGGCTGTTTTTTCTTGACCTCCACCGCGGGCGGCGGCGCAGGGAGGGGGCTCAGATAGCGGAGAGGGCGGCGGAAGAAAGAGAAGAAGAAGAATGTGGGTTTTATGGTGTGTATTCTTCTCAAATCCATAGGAGTCGGCGGTTGTTTTGATTGTCGGATGTGGCGGCGCGCACGGTGGGTGGTGGAAGAAATGCGGTGGCGCAGTGGGCGGAGGAGAAGGGGAAAGAAGAACGTAGAGATTTACGAGAGACTTGTTGTGTATGTCGTCTCTGTTTACCGGAAACCCAATAGTAGCTTCACGAGCACTAGAAATGCTTCTTTTTTTCCTCCCTCTCTTGTGATGAAGAACTAGCCAACAAATCAGGTTTCTAACTTCAATTAGTTGAAATAGAATTAGTGTGACACATCGAGTGAAACGAATTAATTGTTCTTTGTGTCATGCTTAGTAATTTGGGTGGTCTCCTAAGTACAAAAGTCGGGTAAATTATATTATGGTCAAGAGGTCAAAACAATAACCGTGTTTTGTAGGGTAATTTACTAATTTAGTACTTTGAGGTACAAACCGGGGTGAATCGGTCAACCCACTTTTCTGTTCCTCCCACTTTTGGTAAATGTCTCTTTTATTTCTCACTCTCCTAGCTCATCAATCCTCCAACCACGAGCCCCCAGTGATCCTAACACTTGCACGGCTGCTACTCCAAACTACGGGTGGCGCCGACGTCACCACCTTCTCCATCAGTTTCGTCGTATGTCCCTCCTTCGGTACACTTCTATTCGCTTATCCATGACCAACACGTGTAAGATCCAAGAATTAGAAAGGTAAGATTAATGAAATCAACTTATAAAATCCATGAGAATGAGCAAGTGCTGACCTAGTGGTAGAGCTCTATTACTCCCCTACCAAAGAGGTTGGGGTTCGAATCCTCTGCCTTAACCTTCATTCCCCATGGAAGGGGGTGTTGGTGATAACCACTGATAGGGTCCTCCTATCGGGTCCATACCAAGTTCTAGCTGCTAGCATAGGGTCATAGTAAGTGAGCTTGAGTCAGGTCAGGTGTAAGAGTCGCAAATAAGTAGCTTTTGTCTAGGTTTGGGTTTAAGACGTGTTTGCTAACGGTGGTTCACACCAAGTAGCAATTAAACGCCTTTCACATTACGATATCGGATGTAGACTTCTACAGACATATGACGCTAAAGACATGTGAAAGACAGTAAAGCATAAATAATGTATTAAGAAACAATAAACAAATTTCTCGCTAATTAATCATGATTGAATAGAACACGTTTGAAAAAATAAAAATATACTGTGAAAATACTTTAATCACCTTAAAGCTCTCATAGGTCCATGTTCAATGCTTTCACTTCATTTCTCAACGATTTTAATTCCACAATCAACGATTTTTAACATGTGCTCATTGATTATAGTGCAATATAACTTTTTCTTTGAGATGTAATGCAACGTAAGATCCAAGACGGTTATCGACATGTGAGAATGATTTTTTTTTTTTTTTTTAAGAAATGAACTTAAGTATGTAAATGGATAATTATTCTATTGTGTGCTCAAGGACTTATGTTAAAAGTTTTTTTTTTCTTTTTTTAAGCGGCTTATGTTAGAAGTTATTAACATATCCATGAGAGAATTTCGCGTTAGCATGTTGGCTCCAAAGTTAATAGCTTTGTGATGTCAAAGGTTAGGGCTTCGACTGTATGTAATGATGTTGAATTTTCAAAGTTGGTTTGTGTGAATAACAAAATAGGAGGCTGGAACTATAGAGATAAAGATGTATTGTCTTTATTATCAGTTTTCAAAGTTGCTAACTTGGGATTTTTGTTGCCAAATATGATATCGGAGTCCTAGTTTCATAATTCAACCGACAAAAGAAGAGACCATTAGATGTAGGCGGCTAATTGTAGAGGCGGGCAAACTAAGAAGAGTTACCGTAACTTTGGTGTGGTTTCTCATGTTTAAAGAAATGTTACAACAACATCTTTACCCCAACGCCTTCAACTATCAACTAAACTAACCAAGTAAAAATAATCATACAAGTATATGTAGTAACAAAGTTTAGTGTATCCCTTCTTGCCCAAAAAAACCCCTTGATGTACCTTCAAGACCTGGTAAACCATTAGACAAGAAAACCGTCTAGGGGTGGCCCCCTCGAGGGTACCTTAAAAGAAAAACTATTTGACAAAAAAACGCTTTAGGAGTGGCAGTCCATTATGTTGGACTGTTGGTTTAGAGTTACGACTTACGAGTAGACCCGTCAACCTTGACCCGACTCACTCGAAAACCTGACCCAATAGGACCGCAACTGTGATCAACCGTACTCGACTAGACTCGTCCCGATAATGACCCGTGACGCGACACAACCATATAATGTCCAACACGACAATGACCGACTTGACCCATAGTGACCTGTTGCCCGACAATGACAATACCCGTTTGATGACACGACAATAATTTAATGATCCAAATTAAATTTATTTAGTACGAATTAACGGTTTTAATTTACTAGCTAAATATTTTCACCCAATTATGCATACAAACCCAAACAATATTGACCAACGACTGAAATGACGCGAATTAATAACCATCGTAATTAAATCTGATTATAACCCGACCTGAAACCGACCCAAAAAATTATAGTGATTCGGCAAGACTCAAACCCGACATAATGAGTCCGGCCTTGACCTGAGCCGAAACCAATCCGACTTGCCCGACTGCCCCGCTCTAGTTACTGACTTACAAGTTACGACTCTTGCGAGTAAGACTCAGGACTCAGGACTCAGATACAAAAGGGGAAGACGAGCATGTAAAAAGAGGGAGGAGAGAGAAAATCAATGTCGTTGGAGTAAAAGCCAACAAGAAGACACGAAAGAATGGAAGACGAAGAAGCAGGATTACCGAAGCTAAGTAAAAGGTTCGCAGACAAAGAAGGTGAAGTTGATTACAAGACAAAATCAGGTACAGCTTGGAGCCACAATTTCCTGAACCAGAAACCATGGCATCCTCTCTCTTACCCAAACCAACGCCGCAAATGGATCGCCGAACAAACCCACGCTCAGCGCCAACGTCGTACTGAGGAAGTTGCCCGTGAGTATGCCCAGGAGCGCGACTTCCTCCGCCAGACCTCCCTCCTTTCTGATAAGGAGAAAGAGAAGGTCTACCTCTACCCCCCCATTTTTTTTCTTTCTTATTTCACATTGTTTTTATGATTAAGCTGTGAAATTGTGTTCCCCTTGCTTTTTTAGTATATGGGTATCTTCCAAGTTTTGATTTTGATCATGGGTTTGAGATTTTATTCATGTGTGGGATTTGTGGAGGTTTGTGTGAATTGATGATATGGGTATCTTTCAAGTTTTGATTTTGATCATGATCCTGAGATGAGATGTCATTGTTGTTAGCTTAGTGTGTGTGAGAGATGGCGGGTTTTGGTTCGTTGTCGTGTTTTCTTTTATGGGTTGCTATTTTTTCTGAGGTTCTGCTGTGTGTATACTGTATAGTGTTGGCTTTGCTGTTAGGCATTTGATATGTGAACAGTTTGGTTTTCAGTGGTTTTTATGCATATGGGTTCCTGTGGATTTCGTGTGTCTTCCTATGTTATTTGCGCGTTTAACTTCACCCTCGCTGAGAAGTTTGTACTGCTGTGTATATGGTGCTAGCTCCTAGCATTATGTATGTAAATAACCCAGTACAGTACCTCCACAGCTTGTTCGGTGTTATGCAATAGTATGTAGGAATGTTACAGGAAATTTGTTATCGAATTACAACTAAACTACAAGGATGATCTATAGGATGGGAGGTGGTAATGAGTTTTTTTTTTTTTTTTTTTTTTCTTCTCTTTGTTTCTGAAACCACCTAGCTAGAAAGTATTAGGTAGCAACGATTGCATAAGGATAAAAGTAAAGGACAGTCCAAGCCAAGTTATTATCTCCATTAGGATTAGACTAAGTAGACCACAATTTTAGCACAGACACATTTCCACATCCTCAATTCATTACTGCTTACCAAACAAGCTGTGAAGACCCATTCTGAACCAGATGTTATGATATTGGCTTTCTCTTGAGTCTTTCATCAATTTGAGATGAACTCTGATTTCTAGGTTCTGCTTGTTTTTGAATTGGTCTTTAGGTGGATTTGATGCAAGCTGTTAGCTTTATGTATGTTCGTCCACCTGGTTATAACGCGGAAAGCGCAAAAGCTGCTGAGATCATAGATGAGAAAAGAAACATTGGTGAGACAGACCCAGCTGGTGCTACTTCCTCTTCAGTGTATTCATCTTTCCATACTCCGTATCTTCTGAGCTCATTCAGATTGTTCTTTTTGATTCTGTGAATCATGATGTTGGGTTAGTGACATAATTAATCATGCCGTTGGTTGTAGGCCACAGGAGAGTGCACCGAAGGAAGAGAAGAAGAAGCCTAGACCAAAGGATGTATTTGGTCGTTCTTTGCCAACTGAAGAACAATTTGCTGTTCTTAAGAATGCACCGAAGTAAATATTCTAAATTGCTCAAATGTATTAATTATGTTGTTGAAGTATCCTGTTTTTGGAGTTTCTATACTATCTTACAATTGTGTATGGCCGGACATCTAGTCTGTGAGCTTCTTAGATCTTGAGGGGAGCTTTGGAAGAGGCTGTGTATTGAATTTTTAAGATCTCACTCAAATTTATTGGTAACCATTGATTGAATTTGGGTAAATGTGAGCCTCAACTTGTAAGGTCTCTGTAATTCAGAGGGTAGTACCAAAAGCCATTGGATTATACTGCATAACCATGCCCTTGCTGACTCCATTTAACCACAAAGAATCATATAAAAAACTACTATTATAGATACCCCATCATTGACCTACGAATTATTTCCATTAATGTGGAGGGTAGAGAGTCAAATCTTGGAAGTCATAATTCTCTCTGTTGCTAGTTAACTGATAATATAGTATGATTTCCTGGAACGTTTGTCAAGAAAACCTCTTGATGTATATTAAGCATATAAAAAAACAAAGCTCATCACTTTCAAATAAATGGCATCACTGTGAGTTTGAGACCAAGTTTATAGAAAGAAGAATGATGTGAAGAAGTAGGTAACAGAAAGGTAACTCTTAAAAAAAATTTCGACATAATCTTTGAAAGTCAGTTGGAGTTGTGGAAAAGTGAAGTGGCTAAAAATCGGGTCGCAGGTGAAGGAAGTGGATACAAAATCTGTTGTGGGTTTTGGTTAGTGGTGCTTATGAAGGTAAATCTAGATAGTTTAGGGCAGAGAATATTGAGTCAGGTGATAATCCAGACCTGTAAATTTCGTCATGGTGGTTGAGCCTTTAGAGTTGGCTAATTATGCAGAGTAAGTATGTTTTGGGCTTAGAGTTCCAGTGTTTGGGAAGAGCTTATTTTCTCTCCTTATTTGTAGTTTGCTCATGACGGTATGACACGATCACTTAAGATGATCTTTTAAGGTCCAAGATAACTCACATTGCCCTTTAGGTCTTTGAGCTGTTTATTGGGCTTATTAGAACTACTTGAATTCAGTTCAGTTTCGTGATATTTGATTTTTGTTCTCCTATTCTTTATCTGTTTCTCTCTTTTCTTTTGCATAACTAAGTAGCTTAGTATTTAGATAACAATTTTGCTGACCTGGGGACTGAGATTCTTTTCATGGAAGGTTTCCACCTGGAAGGTTTGTAAGTGGTGATTTTGCTAATCTCTATTGAAGCTCACTGTAATTTTTTGAGTTCGAATAGTTCAGTATATGTTTTTCTTTTATAGTAATTTATAGATTAATCTAAAAAACCAATTGGGTGACACATATGTATAAAAAGGAGAATTGGGTGGTAAGCTCTCAAGCTATCATTGGTAGTCTTATACTCTTATGCTTATCTACGAAAAGGAAAAAAAAGTCAGGTGTCGGTGAGAGTGAAGTACATGATTCCAATTAGGTATTTGAACTCTAGACAAATATAGTCACTATCATAAAACATATAATGTTTCCTAATTAAGTGTTCTACCAATTGGCCAAACTTGCCTTTTTAAAAGATACAACCCAACTCAAGCCAACAGGTATGTACGTTTTTAGATCAATGACCCTCTCTCTTTCTGGACTGCAATCAGAATCATCCATTTCCTGTGTTCTCTAGCTTTTTCTCATCTGTTCAAAAGCAATTTTAATCCCGATTTCTTTTACCTTACTTAAGAGCACACCTGGTCATGCAATGATAAAAGGCGAAGTACCATCATCAAAACCTTTTTGTTCTTGTTGGGTTTACCTCTTTCCTTTAGCTTCTGATAAGATCTATTAATCTCTACTAAGGGTTTCTTTTGATAACAGTTTTCACAACACTAGATCTGGCACCCCCGTTGCTTTACACTGGTTCTTTCAAAGTTCAGCTATTTTCTTACGATATTACTTCTCTAAAAAATCCATGCCGCCCCTCTTTTAATTCCTTTCATGCTGTCATTTGTGGAAAGGTACTTCATTGTGAATACTTTGGTGTGACCATAGCACTCAGTGCCTTTATGCTCCTGAGTGCCGATCTCCCAGCTCAGACAAAGGTAAACTCATGATTTGACCGAGATTCAAACACTAGTGATCTCTTAGCTTTGAGAGACTCTACTTATCTTGGTTGGGCACCAAGTGCTTCATCGGTTCATTGTAAATGTCTTGTTTTGGGATAGAATGACTCATGATAGCTTAAGAGCATATCTATATCTAGTTAGCTGTCCGTCTAAGTTCTAAATGTGGCATCACCTGATTGGTGTCTTTTTAGTATGTGGGTGTCACCCCTTCATGTCCTTTCCATTCTACTGTTCCGCTCTCTTATTGAAGATAGCATAAAAACTGGCGTGGAAAAGAAATCTCTATATGATAATCATCATTATATTTCTTTAGGTTGTGGGATCTAACTAGTCCTCTTCTTCACATTACAACCTTGGGCTTGTTTGGGTGGATGGGTGTAATGTAATCACCAATTATCACCCTTTCAGCCCAAAAAAAAAGGAGAGTGAGGGGTATGGCTGTAATTAGCATTACAATGTAATGAGATCTCCATTGAACTAAGGTAATTATCCTTGTTTAACTAAATTTCATGTAATTGTTATTGCATCATCAGATTAATAAACTACTTTATCCCCTTGTGAATCCTCTTTTCCTCAATTTTCACATTTTTGTACTAAATGTCATTCAATTACATTGTAATGCTTATCCCTCCTATCAAACATAATCCTTGGGTCTTCACTCTTGGTTTTGATGAACATCCTTCTAGAGGTGGGATCTAGTGGGGCTCTTCTTTAGATAACAAGTTAACAACCCTTTTTTTTTTTTTTTTTTTTTTGCCTTCTGAGTGTTCCCCAACAGCTCTTTTCCATTTTTAGTATCTCGATTACTTTGAGCTACTTGTGAAAGCTCTGTGATGTGGTTTTGTCAATGTCCATACCCTGGTCAGTTTATGAGGTTTTACTTCCATCATTCTCTATAAGATGAACAGATTTGAATGAGTTGTATGGCGGTTTTAACAATAATAAAGCTCTAGTCAGAGACTTTTGGAGTTGGACTTTTATGGAGGAGCGACGATGTGGCGCGGCTACGAGGTTTTGTCTAGGATGTGGGTAACAACCTTTCAAAAAAAGAAAAAAGAAAAGAAGGATGTGTGTAAACAAACCGGATGTACTTTTAGGGTCGAGTAGATTAAGGTTGTCAATTAAGCAGCAGAACCTGGTGTGGCTCTCTGGATTGATGTGAGGGATCCCGGCATTCGATTTTTACTTGCATACAAATGCAGTTTTCTACAAAGTTTGGTTCATCTTGTTTTGATGTCGACACGTCTTTTGAATGTTTTGATGTGGAAGAATTCCTGCTAGTGTGGTTTGTTTCCATAATTTTTGATTTTCTATCTGCAATGTCTTAATTCCAGATTGGAGACTGGGGTTGCTGGTAGGGCTAAGCCATTTGCTGTGGAGATTCGTAATGTTAAATGTGCAAGATGTGGAAATTTTGGTCACCAAAGTGGTGATCGGGAGTGCCCATTGAAGGATGTTCTAATGCCAAGTGAGGAGAGTAGGCTGAAGAGAGATGATCCTTTGACAGCTATCATGGCTCAGATGGATTCGATTGAGGTGAGGCTTCCTTCTCTAGTAGTTTGGTAGTAGCGCTGTGGTAGTCCTTTTCGTATCATATTGTTCAATGTAAGTATTTGTCTTGTATAGACATAATAATGCAATCATAAGCTATGGTCATTTCTTTCTGCACCCTCAATTTGTAATTTCATTTTCATAATTTTTTTTTTGGCATGTTCTCAGCCTCTGACGTGGGAGCTGAAACAGAAACCTGGTATTAGTCCTCCTCGTGGTGGCTTTAAGCCGGATGATCCTAACCAGCAAATTGTTGCTGAGGACATATTTGATGAGTATGGAGGTATAAGATGATATTCAGCTTGATCCTTGTTGCCATACTGTTGATATTTTGTCTCAAACCTTTTGGATTCTTAGTGTCTGAAAAAACTTGTAGGGTTCCTTAGCGGTGGGAATATACCAGAGTTGCTAAGTAATTTCTCCTCCAAAAAGGAGAAAAAGACGAAGACTAAAAGCAAAACCAATCACAAGAAGCGACACTCGTCCAGATCTTGTCGTGAAGACAATAGTTCTGGTACTGATAATGATCAAAGGAGTTCAAAGGGAGAAAGTAAACGCAAACAGTTGAAGCAAGCCTCCAGAAGACGACATCATGACAGCGACGGTCATGCTTCAGACAGTGAAAAGGGCCGAAGGAGTTCAAAATACTGCAAGACTAGAAAGCAATCATCGACCACCGACAATGATGAAGATGGAGATAACAATGAATACATGAGATCAAGAAATGGACGCCTGCATAAGAGTGACAAAAGCAGGCATTCCACCTTGACTGATGGCTCAGGGGATGAGAGGTATAATACTAACAAAGAGAGCAGACATAGTCGGTCGGACTTCAATAATTACAGGCATTCACATAGAAACAGTGATACAAGGAAGCGTTATAATGATAACCCATCTGATGCCGAAAGGAAGTTAAGCAGTAAAGGCAAGAGACACAGAGATCACAAGACCACCAAGAGGGATACAGGATTCTGTTCATCGGAAAATTCAGAGCCGGGCAGACATAGGCGGAAACACAGATCATAACACGTCCAGTTTGGTTCCGAATGTACATCGTCCAAGATTTAGTTTTGTTGCCTGGTCAAGAACCGCAGTGAGAACTGAGAACAGCAGAAGGCGGAGAACGTTCATCCAGCTGGGAACCATTGTTCACCCCCTATCACTGAGAAGATTGTCCACACTGAAGTTTTTGACCTGAATCAAGTGTTCACAGTTTTTGGGTAGTACTAATACGGAGTAGTATTTATGGCTTCTGTGGTTCGTTGTTTGTAATTCTATTAGATTGTCTGTCTACTCCATTGTCAAAGAAATAATGTACTAGTCTCTGCGGCCGGCAAAGCCATTTTAGAAAGCATAGTTTGATTAATTGTTACTTCTTTCACTTTATTTACAAAGCACAGTACTACTTCGCTATGCATATTCACAAAAGCATTAAGGGGGCGTTTGGTTCACATTTTGGAATGGAAACGGATTGGAAACAAGAATGGAAAGGGAGTGGATTCAAGTTTCATTCTTTTAAAATGTTGTTTGGTTAAGTATATGAATTGAATGATTCCATAAGTAGGGGCAAAATGGAAAATTTCTCCTCCAATCAAAGTAACTACCATCACCTCACCTATTCTCTCTCCTCCCTAAATCACCACCGTTGACCACCCCACCGCCGCCGTTGACTACCACCAAACATGACCACCCTAATAACTATCACCCCATTCTAACCATATTTGGATAATTAACATCACTATGTAATTATTTTATCCAATTTCTACTCAATAAATCGTAGATCTAGAGATTTAAATTTGATTTTTCGTTTTTCCAAATAAAAAAAAAAACGTATTAGAGGTGAGCGAGGGCGGCAGTGGTGGATCCGGCGATGTCGTCGGCAAGGTCGCCGGTCGACCGGTGGCATCTCCGGCGACAATGGTGGTGGGGCGTGAATCGCCGGTGGTGGTGTGGGGTGGTTGGTGGGTGGGAGGAGTGAGAGAGGAGGGAAGGAGGAGAGAGAAAATTATAAAAAAGGGGGATTCAAATTGTTACTCTACATTTTGGGTGGGTTTCATTTTGGGGGATTGGAAAGGGAGTAGGTGAGATTGAGCTGTAAAGATGTAATTTTTTGAGTTTTTATTTTAATTTAGATAATATTTTTGATAATATAAATTTTGTAGGTGAGATGTTGGAGAGAGATTGAATATCTCGTGATAAATTGGGAAGGGATTTGATTTCACCAATTGTGAAACTTTTGGGTCAGTTGCTCCTTTCAATACTTGTGGGGCTACATTTCACGTATGTGGGTCATAAATCACTTTCGCCGATTTTAAAGTCAAAGTCTAAGTAAAAACCTGATAATGAGAAATTAAAGTTATTGTCAAAGTTACAACTATTATACTTCGACATCAAAATTATATTATGTTACGACATTTTTTTGGAAAAATTAAATATTGATTTTTTTGATAAAAAAAGTAATTTTTGAAAATAATTTATTTTCTAATTTAATTACTTTAATAATATTTAATTAATTTCTTCATTTGTAGATGATTGAGTCACAAACCAAGTAGTTAATGAGTTGAAGTAGACAAAGCAACAATATTAGAAAGAATCATTGGTTTCACTAGCAATTAATAACGTTAAAGCTCAAATTACTTCAATCTTATGGGATTAATTGCCTAATCACGGTTTAAAACCTATAAATTCTTTAGTAGTGGGGATTTTGAGCAACCTCTACCAAATTTATCCTCCTTAATCGTCCAATAACCTAAGTGACCACAACAACAACAACAATAACAACAACTAAGCCTTATTTCCAATGATTTGGGGTCGACTAACATGAATCATCATCCGGTAACCGTCTTGCATATGCTATAAAATTTCAAAACGTTGTGAACCATTTAGAAATATCGAAACACTTTCAAAATAAATAAAAGGTTGAAAATTAGTGAAAAGTTTTATAAACGTTGGATACGGTCACAATTTTGGTTTGGTCACGGTTTCGGATAGAATCCGAATGTTGCGGTTATATGTATCGGCCGAATGTTGCGGTTATATGTATCGGCCGAACGTTAACATATTAGATATATCAAACGACATGCCAAAATATCGGATTTTTTTAACAAATCATGTTACTCGAGCCTTTTTTTCCTTAAACAAATCATGTTACTCGTGTACAGATATACAAATGTAATTATTTAATTTGGTTATATAAATCTATTAACAAAAATAAGGGGGTAAACCCAATAGATAATTTTACCGTGAACCAAGAAGGTACATATGTTTTTTTTACTATACAAATACATTAAAGGCACAAAATGATCAAATGATCAATTGTTGTACATGTCAATGGCTTATGGATTGGTGTTTAAGGTTTATCAGGTCCTGTGTTCGAATCCCAATCCCATTGATAGTATAAAGACTTTTAACTTAAAAAAAATTTAAATTAAGAAAAATCAGGTCCTGTGTTCGAATCCCAATCCCATTGAATGACACTTGCTGTAGGTAGGATTCGAGCCCACTACCTCTAGGATGATATATTTTCCATTCTCACCACCACGTCACACACAGATTATTGACCACTTTACTCGCTAATGTACATATGTACCAAATAATTAGCCTAAAAAACTAAAAAAAAATTCATCGGCGGGGGGCGAGGGGTGGCGCCTGGCCACCAGCTACCTTCACCCCGGAATCTAACCTTAATAAGTTGTCTAATTAATTTCTCTAATGAAAAAATAATCACAACCATATATTAATATGACAAAAGGTGTTTCCTAAGATAAATATATGAATGCCATCAATTATTAACCAAACATATAAATTACTCAAGTATAATCAAATAGCTAATTAGATCAAACAAGATTAAATCATGAAACAAGGAGTTAAGCACAAGTAACAATAGACAACACTACTCCAACTTTCTCTCTCTTCCCCCTCAAACTCTTCGCCTAAAAGTCCCCTCTGCTTCCTCTTCTTCAGGCTGGAAATGGCCTTCCTAAGGTCATTTCCGGCCTGATTTGCACCATTTCTTTGCTTTTTATTGCTTTCTAGTGGTATTTTATGTTTTATGTGTGTTTGATAAATAATCTATCTCCTCGTGAGATCTTTTTCCCTCACATTATTGGGTCTTTTTGTCTCTCCTTTTAGAGGAGTTTGGTCTCTTTGCAGGTGGAAGAAGTGTTCTTCAATGACTCGATATGCGGTTGTCGACTGGTTGCTGGTTTTTCGCCTCCAACAGATCTGATAGACTTCGTCTCTTTCAAAGCTACCAAATATTGCAAGACCCCCTCATTCAAGGCTGCTTTGTTCAGCGATATCATAGAGGGTATACAGAAGTGTTGTATCTCCTTTGCAGTCGTAGTTTTAATGGAGTTGAGCTCTATGTAAATTTGCTAGATTTGTATGCTGAATTTATCGGCTTCTGTTGTAGATGCCGTATGCCTTTTATCAATGCATGAATGTCACATTCCTTTCAAAAAAAAAAAAAAATATAAAAGAAATTCTTAGTAAAACATTGGTTGATTGAAAGTTTACCAATATTGTTGTTTATGCATTTACTATTCTCTATTGCTTCGTTTTCATTTTCAACAATTTTTGTTCTTGGTATTTTCAAAATTTCTTTGCTTTGTCATGTTACCCACCCGAAGAGTGACTAGTTTCCATACTAGGGCGATGGGGTAATGTATAAAGTTAGGATATTTGACTTGGATACTTGCATTATTTGTGATTTCCATGCTTGTTTCATGCTTATATGCCTTTTAGCGCCTTTAATAAAGTGATCGTCTTATTAAGGTTGTGATACACGTAGGGGATGGAGTTATGGTTTTGGGGGAGAATGATGAGTATTGGCAGTTGCGGGACTATTTATAGGCGAGAAGAGGATTGAGGTTTTGGTGGTGATTGTTCAATGAAGGAAAGGATAGTGGAGAAAAAAGGAAGATTAGACAAGAATAAAGGTCGTCGAGGGCTCTTTCGTGTGTGGTGTTTCAACGTATGACTCTATTTGATATCACCGGTACCTTATTTCATTGTGGAGCATGCTAACAAATTTATTCCCTTAACTGGCTTTTGTTAGGAGCATGCTAACAAATTCCATGGTATTCCCATAAAATATTTTTCACTGAGAAGTGTGGATTAAAACAAGGTGACCTCCTTTCTCTATACATCTTTGTTCTCAGCATGGAAATACTCTCAAGGATGCTTTGACAGGTTCAAAATGAGAAGAGATATTCCTATCATCCAAAGTGGGCCAAATTGAGACTCACACATTTGATATCAGATGATCTCAATGTATATACCAGGGGGCATGTCTCATCAGTAATGGCTGCAACGAGTTGGTTAAATAAGTTTGTTGATTTTTTTGGGGAGTTTTGGACAATGTTAGGAAACAAATTTTTCATGAAACTGGATCACAGAAGGTGAATTCCCTTTTAATTACTTAGGAATTCCATTCCATGCCAAGAAGCTGAAAGCTAATATGTATCACCTCTTGATGTATAAGCTACATGCCAAGAAATGCAGCGATCCCGGTATATTTACTATTCCTTGCAAACTCGGTGATACCATATTTAGTGTAAAGCTATGTTAGATTTAGGAGCTAGCATAAATGTGCTTCCATTTGCTGTTTATGAGTCTCTTAAACTTGGTCCCATGTTTGAAACTGATGTTGTTGTTTAATTAGCCGATCGATCTACTGTTTATCCTAAGAGAGTTGTAGAGGATGTGCTTGTTATGGTTGATAAACTGGTTTTTCTAGCGGATTTTTATGTGACACAAATGGAACATGATAAGCATGCTGCCCCTATTTGGCTAGGGAGACCCTTCCTCAAAACGAGTAAAACTAAGATCTATCTATCTAGTGGATCTTTGACAATGGAATTTGAGGGTAAAGTCGTAGAATCTATGAAACATCATTCCGATAATCATTCTATTTGCTCAATTGATGTCATTGATCCACTTTTCCAAGATGTTTTTGATGTGAATGATGTGGATGAATTGCAAAGTGTCATTGATAATAGTTTGGTAGACAATAGCTTGGATATTGCTTTGCCAACTAACTTGCAGGAGGTCATAGCGGAGATGCGAAAACACTACAACCTCCCAAGAGTGCCATACAATTCCACACCTATTCCACCCAACGTTCCTAGCACCAAACCTCTACCAACTATTATAGAAGCACTGGAACTTGAGCTCAAACCTCTTCCCAATCATTTGAAGTATGCATTTTTTTGGTACCGGAGATACACTTCCGGTAATAATCTCCAACAAATTGACCACGGATCAAGAGAAGAGGTGTGGGTGTCCTGCTTTTTTGTAAAGTGAAAAGGTGCCAAACGTGGAAATATGAGTGTAATGGTAGTGTCAAAACTCATAAAAAGGAATCTGATGATGGTGTTGAGGTAGTACAAAAGTCACACTTATCTAATAAGTGTGGGTGTCCTACTTTTTTGTATGCTGCCCTTGAAAATAATGGGAACTGGGTTGTGAAGGGTTTGGATTTGACACACAAAAACCACAACCCAACCCCTAGCAAATCAAGAAGTATTGCGGCGTACCGAAAAACAAAGTTTCACGAACACTTAAGTAAGAGGGTCCGAGATGGTATAAAAGCTGGTCTTACAATCCGACATGTGTTGGACATGTTTTCGGAGAAAAGGTGTGGTTCTGTCCCTATGACCGATAGGGATGTGAGGAATATGGTAAATGCTGAGAGAAGGAGTAAGTTGTCCGAAGGGGATAGTAATGCTATGTGACAATACTTTATGAAGATGGTTGCTGATAACAAGGATTTCTTTCATGCCGTTAGAGTTGATGAGAAGAACGTATTGAAGGATGTATTGTGGATTGATGCACGTTCACGTGCTGCATTTAAAGAGTACGGTGATGTTGTGTGTTTAGATAGCACCGACCTTACAAATGACTATGGGTTTCCTTTTGCCAATTTTGTAGGGCTAAACCAGGGGCGAAGCCAGGAACGAATTTGATACTACGGGGGCCGGAATTAACTACTTATATACACTTTTGAGGCTTCGATACTTACATAATCTCCGATAGGTATTTTTGTAATCGGTATTATTATGGGGATTAATTTTTTACGAAAGAGTTACTAATTATGATATATCCATGAGTGCAAATCATGAATTAGTCCACTCTCGGTGATTATGGTAGCAAGTCTAGCACGAGTAGCAACTAAAAGTAAGCCCAAGTAGCAAACTTTATAACATCACATACTACTCCGTATATGTGTAGTCGTGTAGAGCTAAAGAATGAAACAAAACAAAATAAAATAATTTGGATAATCCAGCACACAGGAAAAATAAAACAAGATTGCAGATGAAATTATCCAAATTAATTTTTTGGAGAGGAAAAGTATTCATATTTATTAATTAATAAACAAAGTAAAATAAAGGGGAAATGAGTAAGGGAAACAAAGTGAGAAGGAAGTGAAAAGAAGATTGAATAGAGCAAAACCGGAGAAACTATAAAAATTGAAAGAAAAAACATTAAAAAGGGAAAAACAAAAACCACGCTGGTAGGTTTTGAGCCCGCGTGATTCAGTAGAGTCCTAGTTTTTCTATGTTTCCACTGAGCTATACACAAACTACTGATTCTATGTGACAGATAACATATATAACTGCAGGTGCCAGAGCCCATAAATTTATGGGCCGCGACTGTGGGCTGCAGGTGCCAGGCACCCACCAGTCCACCATTGGCTTCGCCCCTGGGCTAAACCATCATGGCCAAACTATTTTGTTTGGTTGTGCCTTGATAGATCATGAGACCACCGAATCATATGAATGGGTCTTAAAGACATGGCTGGAAGGCATGGGGAATAACGCCCCAAAAGGTATACTAACGGATCAGGCAGCAGCGATTAGAAGTGCTGTACATACCGTTATGCCACAATCAAGGCATAGATGGTGCTTATGGCACATAATGAAGAAATGGGGAACGAAGTTAGGTGCATTGACTGATTATGTTACGTTTAGCCCTTTGTTGAAAAGTGTTATATATGATTCTTTGGATTCGAAAGAATTTGAGTGTAGGTGGACTGTCATTGTAGAAGAATATAAACTTTGTAATGTTGATTGGCTTTGTGGCTTGTATAATGAGAGGGAGATGTGGGTACCCGCATTCACGAAGCACATATTCTGGGTAGGAATGAGATCTACTCATCAGCGTATTGAGAGCATTCACTCGTTCTTTGACAAAATTTTTGACAAGCGCACATTGTTGCGGGAGTTTGTTGAGAAATATTGTTTTGCTATGGAGGTTAGATGTCGTGATGAAAAAATGGCTGATGATCATTGTAATGTATTTACCCGCACTTTGAACCAACCAACATTGGCGGTTGAGAAGTTTTTTCAACATTTATACACTGATAAGAAATTTGTAGATATACAAATTGAATGTCAGAGATGTCACTTAATTAATATGTGGTCCAACGGAAAAAATTGTGGACAATGAGCAGAGTGATTATATTCTTCAAGATAGGGTGTATATTCATTTAGGAGGGAAGAGAGAAAGTGTTGCAACGGAGAGAAGACGATTTTATACGGTGCGGTTCAATAAGATTATGTATGACATCTCTTGTGAGTGGAAGTTGTTCGAATGTAGTGGCATTCTCTGTAGGCATATTATCAAAGTGTATGACTACCATGAGGTCACAACCGTTCCTGATAAGTATGTATTACGTCGCTAGCGTAAGGATATCGTCAGGTTGCACACTCAAGTGAAAGTTGCTTATCATGACCCGGAGAAGGTGAAGAAGTTAAAAGGTATGATGAAATGAATGTTGCATTTGAACCGGTTGCTGTGGACGCAATGGTGAACGAGAGAACTACTGAATTTGTCATCCAAAGTATTAATGAACTTCACCAAAAAGTACTCTCCATTGTCCGTGACAAAGATGATGTCAATCCTTTACATGTTATGCCGATGAGTCCTCCGTAGGAATTAATAACGAGACATTCTCGTTTGTTGGAGGCAATGTTAACCCAATTCCACATGTGGAATCCCCCTCTACTCCGTGTGCAGCTAGCAATAACTATCAAGTTCTAACCGCTAGTAGCAATGTACCTTCAATCAATGATCCAGTGCGTAGAGCTAAAACGGGACGTGGGTCTTATGATCGCCGACAGCCGATTGATGAGATCGTATTAAAGAAGGCACGAGCGTCTGCTAAGGTAAACATTCTCTAATCCCTGACCTTCTGTTTCTGATGTTCCTCAGATTCTGGAGGATGATTGTCAGTTGTAACTTGTTTTGTGTTTGGTTTTTAGTATGGGATAGTATCTGGTGTTGGATCCGACTGTGCATTTTTTAAAATGAACTCCCCTGGAATGTAGGTATATAGGTTGTTATCCCGGTCTCAGTGTTGTCAATTTCTGAGACAGTGAGTGCAGTTCACTATACGTTCAAGTACTTCCTTCAAACAAGTGTCTACGAAATTAGCCCCACTTCCCCCTCCTGCCCCTTGAACTATGTTGCTGTTTAGTTCTGTCTTCTGAGGGCTTGTTTCATATTATATTCTCTTTATTGCCTCTACATTTGGCGGATTAGAACATATGAATATTGGCTTAAGGGGAGATGGTGCATTACGGAGTAGGTGATCAATTTCTATGATTTCTAAGGTCTTTTCTGGTTCTTAATAATGACTTACTCTTTGGTATCTCTCCCCCTGACTTAGCCTTACTTAGACTGTCTGTATGATTAACCATTTGTTGTCTGCTTGTTTTTACTAGGCTATAGCGTCGGGCAATAACTTATCATCCGATACCATATCCAAGGGCAAGGGGAAACCCATTTCTAAGACAAGGTTGCGCATGGGTGCTCAAAAGCGTAACAAAGGAATTGATGATACGGCAAGTACACATCTCTTTAATTGCTTCTTTATTTGCTTCAAACAATCATATTAATTATAGGGAACCTGATGTATACTTGCATGTGATACTTGTAGGTTGTCCAAGCACAATATCCAATTGTGAATGGTGTAATACAGGTCCATGTCAATGTAGGATGTTTCGAATTCCAATTCTTTCATTTTCTTACTTGTAGGATGTTTCAAATTCCAATTCTTTCATCTTATTAGTTCAAACTTCCATGTGAATGAATGTGGTGGTTATATTATGTAGGTGATCCAAAATCTACAGTTCCAAGCTGGAAATCATGCCATGACTAATGCTGGAACCTTCATGCCTATGCCGATGTCGATGCCAATGCACTTGCCAATGAACCCACACTGTTCTCCATCCTTCAATCAAGGTGGAGTGTTCAACTCGTCCATGGATTTCGGCACACATGTAATACCACTTTTATGTTACTTTTAGTACAGATTGTAGGTATATTGAAAACCACATAGCATGGTTAGTAACAGTTTGGTACTAATTAATTAGGTTCAAGTTAGCATGCCTGGTACAAGGCCTGTTTTCCAATCGATTAGGCCGCCACCTGTTAGGTCGTACTACTTGCGAAGTGACACTCATGAGGCCAAGTGAAATACATTGAGTATTCGCCATCATAAATTACACAGGTACAAATTGAGAAACTAAAAGCATTTAAAGTTAAAGACAAAGTCAAATACTTTGAGTAGGTCGACTTAAGCATTGTTCTCTGATGTCACCTTTACCTCTCTTTTATAAATTCAGTAGAAGCGGCAATCTGCCAAGACTTGGTTGTTCCCCATGTGTTCAGTTATGGTGTTGCTGGTGCGTAGATGTGGCTACTCGTCGTTTCAAGGAAGCCGTCGTGCTTTCAAGCAACTATTATTAAGTTCTCCGATAACTTTATTGTTTATTCTTTTTGCCAAATCAATACTCAGTACTTGTATTAATTTGTTGATGTATATTTGTAAGACGTAATGTAAGTAAAGTTTCAAACGTTTAATTCGAATAATATATTGAACGAGATTGAATCACATCTAAATGTCTTCTATAACTATCGCACTATACATCAAGTATTTGCTTAAGTCATCGGAATATTTCTTTAAACATCATTGTCCTAAATTGAATGATAGACCTCTTTTATTTAAGACAGACAATCGTAAAGTTTTTCAAACATCATCATCCTTGATTCACTAATACATGGTTCAATCATCATCCTTCATAAATAAGTACACAATACTGATTATTGGGTGTTGATAAAACAGTTAAACATCAATAAACAGTGTACCACATGTTTATATTGTCTTATTTTAAACTGTAGTTATCGCATACCACGTTACCATTGTCGCATTTAAATATTATACTTTACGAGCGTATAGTGTCCGTTTCTCAGTTGTGGAGTCAGTTTGCAAGTTATTATATATTGGGGATTTTAGAATTCATCTACAATCTCAAATTTCAAACCATATTCCTCTTTTATTTATTCTTCCACCACACTTCTTTCAATTATGACAACTAATTTTGAAATTATCATATCACCATTGCTTGTACAACATTTAGAACCACCATCATATCAAAATGCAGAGATGTTTATGCATTCCACAAACTATTATGTTCAATGGCAATCAAATGAACTAAATATTATTCCATCTGAAACTTTGCGTGCAATAATTTCTAACCCCCATGCAGATTCTGTTGATTATGAGCATGTAGTGATGCTACCATTGGGTGGTTTTATACGACCTGCACACCTACCCCATCTAATGGACACTTACCCGTTGCACCATGCATTTCAAGTGTGGGTTCAATGGTTGTTTAGATTGTTATATGTACGGCAACATAGTTCTCCATTTCCTGGATCACTTATGCACTTGATTGATCCTAAACCTATCTTGCCTCTCCTTCCACAAACTCTTTACCAGCTCGTACATGAAGATACATGTTATGTTGTAGGTAGCTATAGTGATGGATTCATTGCATACCAAACCTTACCTTCTATGGACCGTATAGGTGTCAATGTGTCTACCACAGTTGAAAATGTTGCCTTAAGTGTTAGGAATTATGTCATTGTCATTTCGCCACAAAATGGTAGGATTATGAGCACCCGTGGGCTAAGAATCATCTGTTGGAATGCTAGGGGTATTTGTCGCCCCTCATTCGTTCGTAACTTTCAGCGTATTCAACTACTTTATGAGCCCCAAGTATTATTCATATTTGAAGCCCGCACTAGCTTGTCTAATTGCCAATCAATCATGTTCAATTTTACGCCGTTAAATTGGAACTTATTTGAGCCAGGATTAGGAGGGGGTGTACTGGTTGTTTGGAAACCATATGAATCTTCAGTTCTTTTATTTGATTCCGATGATGCCAGGTACAATTATGAAACTATCATGCAAATAATGCTTAATTCAACCTTAATTAATTTTTTGATTGTGTAATTTCATTTTGTGCAGGCAACTCAACCACCATGTCGACGCAGATTGGGATTTTGAGCGGAAAATGATACGAGTTTCGCGGAAGTTTGAATTCTCGAAAGAATATGATTTAATCAACTCGAATCGGTGAAGCGGAAAATGTAACTCTTTTTGTGTTTTTGTATTTAAGTGTTTAGAAACTAAAAGAAAACTAGATATGGATGAACAAGTTAGCCATTAACTTGCTCAAACTCGACCAATCCCTAGAGTACCTTGCCTAGTTTTGATTTTTGATCTCCAATCTACGATTGGCAAACCAACGATAGCTAAAATAGCTTTATAGCCCTTAACAAAGAAAATTCCTCTAAAACCCTCAAAGTTTAAAGTTTGTTTTGATGAAAACAACACTCAATGTCAATTGTAATTTCTTGTGTGTCTTTCCACAATGACATAAGCCACTTATATAGGCTTTACAAAAGACTCTTCAGCTACACACTTAATTAACAAATTCAAAGCACATAAAAGCTATTAAAAGAAATTAAAACCTATTAAAAACAAATAACAACTTGGGAATTCAATAGGAACCCCTTTATTTTCCTAAAAACTGAAAAGGCATTGAAATTGCACCATCAAGAGAAACTTTAATTAGACTTAAAGTTGGATTTCAATGCATTTTGTTAATATGCATAATCTGAACTGCCTTGGCTTCTTTGGAACGTATCTTCCTTGTAACTCATCCCCTCATAACCCATGAGTAGTCATTGGAAAGATAAAATCATAATCTAACTCCTCCATGTTGAACGATGATCAAAGGATAAGTAACGAAAAAGATATGAGCCAAATACCTTTATGTTGCACAACTGCATCGCCAGACTTTAATGCAATTGCTAGCATAACTTCTTAACTCGTCCAATTAAATATATGGACCGTCAAAAGATGTCCACACAAGCATAGTAACATACCTTGGACTTAGAGCATTTCCATAAGAATGGACATCAAGGCTAGAACTCAATAGGACTTCCTTATCATTAGCACCAAGTGATGACTCATTGGTTGCTCCCGCATCATAAAATCACTTCTCTTAATTAGAATTCAATAACCACTTTATTTCATTTTATAATAGTACTTGTATTTAATATTGATTATTACAATTCAACAACTTCTCCCATCAATATCAATCTGAATCTTCACCAAGAAGAACACAACATTGTGACTCGTGATGAGAAATATTTGGGGCTATGACATTGCTGTCCGTGAGTATGACATCTTCATTCAATCCATGAAAATTTGTTACATGTGACGCTAGTAGTTCTTTATTGCCACCATATATCCAATCATAAACAAATTCCATGATGCCTTGCGTTTCTTCACATCTCAAACATCTCATTGATAGACCGACTTCGATATCCCCTTCCCGAATTGGTGTTGTTTTCTCATAATGTGAGTAAGGCCATTTATTATATCCCCATAGTCTACACTCTGTAGAGTATTAAAAAATCATAATTTCCTTTAGTATAGTTTACCAACATTAAATACTAATCTAAATTGTTATACTAAAAAATATGCAATAAATTATGCGCATATATACCTTCTTCCGACATGGGGGTCAACCTCATACCTATTATGAGAAAAAAAAACGATCATTATGAAAAAAATTACATGTAAATCACCGCATTAAAATTAATGATTTTTAAATATGAGTACATCATAATTCAACTACTAAAATCACCTTTCTCATCATAGTTGGATTTACCATAATTTGATCCCATGGGGTTCGACTCATTCACTCAAGTCCTACTATTGACCTTTACGTTAAAGATTGGTACTCTTTATATAGAGAAAGACACTATATCTGTACGATTGACAAATACACTTATACCATCCGCAAACATAGTTGTTTGTTTTTGTGGTATGTTACATTATTGGTTTTATTGTTCACAGATCATTCACTTTTGTTATATTTTTTCCACTTTTCAGACATGCTCCCCTCTGTCATACTCTTATCAAACTGCAATTTTGTGCATTTGTGTTGGAAAGATGTGTTGTCATATCTTAGCTTTCACTCTTATCTTTCAACTACTAAGCTTATCTTCTTCTACTTTTGTCTTCTTCTACTTTTGTGCATGTGATTGAAAATATGTGTTGTCAAATCGTTTCATTTAAGCCTTTAGTGTCACTACTAATCTGTATGTCTTCTCATCATAGTTGGATTGACCATAATTTGATCCCACGGGGTTTCTACTCATTCATTCAAGTCCTATTATTGACCTTTACATTAAAGATTGGTACTCTTTATATAGTGCAAGATACCCTATCTGTAGGATTGACAAATAAACTTATGTCATCCACAAACATAGTTGTTTGTTTTTTGTTGTATGTTAAATTATTGGTTATATTGTTCACGGATCATTCACTTTTGTTATATTTTTTCCACTTTTCAGACATGCTTCCCCTTTGTGATACTCTTATATATATGCACTTTTGTGCATTTGTGTTGGAAATGTGTGTTGTCATATCTTAACTTTTGTCTTCAACTACTCATCTGTATGTCTTCTCATCATAGTTGGATTGACCATGATTTGATCCCATGGGGTTCTACTCATTCACTCAAGTCCTATTATTGACCTTTACATTAAAAATTGGTGCTCTTTATATAGTGCAAGATACTCTATCTGTACGATTGACAAATACATGATTACTATCCACAAACATAGTTGTTTGTTTTTTGTGGTATGTTACATTATTGGTTGAATAATGTGTATGTCTTCAATATAGGAGTAATACTTGCATATATCCGTTTTTCTTCATCTCATAAGAAATGAAAATTCGGGAACCTTTGACGGTAGTAATATATACGGAGTAACTCTATTTAATTTATGAGTCATAAACGTTACGTTAGTATACACTAAAAAGTACGTTCATATTAATGATAAATAAAAAATATAAGAAGTTGGTAGGGAGCCGATCTGGACCTAATTATTAACTTTTACATATTTCTCATTGGTATCTTTTGTATCAAAAAAATTATTGCCAAAAAACTTCCATATTGCAAGATTCTCTTTACTTTGTCCTCTTTGGTCTGCCTGAAACTATTGTCATTATCTTATTTTCAATCATGCGTGTCTGTTTTACACGTTGTATTTTCCAATTATCATATATAAAGTCTCTGTAGAATCACAAGTGGAAGAGGACCTAATAAGTTACGTATCATAGTTTACTCATAGTATTATTGAAAATTGTTGTGCACACCACAACCATACATTGTGGAATCAGTCCTTTTGGTTGTCATTTATTCGTCACCAGCCTTAATCGATTTGAAAAAATCATTTAATTTGTGCAAGAGTATATCCAATACCTAATTTAACTCATCAAAAATGTTAAAACACTCAACTACAATATAACTGCTTCGTAAGACCCATTAATATAGTATAAATGATCAAAGCTGGAACACGATAAATTAACAAACTACAATATCTATCAACCTGCAACATCTATCAAACTCAATGTCCGACGGTGCAAGTGGTTCAAGAGTAACAAGGGTGTGTTTTTTGTTACTTTATGCTGTGAATAATTTCACTTTATTATTATGCTTTTTAATTATTACAATTTAATTTATGAATTGCATTTTACTCAAATGTTAGGGGAGACGGTCTACTGGTTTAAAGCAATTGACATCAATACAAGAATGGAATGCTAGAATTGCACCATCAACTTGTAAGTGTGGTACAAACATGAATGTGTTAACATCATTCACAACTGATAATCCTGGACGGAGATTTGAACGATGTGGGAGAAGAACTATGTGTAGCAGTTGCAAATGGGTTTATCCACCTCTTCCCTCAAATGGTGAAGGTATAGTTGGAGTACTTCATGATGAATTGTTGCAAATGCAAGACGATAATTGTAGTAAGGACACCATCGTCACTTCTCAAGAAATGAAGATACATAAATTGAAAATGAAGGTGAAACAATTGAAAGTTTTGAATGAATCAACCCTTAGTTTTGGGAAGTTATGTGTGGAAGATGAATAACCTTGTTCCAATTATAGTACCGGCATTATGTTATCTTATGCAGGACTACGCTACTATGATTATGTACACCTTCAATTATCACCCAAATGGTGTTTATAATGTGTCATTTAATTAATTTGCAATGTAATCTTCTTAACTATGTTTAATGTAACTTTATTAATCATGTGTATGAAGTTACCTTCTTAATAATGCAACTTTCTCAATGATATACGATGTGACACATGGTATGCAAGTTGTATTGTCTCTAAGATTATTGACGTTGTTTGTCAAATAAATAATTTGATTTTCCTTTTTTTGATTGGCGCTTTGTAAGGCCTATAAATGAAGCTGCATTTCACATCCAAGATCATATCCTAATTTTTATACTTACTCAACTTTTCCACTATTCATTGGGTTAAAGATGTCCACACACGAAAGTGGTGTACACAATGTAAATGTTAGTGTAGACAATGATATTGTAGATAACAATCTTTTAATTGACATATATGTAGCAGATGTAAAATCGTCATGTTACATACACCACAAATAAAACAAAAAATCTCCGTGAAATGTTTTGTGACTATTCAGAACGACATGGGGTAGATATTTCAAAACTGGAAATTCGCAATTTCATGACTATCGTAGATCCAAATTTGTGCCCTAATGATCAAAATATAGAGGATGGTGACTCACTGACAGCATATTTCAAAGAGGTAAGGATCTTCATCAATTCTTTCATACATTTGTCGATTATCATTTAATATTTCGATACTTGATACATTTGTTGACTAATAATTTTATATGTTTGAAAATAGTTATGTAAAATTTCGAATAATGTCTTTTATTGTTTTGTAGGAAGATTGTGTTGAACCGAGTTGTGGTAATGGTACAAAGACTTATGTAACAGTTCAAAATTTGAATACGTCTCCCATGTCCATGCATTCTACTTGAGCCCGACGCGGAAATTCCGTTGGGTTTATAGAGGTTTGTCAAAAATTATGGAGGTTGGTTTGTACTCATTTAAATTGATGTACAATAACACTATTATAAATATGGACGACACAATTCAGCAACACGACATAGAAGAAGGTCAACGTTTGTATGCCGTGCCGATATAGACAAGTCGATATAGACATGCATGAGGTTTATGGTAATATAATATTCAAGTGTGTTACTTGCTACTTAAATGTGTACTCACTCTCTTTCATTATGGTATTAAGTGAAGACTAATAAAGTTGGTTATATTTTGAACTCTTTTTTTTAGTATAAATAACACATTCATCTCCTGGTTCCCATCAAAACAAACAAATCTCAAAGATTGTAAAAATCATGTCAACCCATGACAATTCTATTCAAAAAGTAATAAATGTAGACGACGACACAGTCGATGACAATTTAATTGTTATACACGTACAAGATAGATATGGAAATCGCCATGTGAGATACACCGTTAATAATCACAAAAATCTTACAGGCATTTATAGTGATTATGCAAATAGATTTGGAATAAATTTAATCAACATGGATCTGCAACATCAAATTACAATAGTAGATCCATATCTTACCCCAATTGATCAAGACATTGAAGATGGAGACACACTCACAGCATACTTCCGCAACGTATGTACCTCCTTTTACACAGTACATTTGAATTTTACATGTTCTTATAACATTGGAAACTTTAATAATATTATCCTAATTATTCACTAATTTGCAGTGTGAATGTACTACACCACATGGTTACTTCATTGGTACGTTGGTCCAAGTCCAAAATCTACGCAATACCCCTGTGGTGCACGATTTTTACTTGAGTCAAACCAGGAAAATTAGTTACGTCTATCGTGGATGGTCAAGATTAATGGGAGTAGAATTGAACTCCTTCAAATTATTTCATGAACCTCTAGCTGGACATTAGATGACCTGGACATTCAAAATGGAGCACGTTTGTTTGCTGTGGAGATTTGAGACAGTACTCATATCCGTCATACCATATAGGTTGTCTTTAAATAAATTAGGTTGTCTTTCAATAAATTTGGTTGTCTTTAAAAAAATTAGGTTGTCTTTCAATTACTAGAAGTACTAGAAGTATGCAATCTTAGGTTGTGTAGTAGATAAATTAGGTTGTGTTTGGATGCAGTATGATGTTACCACGTTTGATTTGAATTGTAATAAGACTATTTCTAATGTATTTGAAACGCTAATATTATCGCATATGTTATTTAGATAATCTTCCGCTTAACTTAGATTGTCCCTTTCTTATTACCTCGTTTCTACCTAAATAAATTAGGTTGTGTTTGGATGGTGTATGATCTAACCACGTTTTGACTTGTAATAAGAGCATTATTAATGTATTTGATACACTAATTTTATCGCATACTTTATTTAGATGATTTTCCGCTTAACTTAGGTTGTCCCTTTCTTATTACCACGTTTCTACCTTTGGTAAAGTATTTGGCTTTTTTCAAACTCAGGGGAAAACACTAATTATATATCATTCATCGGAACAAAAAATACCTAAAATTTAATATCATAGATAATGTAGGTTGGATTACATCCTAACGAGTTCCATAAAATTAACACACCATAAACACCATGACGAAGTGACCAACTTCATATTATGGTTCACTAATATACAAATCGTCATGAAAAAGATGGTGCAATAAATTAGTTGGCACACCGACAACCCAAGTACAAATGCATCCAAAAAATATGATGTTATTTGGTCGGCTCGGCAGCAGAAGGATGATGATAATCAGATTGACAATACTTCCATTACAGTCGGAAGAAGCTCATTACACTCATTGAACACATCATCATATAGGAGTCGCTTCCTAGCCCAATCAACCTCACCCTAAACAAGCAATTAGCGTAGTATTGTGAGAAAAAAACAAAGCATATAAGTTAATTTTGTATTCACCAAATATATGAAATAGTGTTTGTTGAGTTTACTCTCACCAATTCAAAGTGGTCTACAAATCTGTCAGCACACTCTTTAATCACCTTCAACATATACACGCCGCAAGAGTGACTGCGTAAGATACAAAGAAAACATTTGTAACAAATGGACAGAGTAAAGTCAGAATTAAACACTACGAGACAAAAGTACGAAGATCAATGGTGCGGGTGAACATTTTTTTTATAGCCTGATGAGTATACTATACTCTAGTGAAGGTAATATGAATACTAGGACACCCACATGAATACTAGGACAAGGCCTGATTAGATTATTAAGGGTGGGCATCAATGGGGTACAAGGGAGGAAAATGTCTGGTACAACACTAAACAAGAGTAAATAAGACAGAGTATTTGATAAAACTCACATGTCGGGTTGTGCACGCATTGTCAATTGTTTCCTAGTCCAATTACAAAGCTCATCCACTGTCCATGTACTATCAATCGTCTTCAAGAGCTTGTCCATGGCAGTGCACTAAATCGAAAACAAACTCGTATATTATATGATAATCAAAATCATTTACAGTTTTCAAGTACCATTTGTAATGTTAATTATGTTACCAGTGAATTGAGTTCGTCCTTATGGTCTTCCACTCCGTTGTTCACAAAAATGGAATCCATCACCCATAATTCCTTGTTATGAAGATTGAACGCAGCACACCACTAGTGATTATCTTTAAGTACAGGCACAAAAACCTAAAAACGGACAGGGGTGAAATTTTATTACGGGTGTCATCTATTAGGTTTAATAAAAAGGACAAAATTGTAATATTTACCACACAAATTTGGATAGGTGACGTCACATCATAGGTGTTCTTCAAGTCTCGAGCTATATAAGCACATTGCTTCTCCAAGGCCGACACCTCATCTTCTTCAGGTGTAATAAACTGAACTTCATGCTTTCCTTCGGCACCATCAAGTGCTATGACTTCTTTAAGCTTGGACTGAGAAGGGGTTTGAATCGGAGGGTCTCTAAAAACAGAATCCTACAATAACATGAGAAATGTATTAACATGAGAAATGTTTATTTCAAACACGACGATATAAAGTAGGGAACAATATAGGACGATATAAAGTAGGGAACAAACCGAGAAGGAAGGCTCGATTAATAGTCTCATCGTTTCACGATTAGCGAAGAGTTTTTCAAACCAATATTTTGTGTACAACCTTGCAGCAACCGTGACATACTGTGCAAAGAGATGAAAGATATTAGCTTCTTCAAGGGGAGAACATGGTAATTAAACAGCTTTGGGATTGTAATTCATAAGGTCAGATTGGGATTGAAAATAAATATAGATGTCCTGAAAATTGTAGGGTAATGCATCTCTTGTTCTAGTTCTACAATTCACAAATTCTCAACCTAAAGGAGTTTAACAAATGACAGGCGAGGCGTAAAGTCTGAACTTCTTTTGAGTAGCCAAACCACATCAACATGCAATCCAGGATCAAAAAAATGCCATCAAAAAATCTGGATACAGTAACCAATTCACCACTGACCCAATCCGACTACAATAAATATGAAAACAAATAGAAATGCAAGAAGCCCTGCAATAGGACTTTCACTTATCACTCATCTCTAGTGTATGCTTTACATTGTTTTCAGACCCAGCATGACAAAATATTTATTGACTCGCATTAGAGAGAAAGTTAACGTTTAAACCACTTATTCTTGAAGTAAAATCACAAACTTTAATGTATGATAACCACTTATTTTTGAAGTGGAGAACATTGTAATTAAACAGCTTACACCTACCTGATCCGGTACATCTTCCTTGAGTTTGATGACATTGTAGCAGAAACGAGTCTCAGCATACTGCCCTTTACACTCAATCAATTCTACAAGGGCAGGCTTCTTAGTTTTGCTGCGCTTGCAGACAGCCCCGTCCTCAACAAGTTTCAGAAGCTTACTCTCAATTGTGGAGAATTTGTATTTGGATTTCCCAAATTCAAAATCTTTTTGCTTCCCCGCAACTGATTTAATCGTCCTTTTCTGGCGCGTGCTGCATTTCTTGACTTGTTTCAAAGAAGGAATCAGAGTTGAGGTGGCAACATTCTCCTCATCCTCAGAGTTGTGCAAATTATCATGTGCATTATAAAAGGCTTCTTCATTGGAGTCTGCTGGCGGTTGATTGGTTTTTGGAGGACCCTTTGGTGCAGCAGCATTGTCAGTATGAGGAGACGAGGACAAGGACTGTACTGGGTGGTTGTCAGATTGTGGTGGCTTGTCATGACATTGTAGGGGAGATTGTGGTGGCGGCTTATGACATTGTGGGGGAGATTTTGGTGGCGAGTTATGACATTGTGGGGGAGATTGTGGTGGCAAGTTATGACATTGTGGGGGAGATTGTGGTGGGGGCAGTGAAGCAGTTGATGTCACACTTTTTGTCTCCTTTAGTTTCTTTTGCCTCTTTTGATGGATGCTGAGGTTATTTGTGGGCATCCGTTTCTTCCGAGATTCATCATTTTCAAGAGACAAGCCACGATCAGGGTTTGAGAGCTGCCACCGAAACATAAATCAGCACCGCCACCAGCACCCCCCCTAAGAAGTGGCAATAATAGACCGACAATCTACAAAAGAAGTTGACATTGATAAGTTAAAAGTACAAAAATCCAGAAACTGCAACAGAATACTTGCATGTCTTATCTTCTGTCATATTTCCCAAACTAATACAACAGAACTGATTGACAAAGTGATTCGGCAAAATTTCAACCATGACCCAAGTTCAGGTTGTCTATGATAGCGATCAAACATAACCTCAGGTTCATTTCATTTATAACATGTCATAGACTTAAACATAAGTGAACCAATGTCGACTCTCATTTGCCCTCAAGAAAACAAATAAAACAGCTTCTATACTCATGTACCTAATCTTCCTCAAGCGACCCAGAAAAATACGTTGACACTGTAACTAGAGTAAATCAAACACAAATATTATACCAAAGCCAAGCAAATATTATACCAAGCAACCTTAGACATGCATGAGCCTTCTCACTTCTCAACATTTGCTATCTAAACCAACTTTGTGAATATAATCACTAAAAAAAAAATCACTCATTAAATCCACAATCCATTTTCCTAATCCACTAATCAGCCTAATTAATCCAGACTCCTATTCCACTAATCAGACTAATCAAAATATTAATCACCCTAATCCAAAAGAGAAATTCCTAGAACATTCATAAAAATCGGAACATGATTGGACACAACATTCATAAAAATCTGTGAGAGGTACATGGGATAAACGAATGGAGTTATATTCTGTCATCTTTCACAAACTGATACAACAGGACAAGAAGCTTACACTTGTCCATAATTGACTAAAACTGATTCACCATAATTGCAATTGCAAGTGTAACAAAATCAGCCTAATCTAACAGAACATACCTCAATTGCTAAATCACGAGTTCCACGATCTGGCTTATATAACGAATCTCTAGCCTCGTCAGGATGACGCTCACCATAAGCAAGGTAATACACCTACACCAGATCATCATGGATTGGGTCAGTAAATAAATTAGCCTTGAATCCCTATATCTATCATAACAAATTAAGGGCACTCACTCCGATTTTCCCATAATCTCCATTAGGGTTCCTGTCTTCATTTTTCGCAAAATTAACAAGCTCCGACTTCCAAACCTTGATACGTGGGAAATCACCCCACCTAATAGGAGGACTTGCAAGGCGATCAAGGTACAATATCTATTAAAATTAGAAACTAATCAATATCAACTTAATTTAATCAATACACAATTTAAATAATCTTTCAACAAAATTATAAACTAACCGCGAGAAAATAGGTACACCCGCCTACACAAGAAACATAGCCTTTCTCGTAGAACTTTGCAAATTTAACCCCACATTTCCCCAACGTTGTTAACACCAACTCACACCAATCATAAGAAGAAGAAGTTTCATATATAGTGAGAGCGGGCATCAATGAAACTGGAAATCTATGACATGTAGTGGGACATAGAAGAGTCGCTAGTGCATACATCAAAAAGCCTAATCTAAACTCTTTCTCATCCTCCTCAGTCAACATATCTTTGGATACCAATAGTTCTAGGGTGTTTGTGGTAATGCCTCTAGTCACACCTTCAACACCATGCCCTTTACCACAAACTGTTGCATATTTGTCATATATTTCATTTTCTAACTCCAAGGCTGCCCCAAACGAACGTCTCGGAACAGGTATACCTTCACAAGGAATACCTAACACCCAATTCACTTGGACTTTCGATAACTTAAACTTAGTCCCATCGGCAGCAACTAAAGCCATATTATAAGGATCAAACCTTGTCATCAACCAATAGCACAAATGCCTTGGGAATGATTTACCACAAAAATGTAGCAATGGACCAAATCCCATATCTTGAACTATTTCCTTCTTTCGTTTGTTCAATGACGAGACGACTATGCCAAAAGCCTCAACTCGACAATTGACATTTGTTTGCTGTAAAAAAAAACAACAAAAATGGATACATTTATTAAATATGAAAACAGCCCCATAGCATTGTACGACAACACAAACCACACTAACTAATAAATAAGTATACAGTTATAGTCTATCACACCTTTTCTTTACCAAATTGGTCCTCAAAAGCTTGCAAAACTCTGTTTTGCAGTTTAACTGTAGCTCCGACACCCTATTACATGATTGACAATTATATAAGCTTTTCATATTGACTGTATATATGAAATTTTCAGAAATACTTATATCCGTGTTTATTTCATATGGAAGAAATTTACAACTGTTATATCAATGGGCTTTGAACGCCTAACAATTTTGGAGCCCCTAGCCTTTGGTTTCCTGGTTTTCTGAGGTTTCCTGGTTTTACGAGGTATGTGAACACGTTCCTAACAGAAAACAAGGGCAAGTGTTAACAAGGTGAACATTTGTAATTGGTCAGTTTTAATCCCTCCTAGACAAGCAGACGAACATATTATAAGTACATAAGGACGAACAGACGAAAACAATCCATAAAAGAATCCACAAAAGGAGAGTAAGATGCTATAAGGTGCAGAAAAACCATCAAATTGATTATAAGCAGGAAAAGGTCGGTAGAAAGAGTCATCTCAATATCTATATAGCATTCAACACATAGTGTTCTAACATTAAAGGTTTGGTACATCCGGGATATTGTCCTAAAAGGAAAGATCAACTCACGGTTTACAGGTCCAATTATGCGTCAACTCGAATATCATATGATTTGAATGGTCTCTTGTATTATTTGTGTCAGCTCTATTACTCGTCGTAGTGTTTATGAGACTCAGACCATGACATAAATTTTTAACAAACTTCCATATATATGATGCAACACATATTAAAAAGTCAGTTGCTTTACACACTTTACAAGCTGACAAAACAAGGAATATGATGCAACTAGATGGTTCCAAACAATTCAAGGTTAGCCAAGTTGGCCAAATTTCGTAAGCTAAAAGCTACATATATCTTATCGACTTATCGTATACATAAAGTGAACCACCAACCAGTAATAACAAGTAAACCAACGACGAAGCCAATTCATTCTTTAACAAGGAAGAAGACATTCAAGTCACTAAATTACAAGTACTTACCTTCGGATCCTCCTCCTCCGACATTTCATGGCTTGTCGAACTACTATCATTAGTTATGATACAGCTATCTTCCGAACTACTGTCATTATCAGACTCCGAATCTGCTGGATCCGATTTAGACATGCGTTTTTCAGCTCTTTTACTCTTCTTTTTAACATTAGGTTTATATCACAAAAATCTCAAGTCAACAACATTCATATCAAACAAATTAACGCCCACAACTCCTAAGGTATGGCTTATGCTATGCTATTATGCATATTACATAGCTACCAAAGGAAAAGTCTCTAACTTCAATTCCTACATCATCTTTCTTGAGAGAGTAACTGAACGATATAGTATAATTCTCCAAATTTTTCGTGTCAAGTTACCTACATTTCTAACAAACTAGTACAAAAAAAGACTTTAACTTGTCATAGTTTCAAGCATTTCTCAACGACAAGTAAAACAAAAACATAGTCAGACAGCAATTTGCATGTCAGTTTGATTCGTATTTAGCCACTAAACTAACTAATGCTAATGACTGATTTAATTCAATTGCTTTTGGTTAGACGGCAATTGCTGAACTTTTGTTACTAGTGACTGATTTTTGTTACTAGTGACTGATTTAATTCAAGTTTCAGAGGAGATCAGCTCAAATACAAGAAACCCTCAATGGTGGCTCAACTTTTAGAGGGGATTAGTTCTTTGGATAATAATTATCAATTACTCAAGCAACATAGAAAGGATAAATCAGAGTAAAGTTCTAATTGAAAAATCAGTTCTCGGAGATACACTCTACTCAGCAATAATTAAAGAAAATGTACCCCTTGATTCCACCCAAACCATGTGCTTCGAAGGAAAGATATTGGGAATGAAAGTAAAAATCAACTACAATCACAAAACTTGCTTTAAAACTAGCAAAGGCAAAGGGGCATATGTTAACTCTTGCATGAAACCTTGAATTGACGATCCCCAATTCTCAAACCCTAATTAGCAATCCCAAATCACGAACCCTAATTAACAATCCCCAAGTTGAAAACTCAAATTAACATTCACCAAGAATACTGCATGCAAAAGTGAGCTACAAATAATAAGAATGACCGAAATTCAACAAAGAATCAAATTTATGAACTTTATGAGAGATGCATACATGAGTGAAAAATCTAAAATAATCAATTAGACTGAAGTAACTTACATGGATAATAAAAAACTTACTATATTTCACATAAAACAATTGAAATTGATGCTCCAAAAGAGAGTTGTGGCCGAAGATGGTAGAGTGAGGTTGACACTAGGAGAGAGAAGGAGTTGGGAAAATTAGAATGACGATGGTAGAAGAGAGAGAAAATGAATTTTCTGAATGAGGAAGGGTGAGGCGTTAGTTTACAATTTTTCTGATTTGCTTAGAAGCCTTCCCTCTATTTTCCTCCCTTATTTCCCTTATTGCTCCACTGCCCCTCCTTCTTCTTTGTCTTTTATGTGCTGCGGGAACAGTGCCACAGCACTGTGCTCCCCGTATCACTCCTAAAAAAGAAGCACTCAGGTAGGTTAGACCCTGTACAGATAGGGGTGAGGCTTCCCACTTCCCGTTTGTGTTGGAAACCCCCAAAAATGATTAGAATGTAGATTACCTTCCTACCTCAGTCATAAAAAACAAACAAAAAAAGTCTTGAAGCACTGTAAATCGATGCTTACTACTATCATATGTTACCAAAATTTACAATTCTAAGATTGTCAACAAAAACACGTTTCGCACAAGACTTTGCCTTCAAAAGAAAAAAGTTTGAAACGGCTCACAAAACGAAAAAAGTTTTATTACAATAACCATCTTTCCAAAACTACGATTAATCTTTGGATGCTTACCCTCTCGTTGGTCCACTCGGAATATGCACATGTTGCACCTCAACTATGGGTATATGCCCTACCCATGAAAGGAGAAGAAAAACAAAGTTGCTCTCTAATTGCTTTCACTAAGGGGTCGCAAGTTGTTTGCCAAATCATGGCTAGTATTTCCTACCCACAAAAGGGAATAAAACAACTCCAAACCAAATGGGTTTAAGAGGAATTCCCTTCTTTATAGGGATGGACATACTTTTCCACCTTGGATAGAGAGATAAAGGATATAAGTGAAAATGAATTAAAGTTTAATAGTCCAATTCAATTACGAAAAAAAAAACAAAACAAAAAAAAAAACTTACCGGTGTTTGCCTCCATTCTTTGTGATGCATCACATACTCCCTCTCGTCATCATACCTTAAGCTATGGATTACAAAGTCGTCAAAACCTGAAGGCCAAGTCCACGTCTTGTCGGGATACTTATGTAAAGTATGTACAGTCTTTATGAGCTGCAAAAAGAAAAATATAATCAATTATGCATATTTTAATATCAAATATATATATTTCAAAACAAAAATAATAATAATAATAATATCAGGTATATAGCATAAATATCGTAGTGTGTCTGAAAACTTACTATCCAAGACATAGTGTATGGGTATCCGGAACGGGCAGGCCTTCTTAAGTAACTCCGCACCTCCTGTTACAACAATTATAAGTAAGCAGGTTGCACTAACAGTTCGAAGTACAAGAAAACCTATAGTAATACATTGTTAATATACGAACATCTTTACCAAAACGACGTTTCAACAACAACAACAACCAAGTCTTATTCCCAAAATGATTTGGGGTCTGCTAACATGAATCCAAAAGATTAAAAAATGACAAAAGAAAAAAAGCAGCCAGAGAATTTCATACATCCAACGAAATCCTCCGAGATAGTGCTGGCATCTCAACCTTGCCATCAAGCATAGCCTGCAGGATTTGAAATATATCAGTTTCAAATTGCTTGTACATTCACAGTTGACATCACCCCTTGAGATATGGAAGTTCGTTAAAACAAAATGCTCAATGCAGAAGCAGGGAATGCTAATAAAAATGATAGCTGGGATCCAGCAATCCAATCAAATAATTCTTGACAAAGGTATTGACATACATGGACATTTTGAAACCAACAACGCTAGACACCTTAAAGTCAGCGCAGTACCATTAATTAAAAACAAAGTTCTAATAGAGAAGAAGTCATCGGTCATAAAACGCAGAAGCTAAAAAGCAATACTACAAACAAGAGATGGTAGAGTTACCACATATCAGAAGTTAGAAAAGACCCTATATATACAAGGATGCATTACCTTTCCAACACCTCCACAAGTTGGAGATATTCTTGTTTTAGCGTCAATGGGATGCCCACGGCCATCTAAATCACGACCCAAACCAACATGACACAAGTCAATAATTGGTAAAATGAAAACACTCCAGAATGCTATACACAAGAATAATAGATCAGCCACAACAGAACAATAAATCTTGTAGTACTTGGGTCAATATGCATCACCATTTGTAGCACCCGGTCATTGTGACCTAATCACATTCTTATCTCACCTATTGAATTACAATTTAATAGGGGATCGCTTACTACTTCAAGCTACAACAATCTATCATTACAAAGGGGAGCTTCTTCTTCCATAAACACAGGCTAGTAAGAACCAAAAGAACGTAAGGGATGTTTACTCACAGCAGGAGTCACATGGGATGTCCGCATCAAATGAGAGATGCTTTACCCAGCCTTTCGCAACTTCAAGGAAACATGGCGATAATTCTACCTGAAAATGTCCAGGCCAAATTAAGATCAACCACAGGTATCATCTACGCTTAGACCAAACCTAGTCACCTGTATCCGCTTAATTCTCCTGATACCACAACTAGGTTAGTATATCATGAAGTATATCAGAAACAATTATTCTCACAGTTTCTTCTTTGCATGATAATTAAGTGGAAAGAACAAGACATGGCAGATAGGTACAATTAATTGTACCAAACTAGCAGCAAAAGAAATGCATACCCAAGAAAAGGAACAATAACCAAGAAGCTACTTGATATACCTTATCCATCACGGAAACAGGAAGCCAACCACCATGTTGTAGTTGAGCAAGATCTAGGAAGGGAATGACAGCAGACGGCTTGTAGTTTGGACAGTGAGCCAACAACTCCTTCACCTACATGAACAAATCATAACATCAATATACGAGAGGTCACAACATTAGCTAATGTCTAAATTTGCAACTAATTATATCGTATTGTGTCTGAAAACTTACTATCCAAGACATAGTGTATGGGTATCTGGAACTGGCAGGCCTTCTTAAGTAACTCCGCACCTCCTGTTACAACAATTATAAGTAAGCAGGTTGCACTAAAAGCTCGAAGTTCAAGAAAACCTATAGTAATACATTGCTAATGTACGAACATCTTTACCAAAATGACGTTTCAACAACAACAACAACCAAGTCTTATTTCCAAAATGATTTGGGGTCGGCTAACATGAATCCCAAAGATTAAAAAATGACAAAAGAAAAGAAGCAGCCATAGAATTTCATACATCCAACAAAATCCTCCGAGATAGTGCTGGCATCTCAACCCTGCCATCAAGCATAGTCTGCAGGATTTGAAATAGATCAGTTTCAAATTGCTTTCGATTTGTACATTCACAGTTGACATCACCCCTTGAGATATGGAAGTTCGTTAAAACAAAATGCCCAATGCAGAAGCAGGGAATGCTAATGAAAATGATAGCTGGGATCCAACAACCCAATCAAATAATTCTTGACAAAGGTATTGACATACATGGACATTTTGAAACCAACAAGGCTAGACACCTTAAAGTCAGCACAGTACCATTAATTAAAAACAAAGTTCTAACAGAGAAGAAGTCATCGGTCATAAAACGCAGAAGCTAAAACGCAATACTACAAACTAGAGATGGTAGAGTTACCACAGATCAGAAGTTAGAAAAGACCCTATACAAGGATGCTTTACCTTTCCAACACCTCCACAAGTTAGAGAAATTCTTGTTTTAGCGTCAATGGGATGCCCAAGACCATCTACATCACGACCCAAACCAACATGACACAAGTCAATAATTGGTAAAATGAAAACACTCCAAAATGCTATACACAAGAATAATAGATCAGCCAGAACAGAACAATAAATCTTCTAGTACTTGGGTTAATATGCATCACCATTTGTAGCACCAGGTCATTGTGACCTAATCACATTCTTATCTCACCTGTTTAATTACAATTTAATAGGGGATCACTTACTACTTCAAGCTACAGCAGTCTGTCATTAAAAAGGGGAGATTCTTCTTCCATAAACACGGGCTAGTAAGAACCAAAAGAACGTAAGGGATGTTTACTCACAGCAGGAGTCACATGGGATGTCTGCATCAAATGAGAGATGCTTTACCCAGCCTTTCGCAACTTCAAGGAAAGATGGCGACAGTTCTACCTGAAAATGTCCTAGGCAATCAAATTAAGATCAACCACAGGTATCATCTACGCCTAGACCACACCTAGTCACCTGTATTCGCTTAATTCTCCTGATATCACAACTAGGTTCGTATATCAGAAAGTATATCATCATAAACAATTATTCTCACAATTACTTCTTTGCATAATAATTAAATGGAAAGAACAAGACATGGCAGATAGGTACAATTAATTGTACAAAACTAGCAGCAAAAGAAATGCATACGCAAGAAAAGGAACAATAACCAAGAAGCAACTTGATATACCTTATTCATCACGGAAACAGGAAGCCAACCACCATGTTGTAGTTGAGCAAGATCTAGGAATGGAATGACAGCAGACGGCTTGTAGTTAGATGGACAGTGAGTCAACAACTCCTTCACCTACATGAACAAATCATAGCATCAATATACAAGAGGTCACAACATTAGCTAATTGCAAAGTTTGCAAACAAATCATGCAATTCATAGAATACTAACAGTCAAGAATAGGAAGAATGTAATCATTCTCTGGTATACATCTCTTCCAAACCCCGTCATCAATTACACATCTACAGCATTCTTTTATTTTGATAAGTACACATTTACAGCATTCTAAAACTCGGAAGGAAAATAAACTTCCAAAATATAAAGTGATACAAACTTTGCAGTCATGCCAATAAAGAGAATCAAAGACATGAAAAGATTTACTTTCACTAAGCTCCATTTTATAACTATAACATCAATTCACTTACATACTGCAAACTTAATGACACTCCCTTGCAATAAAGTGAGAATCCCTACGGTACAACTGAAGAGCGCATCATTATCTTGGAAATAAAACTATAGTAATAGACAAAGAAAAGTCAAGCCCTATTACTTATAATCAAAAGATGATGACTTCATCAGTGAATTTCAACACAAAAGGCATCCTACTTTCTACTCAAATCATGAAGATGAATTTGCTATCCCTGAGGTAGAGCTGATCAAAAGGCCCAGGCCCGAAAGCCCGACCCGGCCCGGCCCGACTTTTTCCCGGGTTTGGGCCGACCAACTAGGCCCGAAAGCCCGCAATAATATGGGCCGGGCTTGGGCCGAGCTCGTGGCCCGAAAATTGGCCCGGCCCGGCCCGCTTTTAGAAATAAACGCAATATTTTTTTTTATTTTATAAACCTAAGTTATGTAAAATAGTGTAAATGATGTCGGATTATGACGAATTTGGTAATTAAATTATCAATGTAGCAAAATTAGGGTAAATGTAGTGAATAAATCATATTAAAATAATAAAATAATTACTATTAATAAAATAAAATATTGTAAATTATGACAAAAACATCAAAAACCTCTTTAAAAATGTATAATAATTTATTATTGAACTAAATATGCAAGTAGTGGATAATATTAATGAGTAAAGTGATCAAAAACGTACAAAGTAGATAATACGAGATTTTTTTTAAAAAAGCCCGAACGAGCCCGAAACGGCCCGAAAGCCCGATTTGGCCCGCACGGGCCGGGCTTGGGCCGACCGATTAGGCCCGGAAGAAAAGCCCGGCCCGGCCCGCACATCGGGCCAACTTTTTTTACCATAGGCCCGGCCAGAACCCGGCCCGGTCCGGCCCATGATCACCTCTACCCTGAGGTGATCGGACAGAACTATAAATCTATAAGAGTAGTGCTTTTGCAAACAAATATCCTATAATATACTTTACCAACTTCACAATAATCTTGTGAACGTCCTGAATAAGATGGTAAACGAGTTTTTGGAAAAGTAGTGAAAACACATTGAGCAAGATTTTTAAAACCATAAAAAAACGCAAAGAAATAAAAAAAATATAGCTATATATAAAACAAGTGAGAAATGTATGGACGTCTCTCAAATAAATTTCATGCCTCTTTTTGGGTCATCCTAATGGATGGCTTCTCTCTTAAATGAATTCCAACCCTAATTTCTTATTCCATCTCTTTTCTACCCTCCACTTTTTACATGCAGATAACATGGGGCCTCCATTATGCTCCTCAAAACAAACATCATGGGTTTTGAACACTCAAAGTAATAATTCTCCTTGACCCTTTGCAATTGCTGCAGGTGGATGAAAATTGGGGGGATCGTGACATGTCAGTATTACACTATTCACTACTAGCTCTGGATTAAAGTAATAAACCATATTTTAAAATAAGATTCAAGACAAGATGAGTACAACAGCCCGTAATCAGTCATAAAACGCAGAAGCTAAAAAGCAATACAACAAAACTAGAGATGGAAGAGTTACCACTCAGAAGGTTAGAAAAGACCCTACACAAGGATGCTTCTGAACTTACCTTTCCAACACCTCCACAAGTTGGACAAATTCTTGTTTTAGCGCCAGTGGGATGCTCACGGCCATCTAAATCACAACCCAAACCAACATGACACAAGTCAATAATTGGTACAATGAAAAAAAATCCAGAATGCTATATAAAGTAAATGGGTCAATATGCATCACCATTTGTAGCACCAGATCATTGTGACCTAATCACATTCTTATCTCACATGTTGAATTACAATTTAATAGGGGATCGCTTACTACTTCAAGCTACAACAGTCTGTCATTAAAAAGGGGAGCTTCTTCTTCCATAAACACAGGCTAGTAAGAACCAAAAGAACGTAAGGGATGTTTACTCACAGCAGGAGTCACATGGGATTTCTGCATCAAATGAGAGATGCTTTACCCAGCCTTTCACAACTTCATGGAATGATGGTGACAGTTCTACCTGAAAATGTCCAGGCAAAATTAAGTTCAAGCACAAGTGATATCTACGCCTAGACCACACCTAGTCACCTATATCCGTTTAATGCTACTGATATCTCAACTAGGTTTTCATATCAAAAATAATTAATTGTACCAAGCAAACAAGCTGGAAAAGAAATGCATACCCAAGAAAAGGAAGAATGTAATCATTCTTGGGTATGCATCTCTTCCAGATGTTGATTACACATTTACAACATTCTTTTTTTTTTCTTTTTTTGACAAGTACACATTTACAGCATTCTAAAACACGGAAGTTAAATAAACATACAATATATAAACTGGTGCAAAATTTGCAGTCATGCCAAGTTGTTGTTGAGCAACATCTATAAACTGAGCAAAATTTGCAGCATTGTAGTTAAATTTTCTACTCTAGCATCATGATTGTGCACCCCCCCCCCCCTCCCGAAAGAGGAACAATAACCAAGAAGCAACCCGATGTACCTCATCCATAGCGGGAACAGGAAGCGAACCACCGCGTTGTTGAGCAACATCTAGCAAGGGAATGACAGCAGGAAGCTTGTAGTTGGATGGGTAGAACAACTCCTTCACCTACATGAACAAACCAATATTCGGGAGGTCACAACATTAGATTATCTCTTAATTGCAAACAATCCCAATATGAAGTTAGTCTACATCAAATTGTTCAACATAACTATAGCATCATCAGTGAATTCCAACTCAAAAGGCATTCTACTTGTAATCTACATACGATAACTTCATCAAGAAGCAAGAAGCAACCCGACGTACCTCATCCATCACGGGGACAGGAAGCGAACCACCACGTTGTTGAGCAACATCTAGCATGGGAATGACAACAGGAAGCTTGTAGTTGGATGGGTAGAACAACTGCTCACCTACATGAACAAACCAATATTCGAGAGGTCACAACATTAGAGTACCTCTTAATTGCAAACAATCCCAATATGAAGCCAGTCTACATCAAATTGTACAACATAACTACATCATCATCAGTGAATTCCAACTCAAAAGGCATTCTACATCCCACTCAAACCCTGGGAAAATCAAATCATGAAGATGAATTTAGTAACAATAACAACAACAATGAAATGCCATATTCTTCCCAAGAACTTAGATTGTATTACACTTGCATCTTTATAATTGTGACAACAAACCTCAAAACGCTAATAAATAAAGCGCAAACTAACACTAACTAGTATCAACAGGAAAATGTAAAGCAGAGCAAATTAATCACAAAAATACCGCCTTCTCACAACACCAAAAGCACTTGAACTTTGCTAAAACTCGAAGAAATCGACAATGCATTGAAACGAAACCGCGAAATCATCACAAACCACGGACTAAAGCACAATCCACAAGCATCGATGAAAATGCACTAAAAATTGACGAAATCAACAATGTACCTAAAACACACCGGAAGTAAATCGCACTCGTAAGCAGTAGCAGCAACAACAACAACAACAACAACAACAACAAAATCAATAACGAAAAATCGAGCAAAAATGAACTACTGATTAAGCAGAAATGCAAATTCAACGCAATCGAACCACATTTTCCACAAATTATCGATCAATTTACGCAAACAACAACAACATCATCAAAATGAACCATCAGCCAAGACAAAGGGCAAAATAAATAGAGGTATATTTACATGTCCGCGATGATTTGCGGAGAACTTCGAAGCAAGTTCAGACAGCGTTCGACGAACCTTCAAAAAAAAAAAAAAAAAAAAAAGAGAGAGAGAGAGAAGACGAATTTAGAGATTGTGAATAACGGAAAAAAGAGGAGAGAGAAAAGTGGTGGAGAATGGTAAATTTACCGGTGAATTGGGACGCAACAGCGGCGAGAGCCGGCGGAGCATGTTGGCTCGAAGAGGCTCGGCAATGGCGGTTCGCGCTCTTCCTCTTCCTCTTCCTCTCTAATGAGCAGAGAGAATAGGACGAGATAGTTTCCAGACTTTTCTTTTTCTGGATAGGTCTAAATACAACAAATAAGGTCATATGCGATCCAACTTACGGAGTACTCTTGTTAAACACGGTTTTCAAATCATATTAGTTTTATTCAAGTCAGATCAGTTTCATTCAAATCAAATCATTCAAGTAAGAACTAATGAATCTAGTATACTTATAAATGCATTTAATTTATTAGTAATAAATTCAGTTTAGATCAAATCAAATCAACTTTATTCAAGTCAAATCAAATCCGTTCAAAAATTAAATCATATCAAATCAGAAAAATACAATCCAATCTATATAAAATGATGTCAATAGAGAGATGAAAAGGTCAGAAATATGAGTTGACACGACGGGTAGGATGGTAGGAAACTGTAGTTGACGGGGTTGGTAGGGGGCTCGAAAATTCTAATTGACCAGGCAGTGTCGAAAACTCGAGTCGACGAGGTAGATAGGGGTGTCGGAAACTCGAGCCAACGGAGTATAGAGGGGGGTCAGGAATTCAAGCCGGCGGGGTAGGTAGGGGTGTCGGAAACTCGAGCCGACGGGGTATATAGGGGAGCCGAGAGCTCAAGCCAACGCGGTAGGTAGGGGTGCCGGAAACTCATGTCGACGGGGTATATAGGGGGGTCGGGATTTCGAGTCGACGGGGTAGGTAGGGGGTTGGAAATTTGAGTCGACATGGTGGGACGATGGGTATGCAATCGCTTGTTCTCATGAGCAAAGGAAGTGCCGTGGCGTAACCTTTGATTCGATCCAACGAGTAGTCATGGTAGGTACCTGGTTGTTCACTCAGTTTTGATTTCTTCAACAAAAACTAAAAAAAAAAAAAAAAAAAAACTCATTTATTTGTTGCATTTTAACCCTTTTGATTGTGGTATTTAGACCGTCTATTTTTTTATTTCAGGAAAGCACCCGATAGTGTAGTGACCTTCCTGAAATATATGTGTTGATTTCTCCGTGAGTTTAGGGGAACAATATCACCAGAATATTTAAAATATCAACCTCCATAGTCCAATTCTTCATCTTATTATTTAAGTGCTCGTTTGGTTGCATATGAGAATTTGGAATGCCCATGAAGTTCTAGTGGTCAGGTTGTAAAACTTCACATAAATTTCTTTAAACTGTTTGGTTACATGTAGGAATAGGGAAAATAATTACATGGAGTCGAGACTATGCACACCCGCTGAGCTGGCGCACGCGTGTCAGCCGTGCTGACCGGTCCAATTTAAATGAAAGCCGGATCGATTTAAAAAGAACCGGTCCAGCTTAATAAAGGAAAGGCGCAACTGCCTCTGAGTCTCTGACAACTTCCATTAAAAAAAAGATTCTTTTCTTCTGAGTTCTGACCATTCTCTCTCCTCTTTTTAATCTTCATCTTCTCTCTCATGTTCTTCATCTCCATTTTCTTGAACAGAGTCACGATCACCGTGGAGCTTTCGTCGCCGTGGCATGATCAGCACAACTTTTTTTTGAGGTCATCAGTATAGGTGTATAACTATATATACCGATCATCTTGTCCTCATTAATTTGATGGAAGTGGGTTTGTTGACTTGTTGTGTGTGTTGTGATCTTTTTCATTTGGCCTGAGATTTTCAGAACTCCATTTTTGCAAAATTTGGAGCTCAAAATGGAGGTGAGATAAGGGGGAAAAATAATCTGGATCTATTATTTTGGGTAAAAGTGACACTTGCCCGGCTGCCCCCAATTCACCTTTATTAGCTCTTTTGTTTTCAATTTCATTTTGTCCATAATGTTCTAATACTTTTGCGTCTGAATAATGTTAGTGATGTATTTTAACGTGTAAATAGTGAAAATAATGGAGTATATATCAATGTAAAACTTCATCGTATAAACTACGTCTTGAATTGTGTAACTAACGTACTTAAGCGTACTATCGTACTTTAACTATTGATTATATATGTACTTTAACGTGAAAACCATGTACTTTAGCGTATTGATTATATACTTTAACGTGAAAATCACGTATTTTAGCGTATTGATTATGTTTTGCGTATTGATTATGTATTTTAACGTGTAAATCACGTACTTTAGCGTATTGATTATGTACTTCAACGTGAAAATCACGTACTTTAGCGTATTGATTATGTACTTTAACGTGAAAATCATGTACTTTAGCGTATTGATTATGTACTTTAGCGTGTAAATCACGTACTTTAGCGTATTGATTATGTACTTTAACGTGAAAATCACGTACTTTAGAGTATTGATTATGTACTTTAACGTGAAAATCACATACTTTAGCGTATTGATTATGTATTTTAACGTGAAAATCACATACTTTAGCGTATTGATAATCTTTAACGTGAAAATCAGGTACTTTAGCGTATTGATTATGTACTTTAACGTGAAAATCACGTACTTTAGTGTATTGATTATGTACTTTAACGTGAAAATCACGTACTCTAATAGAATCATTTTATTAATGAAGGACTTTAACTGATCAAATATGTTATTTATCGAATCAACAATAATGTACTTTACCATTTCAGTTATGTACTTTTGCGTCTAAGTCATGAACTTTAGCATATACATCATGTACTTTAGCTAGGCAATTCGTGCTTTACCATTTCAGTTATGTACTTTTGCGTCTAAGTCATGAACTTTTGCATATACATCATGTACTTTAGCTTCGCAATTTCGTACTTGACCATTTCAGTTATGTACTTTTGCGTCTAAGTTATGTACTTTAACATATACATTATGTACTTTAGCTTCGCAATTTCGTACTTTACCATTTCAGTTATGTACTTTTGCGTCTAAGTCATGTACTTTAGCATATACATCATGTGCTCTAGCGTATCAATTGTGTACTTTAACGTATCAATTATTTAATTTAGAGTTTAAATTATGTTATTAACATAACAATTGTGTAGTGTTTAAATTGTGTACTTTAACGCATCAATTGTGTACACTAATGTTTAAATGGCGTACTTTAACGTATCAATTATATTGTCAAACTCAACTCATACGAAAGTAAAGAAAAAAAAGAAAGTGAAACAACTATTCATAAATATTTGATAAAAAAATCCCTAAAAAAAACATTTGATAAAAGAAAAAGCATTAAAAAGAAAAAGAAAAAGAAAAAAAAGAGGCACCACAAAACTCCCTGCTTTCCTAGTTTTCATCGTCACTTTCATTTCTCTTGATCTCTCATCTTCATCTCCCTCCTAATTGAAAACAACTCTTAAATCACCACATTTCTCATTCTCTCTCCTCCTCCTCCTTCCCCTCCTCACACTACCCCGGATCCCCACCACGAGGCCGCCATTATTTAAAAAATAGTAGTTGATGGGGGAGAAAGTTGGTGGTTGTCGGCGATGGCGTTTCGGCGGCATGTGTAGCGCCGGCGACATTGGTGGCGCGGGGAGGAGAAAGTAGGAGGTCTGATTTTCCTTTTTTAAAAGTTTTTTTTTTACAATTAAAACGGTTTTTGATATGGAACCGGTGACGTCATGATGACGTGGCGCTGACGTGGCCGCGAGAGTACCCAGTCTCGGTACTAGGGTATACGCGCCCTAGGAATTGAAATTCCACAAAATTTTCCAATTAACTTGGGAGAGGGTGAGGGTTTTTTTTTTAAATAAATGAAAATTTATTAATATTATTGTCGCCAAATAGCACATACATCAAGAATTATAACGATACAAATATAATCAAATAAATCTAATTGGCACAATTTTTCTCTAATTAACAAAATTAATCGCTTGCACGCCGACATCTTTGCATCTTTCATTAGCATTGGAGATCTATGTAATTCGAATAATAAAAGGCAACTAACGTAGTTGATGGTATTTGTTGCCGAATTCATTAAGAGATACAAATGTGCGAACAACTTCCGTCTTGAACAAATAGAAACTACAAAATCCACCACTAATCAACAGATGAAACCCCGCTAATGAGACAAACCTTACAAAGGAGCCCAAAATGGTTTCATAATGGAGCCAAATCATCTCACAAAGGAGACACAAAGATCTCACAATGGAGCCAAATAAAACTCTTAAAGGAGACACAAATATCTCATAACTAGGGTAATACCCGTGCGTTGCACGGAGATATTTAGTTTCATAAAATAAAGTTAGTGTTGTTTGTTGTTCATAACTTATTTACCAACCCAAGTATAAATTGTCCCATCTTTTAAAACATTGTTAGCTTAGTGATCATGTATTTGTACAACTATGAGTTTGCAATAGTTAAAGTCTGTTGGAGTACTCAAACAAAAAGATCTTTTATGTTTATGAGGATGATAACATACTTATCACAATTATTTATCAATATTTATACAAAATCATAATTGTTTTTGGATTTTACCGTAATAGCCCAAGAAATGATGAATTAGTCTTAACATAAAGAAAATATCATATCATTGGAATTCATGTTGAAGTTCAAAATTGATATTAACATCCTGACATATACCATCATGTATAATGTATACGCACACTCGAGCTTCATATGAATATCTAAACACAAGTATAGAGTAATCTATAATGACACCATAAGTAAATCAATAAAAATAATTAAGTAGGTGAAGTGAAAAAGTAATAGGGGAAAAATATTTTTTTATGAATTTATTAACCAATGAAATTTAAGCATACCTGATGGAAGACATTAATAGATTACTGATTTGATACATAGAAGAAAATAAAGGAGCCAAGTGAATAGCTGGAGCAATAAAATGGTAAGATACAAATGATAAAATATAAAAAATAATTACCCAGTCTCTTAGACGTGAGTGGTAGAAAACTGATATCTAGGTATTAATTTGACTTTTAGGGTTGTCCTTTTAAATATTAACACTTATTTATTGGTTTTTTAGTTTGTTTTTGTTGGAGAATTTTTAGCAACAGTATGTGCTCATTGATAGGACTATAGGAAGATGCATTAGCCGAATCACATATGTACAACCAGTGGCAGGAGAACGTTATTATCTACGGCTTCTATTAAACATTGTCAAGGGCGTAAAGAGCTTCAAAGATATACGAACAGTTGACGGACAAACTTACACCTCTTACAAAGAGGCATGTTACGTCCGTGGCCTTCTAAACAACGACAAAGAATGGCATGATGCTCTTCAAGAGGTAAATCAATGGGCAATGCCTTCCAAATTGAGAGACTTGTTCGTCACCATATTGTTGTTTTGCGAAGTCATTGATGTCAAAGCTCTATGGGAATCTAGCTTTTTGATGCTTTCAGAAGACATAGAAAGAAAGAAGAGAAAAATGTTCAGACACCCAGACCTCATTCTAGACAACGAACAACTAACGTCGTACACCTTACATGAGATCAACAAAATCCTTCAGAAGTACGGCAAATCTTTATCAGAGATTAAGGGCATGCCGGAACCCAGTTTCAAAGATGATGAATATGACGACAATGAGTTGATCAGAGAAGAAATAAATTACGACAAAAGGCAACTATTGGAAGAGTCCACGGAAAAAATACAACAACTTAACCATGATCAATTAGTTGTTTACGAAAGAGTCACACAAGCCGTGGAAAATAGTACATCATAAGTATTCTTTTTATACGGCCATGGAGGAACAAGGAAAACTTTCTTATATTCAACCATATCGGCAAAGCTTCGATCAGAGAATAAGATAGTTCTAAATGTCGCATCGTCAGGTAAGTAAAAGGACATCATAATAAAATTCATTCACTACACCTATATCACAACCATACCATTCCAAATGTTTTTATTACTTTTATTCAGGCATCGCAGCACTATTACTACCAGGTGGAAGAACAGCACACAGTCGATTTGAGATACCTATAGATATACATGAAACGTCAACGTGCAACATTGGAAAACAAACTCAACTAGCCGAATTTATACGACAAACATCGTTGATAATATGGGACGAGGCTCCAATGGATCACAGGATATGCGTTCGAAGCTCTGGATCGAACAATGAGAGACATAGTAGGACAAAAAAATCACGCATCAGCAAAGTTGTTTGGAGGGAAGGTTGTACTGCTAGGAGGTGACTTCCATCCGGTTTTGCCAATAGTACCAAAAGGGAGAAGACAAGACGTTGTCCAAGCTTCAATCAGCAGATCACATATATGGGATAAATGCGAAGTTTTTATGTTGCGGCAAAGCATGAGAGTGTAACAACCCTAAATTTTGACTAACTATAAATGGAAATAATTTAGAATTGTCACGCCACAATTGACTAGCTGTAACACCCCGTATTTTTGGGACTTTATTTAATTAGGGTGTTACGTTTATTTATCATTTTGAGGAAAATTAATAAAAGTTATTTTGGGGAATTTGGTGAATTATAGATTATGTTACTAATTGGGTAATTCTATTTTGGGAAGTTGTATAATTGGGTTATTGGACTTGGATCGGATTTATGGATCACTCATCTCACCCGACTAATTAAGCCCGAACCCGAGTCTACCCTCAAACCCATTCACACAAATCGAAGGAGATAAACCCTAGCTTATACTATATATAGTCGGCCCTCTCTCTCCCTCTCACAATCTTCTCGTAGCCTCCACCCGCAGAAGATTCCCAGCATCACTGTGTCAACTTCAAACACACATAATTCTCTCATACGACCTCTGATTAGAGCATGGTTGGTGGCGTTAGAACCGTGCTTTCGATAAAAATCCAGGAACATGTAGATCATGCCAAGATTCCATCGGATGATACTTGTGGAGATGTTTTAGTGGAGCTGTGTCTATCTACCCGAGAATCTGTTCCGCCCCTCGATAGTTTGAGGATTCCCGTCGACTCCTAAGGTATTTGTGGACTAGATTTTGTGGAGTTGTTCCTTACTCTATCATTGACAACATATCAAAAATTGGTAAGACCTAGATCTATATATAAAAAGTTATATTAGATTTCGTTGGTAAACCCTAATTCATGTTTATGATTCAGTGCGAGATCGATTCCCGTAAATCCACTTGGAGTCTATGGACGAAATTTGGAGACAATGTTCCTGAAGTTACCCTTTATGTCATACCCAATTTTGGTGATCATACGATGTCAGAGGTAGAGGTTATCCATGTTTGAATACCATTGACTTCTTTTAGATTCGTAATATATTAGTTAATTTGTGAGATTATGGTTCATAGTTATACCTTGTGAATTAGAGGATCATTGATTGAGATTGTGTTTGTTTGGGCATCTAGATTGTGGATTCGAGGAGGTGTTGTTGACTTGGTTTGAAGAGTTTGGTTTAAGGATTAGCGTTGAAAGGTAAGAACGTTGGTTACGATCCCAACCACGATATCTAAACTCTAAAGATTGTCTCACCTTGATACTAACCTTGTTTTTCCATTGATCATTGCTTCACTATACCTATCATTACCCTACTGTTTTCTTATCATTATTATTTGAAATAACCATGCAGCACTTCCCGCCAATCGGCTCAAAGAACCGGCCCTTCGGCCTCCTTGTTTCCCCCGGTTCGGCCCTCTCGGCCGATTCGGTTTCTCGGCCGCTCGACCATTCGGCCGAGTGTGTGTCGTGTGTTGATCTCTTGTGTTTTTATTGTGATTTGTGCGTTTGATATTATATTAACGATTGTATATTATGTATTGTTTAACGCGCGTATGATTGTATACACTAATGTTTATGATAATGATATTGTTAATGATGTTTACCACCTAGAGTAAGGTGACGCGGCCCGGATCGGTCACCTCTAACCTCTGATCAAGGTTGTTTAGGTCGGAGTAGCTACCGACTTCCTAATCGGCTTACCTCCTAGAGGCTTCGCATCCTACCTGGCCCTCTAGTGAGGGGTGTGCACACTTCAAGACGTTAGGATCTGTTTTCTAGTACTCTAGCTCGCGTTGGTTCGAGATTGTGGTGGCTGTGGGGTAGGAGCCCAGCCGTTGACGTAATGAAATAACAAGACTTTCGGCTCTTGTTGCGATATGGCGATTATCGCACTTTTATTATATTGTGATGATTGATTGTTGTTGTTGTTGATGTTGATCGTGCGCTTGGCGCGTATCTCTTGTTTCCTGAATTGTTTTGTGGTTCTTACTCAGCCTGTATGCTGACGTTCTTTATTCTGGTTCGTTCCCTACCATGTTCTGGGGCCTATGTCATTCTTTGATGGCATAGTTTGACAGGTCTTGTTGATGTGGATGCTTGTTAGAAGAGTCAAGTGCATGCTGGGGAATTTTTATAACTATCATTAGACATTTATTATAGTTTGGTTATGTAATTTGAGTTTGGTTTTGAGAACTTAGATTCGACATTGTTTAAGACTTCCGCTGTTACGTTTCTAGTTAATGTTGTAATTGAATAAATAGCCTTGCAATTGACTTGGTAGTCGATTGCGGCATAACAATTCTAAGTTTATTTCCATTTATAGTTTGGTCAAAATTTAGGGTTGTTACAGTTGGTATCAGAGCCTTAGGTTCTGGTTCGTCGAGTCTAAAAAAGTTTTCAAAAACTTGATTCAAAGAAATTTTCAAAACTGGGAATGGAATGGGTGCATTCATACGCATGCTGTTGCTACATGTTATGTGCCATTTAGTACCTAATCATTTGATTTAGTGAATGTTCTGAGATTCCTAACCTTGATGATTTGACAGATGTATACTGATCCACTTGGATTTACTTGGAATTTTGGTGTTGATGGACTAATTGGGGATCCAGCAATTGAGGCAAAGACTGATACCATAGCCATGAACCCAGGAGTATTCTTCATACCTATAGGATTGGGAGAGACAGTTGCAAACTTTGTTGACAGGGTAATAGCTAGGCTCCGAATAGCCAGAGAGACGCACGAGTGGGCTCTGAATGAAGAGGTGATAATGTTTGTGGTCATGGTTAACCTGAAAAACGAGGCACGTTGGGATCACGTGCACAGACGTCTCGAGAGGATGACCTTCTTTGCTTGTCACTTCGGAGACTTGAAGTACCTAATCACTGACTCAGGAGAACTTATGACTGTGGAGGAGTTGAAGGCTGTGTTGAAATACGAGGACTTGATCTACAGGAATATGGTGGACGATCTAGAGAAGCTACCTGAGTACTTGGTGGAAGCCACCATTCACCCCAACTACCCTCACCCAAACCCCTATAAGATTTATAAGGATAAAGTTGAGGAAAGAAGGAGAAATGCTTTGGCTACCCACCTTGCCAGCAAGAACATTGAGCTTGGGCGTCGCTACTACATACCTTCCCCACCCGACTCACCCGTGTCTATTAGAGGAGGAGGTTTATTCAGGCGTACCGCTCGAAAGAGTGTGCGACCATTTATCTTGCGTAGGAATAACCGTGCACCTAATAGAAGAGAGGTCGAGGATGAGAGTGATAGCCAGTTTGAACCCCAATCCTCTAATGAGAGAGCCATTCAGAAGGAAGGTGAAGGATCGAATGAAGTAGGTAGCCACGAGAGGAATGCTTGATGTCATAACCCAAAAGTATTGGGAGACTATGTGCTAAGATTTTTATTATTATTGCATTTATTTTCCGTCAAATAATGTGTAATGTGAAAGTTAAAGACAAGTTAGATGTTGCGTGATGTCATAAGAGGGGACCATACCCCAATATTACTATGATATATGTTTAATTAATAAGGGTCGATGTGATCTAATTGCTATTTGAAAGTCTATTACATGCAATTTGATGTTGTGGTTGATTTTGGTTTTGGCCGTTTTGATTCTGTTGCTTGCACGACTCGTGCTACAGTGAACACGGGTCGTGTTCCGAAAAAAAAAAAAATCGAAAAGTTCTGAAAAGTTAAACTTTCGCGAGACGAGTAGCTGGATGCTGATTATCATGTATACATAATTCTGGAATGAATTCTTTACATGATTTACTGATTTTGCGATTTTGCGATTGATTGTTGATTGATATATCTTGATTATGATTTTGAATATATGAAATGATGTGAGAATTGATTGAAGTGGTTACAACTGATTCGAATGTTGATGCCTTATAGACAATGGTGCGAAACAACGTTTCTGACTTGACAGATATCTTGGCTCAGTTGACACAAAACCAGAATACAATGGCCCAGGCTATGGCACAGATGGCCAATAATGGGATGAATGGTCAGATAAATAACAATGCTGGGAATGAGGATGACATGCTATTGGCAAAGATGTCAGATGTCGTACAGGACAAAAGGCCTAACAATTTCACTCGAAAAGGAGAACCTAGTGTACTTTTGGATTTGTTGGAAGATATGGAGAGCATTTTCTTAACAGTCGGCTGTCCCGACAATTGCAAGGTTAAGGTTGCTGTGTTTTACCTTAAGGAATTAGCTGGACGCTGGTGAATGAAGATCCAGAATGCATTCTTCAAACCAGTACAGGAGAAACTGGCTGATGGAACTATGGTTGAGCATTATAGGGATTGGACAGTTTTGTTTGATAGTGGTGAGTCCCGTTCATTTATTGCAGATAAGATTGTGGAGAAATGTGGATTTAGTGATAGTTCAGCAGTAGGCTTTGAATTTTCGATGCCTAATGGGTCTAATGTGGCATGTAAGAGTCAGTTTAAGGACGTACCCATAGTAATTTGTGGTCATGAGTTCAAATCAGACTTGATAGCTTTTCCTCTAACGAATTTTTGATGTAATATTGGGAATGGATTGGATGGGTCGTTATAAGGCGAGTTTGGACTGCTTGATAGGGAAGATTTCTCTTCGAGTACAGAGAAATGCTCATGTTACCGCATACTCTCTAAACGACCAAGGATAAGACTGGTGTCTGCCATGAACTTGAAGAAACAAATAACCAAGGGTGAACCCCTATTCTTATGTCATGTACGGGATACCAGAGTGGAATATCCTGAAATAGGAGATGTCGAGGTAGTAAGTGAGTATCATGATGTGTTTCCTGAGGAGATTTCACGGATGCCTCCGAAGAGAGAGGTGGAGTTCAAGATTGAGTTGGTAACAGGAACAGGTCCTATTGCTAAATCACTCTACCGAATGGCACCGGTAGAAATGCGGGAATTGAAGAAACAACTTGACGAGTTGGTGGACAAAGGTTAAGTCCGACCAAGTGTTTCACCTTGGGGAGCCCCTATTTTATTTGTAAGGCAGATAGATGGATCAATGAGACTGTGTATTGACTACAGGGAGTTGAATAATGTGACTATCAAGAACAGATACCCCTTACCTAGAATCGATGATTTATTCGACCAACTGAAGGGTGCAAGTGTGTTTTCAAAGATTGATTTGAGGTTTGGATACTATCAATTGAAAGTGGCTGACGAAGATGTACCAAAGACTGCATTCTCGACTAGATATGGGCACTATGAGTTCACAGTGATGCCCTTTGGGTTGACCAATGCACCAGCAGTGTTCATGGACCTCATGAATCGTACCTTTAGTCCATACTTGGATAAGTTTGTAGTTGTGTTTATTGATGACATTTTGATTTACTCCAAGGACAAGGAGGAGCATAAGGAGCACTTGAGGATAGTTTTAGAGATTTTAAGAGAAAAGCAACTCTATGGAAAATTCTCGAAGTGTGAGTTTTGGCTGGATAAGGTAGCACTTTTGGGACATGTAATATCTAAGGATGGAGTTGCAGTGGATCCAGCTAAGATCAAGGCGGTCAAGAACTGGCCGGCCCCTAAGAATGTGTCTGAAATTAGGAGCTTTTTGGGACATGCAGGTTATTACAGGAGATTTGTGAAGGATTTCTCAAAGATTGCTAAACCACTGACGACTTTGATGAAGAAAGCCACAAAGTATAAGTGGGATGAGAATTGTGAGAAAGCCTTTCAGATCTTGAAGGAACGGTTAACTACGGCTCCAGTGTTAGCACTACCTGACGAGAATATACCTTATGAGGTGTACACTGACGCTTCAAAGAATGGATTGTGATGTGTCTTAATGCAGAACAGGAGAGTAATCGCCTATGCGTCTAGGCAACTCAAAAGTTATGAGGAGAACTATCAGACCCATGATTTGGAGCTAGCAGCTGTGATTTTTGCATTGAAATTATGGAGACACTACCTATTTGGAGTGACGTTTAAGATTTTCTCTGACCATAAGAGTTTGAAGTACATATTCACTCAGAAGGAGTTAAATATGCGACAAAGGAGATGGTTGGAATTAATCAAAGACTACGACATGGAGATACAGTATCATGAAGGAAAAGCCAATGTTGTAGCTGACGCGCTGAGTAGGAAGTCTCTACATACAGTGCAATTGGTTGTTCAAAGAGAGAAGTTAAGGAATGAATTTGTCAACTTTGGAGTTCAGTTGACGGAACCAGGATTAACACCAGGAACAACCACGATTGAGAATGATTTGTTTGAAGAGATCAAGGGATTACAAGAGACTGACAAGATGATATTGGACAAGATGGCAAAGGAGCCTGAATTGTTTAAAAGAAGTGAAGATGGGATAACTCGATTCCAGGATAGGATTTGCATACCTAACGATGGAACATTGAGAGATAAATTTCTAACAGAAGCTCATGCCAGCAAATACTCAGTACACCCAGGAGGAGATAAGATGTACCAAGATTTGAGAAAGGTGTTTTGGTGGTCAGGAATGAAAAAGGATGTGGCTGACTTTGTTTCTAGGTGTTTAGTTTGCCAAAAGGTTAAGAGTGAACACAAGAGACCTCAAGGTAAATTACAACCCTTACCAGTGCCGGAGTGGAAATGGAGTTCCATATCCATGGATTTCATTGCCGGATTACCTAGGACGCCTAAAGGCAACAATATGATTTGGGTAATAGTGGACAGGTTGACGAAATGCGCACACTTTATACCCATGAAGGACACATGGAAGAAGAAACAGTTGACTGATGCTTATATACACAATGTGTTGAGACTCCATGGTACCCCAAAGAAAATTGTGTCTGATCGCGATGCGCGTTTTGTTTCTCGATTTTGGAACAAGTAGCAAGAAGCTTTAGGTACAAAACTTCTTATGAGTACTGCGTTCCACCCAGCGACAGATGGTCTAACGGAATGGACAAATCAGGTCTTGGAAAATATGTAGAGAGCGTGTGCTCTACAATATCAAGGTGGATGGGAAGATAAGCTGGACTTCGTCGAGTTTTTCCTACAACAACAGTTACCAAGCTTCAATAAAGATGGCACCATACGAGGCTCTGAATGGAAGAAAATGCGGGAGTCCAATTTGTTGGAATGACATAAGTGAGACAGTGGTCTTGGGTCTAGACTACATTGAGGAGATGACAGAACAAGTAAAGTTAATTCAGGAGAGACTCAAAGCTGCACAGGATCGGCAAAAGAGTTATGCTGATAGGACTCGTAGTCATATAGAGTTTTGCTGAGAGCGATATGCTATTACTACGAGTATCACCTACTAGAGGAGTTATGAGATTTGGGAAGAAAGGAAAATCGAGTCCTAAGTTCATTGGACTATATAAAGTGACGAAACGTGTGGGAGAAGTCGCTTATGAGTTGGATTTGCCTGCGAATCTGGATAAGGTTCACAATTTATTTCATGTTTCCCAACTACGACGTTATGTCAGCGATCCGTCGCATGTTTTGAACCCAGAGACTATCGAGTTGGATGAAACTATGACCTATGAAGAGGCACCACTGAAAATTTTTGGACACTAAAGTACGGAGAACTAGACGGCCTGAGACGAGTATGGTGAAAGTTTTGTGGTGTAACAATAATGTTAAGGAAGCTACTTGGGAAGTAGATTCGGTTATGCGTGAGAAGTACCCTCATTTGGTTGCTTAAGGTACTTCGGTTCGGGACGAAACTTTGTTTTAAGGGGGATGAGAGCCTCGTGCGCTCTGTTTTAATTGCTTGCATGATGTGATTTATATTTTGATACATGTGATTTATGTGATTTCCATTTCCTCTTTCTGTGGTTGCTGAATTCAAACCACAGTTGCAGTGCTTTGACACAATTCTATCCTCATTCATACTCTTATTGTTATTTCGACTTGAGCATATTCTTATGTTCTTGTTCTATCATTCGAATACCTTTGTTACCTTGAGATCGACGTTTCTAGAGAGGAGCTTGACTTTTTAAGGATGGGTTTAAAGATTCGGGACGAATCTTTGTTTTAAGGAGGAAAGACTGTAACACCCCGTATTTTTGGGACTTTATTTAATTAGGGTGTTACGTTTATTTATCATTTTGAGGAAAATTAATAAAAGTTATTTTGGGGAATTTGGTGAATTATAGATTATGTTACTAATTGGGTAATTCTATTTTGGGAAGTTGTATAATTGGGTTATTGGACTTGGATCGGATTTATGGATCACTCATCTCACCCGACTAATTAAGCCCGAACCCGAGTCTACCCTCAAACCCATTCACACAAATCGAAGGAGATAAACCCTAGCTTATACTATATATAGTCGGCCCTCTCTCTCCCTCTCACAATCTTCTCGTAGCCTCCACCCGCAGAAGATTCCCAGCATCACTGTGTCAACTTCAAACACACATAATTCTCTCATACAACCTCTGATTAGAGCATGGTTGGTGGCGTTAGAACCGTGCTTTCGATACAAATCCAGGAACATGTAGATCGTGCCAAGATTCCATCGGATGATACTTGTGGAGATGTTTTAGTGGAGCTGTGTCTATCTACCCGAGAATCTGTTCCGCCCCTCGATAGTTTGAGGATTCCCGTCGACTCCTAAGGTATTTGAGGACGAGATTTTGTGGAGTTGTTCCTTACTCTATCATTGACAACATATCAAAAATTGGTAAGACCTAGATCTATATATAAAAAGTTATATTAGATTTCGTTGGTAAACCCTAATTCATGTTTATGATTCAGTGCGAGATCGATTCCCGTAAATCCACTTGGAGTCTATGGACGAAATTTGGAGACAATGTTCCTGAAGTTACCCTTTATGTCATACCCAATTTTGGTGATCATACGATGTCAGAGGTAGAGGTTATCCATGTTTGAATACCATTGACTTCTTTTAGATTCGTAATATATTAGTTAATTTGTGAGATTATGGTTCATAGTTATACCTTGTGAATTAGAGGATCATTGATTGAGATTGTGTTTGTTTGGGCATCTAGATTGTGGATTCGAGGAGGTGTTGTTGACTTGGTTTGAAGAGTTTGGTTTAAGGATTAGCGTTGAAAGGTAAGAACGTTGGTTACGATCCCAACCACGATATCTAAACTCTAAAGATTGTCTCACCTTGATACTAACCTTGTTTTTCCATTGATCATTGCTTCACTATACCTATCATTACCCTACTGTTTTCGTATCATTATTATTTGAAATAACCATGCAGCACTTCCCGCCAATCGGCTCAAAGAACCGGCCCTTCGGCCTCCTTGTTTCCCCCGGTTCGGCCCTCTCGGCCGATTCGGTTTCTCGGCCGCTCGACCATTCGGCCGAGTGTGTGTCGTGTGTTGATCTCTTGTGTTTTTATTGTGATTTGTGCGTTTGATATTATATTAACGATTGTATATTATGTATTGTTTAACGCGCGTATGATTGTATACACTAATGTTTATGATAATGATATTGTTAATGATGCTTACCACCTAGAGTAAGGTGACGCGGCCCGGATCGGTGACCTCTAACCTCTGATCAAGGTTGTTTAGGTCGGAGTAGCTACCGACTTCCTAATCGGCTTACCTCCTAGAGGCTTCGCATCCTACCTGGCCCTCTAGTGAGGGGTGTGCACACTTCTAGACGTTAGGATCTGTTTTCTAGTACTCTAGCTCGCGTTGGTTCGAGATTGTGGTGGCTGTGGGGTAGGAGCCCAGCCGTTGACGTAATGAAATAACAAGACTTTCGGCTTTTGTTGCGATATGGCGATTATCGCACTTTTATTATATTGTGATGATTGATTGTTGTTGTTATTGATGTTGAGCGTGCGCTTGGCGCGTATCTCTTGTTTCCTGAATTGTTTTGTGGTTCTTACTCAGCCTGTATGCTGACGTTCTTTATTCTGGTTCGTTCCCTACCATGTTCTGGGGCCTATGTCATTCTTTGATGGCATAGTTTGACAGGTCTTGTTGATGTGGATGCTTGCTAGAAGAGTCAAATGCATGCTGGGGAATTTTTATAACTATCATTAGACATTTATTATGGTTTGGTTATGTAATTTGAGTTTGGTTTTGAGAACTTAGATTCGACATTGTTTAAGACTTCCGCTGTTACGTTTCTAGTTAATGTTGTAATTGAATAAATAGTCTTGCAATTGACTTGGTAGTCGATTGCGGCATAACAATTCTAAGTTTATTTCCATTTATAGTTGGTCAAAATTTAGGGTTGTTACACTAGCGAGTCAATTGCTAGGCTAGAAATTCGAATACAATAGACCAAAAGAAGTAATAAGGCGGAAGTCTTAAAATGACGAACCTACAGTTCTCAAACGAAATATCAAATTACAACTGAAATGAAATAAAGTATTTATTGAAATATGTCACTTGAAATAAATCCCCAGTTATGCAACAACTTCACTAGCACGCAGCCACACATCAAGACCTGTCAACTATGCCATCGAAGATTGACATAGGGCCCAGAAAATGGTAGGGACGAACCAGAAACAGAACGTCAGCACAGGCTGAGTAAGAAACAATAAGCATATATATAAAAGATAAGATACGCGCCTTGAGGCGCGTAGCTAACAAGAACGAATTGATGTTATATCATAAGAATATCATAATTAAAGGAGCATCGCCGCTCATACAACAGAGTTATACGTTTTATATTGGCCAGGGTCCTACCCCATAGCCCCACTTATCGAACTACGTTCGAGCTAGAGCCGTAGTAAAAGCCCCTACTAATCCCTAGTGTGCACACCCCTCGCTAGACAGACCGGTAGGACGAGCTCCCATCTAGAAGGAAGACTAATAGGAAATCGGTAGCTTATCCGACCCACAGTACCTTGATCAGAGGTATATAACAGCGGCCGGCCGAGCCGAACATGCGCTAAGACTCTAGGTGGATTAATATATTATCTTTCATCCATTTTATATATGTTATTTGGGGATGAATTATTTGATGATACAAATTATAACGATCGTAAACAAATCACGCTAGTATACAAAGCATCATGAGAACAAACAACTAACCACTCGGCCGAGAGGCCGAGTGGCTCGAAGCCTTCGGCCGAGAGGTCGAGAGACCATGGGGCAGCAAGGCCGAGAGGCCGAAAGAAGTAGAACGGCCGAGAGGTCGTTCGCATGTGGGGAAATTGTGAAACAATTGAGCAAAGCAAACAACGATAGTATGAATTCAATGATGAGATTTGAAGCAAGTATCATATGGTACGAACAATCGAGTGAAATAAGGCAATAGATGATCATATAAATTCATCAATGATTCAATAGCGAGTGAGGGAGTTTGTGATCAACGTTCTTACCTTACTAGCGAATTCTCAAGACCAACTCAAGCCTTAAAATGGAACTTCCTCGAATACACAACCTAAAATCATACAACAACACTCCAATTACTAACCAACACCCTTCTAGTGCATTCAAAGCAACCTAAACTTAGATTTCATCAATCAAATGAACTCCAATTGACACCAAATTCGCACAACAACCCCCTAAGCATATTAACTTCCTGAATCTATCATTAAATCATCATAAAAATAAATTAAACAACCATTTAAGCCAATTTTCAGAATTGGGCAGAATATATAATCATCATTAAATCACCTTAAAACTTCATCAAATCAAAACTAATGTTTACCCAATTCATAATAAGCATCCCCTTCAAATTTCACATCATTCCACCCATAAAATCACTCATAAACTTCACATAAGCCCTAATTTCAAACTCTAGTTTCATAACCAATCAATCATGCATTCAAAACCATAATTTAGCATGATTATAATTCAATTAGACAATTCCTAACAATCTAACCCAAATTACAATACAATAAGCAATAATCTAAGCAAGCCCTAATTAGAAATAATGATCAAGAGGGTTTAAGACTTACTACTCTTGATTATAGAATCAAGAGAAAGTGGCTAGGGTGGCGGTGGTGACCGGCGGTGGCTCGGTGGTCGGACGGCGGTGGTTCGGCTCCCCCTTTCTCTGTCCTTCTCTTCTTCTCTTCTCTTTCGCGCGTCTTCCTCTTCTTCTCTTTCTTTTTTTTTCTTTCTCTCCTCTCTTGCTGCGTCTATGCGTGTGAGGGTTGGAGGGTTTTTGTTTCTCTTTTTTTTTTTTTTTAATAGATAGAATAAATATAGTAAGGGTATTTTGGTAATTTTGCCAAACAACTGCCAAAACGGGAAAGTGTATCCAACTGTTAAGGTATGCTCTAAATTCCCAAAATGAGGTTTCTTAGACTAAAAATAGACTCTCCCGAAACTTAATACCATTTAAAATAACCCAAAAATGTGGGGTGTTACAATCTTCCCTCCTTAAAACAAAGATTCGTCCCGAATCTTTAAACCCATCCTTCAAAAGATACGCTCTTAGCTAGTAACATTGATCATAGGGTAAGATAAAATGGAAAAGAAAATAGAACATGCTTGAGATAAGGACATGCTCGAGGTGTCACAATAAAGTAATTGAATGAGAAGTAAGTTGATTTGGGAATATTGTACTCAAGGTACGAAGAATCAATCAACATATGAGTCAAAGCACACATCATAAAGTATATATCACATCAACAAGCAATTAGGAACAAGTAAAGACAAAGCGCGCGAGGCTCTCATCCCCCTTAAAATAAAGGTTCGTCCCGAACCGAGTATACCTTAAGTGAACAGATGGGGGTACTTCACACGCATAACCGACTCCACTTCCCAAGTTGCCTCCTCAACATTGTTATTGCACCACAGAACTTTCACCATTTGAGTCTCAGTTCGTCGAGTTTTGCGCACCTTGGTGTCCAAAATTTTCAATGGTGCTTCCTCGTAAGTCATTGTTTCATCAAGCTCAATGGTCTCAGGGTTGAGTACATGAGTTGGATCACTAATGTATCTTCTGAGTTGGGATACATGAAACACATTGTGAACCTTTTCAAGATTTGCTGGTAAATCTAACTCATAAGCGACTTCGCCTACTCGTTTGATCACTCTGTATGGTCCAATGAACTTAGGACTCAGCTTTCCTTTCTTCCCAAATCTCATTACACCTCTGACAGGTGACACTCGTAGTAGTACCATGTCTCCTTCATTAAACTCAATTTGACTACGAGTCTTATCTGCATAACTCTTCTGTCTATCCTGCGCAGCCTTAAGTCTATCCTGAATCAGTTTGACCTGGTCGGTCATTTCCTGAATGTAATCTAGACCCAAAACCATTGTTTCACTGATGTCATTCCAACAGATAGGGCTCCTGCACTTCCTACCATAAAGAGCTTCATATGGAGCCATCTTGATAGAAGCTTGGTAGCTGTTGTTGCAAGAGAACTCTATCAAATCCAGCTTGTCCTCCCAACTTCCTTGGTACTGTAGAGCGCAGGCTCTTAGCATATCCTCCAAGGTCTGATTTGTCCTCTCTATCTGACCATCAGTTGCAGGGTGAAAGGCTGTACTCATTAAGAGTCTAGTTCCCAAGGCTTCTTGTAATTTCTTCTAGAAACGAGAGACAAAACGAGCGTCGCGGTCAGAGACAATCTTCTTTGGAGTACCATGAAGTCTCAACACGTTATGAATGTAGGCATCGGCCAATTGTTTCTTCTTCCACGTGTCCTTCATTGGTATAAAATGTGCACACTTTTTCAGCCTATCCACTATTACCCAAATCATGTTGTTGCCCTTAGGCGTCCTAGGTAATCCAGCAATGAAATCCATAGATATGGAACTCTATTTCCACTCTGGTACTAGTAAGGGTTGTACTTTACCTTGAGGTCTTTTGTGTTCACTTTTAACCTTTTGGCAAACCAAACACCTAGCCACGAAATCAGCCACATCCTTCTTCATTCCTGACCACCAGAACACCTTCTTCAAATCCTGATACATCTTATCTCCACCTGGATGTACCGAATATTTGCTTGCATGGGCCTCAGTTAGGATTTTATCCCTCAAAGTAGCGTCATTAGGTACACAGACTCTCTCTTGAAATCGAATTACTCCATCATCACTTCTTTTGAACAACTCAGGTTTTTCTGCCACTTTAGCCAACAGTAGTTCGTCAGTTTCCTGTAAACTTTTGATCTCCTCGAATATATCATTCTCAATCGCGGTTGTCCCTGAGGTTGTTCCTGATTCTGTCAACTGAACCCCGAAATTAAGGAATTCATCTCGTAGTTTCTGTCTTTGAACAACTAATTGGACTGAATGTAGTGACTTTCTACTCAACGCGTCAGCTACAACATTCGCCTTCCCTTCATGATACTGTATCTCCATATCATAGTCCTTTATCAACTCTAACCACCTTCTCTGGCGCATATTCAACTCCTTCTGAGTGAAAATGTACTTTAAACTCTTGTGGTCAGAGAAAATCTTGAACGTAACCCCAAACAAATAATGTCTCCATAGTTTCAGTGCAAAAATCACGGCTGCTAACTCCATATCATGGGTCGGATAATTCTCCTCATAACTTTTGAGCTGCCTAGACGCATAGGCAATCACTCTCGTGTTCTGCATAAGGACACATCCTAAACCATTCTTCGAAGCATCCGTGTACACCTCGTTAGGTATATTCTCATCAGGTAGTGCCAGCACTGGCGCCGTGGTTAACAGTTCCTTAAGAGTCTGAAAGGCTTTCTCACAAGTCTCATCCCATTTATACTTCGTAGTCTTCTTCATCAAAGTAGTCATTGGTTTTGCAATCTTAGAGAAATCCTTCACAAATCTCCGGTAGTAGCCAGCTAAACCCAAAAAGCTTCTAATTTCTGTTACATTCTTTGGGGTCGGCCAATCTTTAACACTTTGATCTTGGCTGGGTCTACTACAACTCCGTCCTTGGATATCACGTGTCCCAAAAAGGCTACCTTATCCAACCAGAATTCACACTTCGAGAATTTTCCATATAATTGCTTTTCTCTCAGAATTTCCAACACAATCCTCAAGTGATTCTTATGTACCTCCTCAGTCTTGGAGTATATTAAGATATCATCAATGAATACTACCACAAATTTATCCAAGTAGGGCCTGAATGTGCGATTCATGAGATCCATGAACACTGCAGGCGCGTTGGTCAACCCAAACGGCATAACCGTGAACTCGTAGTGTCCGTATCTAGTTGAAAACGCAGTCTTTGGTACATCTTCTTCAGGTACCTTCAACTGATAGTACCCAGACCTCAAGTCAATCTTAGAGAACACACTTGCACCCCTAAGTTGATCGAACAGATCATCAATCCTAGGTAAGGGATATCTGTTTTTGATGGTGACATTATTCAACTTTCGATAATCGATGCATAATCTCATTGACCCATCTTTCTTCCTCACAAACAAGACTGGTGCTCCCCAAGGTGAGACACTTGGTCTAACATATCCCTTCTCCACTAACTCATCTAGTTGCTTCTTAAGCTCTTGCATCTCTACCGGTGCCATTCGGTAAGGTGACTTAGCAATCGGTCCCGTTCCAGGAACTAGCTCAATTTTAAACTCTACCTCCCTCTTGGGTGGCATCCCCGGTATTTCTTCAGGAAAAACATCAGGATAATCACATACAACAGAGACATCACTCAACTTTGGGTATTCTACTCTAGTGTCTCGTACATGACATAAGAATAGAGGTTCTCCCTTGGTTATCTGTTTCTTCAGGTTCATAGCTGATACAAGCTTAATTCTTGGTCTCTTTGGTAGTACACGATAAGTCACATGGGTGTTTTTCTGTCCTCGAAGTGATATCTTTCCTATCCAACAATCTATTCTTGCTTTATACTTACCCATCCAATCCATTCCCTAAATTACATCAAAATAGGTTAGGGGAAAAGCTATCAAATCAGATTTGAACTCATGTCCACAAATCACAACAGGCACATCTTTAAACTGACTCTTACATGCAATACTAGATCCATCAGGTAATGAAAACTCAAAGTCTACTGCAGAACTATCCCTAAGTCCACATTTCTCAACAATCTTATCAGCAATAAACGAGTGGGACGCACCACTATCAAATAGAACATTTGCAAGTACTGAGTTAACAGGAAATTTACCCGATACGACGTCGGTATTCTCATTCTCCTCTGGGTTCATGGCATACAGCTGACCTGTGGCTTTCTTAGCCGGGGCGGCTACACTGGCCGATCCAGCCTGCTTAGCTGGCGCCACATGGGTTGTCCCTCTAGTTGGTGCCGGGTTCTTGTAGGTGTTGTTTGAACCTGCATAGCCACTTTGAGCCTTGAAGTTCTGAAATCGATTGGGTGCTACAGAGTTACTCCCAGATGCCACAGATGGCTTCCCATTCAACTTGGAGTAGCATACATTAGCCTTATGCCCAAGCTTACCACAATAGAAACATGTGACCTTATCACCATTGCAAAACTTCCCAGGGTGCCTAAATCCACACTTGGAACAAGGTTTCTCGTACTCAGAGTCCTGGCTACGAGCTCGGTTGTAGGAAACATTCTTGTAGTTAGATTTCCCAACCCCAGCAGACTGAGCCTTTCCTTTGAAATCCCCAAAGTTTCCTCTCTTATTGGGTATGTTCACCAGGTCAAAGGGGGTCTCTTTCCTCTTTCCCCCAAGTTCAGCACTCATTGTCTCCATGTTCTGTTCTGCTGTTGTAGCCCTCTCATAAACATCCTTAACGGTATGAAATCGCTCAGAAGCAAACCATCCCTTAATGCTCCAAAGCAGCTTCTTGCGAAAGCTGGCAGCTCTAGCAGCCTCAGTTGGCGTCACACTCTCAGCAAACCTATTCAAATCCTCAAACTTATCATGAAACTCCTTAACAGACATGCCCTCAGTTTGCTGAAATGCTTCAAATTCAGCTGCCTTCTGTTCCTTCAAGTGATCTGGAAAGAACTCCTTTTCCAAGAGATACTTGAAAACTTTCCAGTCCCTAAACCGCTGGATGACAGACCCATCAGCTTTCTCCTCCAACACTGGCTTATAGAACTCCTTTTGGATCTTCATCCACCATCTCCCAGCCACCTCCTTAAGGTAAAATGCGGCAACCTTTACTTTGAGATTGCCTGGGACACCGACAGCAGCAAAAATCCTTTCCATATCCTCTATCCAATCAAGCAGGATACTTGGCTCTCCTTTCCCAGTAAAGTTGTCACGCCGTTTCTTCTGCACGGCATCTGACATCTTAGCCAACAACAAATCATCACCATTAACAGCGGTAGCCCCAATGCCGTTAGTTGCAGCATTGTTGTTGTTGTTGTTGACATTGTTAGCATTACTCTGGGGTATATGCTGCATAGCCTCAACCATAACCTGTTGCTGCTGTGCCATTTGTGCTAAGATGGCTGTCAAGTCAGGAACGTTGTTTCGCACCATGCTATAAGTAATAACGGTTGTACCAGATGTAACCCACTTCACTCTCATATTCATATCGATATTAATAAGCATGAATATACAGAATTCAATCAAAACATCAATAACAGATCGCGTAAATAGTGAATCGAAATAGCAATTCAGTGCAGAATTAGTAATATATCGAAATCAGTAACTATCTATTCGTCTCGCACGAGTTTAACTTTCTAGAGACTTTTTGTTTTTTTTTTTTTTTTTTTTTTTTTTTTGAATACCCGGCTCGGTTACTGTAGCACGGGCCGTGCCGGGTTCAGAACCTCAGCCGCACGAGATTTGCACGGGTCGTGCCGGGTTTAGAACCTCAGCCGCACGAGATTTGGACGGGCCGTGCCGGGTTTAGGACCTCAGCCGCACGATGTTTCGACAATAGCAATAACAAACACGCAAATAAGATCAAATAGCATTGAATCGTAACAGTTCCGTGTTGTAATTGAAATAACATAATAGTATTGGGGTATTGTCCCCAATTTAGAGTACATAAACAATGAAAACTTGTCGAAAGTATAACAACATCAAATGCTAAAGTTTAACAACAAAACACACTCGTAGTCTAAGTGTATCTAGGCCTTATGCCTTTATTTGTAAGTCTATATAGAGTATCCTCTAAGCATCAAATCTAGGGTCATAATCCTCATCATTAGGAACTTCTCCTCCATCGTCTTGCTCCGAGTCGCTCGACTCCTCATCTGAACTGATGTCAACTATCTCTTTAGCAGGAGGCTCAAGAATAATAACCTCCTCATCTTCCATAGGCTCCTCTTCCTCAGCTTCCTCAGGCATATCCTCGCCTGTTTCCTCAGGCCCTTCCTCTCCTATTTCTTCAGGCACGTTCTCTCCTATAGGTGAGGGTGGAGGGTTAGGTGGAAGGTTGGATGCCTCAATCTTTACCTTCTTCAATCTCAGCCGGGTAGATCCCTCATGCTCCTGGGACTGAGCTCTCTTTCCACTCATCGAATTAGTTCCTTGAGGCTCCGGAACAGGGTTATTGATATGTGGGTTTATGGGCACAGGGGGTATGTAGACTGGAAGATTATCAGGTGCAAGAACTGGGCTAAGAGATACTTCATACTCCCACTCTAAAATTGCCTCCAATCGGTTGAGGGTAATTGGTCTTCCTGATCTATCCCTCAAGTACTCAGAATTTCCTCAGAGACATGCCTAGTAAGCATTTCTTTCATATCTAGCTCGAACCTCTTCCCAACGGGGTTGTACCCTCAGATTTACCAATGTCACAAATACTTGGACCTCATTTCTACCCACCCATGGAAATCTTTCCGCAACCTCAACAAATTTGGCCCTCATTCTGGCGACATAATTCTCCACAGACTCTCCAATTCTCATTCGATCCTGGAAAGTTTCAGAAGAAAAAGCTATGTGATCTGTTATAGACCAAGGACCATCCATTGAACTCACTCCAGATGGACCGAACTCCCAAACGTAAACTTGTGAACCTGCCATTCTGTCAGTATTCCAAAGAGATTAACTAGGTGCGTTAGTATCCCAAACTGTTTGCATACTCCAAATAACACATAGGTTAATCTTCGTCAATATGAACCTCCTCTCTAGTAACACAGAGCAGTTAGCACATAGCATGCGAATGAATGCACCCATCTGATTCCCAGTTTAAATTATTTTCGAAAACAAGTTTGAAAACTCTTGTAGACTCGACGAATCAGAACCTAATGCTCTGATACCAACTGTAACAACCCTAAATTTTGACTAACTATAAATGGAAAAAATTTAGAATTGTCACGCCACAATTGACTAGCGAGTCAATTGCTAGGCTAGAAATTCGAATACAATAGACCAAAAGAAGTAATACAACGGAAGTCTTAAAATGACGAACCTACAGTTCTCAAACGAAATATCAAATTACAAGTGAAATGAAATAAAGTCTTTATTGAAATATGTCACTTGAAATAAATCCCCAGTTATGCATCAACTTCACTAGCACGCAGCCACACATCAAGACCTGTCAACTATGCCATCGAAGATTGACATAGGGCCTAGAAAATGGTAGGGACGAACCAGAAACAGAACGTCAGCACAGGCTGAGTAAGAAACAATAAGCATATATATAAAAGATAAGATACGCACCTTGAGGCGCGTAGCTAACAAGAACGAATTGATGTTATATCATAAGAATATCATAATTAAAGGAGCATCGCCGCTCATACAACAGAGTTATACGTTTTATATTGGCCAGGGTCCTACCCCATAGCCCCACTTATCGAACTACGTTCGAGCTAGAGCCGTAGTAAAAGCCCCTACTAATCCCTAGTGTGCACACCCCTCGCTAGACAGGCCGGTAGGACGAGCTCCCATCTAGAAGGAAGACTAATAGGAAGTCGGTAGCTAATCCGACCCACAGTACCTTGATCAGAGGTATATAACAGCGGCCGGCCGAGCCGAAACATGCGCTGAGACTCTAGGTGGATTAATATATTATCTTTCATCCATTTTATATATGTTATTTGGGGATGAATTATTTGATGATACAAATTATAACGATCGTAAACAAATCACGCTAGTATACAAAGCATCATGAGAACAAAGAACTAACCACTCGGCCGAGAGGCCGAGTGGCTCGAAGCCTTCGGCCGAGAGGTCGAGAGACCATGGGGCAGCAAGGCCGAGAGGCCGAAAGAAGTAGAACGGCCGAGAGGTCGTTCGCATGTGGGGAAATTGTGAAACAATTGAGCAAAGCAAACAACGATAGTATGAATTCAATGATGAGATTTGAAGCAAGTATCATATGGTACGAACAATCGAGTGAAATAAGGCAATAGATGATCATATAAAATTCATCAATGATTCAATAGCGAGTGAGGGAGTTTGTGATCAACGTTCTTACCTTACTAGCGAATTCTCAAGACCAACTCAAGCCTTAAAATGGAACTTCCTCGAATACACAACCTAAAATCATACAACAACACTCCAATTACTAACCAACACCCTTCTAGTGCATTCAAAGCAACCTAAACTTAGATTTCATCAATCAAATGAACTCCAATTGACACCAAATTCGCACAACAACCCCCTAAGCATATTAACTTCCTGAATCTATCATTAAATCATCATAATAATAACTTAAACAACCATTTAAGCCAATTTTCAGAATTGGGCATAATATATAATCATCATTAAATCACCTTAAAACTTCATCAAATCAAAACTAATGTTTACCCAATTCATAATAAGCATCCCCTTCAAATTTCACATCAATCCACCCATAAAATCACTCATAAACTTCACATAAGCCCTAATTTCAAAACTCTAGTTTCATAACCAATCAATCATGCATTCAAAACCATAATTTAGCATGATTATAATTCAATTAGACAATTCCTAACAATCTAACCCAAATTACAATACAATAAGCAATAATCTAAGCAAGCCCTAATTAGAAATAATGATCAAGAGGGTTTAAGACTTACTACTCTTGATTATAGAATCAAGAGAAAGTGGCTAGGGTGGCGGTGGTGACCGGCGGTGGCTCGGTGGTCGGACGGCGGTGGTTCGGCTCCCCCTTTCTCTCTCCTTCTCTTCTTCTCTTCTCTTTCGCGCGTCTTCCTCTTCTTCTCTTTCTTTTTTTTTTCTTTCTCTCCTCTCTTGCTGCGTCTATGCGTGTGAGGGTTGGAGGGTTTTTGTTTCTCTTTTTTTTTTATTTAATAGATAGAATAAATATAGTAAGGGTATTTTGGTAATTTTGCCAAACAACTGCCAAAACAGGAAAGTGTCTCCAACTGTTAAGGTATGCTCTAAATTCCCAAAATGAGGTTTCTTAGACTAAAAATAGACTCTCCCAAAACTTAATACCATTTAAAGTAACCCAAAAATGTGGGGTGTTACAGAGAGTATCTGACACAAACATGGAAAACCCAAGAAGCTCAAGAAATGAAAAATTGAATGAGTGGCTACTGGCTATGGGTGACGGAAGACTTGAGGCAAAAGCAAAAGACAACGAGGAGGAGACATGGATCCCAATACCAGATCAACAGGTTGAAGGACAGAAAATCACGAACAAATTGTTTCACGAACAAAAACACATAAATCCAACAAAGTATTCCAAAATATAACCCATCAGTTACTATCTATCAGATTATTAAATTTCAATCAAAACAATTATTCTCTCTTAATACATAACTAACCTTATATCAAGAACAATGATTTCAAAATAACCTGCTAACGAAGAAGGCCAGAAAAACAAGGATAAAAAAATTACATACCTAAAAAAAAACGCTCAGAAATAGATCGACCATCGAAACACACTTCAATAAAACCAGTTTTTGTCATAAAACCACCTCTTTCATAGCCTCAAAATTATCCACAAACAACAATTAAAAATCAATGAAGGATAAAGATCAGTTACTAAGAGAAAGTGAAATAAAAAGGAAAGAGAAAGCAACGAGAAGGATATTGAAAAGCGTAGTGAAAAAGAAAGAGTAAAGTAGCTACGTTACTAATCAGCCTAACTAATTACACTAATAAAACATAAATATTGAGAACCCCAAAGACAAAACTTGCCCAACACTATATTTATACTATTAAAAAAATCTGTACAAAAGATACATTTGACACACAAAACGAAATATGTTTTACGGAGTATTTAAGAAAGTTAGATTTCACACTTAGTCATGTACACGGTACATACATGAAATTTAAAGCTAATCAACGCCCAAACATACAATTTATACTTGAAATGAATAAACAGAAAATTACATCTCGAATAGAATCGTAATGCGAAATTATGATGAAATAACTAATACCGTAAGAAATTAAACTAAACACAAGTAAAATTGAACTAAATTGACAACATACAAAACATATCGAAAACTAGAATAAGAAATGATAAATACCAAGTCTAAGAGTCATCTCAATATATTAATTACACCCGTAGTACGGTAATTATAAGTCCTTAACTCATTAAACAGCAATTGACGAAGTATATACCGTCAAGTAATAGTAATAGATCATTGGTCCAAAATTTCTCATATGCAATGTCCACTTATGAGTAGGAATATATCACCACTCCTATCTTTTTTAAAGAAAAAGTAAGATATGTAGAATCTAGCCAAGATGATTTGGAACCTATATGTACTTTGGGGGACAGGGATTCCACCATCACCATATCGTACCGCATGGTTACATACTTACGTTAAGTGTATGTATATATGTCCAAATTGAGTTTTAACTTTTTTGGATCTATGCGAACCGGTCATGTTAGCCGATTTAAAATCATTTCCACATTTGTGTTATTGACTTAATGGATAAAAAAATCAGACTCTTTTGATCTGTTCAGTAAATAATACATACTATACAGTAAAGTTTTTAATACATGAACTATGTACGACGAAAATGATGAGCAAAACAGTGGACAGAAAGCTATTCTCAGATAATATGAGATATCAATCGATCAATCAAAGAACTCCGCAATATAATTATATAGACAGTGAGATCACACATACTAAATCAATTAAAATACTTATATACATTCACTTAGCTAAAAAAGCAAATATTGAAAAAATCTCGTTCATCACACGGGCTTCAAAACTAGTTAGATACTAATTTGGGTTGCTCATAATCTTTTATCAATCCTTGCTCTTCATGCCCTTGGTTTTGATTTGTTTGAGTGGTCACTAGACAAATTAGGATTAAAGGGGGGGAATTTGAGCCAAATTCCCCATAAAAGAGGATTATTTGGTAAAAACCGAGATTATCTATGAATTGGTGTAATTAGAGAGAGGTAAAACTTACTATATTAGGGTGTTTGATGATTAGATTATCACTGAGGGTCGCTTTAGTTAATTTGGTATCTCGTTTATTTCTCGTTTAATCGACTTTCAAACCAAAAATCCCCCCCTTTTATTGTTTTTCCTTAGTTTATTTCTTTTTGCCACAAAGAATCGCATTGTAGACATCCCCTCTTCCTTGTGTTCGATACCCACTTACCCTATCTACTTTAGCTAGTGTTTTGTGCTAATTTGACAGGATTTAACGACAATCTTGCTATCACATACCTGTATCATTCAATTTAACATATACTACTATTCAGAGACACGAATTCCGTCTCACAAATTCTTGAAATTGACGTCTTCAAAACTAGAGCCCGGTTTACAACACGACTCTAACATGGTCGAGCCCGGTTTGCAACACCCAGTTTACAACACGATTCTAACACGGTCAAGCCCAGTTTGCAACACCCAATTCACAAAACGATTAGAGAAACTTTTAATGAATAGGTACACATTTACCCTATTACAATGAATCAGAGAGAGAATATTTTGATGGATGAATACACATTTTAATGATTCAGATGTATTATTGAACTATTACATCATACATGCTCATGAATTGAATTTACCCTATTACGGTTCAAATATACGAATTACGATTCAGAGAAACAAATTCCAATTTAGAGAAACGATATTTGTCGTCAAATGCTTAAAAAGACTTCATCATTTTTAGATGTATTGATGAATTTCAAAACAAATTAAAAGATTCAGATGTATCATTCACGTGGGAAAATGTTCAGATACATATCCAATAATTCAGATGTATTTTTTAACTAGCACATCATACTTTCACGAATCATGCTCATGAATTCAGTTTACCCTATTACGACTCATATAAACGAATTACGATTTAGGGAAACGAGTTTTGTCGTCAAGTTTTTAAAATTTACGTGTGTAAAACTACGACCCAGTTTGCAACACGCCTCGACCATGATCGAGCTCAGTTTGCAACACGACTCTACCATGGTCGAGTCCAGTTTTCAACACGGCTCTACCATGGTCGAGCCCAATTTTCAACACGGCCATGATTTTCGAAGACTTAGGCCCCGCTTGATAGGATTGCATCATCCTGAACTGATCTGAATGTTTCTGAACTGATCTGAATGATTCTAAACTGATCTGATCTGAGTTGAATGATTTTGAGCTGATCTGAATACTACTGCAAATAAGTCCTATCAAACAGGACATTAAGCTCAATCACAAATATTGAAGTTTGAGTAAACAACACAAGAATTTGACATATTTCGAAAACTTGCATTCACAAACATTGAAATCTGAGTAACAAAACAAAAATTTGACAGATTTCGAAAACTTAATCATGCACAAACATTGAAATCTGAGTAAACAACACAAAGATTTGACATATTTCGATTACTTAATCATTCACAAACATTGTAATCTGAGTAAACAACACAAAATTTTGACAGATTTCGAAAACTTAATCATTCACGAATATTGAAACCTCATAAAATTCATATGATTTTGACTAATTAAACAATTATAGCAAATAGTTACGACAACTTACTTTTATATGAGATTTTCATCATGAACGAAGTGCCATCTTCTGTTGTTTAAATAATGGAGATCTTTAAACAATGGAATAAGGTAGAGGAGTTAGGAGATGATGGAGAAGACAGAGAAATAAGGTAAAAAGAAATGAGCTTATTGATGAAAAAGAGAAAGGGCAGTTTATAGATGTAAGAATAATGAAGAAATTAGTATTGATTTCATAAAGGGATTGTAAGAGTAGTTTACAAAAGATGAAGAAACTGATTGGTAATGGGCATGATGAAGAAATCACGAGGAATTGATCTATACTTATCTATTAATAGTGTAACATTCGCGCCTACGTGGCAGATCTGTATTGCATTGTAAGAAAAAAAGCCAGCTAGATGCTTATTTGTCAAATCCAAAAAGCTCATGAAAGTACCGTTTCCACGTCGAATATATCCCGTCTCCTCGGAACTCCCTCACGTCATTATCACTTATTAATCATGCCCCTTCAACTTCTCCCCTCACCTGTGTCTTATCCATGTCAGTTTCATCAGTTGGGATCAGAAACGCTTTCCCGTTCCAATTCCTCTTCAATCTTCATCAAACGGTCCTCCTCCCCTTCCACCCCGGGTATTAAACTGATTAGAAATTAATTAATCTTTAGTTATTTTCCATCCACCGCTTCCTCGCTCTGCAGCACATCTCGACGCCATGGATGAACAACATCAACGTCGTCGGAAACCTGGACCCTCCAAATTCGGTAAGAACCCTAATTTTCCCCCTTTTCAATCATATATTCGATTCGTTGCGATTTTTTTCATCACTCTTCTATAATGCGCGATTGTGATTTTTCTACCAATTTGAAATCCAATTATATATTTACGAATTTTGATTGTTCATGTGTTTTTGTATAGATAAGATTGGATTCGGTTGATTTTTGTGATATCTTGAATGGGCATTTGACTGATTTCAGATTAGTTAATCTATTCCTTTTTTTCAATCTGAAAAATGAATAAAATCGGATCGTTAGAATTAATTTAGTTAATAATGATTATTGTGTAGAGGATGATGAAGAAGAATGAAGATTCAAGTTAATCTGATTATTTGCAACCACCGCGGCCGTCGCTGGAATTTCTCACGACGATTGTCTCTGACCCTGCCAAACTACTGTCTGATTCACCTAGCAACAACAATGCGTCAACTTCAAGGTTGTAATTCTAAATTTTATCGTTTTTTTCCTCTTGGGTCTACCAATTCCTGTCAAATAATTGAGAATAAGGATAGGTTTTCTCGGACATGTTTGTTTTGTTCGAGTTGCTATACAGTTCGTTCGTCGAGCTTTTTCCGGTTGGATCTTTTGTTGCAATTCGGTGCTTTTGCGGTAGTGTTGCTACCAATTGCTTTTCAGTTTTTATTTTCTTGCAATTCGTTCCATATGAGTATATGAAATTATTGGATAAAAGAAATTATGCATTGATCTTTGCGGTGGGTTTTGGCCTTTATGATTAAAGTTACACGACTCTTCATTAGACTTTTATTGTTCATAATCAAGCTGCAAGTTTTTCCTGATTTCTGTATGCTACTTTCTTGGGGTTGCTATATTCTTTGGTCAAGGCGTATCTTATGACAATTCGATTGTTTACTTGGATCAAATGCAAATTCCCAGTAGGGCCTTTGTATCTCATTTGGTTGCTCTGATGAGTGGGTTGATGTGCAGATTCGGTTGATATGGTCATAAATTATGATATTCCCTCTAATTCCCAGGCGAGTTTGTTGTTTCTCATATATTTTGTCTACATATATGAAGTATTGTTGGTGACTTGATGTCACTAGAACCCATTGTGTAATGGTCTTAAATGACAGCAACAAAGTAAGATCTATGGTAGAATCAGGCATTCAGGCGTATGAGTGCTCTGCTTTTGCACTATAAGTTCGTCATTTTCTTTGTATTCCTACTAAGACTACTACATTTTATAAGAGTAAATGGTTCATGTTTTAGTGATATAAAACTGTTAGGGGGCATGTCAATTTGTACTGTCGGTATAGGGTATAAACTAGAAAGGTATAATTGTGCCCCTCTATTTGTCACCATTTCTAGCTCACTTGATTTCTCAAAAAGAGAGTTCTGGGACTAGATTGAATATGGGACTAGATTGAATATGTCGCTGCTAGCTGTTCAATTTATAATAAGAAGCATTTTGGTGGATAAATTTCTCCTCTAGACATAGTTTGCTGCAACTCTGCAAGTATATGGAATTGGAAAACCTTACTCTAATCTATGACATGGAACAATTTGCTTGCTGCACATTAAAAAAGAGGTCCACATTCTGAGCTCACGGTTTCTTTTGTCTTACTCAACTTTTTGACATTGTGTGCATAAATTTCTATAATTCCCTACCTGGTCCATGCCACACTCCAAATATAATACATCTCTTTTGATTTCTTTGGTTGTTTTTCTGTTTTTCTTTCACTTTAAGTTCTTTGGGATAATCAGTATGTTGCTTCTGTGTAGGAATTAGGAAATGAAGAAAGGTGTTGCTTCTGTGTAGGAATTAGGAAATGAAGTAAGGATTGCACCCTCAGCTGCAGTGGATATCTTACGTTACTCAAACTGCACTACAAGAAATACGTTCATTTGCGACGGAGCAAACTCGTCGCAAATCAACTAAAACTCGTCGTAAATGATCTTTTACGACGAGAATTCCGTCCGGTCGCGAGTCGTCGCAAAAGGCTCCGTCGCAAATACTTTGCGACGAGTTTAGCGTCCTCGTTGTAATAAGTTTTTTGCGACGAGATGTTTTTCTCGTCGTAAAAGGTCTTTTGCGACGACATTTTCTCGTCGTAATTCTTTTTTCCGACAACACATAAGAACACAATTTAATCTTTTTCTCCTCACGTGGACCGGACGTATTTCGTTCTCCGCAATTCGATCTCACTCGTGCATATCGTAGTAAGGTTCCCAGGAGGTCACCCATCCTAAGACTACTCCCCATTAAGCACGCTTAACTTTGGAGTTCTTAGCACATGAGTTTCCTACATGGAAAGCTAACTTTATTTGTATGATTAGTACTATCAATTTATTTAAACACTCATATATAGGAGCCCTTAAGTCTTTTAAAAAACTCATTATAGTTTCGAGTATTACACGATCATTTATGACCCTCTAGCTTTGTTATTGTGAATTTTTTTTTACGACCTTATATCGCACAACTATATATCTATCAATTATTACATAGTGGTTTCAAATAGTTCAACAAATGAAATCAAAGCTTTTAAAATCAATGCACTCAGTTACATTATAAATTGATTAAAATTAGTCTTGTTTATTTTCTCTACATCTTAACTCTAATTTTGAGTTTTTGTAGTTTTTATTTTTCGTTTTTCGACGAGAATAGGTTATTTCATAAATAACTTGATTATCTACGACGAGAAACAGATTCTTGTCATGGCTAATCAATTATCTACGACGAGAAATCAAATCTCGTCGTAGCTAATAGATTATCTACGACGAGAAACCGAATCTCGTCGTAGCAAATTTATTATCTACGACGAGAAACCAAATCTCGCCGTAGCAAATTTATTATCTACAACGAGAAATTGAATATCGTCGTAGTTAATCTATTATCTACGACGAGCTCGTCGTAATATATATTTTTTGCAACGAGAAATTTGACCTTCGTAGATAATATTATTTTTTACGACCAAATCCAAAAGCTCGTTGTAAAAGATACATCTTTTGCGACGAGAATCCCTTCCGGTCGTAATTTTGGTCGCAAATGAACGTTTTTCTTGTAGTGCTGGTAGATTGATCAATATCATGATCGTGATGAGCAGGATTCACAGAGAACCCAATGTTTACCACTTCAAAGCAAAAGGGCAGCGGGCTCAAAGCTTAGGGCAGATAGCCAAGTTCAAGAGTTGTTATGAGCAAAAGGAAGAAACAAATGAAGACAAGTAGAATATCGACACATCTCAATTCTTGACTTCAAATTAGTATTGTAAGGACTAAGGTGAGTGTACTACCTTACTTTTTTATTTCTTTCCATTCTATATTATGTATCAGGTGATTTTGTAAGCTATAATTAAATTGCACCACAATTACAAGCTCTTATTTCAAACCAGATTGCTTCAATGTTCTTTTTTTTTTTTGGGTTGTGTGTAGCGAAACTTTGAAATATTGATGCGAATTCTGTTTTTGATGTTCAAACTTAGATGACCAGAACTGCTGGCGTGCTTCCTCCATATTTGTGCATGTCAAAGAAAATATATGTATGTTAAGATAATCAATTTACGATTGTTGGTTGTTCATTTGATATGTATAATCGAATTATCTACATGTTGGTTGGTTGTATAGTAACTTTAGTACCAATGAATACGCACTTTAGATTGCATCATGCATGGAAGGATTGTGTAATCTATCAGGTAAGTGCCCCATTTCTACTCCTTTTGATTAGTAAAAATTGGAACTAATTCCAATTATATGATTTTCTCTTATCAGTAGGTGTTTCAATCTTTAATTTTGGGTTCAAAACTTAATTTGCTGAGATGATGAACCATGTAGGAAATATAGTGGTGAATGTGGGTTGATAATCAGTGAATTAACCTCAGCCCTATGTTTTTATTGGCTGCTTGAATTTGGCATTATTTTGCGTCTATGTCATGAAACTACCTTTAAAATCTATAATACTAAGGTTGTGCATGTCTTTGCTAATCACATTCTGGCTGCTGTCCAAAATGATTCTATTTCTATTACAAATTGCATTTGGTTGTTACTATGCATGTCCTTTGTTCCACAATCAGTATTGATCGATCACCTAGCTTGGTGTGAACTGTGGAAGGGTCTTCTAATTAGATGATTAATCCTGTCCTTCAAAGTAGATTTCCCGAAAAAAGTTGAGCATTTGCTCACTTTCTATAGAATTAAGATGATGTTTAAGAAATAGTTGCGATAAGATTTACAGTAAGAGAGCATAAAAAAATAGTTTTTAAAAGACCAATTACTTATGAAAGGATGTTATCAGGAGTAGCTGAAGCAATAGGAATTAAAATGGGCCTACAGTAGGGGAACGACTACAATCTCATGTTAATCACCCCAAGCGAACATTTCCCTTCTTTATTGCCTTGATTGATTTGTATCTCTTTTTCATAAGTTCTCCCTGTTTGTTATTAGTTCATTAGTTATGCGTGGATTTATTGACTTTTGATAGCAACTTTGCCCCTAAGTTGTTAGGGTTTGAATATGTGTGTGGATTGATGTACCGAAGATAGTGTTGAAGTTATCTTAGCCAAGTCTAAGGTGTTGCCCGACTTTGAGCGGGTATGAGAAGAGACATTAATTTGGTGGTGACAATGTGATCATGTTTTAATGTCTTCACCTGAAATAAGTTAAGCATCTCTTTACCTACAATATTCACCCATTTTTTTTATTAGTATACATTAACGTATTTGGTGATTATAGATTATCTACATTTCAGTTACAATCATTCATTTTGTTTCCTGATTTTGTGATTGCAATGTTTTTGAAAAAGTTTTCCGTCTATTTGATTCACAAGAAAGTTTTTGATTTTGTATTCATTTCGCTCACTTTACTAACTTTGTTATATCATGCTATACTCTCATTTGGATGAAACAATAAGTACATATTACTCATACGTAGGACCGTGATCCCAACACTAATACCGCATCACCAAGTCAATTTACTAATCAAGTTGGTTTATCTAACTTGACTACATCTAAGATTCAGATAATAAATTTGTTACCCTAATTACAAAGTGGTTTTAATACCAGTTAATATTTTGCATGTATCCAATCATGTTTTGGAGTTAAGTGCAGGTATCCAATCAGATTTGGTGAGTTGCGGAATCAAAATCTCCCGCAATCAAGTCTTTCTGTCACAATTTAGCTACTAAACCAAACCTAATGATTAATAAAGTTGATTAGTAAAGTGCAGTTAGCAGGATTATATATATTCTTATGAGTTACTCCGTAGTAAGTTTTTTTTATTTGATGCCTCTAAGTCTTCAGGTTCTTAGTTTATGTGCTTAACACATTTTTTTCACTATTCGATATGATTGGCATCCATGTTCGCGACTTCGCGTTGTGAGTTTTACTAGATGATTACAGGTAAATCGTGGATTGATTGAAACTTTGTATACATACTTTTTAGATACAACTCTTTTCAACTCAGCCATGTGCAAAGGCATATGGTATTTTCCATAAGTGATGGACAAAAGCAGTGGATCTGATCGGTAGAATTTGAGGCGAAGCCGGTGATGGATAATAATTTCACATATGGTGTATCTCAAGACTTTATAGGCTCAAGTATGAGTGCAACTTGAGCTCTGAGATTCGAGGACCAATTTGTGTAAAAAAACGGGTTGTTTTTGACAAGATTATACATTCTTATTGCTTATGCTTGGTTTTTGAGTGGAATGAGGAGTTAACATTTCCATTCTTCAGATTTGTATCTACAACTCTACAAGGAATTTTCCCCCTTCTTTGCAGATAACAGTGCCAATATCAAATTTCGTACCATGGGTCTTTTGGATCATGGGAAGTCGTTAGAAGTTGAAGGAAACAATAGAGCTTAAATAATAAGAAGCTAAGAAATCTTCTGCACGGACTTCGAAAAGAACGAAACTATTTAAGGTCACCCGACGATGAACTATACGAGTAGATGTAATGAGTTGATTAAACATGCGGAATGAAGTGTATGATCTGATGAACAAAAGGCTTGAGAAGCAAACGGAACCAAAGTAAACTAAAACAAGTAAGATAAAAATAGAGTTAAAAACAATTATCAAGATGAGCCAAGTGCCCGAAAAAAATGTCTACGTGCAAGACGACGTACATGCCCCTCTCTAATTTCAAACATATATATCTCGACAGTTTAGTCATGTCATTCTGCGTCTAACTCCTAAAGTAAGAATCAAATCACTTCTTTTAATTCAATATTACATGTCAACCCAATGTACATGGGTTTGATCCCTTATTTTCTGTCTAATTCATAAGTTGGTGCGACTAAGACGCTTTTCTGTGTCCTAACCATGTATTATATTAATTTCATAATATATAACTACGCATTATCATCTCAATCAGAATATATTTGCCTCATAATCTCAAAAATCTATTATGTTTCCATATATTTGTTGAAGGATCACATACATGCATGTTTACAGTTTTAGCATTATTAACAAAACTACCACTAACAGTCCCGTGAAGTCACGGGCCAAAAAACTAGTTGACAAGTTAATACTCTTGGTAGGCACAGGATTGAAGCAACCCCGAAAATGCAAGAACATTGACAGAAAATTATGAAAATGATTAGCAATTAATGACATGGGCAAACTTGGTATTTTAAGATAAAGTTAGGGCGACGTATAGCATAAATCAGGGCGATAAATAGACGTTCATAAAAATAGAGGGAGTATCAACATTCACTACTCACTTTTCACTTCTACTTCATCTGGAGGGTTTTAGGCGTCCCTCTCCTCTCTTTCCACCCTCCTCCCTTCCCTGGCCTCTCCTTATCTCTCATCAATCCACGGAGCTAAAGGTCTCCCATTAAAAAATGCAACTTTTGAGTCGGATTTTATCCAGCAATCCTCTGTCGACATACTTCAATATCCCCAAATATCTCAACCTTCTCCAAAACCCTAGATCTTTCTTCACTAGGGTCGGCGGCGGCGATGGCTTTGGCTGGGGTGACTCCCTCTCCTCCTCTTAGTCCACCGGCCTAACAAAGGACCATTTCGACGGGGATGCCGTCGGCCGCCAGGTCACTCCCTCACACCAGTCCTCCACCGGCAGCGGCAACAGTGGCGGTGGCGGAGGAATCAGAGGTGGTGGTGGTACGGGAGCCCGAGAATCTTCGTCTGGGCCGAGCGGGCTGGTGACACATCTGACACATAAGCTTCTAAGTGGCTTTTATACGTGGACAATCACTAAGGCAACGTCATGTATGATGTGTTTTGGCATATTAATAGTTATATATAGATTTGTTAAGAAAAATATTAGAATAATTCCAGTGAAATCCTTCTTCGACAACACCTTTAATTGTTCTTTGATAAGCATCTGTATCATCATTTTTTGGGGAGTTAGTTTTTTCTTATTATGAAGGTGGAGGGTTAAGAAGGCGGATAGACACTTAGTGTAGGAAGAAGCTGGAGGGTGAACATAAGAATAGAGGAAAGGAAAACGGAGAGTTAGGTTATGACGGGGCGTGACGATTGAAGCTATGTTTGATATGCACGATAAGCTAGCTTATTTGGCCAAAATAGCTTATTTGACTAGTTTTTTAAACTCTTTGACCAAATAAGTTGGTTTGGTAATACCACTACCTTAAATAATAAGCTAGCTTATTTAAGAAGTTACCCCATATAACTTATTTAAAAATAAGCTAGCTTATCTTAATTTTATTCCTTATTTGCTCTCATTTATTTACGAAAATAAAATGACACTAAAAATAAATAATGCATTTTTATGTAATTATATATATATCAGCTCCTATATCAGCTAATTTTGTCAAACTCTCTGATTACTATCCGCTAAAAACTTTCAGCTCCTGTTGCAGTTATTATTTCAGCTGTCAGCTACTATTTCAGCATTCAGCTACTATTTCAGCGATTAGCTACCATTTCAACTAGTTTTACCAAACATAGCCTGAATCAGCAGTGACGTGGCTTTTTTTTTTGGGAAATTTCCCAAGGTACCCCTGAGATTTCCGGCCCAAAAATCTCGGAAACCTCGGAGGTACTTTGGAAATTTTTCCTTTTTTTTTCCCTAGGAACGCTCTAACATTCCGCCACATCATCTGAGATATTCAGACGTAGGGTCTATTCGGCAAAAGTAGCTGTAGCTGTAGCTGGTAGCGTTTTGACTAGCTGTAGCGTTTATGGTAGCTGTACCTGTTATCTGCCAACTGTTGGACGCTAGCGGTACAAGTACCTGAAAATCTATGACATGTTCGGCATAACTAGTTGTTAACTAGCCAAAATTGCATAAAAGGACATCGATATGTGCTTGCAAAATAAATTTACGTCTTTGTACATACATGGAATTAATTTTAGTCAACTACTCCATATCAAATAGAATTATATAATGTACATTAATGATAACAATGATACTAATAATGTTTTTTTTATATAATATAATAATAATAACACAAACAAATACAAAAAAAAAAAAAAACAACAACATGCACTACACTGCGTATAAGCCGGAAGAAAAAAAAAGTATCAAAGGGTGAAGAGAGAGGAGCAGTATTGAAGTAACATAAGGAATCATAATATGCAAATTAATAACACCAACATCTATGTTCCATGTATCTAAGGGTCAAGAAAGAGGATGCTTGGGACATTCCAGTCAAGGGTACACCTATGTTCAAGCTTTTTGAAAAGCTGAAGAATGTCAAGCACGCTCTTAAGATTCTTAACAAAAATCACTTTACAAGCCTTACCAAGAAAGCTCAGGACTGTAAGGATAGGTTAATGAAGTGTCAGGAGCTTCTGCAAAAGCATCCTCAAAATGAGGAGCTAATTGAAGAAGAATCAGAGTTAAGAGATCAATACTGCAAAATTAAAAAAGCTGAACTCTGTATGTTGCGGCAAAGGGCTAAGGTGACTCATCTCAAGGAATCTGATTGCAGTTCTAGGTACTACTACTCTAAGATTGCAGAAAGAGCCCATTTTAGTAACATTGGTAGGATCAGGGATGAAAATGGAAATGAACAAACAGAAGAGCATGATATAGAGAATGCTTTCATCTCCTTCTACACCAATCTGGTGGGAGTGGAAAATGAAGTTAACGGGTTTAATGAGGTTGATTTAACAGGGAGTGAGCTCAGTGATGAACAAAGACTGTTTTTAGATGCGCCATTTTCAAATGATGACATTAAGCATGCTCTGTTTAGTATTGACTCGAACAAGAGCCCAGGGATTGATGGGTTTTCCAGCTGGGTTTTTCAAGGCTGCTTGGGACATTATTAAAACTGATTTCTGCAGAGCAATAAAAGATTTTCTGAAAACAGGGAGGATGCTTAAGAAGGTTAATGCTACTTTGGCTGCCCTTATTCCTAAGAAGGTAAATGCTACCTCAGTTCTTGACTTCAGACCTATTTCTTGCTGCACCACGGTGTACAAGACCATTATTAAAATGTTGGCTAAGAGACTGAGGGAAATTTTACCTTCTATAATTGGGGAGGAACAAGCTGCTTTTACTCATGGGAGAAATCTGTTCCAGAATGTGGCTCTATCTCAGGCTTTAGTTAAAGGTTATGCTCATAAAAATGTCTCAAAGAGATGTCTTATCAAGGTGGATATACGAAAGGCTTTCGACACACTCAATTGGACATTCATCAAAAGAATGCTTGAAATATACATTCATCCAAAGTTTTCAAAGTGGATCATGACCTGTGTTACTACAACTTGGTTCTCTCTGAAAATTAATGGAGAAGTGAAAGGCTTTTTCCCTGGTAGAAGTGGTGTGAGACAAGGAGACCCCATCTCTCCTTATCTGTTTGTAATGGGCATGGAGATGCTATCTAGGATGTTAAGGAAGCTTCCCAAATACCCTGGATTTTCTTTTCATCCAAAGTGTGCCAAATTAAGCCTTACTCACCTCACCTTTGCAGATGATTTGATGATTTTTTGTAGGGGTGATATACCTTCAGTGAAGGCAGTGGTTGACTGCTTAGATGGTTTTGCTGCCATTTCAGGCTTAAAAGCCAACCCAGCAAAAACTGAGGTGTATTTTGGTGGAGTACAGCAAGAGCTAAAAGAGCAGATTCTTCAAACATCGGGTTTCACTGAAGGGACTTTCCCCTTTAGATACCTTGGTGTCCCATTGAATAATGCTAGGCTGATGGTCAACATGTATAATAGCCTCATTCTCAAAATTAAGGCTAAAATCATGCATTGGTCTAACCACTTTCTCTCTTATGCTGGGAAATGCCTCCTGATTAACTCTGTGATATTTGGTATGGAAAATTTCTGGTGTTCAAGTTTTCTATTGCCTAAGGGAGTCATCAAAAGAGTTAACAAGCTCTGTAAAGACTTTATTTGGGGAATCAAAGAAGGTCAGAGGAAAGTGTGGTACAAGAGCTGGGCTAGCTCCTGTGCGCCCAAATCTGAGGGTGGTTTCCACATTAAAGAGGTTCTGAGTTGGAACATGACTCTAATAGCTAAATGGATTTGGTTTCTCCAGGCTAACAAGAGTAGTATGTGGAGCAAGTGGATCAGATTTTATGTTCTGAAAACCAAGTCAATTTGGGAAATTTGTGCAAAAAATCATGATGCAGAGCTGCTTAAAGGTATAATCTCAGTTAGGAATGTAATTCTTTCTAAAGTTGGTTCAATGAATCAGGCAAACCAACTTCTCTTATCATGGGGTGCTGGAGAGAAATTTAGTTTATCCAAAGCTTATGATTTCTTCAGAGTGCAGCTTAAAAGAAGGAGAGAACTAAAAGCAGTCTGGGATTGTATTAATGTTCCTAAGCATAGCTTCACAGCAAACTTGGCTTCTCAGCAGGCTCTGGCAACCATTGATAATATTGTCAAGAGAGGTATGGTTTTGGTGAATAGATGTAGCTTGTGCAAGAAGGACAGTGAGGACCATCAGCATCTTTTCTTCAAGTGTGCTTATTTTGCTGAGGTTTGGAGGAATATTCAGCATTGGTTCGGTTTTAACACAGGCAGGATCAGTCTAACAGGTACTTTGAGATGGTATACTAGTCATGTGAAGAGGAGACATTGGAAGACCAAGTGGTCAAGATGCAGTTTGGTCGCAACAATCTACATGCTCTGGTACGAGAGGAATTGTAGGGTATTTAGGGAGGAGGAACATAACATTGATTGGTTAGTTAGTAAGATCAAGTATTATGTGTGTATTAGAATCAATAGTTATTGCAGTGGAATTGTAAATGAGGATGTACTAGATCTTCTCAATGCTTGAGAACTAGAGGTTCTACTTTTTGTAAGTTCTTGCTTTTATTCCCTTATGGATGAATAAAATGCTACTAACCTTGCTTGCAAAAAAAAAAAAAAAAACACCAACATCTACCCAAACGTTACTCTCCCCAACGTTTCAAAAAAGCTACAAAATCTTCTAGCATCTACCCTAAAAGCTGTACAATTTTTTTAAAGTAGTGGTTGGATTTAGTCAAACCGCTAAAAGATAGTAAAAAGCTGATAAAAAAGTTGCGCCTAAAACACCCGTAGTCCATATGATAAACTAGTGTCCTCTAATTCTTGAATGGCCGTGTTGCGTATCAGACTATCCGTGTCTAGTCGTGAAGGAAAATTCGAAAGCGAAATCTGCAAATACGAACCCGACCCAAATCACCCACGCAGGAGTCCACGACGGAACAATTTCTCATTCCTCATTTTTGCATTTTTCAATCTCCATTCACTTTCCAGTCCCACTTCTTCATTTGGAGGGTTTTAGGTCTCTCTCCCCTCTCTCCTCTCTCCTCTCTCATCAATCCTTCGATCAATACTTCGCTGAACTGAACTTCTTCCTTCAAAAAAATGCAACTTCTGAGTCGGATTTTATCCCGCAATCCGCCGTCAACATATTCCAATCTCCCCAAATATCTCAACCTCTTCCAAAACCCTAGATTCTTCTCCTTCACCACCGTCGGCGGCGGCGATGACTTCGGTTGGGGTGACTCCCCCTCCTCCTCCTCCTGGTCCACCGGCCTAACCAAGGACCATTTCGACGGGGATGCCGTCGGCCGCCAGGTCACTCCCGGCGGCGGTGCCGGAGGAATCAGAGGTGGTGGCGGTGGTGGTGGTGGTGGGGGTACGGGGCCGAGCGGGCTGGTGACACATCTGAAGGAAACTTCTGAAAGGCAGGAACGGGACCGGAAAATGATGGAGGATGAGTGGGAGGCGAAAGAGAGGGAGGTGTGTGAGCTGTTGAAGCAAATAGAAGAGCCAGGTGCAAGAGGATCATACTTGAAGGATTCCGAAAAGGCGGAAATGTATAAGAAACATAAGGAGAATCCTGAGGAGAATACTGTTGAGAAGCTTGCACGGGAATATCGCATTATGCGGCAGAGGGTGCTTGCTATTTTGTGGCTTAAAGAGCTTGAAGAAGAGGAGGAGAAGAAGCGCGGCGAACCCTTGGATGATTCTGTTGAGCTTTTGCTTGATACGTTCCCTGAGTAAGTCCCCATTTTTCGAAATTGTTCGGGTTTTTTGTATATTTATGTATGTATGGAAGTATAGTGTTTTGATAATGTTGGTTGATTTTGAATTGGTTTGTGATTGCTGGAATTAGTAGCTGTTGGAATTAGCTGGCTTTTCGATACTGGAATTAGTAATTAGGGTATCGCGAATTGTCAGTTGCAATCATATCTGGGATTACGAAGTAGGGCCATGTTATGGTTGAGTTGAAATTAAGTAGTTTTAAGCATAGAGCTTGATCACATAGAAACCAAAGAACCCGGCTGTTGGAATTCCGGGAAAGCAAGGTTTAAGGTTGATAAGAGGCCTTGTGGGTAGGGGATGGGGGGGGGGGGGGAGGTGACGAAAGTATGGAAGCCTTACCCCAATGTTGAAACATGGAGTCACTTGACTTATAATGAAATTGTGTCAAGGATTGCAGCGAGTGCCACTTCCTAATACAAGAAGTAGAGACAGTTTCATGGGCTGTTTGGCTTTATTCTATTATATTTCAAAACCAAAGAATAGTGAACCTGCAATTTACGTATTCTAGAAAGTTCGAGAGTTTTTCTTTGTGGTTATTACTCTTTCGTAAATTCCACTTACCTGCCCCTTTCCTGAACAAGATTGCAGTGCCCCATTAGCGGAGATTGACGTTTATGAATTGGGGAATTGTTGGTGATATTACTGCTGTCAGATGTTTGCACTTGAGGTTATCTCACTATCTGTGAGGAAAACTCTATTCGTTCAGCGTCTTGCTCTCATAACGTTTTGATTGCTTGGATCTGTTTCGTGTATTGTGATGCATGGCTGGAAGTGTTACCTTAGGAAGTTTCTAGGATGAGTCTTAAGGGAGGTACTGAATATTATTGTGGCTGAAGGGTGTCCACTCATGGCCTGTGCCATGCTGAATAATTTTGGGATTTTCAAACTAGAGAGGTGTACTTCATAAATGTCGTTTAGTAGGTTGTCTCAAGATTTTGCGTTCCGGCTATACAATAATCATAAACGTTTGATTTGAAAGTGTGTGCCGGGTCTGTACCTTTTTAGATACTGGGATTGAACTTGGTTCTCGGTTTTCCTCTTCTTCTTTTTTTCTTCTTTGTTGTTGTTTGTTTGTTTTTCTTTTCTCTCCTCCCACTCTTTCCTCCCATTTGATCTTTTTATCAGAAGCATTGGAGTACATAGTAGTTTCGAATTTGAAGGAATTCATAACAGAGAATCTGATCCAATCATCAACTTATAAATTAGATTGTGTGGTAGGTCAGTTTCATGACCAGTGTTTCTGGAGCACTGTTTTGACTTGAAAAGTTTGTTGAGCGTTGCTGGAGTCCCCTGCAACCAGCCGGCTTGCTTGGAGAAGGCTTGCGTCGCTTGTTAACATCCTTCTACCACACTTCGGTCCTTTTCTATTTGAGACATTTTTGTTTAACCATCCAATTTTCAGTTACATGTAATTTCTTTTCTTTTTTATGTTCTATGCACAGCATGTGATCTTAGTTCGCAGAGTAGTTGTTACTATATCTTCGCTGATTGAGCATTTATCTCCAAAACTTGTTCACTTCATTCTCTTTGGCCACCGGTTCTCCTGTCTTCTATTGCATTCTTTTCTTTTTGTGGTGGAGGTGTGAGGTGAGATCTTTTGGGGGAGGGAGGGGGTGTGGGAATTTGAGGGGAGAGGTGTGAGGTGAAATGAAGCTGTTGTCCAAAGTTTTCTTACTTTCACAACTGTGAAGAACTTTTACAATTGGAATGCAATACGTCAACAAATTTGGTGGGCTATAGCTGTCTCTTAGACACCAGTTTTTACATCTCTGTGCGCACTAAAATTTGATTGTCGTAGATCTAGTCTCTCTGCTATCACCAGCTACTCATATATGGACATATGGTGGGCAGGGTGCTACGTTTCTCATATCATCCTTTCACTGGGTTTCCTCCTCGGATATATCCGACATCAAATTTAAACATCGGTGTTCTATTATTTCTATGAAGACCTGTTGCATAGAAACTTAAATGATTTTTTTTTTTTTTTTTTTTCTTTTTTTACATTAGGCTCCCATTTCCCTATTATTTGTATGACCTCGGCTGATTAAGCAGTGACACTTCGCTTTTAAGTAGATTATGGTAGGCAGAGCTTGTTTTGTGGATGTCAAATTCTCATTTTGGGTTTGTGATTTTCTAAGGCTCCACTACTTATGGTGGCTACTTGGCTTGGTTGGGCTTGGCATTATCTTCCTATGTTTTGGTTACATCGTGATTATCAAATTCAGCTTCTTGCATTTTAAGTTGACTTTGTATGGCTTTATAACTAGTAATATAAGGCAGACTCGAAACTCAGAAGCTATGTAGTACGTACTTAGTTGCCTTCACTATTGTTTACTGTAATATTGGAGGATTTTTAAAGTGCTTACCAGGAGTGTCTATTGGGTCCACAGAACGGTGGTGTAGCGCTAAATTGAGATGATACATATTTTCAATAAACATCGTGGTCCTTCTGGCAGGTTCTTTAATTCCCACGATAGAGAGTTCCATGTGGCGACTCTTCCATACAAACCTGATTTCAAAGTCATGCCTGAAGGTTGGGATGGGACAACTAGAGATCCTGATGAAGTCCACTATGAGATTTCAAAGAAGGAAGACGATATATTGTATGAAGAATTTGCTCAAAGGTTTAAGTTCAACCAGATGAAAGTAAGTTTGCCTCTTTTCGTTTTAATTGGATTGTGGTGTGCACTTTGATATTCTGTAAATATTGGTTGTGTAGATTCACATGTTTTCTCTTTTAAATCCAAACTCTGACTAGTGTAGAAATTTAGTGGTAGCTAATGAGATCTTTACTTCTATGTACAGTTTAAGAAGCAGGTCAGAGTCCACAAACATAGTAGGAGGCGCCCCTCAGATGGATGGAGTTTTATAGTGGAAGCAGTAGGAGCTCGAGGAAAGCGTGGATCTGGTGGGGGGTGGAAAATCGCCAGCTTACCAGATGGATCTACGCGACCACTAAATGAGATAGAGAAGATGTATGTCAAGAGGGAAACACCACGCCGCCGCAAGAAAATACTCCCGTAAGCTCAAATCCAGTCACGACAACTCTCGCTTCATCCAGGTCTCAAATAGTTCAGCATATTTCCTTTGACATCAAATGTATGATAGAGCTGCTGTTATTACGCTGAGAGGTTGCAAGGTTCCAAAGATCAGCACGTTTTTGTAGCTTTGTAATGAGTTCTGGTGCTGTTAGAGTATTCACCAGGATCTTTTGGGAATCTTTTGCCTATAGACGGAACTTCTTTGTTCTGCTGTTGAATTGTATTGGTACAAAAATAGGTGAAGCAGAAGGCGTTTGACCTCAGAATTTACTTGTTCATCGATCATTCCTATTACTGATTAGCTTGAACAACCCTTTGTACTGGCAAGCGCCTTCTGCATACCTGTTGTCATTTGTTTTATGTATGGAAAATGTCTGATCTGTTCAGTTTCATTAATAAGAAGAAATGACATTGACATTGAGCCATTAACCAAGCTTGCCAAAATATGTGTATTCGAGTATCTAGGGTTCATCTGCATTAACAATTTTTCGTTTAGTTCTATGGAAAAAGAAGACGGACAGTCGGAACAGGACGTACCAGAATCAGTAATAATCAGTATACAAACATGAAACAAACATAAACGGTAAAATGCATTTTGATTCTTCATACTTCAATGCAACTCTTTCTGATACCGAGCTGGTGGTTCCAGCTTCCTGTAGAAACAAGTTATCTTGGGTCTTCCCCCCCAAACCCATCGCGTTCTTAAGAGAAAGCTTGTCTGAATAAAGGGTTTGGATGGAATGATGGATACATTTTCCGACCTCGTTTAGTTATGATTTGCTAGTCTAGTAATTTTATCAGTAAAGAATAAAGATGAGTGTCTCCATATTTTCAGTCCAGTTGTGCTGTTTCTGACCTGTCAACATTAAAAGTTGCATATCTTTTGATTATGACTGAATTTTTCGGTGAAACATGATTTTGGAAGGAAGCTAACTTCTGTCGCTACGTATTGACATATCATGGGCTTGATAAAAGCTTCCGAGCTGACAGTTATAGCCTCTGAAAGTTGGTACTGATGCAAGATGGTGTTACTGCTGAAGATGCTGTGAGGCTGTTCAATAGTTGAATTACTACTACAAATTGGGGGTGTTTTGTCAATTCAGAGTTTCTTGAGTCTTCAAGTCTATATCTGCTGCTAAAGATGGGCTATATTACGTCCATTATTTTTACGCTCTAATGTTTTAGCTTAGACAAAGCAAATTTTGAGGACAATGTTCGCACGCTTATTATCATCCAACCGCACCAGTATTGAAATTTGCCCTGATGTTTCTTTCTCAAACTCAATTATGGGTCTATTGATGGGAGAATATTTTCTCAATAACGATCCTGTATCAGTTTGGAGTAACACCTCTTGCCTCAGCATGGAATCAAGTAATCAACCTATTGTTTATAGGAATGGTAAGGTTAGCAGTAGTAGAAAAATACGTAAACACACCATTTCAACCAAGTATAATATACTGATGATGTGAATTTGCCAAAAGGCTTGGTCATATCAAGTCGAAACTTCCTTCAGAAGTTCACAATAATTGTTTCAGATATCTGTCCAATGTGGCAAAATTTTAATACACAGACTTGAAGCATTACACATTAATGTTGCAAATAAAACTAGCCTACTTCAGAAGTTACAGGAAGAAAGAATTCTACATGCATCAAAACGCGGACATACACGTAACATTCAATAGGTCGACAACTGCAAAACTCGCTCAACTCTCTACATTATCCCAGTCAATAGCCTTGTCGTCAAAATTATATTGAGGATGATGAAGCCGACTTTTCGCCAACCTACTCATCACGGCAAGGCCTGTAGGTAGAAGATAAAATACGTATTTAGATACACTTGCAAAACAGTAATTTCGAATTCTTCTCCCACTGCGTGTATAATATCAAGTATCTTCTATTCGGAATAAAATGCCCTACCAGAAATTTCTCATTACATTCAACAATCCATTTTATAGAGATGTCAAAGTGACAGTAACATGATATCAAGTTGACAGCATAATGAGATTCAAGGATGTCAAACAGACGGTAAAAAGAGATGAGATCATGGCAAGAACATTACCTTCAACGACTTTATATAGAGACGACCACCATCTATCATTAGGTACTTGGTATCGTTCCAGACTCTCCTCAATCTCTTTGTCGTGCTTTCCTTCTAGAACACCCTGCAAGGTTATTACTGCATCCTTTGTTTTCTTTAAAATATTATCATCATCATCATCAATCTCCAACCGATGAAGGTCATTTTGCGATGAGGTTAGGCTGGCGGCAAGGGCAAACTGAGCTGCAGCAGCCCACCTGGAAGATGCCAACCATCTCCTTTCCCCATCAAGCTTATGATCCTCATCCGCAATTGACCTGCCGTCTCCTTCACCTCCGAGTGCTAGGCTGCGCAAATACTGAGCATTTGCAGCTCCTGTACTTTGAACCATCTTAGAGAAAGCACTTTCCTCATTCAACAGAAGCCTCTGCGGAGTGTCATATTCAACTACCTGGAAAAAGATTAATACAAACTTGAACTTAGCAGCTGACCCGCTTAGCTTATTTCTCAAACTTCATTGAAGCATGTTACAAATGTGTATTTATCGAGACTTCAAAACTCATACATTGCATCATATTTGTTCTCACAATTGGTTAGGAGCTTTTTATGCTCTGGGGCAATGTGATTGTTCTATGTTACAGCGTGTTCAACAAGTTCTGATCAATCTAAAATCTGTCTCACTCTACTTCAAGAATTGTGAAAGTGAACCACCTTCCACAGATGCATGCATAATAATATAGTTTCTCAAGTACTTAGTAAACAGAGTAACCAAAAGTGCATATACCTTCCCAGCTTCGAGGAGGAGGATTCGATCACAATCAATAATAGTGTTTAATCGATGTGCAATGATGAGCATGGTGCATGACTTAAATTCTTCTCGGATGGTTTTTTGAATAAGAGCATCAGTTCTAACATCAACTGCTGCAGTTGCTTCATCAAGAACTAGAATTTTGGACCTCCGAAGCAGAGCTCTCGCAAGACTTAAGAGTTGTCGCTGTCCAACACTGAAGTTCTCCCCAGCTTCTGAGACCTTAAACGATAAAAGAACTTATAAATTGCATAATTCTGTCTTTCTTCCCACCTCCCCACACCATAAAGTGGGCAGTGTTAGCATTAATTGTTAGTATTAATATACATAAATCTTGTCATGAAAACTTAATTGGGTCAAGTAATGACATTTTTGTAGCTATTGGTAGTCCTCAGGAGAGCTTGTTCACCAAAGTTTTACCAAAAAGGTAAATAAAAAGTGGACGAACAAAGAAAGGGGAACACAGTAAAAATCACATTAGCATGATTGTCTATTTGATTAAGATGCAGTTTGAGAAACATCATCTGTGAAAAAAGGTTGAGGAATACGTCAAATATAAATTCCAGGGTTTATAACAACATACCTCTGCATCCAGACCTAAGGCATTCCTCCTGATGACATCTTTCAAATGGGCCCTTTCTAAAGCTTCCCACAGGTCAGCATCGTTGTGTTCATTGAAAGGATCAAGATTAAATCTTACAGTTCCTGGACACGGAGATTCGACAAGGATAAGTGAGAAAACACAAGCACGACGAGAACAATGACAGCAAAAAGCTTAGTCTACCAAGGATAAATTATGAACAATTCATTTCAAGTGATCACAATCAACAGGACAGAGTGAAGTTAACTACATCAGACATATGGCTTCACCCAAAAGCTACAAATGAGGAAGACCGATTCAAGTAAAACGTACAACCACAGATATATTATTCAATTGCAGTTAAACAAGAAAAACACAGGTACTATATTTAATTGGAAAAGGCTATGGAAACTGGAACTTCCGTTAGCATACTTCACTCAACTGAAAACACTGTTCAGCAACTGGGACCAGAACCTGTTTTTGACAAGCTTAGCTAGGTCTAGTGGTTGGGGAGTAGACAATTAGACATGATGACCTTGAGGTCACATGTTCAACTCCGACCACTAGCAACCATGGCAGAGAGAGATCCCCTCAGCTTCCCCCCTCTCTCATGGGTTGGGCCTTAACCAAGCTGGGATCTTAAATAGTAGGAGGCCGAGTCTAGTTGCTCAGCACTTCACCAAGAAGAAAAAACATGAGAAGCCAAAACCATGATCTAGTGATTTTTATCTTCTTTGATGCATCACCAATTAACATGACATAGGACACCCACTTACAACAGAGAGAAGTTGGCAAGAGTCCATGACGTTTTAAATACTCAGTACATATTTCTTTAACTATTTTGCATCAGATATTAAATTTTTGGGGCGAGCATTTAACATTTCAGAGTAAAATGTGTTCTTTCATAACACATTAAAACAGTAAATCTAACACGGATTGACCATGCCAGAGTTTGTTGTTATATGCAGAAACACACAGCCCCTACTACTACTCAAAATACTGGCCTTCCTCCAACTCAAAAAGACAGGCCACGCCTAAAGACATGAAATGCGGAACAATTTCACAGGCCTTTGAAACTAGTTGTTACGGTACAAACGAGTAAACTGTAGCCAAAAGTATGTTAAATATACCTGAGAACAAAACAGGTGCTTGAGGTATGATTCCCAGAACTCTACGAAGATCAGTCAGCCCAAATTTGGCAATGTCATAGTCATCTATTAGAATTCTCCCTCTTTCAAGTTCTACAATACGAAATAATGCATTGAGCATGCTAGATTTTCCAGCACCAGTTCGCCCAACTATTCCAATTTTGTCACTAGGGGATACGGAAAATGAAACACCATGCAGCACAGGAGGGAGTTCAGGTCGATAACGCAATACAACATCCTGAAACTTGATAGAGCCAGATGATGGCCAAGCAGGAGGCGGACGATTGTTTTCAATAACAGGTGGTGCTTCAGATTCCAATTCAATATAGGTTCCCACCCTTTCAACAGCATTAAAACTATTTTCTGCAAGACTAGCAAGCCTAAGTACAGCAGTCAACAGACTTGTGATGTTAAGGGCATAGCTCAGCAGCAAACCCATTGTAGAGGCAAAAGCCTCTTGATTCTCTGCCCTTCCATTCTGCATGACAGCAAAAGTTGCTGTGAGCCATATCATGAGACCCCCTATTGTTTCTAAACGGATACCTAGCCAACGGTTCCCACTCATATTCACAAGAGTGAATCTGATGTTGTTGTCCATGGAATTCCCATTGATGTTGGCCATTCTATCATAAGCCTTGTAAGCTCGGATGGTTGAAAGCCCATTTAGTGCTTCTCCAAATTGAGCATAAACAGGTGATCTTGTTATTGAATCCAGTCGTTTGACCTCCCGAGCGGTGCTCTGTGAAATACATGAAGGTTAGCTGATTAAAGTATCTAAATCCATGTAGCAGCCAGAAAAAGGAGAAAGAAATGTTACCTGATAGTATAGATAGGCCCCATAGAACAAGACTAGAAGGGGCATTATTGCCCAAAGGGACATGGTGCTCACAATTCCAATTAATACAAAAGTGGAAAGAAGTTGGGACACTTGATTCAGGAACATATTGCCAAATATGGCAACATTCCTATCTATATCACCAAGGTCTTTCGCAAATCTGTTGATCACCCGTCCAAGGGGATTCGTGTGGAAGAATACCATAGGAGCTCGTAAAATGGAGCCAAGCATAGCATCATGAAGTTTCTTAGCAGCGTAGAGGCTGGAAGTGATTAACCAGTAAGAATTCAACAAGGCGACAAGGACCTGGAGCCAAAAATAAAAAAACAAAGCATTACAAGTGTTTTGAACAAAATTTATTTCAGAGGAACCCAAAGAGTTGTAGCTCTGCACAGCCTTGAAGGTGCATCAATATAGGACGAATCCAGTATGGAGAAATGAAAAGCGATGATAACTAAAAGTAGCACATTGACATCTGGAAACAAGTACCTGTCCAAATGATAGAAGCGAATAAACGAGGTTGTAAAACCATGGTGCATATCGTGTTGAGGAGCTTTGATCTGTCCAAGAACTCAGCCATGTGCTACTTGAAACACGTAGAGATTCTGTTAAGACATAGCACATCAGCAGTATCATAACCACCCATGTCCCTCCAAGTGCATTCTTATACCTGAATTTACCCATCGACAAAAAGAATATTGTCAGCAACCAAATCAAGCAATTAACAAGTATCATTACCTAATCAATAAGGTTTTCAATTATATATCTGAGGTTGATAAAATTTTGGTATAACAATAATAATCCAAAACTCAGACATCTAGAATTAAAAACTGAAAAAACATCCTGAAAGCTACAATCTCAAGGTCTGACGGTCATTATAGAGGACATCATTACTGACAATAATACTTGTAATGAGAAAATTAGTTCTCCGTCAACAGCACCAAAGTCTAAAGCCATCTTCCCAGAAAAATTTGAGGTTGGCTACAGTGGACGTGACATAAGAGTCATTGCTAAAGAAGGGTAATAAAAAAGAGATGTCACAAAAGAGACAAAAAGAGGAGAGATGAAGGACGGGATGACAACTGACAAGAAACAATACATTTCCATCATATATAGGGCATCTAGTTTTATAAAAGACAGTCGATACATCCTAAACTTCTTAGGTTTTTTACAGCAAGAATGTCTCATAGATACTTTATTCTAAGTGACTCCAGCAATATTTATCAGAATTAAATTATTGGAACCGCTATTTTCCCAGTTGTTTGAGATAAGAATAAAGCCTACAAAACTCAGATGATAGACAACTTTGAGATCTCATTCTTATGATTGCTTCTTCAAAAGTCAATGAAACTGAAAAGCTACACTAGCTGGTATAATGAACAAAGACATATAATAAAACGGCATGCTAGACAACCCACACTGGCTGGAATAGTGAACATCGAAATATGGTATAACTTTATGCAGACAACATAGTATTATAGTGAGCATAGGTTGAAGTTGGAGTACTATTTTCGAGGACCGTTATTACCTCATCAAGACATTCCAACTCACCACACCAGTTTCCCTTTCTTCCTTCTTGATTAAGACAGATTTTCCATCCTTCGATTTTTTGGGATCAGAACTCTTTGGTTTCTCATCCAGGATACCATTTGCAACAGACTTGGGAGCCATTTCAACAGCATTCTCAACATCTTGCCTCTCCTCTGAATAATCTTCCATTTTTCCAGCATTTTCCATTAATTTTTGGAACATTATTCCATTTTCAGACAACTCTTCAAAAGTTCCTTCTTCCTTGATAGAACCATCATGGACCAAAATAATTCTATCAACCTGTGACAGAAAATGCAATTGGTTTGTGACAAGGACCCTAGTTTTCCCTTTCAGTTCCCCCTTGATACATTTCTCGAAGACCTGTAGATAGTTCACAATAATAACAGTTCAGTGTTTCAGTATGGCGTGCACCAGATATTAATGAAATGAATCCATGCAAAATACACACTAACCAATTGACAACACATTACTTGTAAATATGCAATTATGACCAATACAAATGGTACAGGACAATCACGTTTTATCATTAATCGCAAGTGCATTAAATACTGGTAAGAAAAAGAGATAAAAGCAAAACGGACATAGAACCCTAGCAAGTATAGTAATGGCAGGGACACTGAATGCACTGAAAGAGCAATATCAGGCTTTCCCAGCATGGTCATCCTTAATTACAGCTTCAGTTAGAGAGAAACTTTGCCATGTGATCCCAAAAGCCTATTAATTAATAGCTCCAGAGTAGGAGCCTTTTTAGGAGCAGAAAGAACGAAGAAGTTGGAATCCGTAAAAGAGAAAGAAAAGATAAGAGTGTCCTGATGCCAAAGCCACTTCTGCTCACCCGACAAACATTCTCAAAATTGCTTCTTACACTATCACTCCACTGTAAACGCCAGTCCAACAGTAATGAGATTCAAAGGCCAACTTTGATTCACCTTGCTCCCCACAAATCCAACAATGAAGGGTCTGCATAGCTAAGGAATGGGAGAGAAATAGGACCTCTATGTTAGATGCGCATGACGAATTGAATTTGGTTGAGTGATGATTGGTTGGTTGGAACCAAAATTGATCACAAGGCGGTCTGGATTGCCAAACTGGCGAACCAAAGTAGCAATAGCACACATAAATCTTATTTATTGTCCCATCAACAAAAAGGAAAGATGTGACAGACAACCAAGGAGCAGATGAGAAACGAAGAAAGGAATAATCAACTAACATCTTTACAACGGAACATCCAGTCACAAATATAAACTACAACCCGGTGAAGACCACATAAAGATGCTCCTCTAATAATAACAGATACATTTTAGGTGTTTATACTGCTCTTTCATTTATGAGTGCCACCCTTTGGTTTCCCAAAAATTGAATCTATAAGTACTCACTACTCTCATAAAGAGAAAACCGGTGTTGAGCTACAATCTTTTCATGTAAAATTAAGAGAAGAAGATTTAATATATCATCTAAACATGAGCCCCACATGAATTTACTGCACTTGAACTTGTTGTCACCGTTGAACAATGTACATAACAAAGGGAAATAACTCAAAATAACTACTCAAAATAGTAAGGTTGCAGCCATCAATTACCTGCCAACCCACATTAGCATCTAAAGCACGTAAAGGGTCATCAAATATGTAAACATCGCAGGTACATAATAAAGGCAAACAACTCGAAATAAAAACTCAGAAAAGTAAGGTAGCAGCCATCAATTACCTGCCGACCCACATGAGCATCTAAAGCACTTAAAGGGTCATCAAATATGTAAACATCTGAATTCGAATAAACAGCCCGGGCCATCGAAACCCTTTGTTTTTGTCCCCCACTGATGTTCACTCCTCTTTCGCCGATCTCAGTAAGATCACCACCCTAGTAGATAAACAAATTGATGAGCTACAAAACATAAACTTCAACAGAAGAATGCACACAACTATACATGAGAAAGAGAGAAGTGTCTTTTCATTGTCGCTGCATACTCACAGGAAGTAATTCCAGGTCGTGCTGCAAGGCAGCCACATCTAATGCCCTCTGATATCTTGCTGATTCAAAAGGAGCTCCAAATAGAATATTGTCGCGCACCTGTAGAATTGATATTTAGGAGATGTCGTCACACTTCTGATATTATGAAATTTAATATGAGATACAGTGTACATCATATTTTAACACAGCCAATAGGAAATGTCCAGACAGCACAAGGTCTGTAAATGGAAAACCTATTTAGAAGACACTTATTCTGTTTTAAAACATAGATGCACTATATGGGCCTACTGGGTATTTACCATGATATGGTATACGAAAGGACCATGTGGAATGCAGGCTTTAGCGTGAATGATGGGGCTTGTCTTTATTTCTGTCTTATTTGTTTCTGTTCACATTTGTATTGTTCTTTTTCAGACTATTCATCTTCAGTCAGAGCTTTTGTACAAGTTGTTTTACCTTGATTTATCGTCAAACTTGATTCACCCTTTTAAATCATTTCTTAGCTTTCACTCAGCAAGTAATTTGCATTTAATTTTACGCTTATTTTTTCTTTTATTTTGTTCTCTCCAGTCACAGTTTGTGTTGTTAATCCTCTTTTATTTGGCTTTTTAGGTTCTTTACTTCCAGTTTCAATTGTTAGCCCACCCCAAAATCATTTTTTGATAAAGGCTTTCCTGTAGCTAAATCATAAGAGATTAAGAGTGTTAGGCATGCACCAAAGTCACTTTTCAACACAAACAAAGATACACAACCCACTCGAGGATCATACAACATCCAGCTTGCTAACACATACCCATGCTGTCTTAAAGTACAGGATGATTATAGATGGTGTCAATCTGACATTATCAATATCTAAGGAAATGGAAAAACATAGACCACTCACAGTTGCATTGAAAATCCAAGAAACTTGAGGCACATAAGCAGCTGCTCCTCTAATCACTGCACTTGCACCAGAAGATACTGCCGGAAGCTCCCCAAGCATTGCAGATATCAGTGATGTCTTTCCTTCACCAGTTCCGCCAACTATGGCAACCAAACTGCCGATAGGTATATCCAAGTTTACATTGGTCAGTGTCGGCCTCTCTGCCTGCAAAAGGACAGTAGACCATATCAATCATAACATACATGCAACTGTTACTGCATAATTACTGGTGCCAATGTGCTTCCCTGAAACAATTGCTTATTAAGTTTAAGAATTTAAGAATTTAAGACTCTCCCATAGTATCCCGCAACGAACACATCCTAACTTGGCAACCAGTGCTTCCTAAATGTACACAAAATCTTACTAACGCTTGAACCACATGATGTCACAAGAAAACCTATTTAGCCAAGAGTTTCAGAACATTCATGCCAGCAGGTCTTAGGCAAAAGGTACTGAAGGAAAGAGAATCAATAATAAAACCACCAGATACAGAATATCGAATAGAGCGGTGAAATAATTCAGCAAGGGAGATAAGTAAAGCTGGAACAAAGAGACATCTTGTTTACTGTTTTTACACACAAGAAATAAACATTGACAAACGAATGCAGAGATATTTAATTTAGACTAATAACTTAAGAAATGAAAAACTTGCAAAGGTTAAAGAGAACAATTATAGGAAACATCATACAAGTGAAAATCCAAACTGAAACTTAATGGTTGGGGGCTCTGATAACAAAAATCCAGAAACCACCACAACACTAGAACCAACAAAGAAGATAAGGAATAAAGGCTAGTGTGGAAAGAACAAACCAAGAAGATAGAAAAAATTCATAAACAAAAGCCAAACATGAAAACCCTCAATAAGAAAGCTACAAAGAGACTCAGAGAATGAAAGAAGTTTAACGACCTTGGAATCCCAAGCAAAGTTCCCGTTTCTTATTGAGATGGCTGGCAACTCTGGTTCAAGAGGCGGATTTGGCAAAAGAATTCTGTCCTCAGCAAGCAAAAGTTCTTCTAATCGCTTCAATGATACATTTGCATTCACAACCTTCAACCAGACCAAGAAAAAAGAGCATATGCAGTTACTAAAGTAAGATTCTGGTATCATGCCAAAATGACAACTTTTCAACCAGGATAAAGCATCTGAATGAAAATGGATACCATGATGAGTGACAAAAGCACCACAAACAAATATAAAATAAAAGGGAAGTACACAATACACATAACGAGCAAAAGAATATAAATGATGGGGATTTCTTGAATTAAAATAACCAAATAATTCAATCCTAATTAAAAACCCTGTGACACCAGATGGCTGCATCAGTAAGTGAAACACACCACAAGGTATTTCCGGAATTGTTCAATTACCTGAGTAATAACATTAGGGAGCATGAACAGAGGAAACCGGAGCACTGCAAATAGTGACAGTGACGTAAATGCTCTTGCCGGTGTCAAATCACCTCCAAGCAAAGAGAAGACTCCAAAAGATACAACAGTGACAACAACAGGTATACTGTTCAGAAGAAAGCTGTTGCACTGCAAAATGAAGACAAGATAACAATTCAGAAATCTTATACCATATCTTATGAACATGCCTAACAAGATTGTTACTACAACCTCTGAATGCTACAAAATGTATATTCAAGTTTTAAAAACGATTAGCTGTAGCTCAGATACATTCTACATTATCCAAGGAAAAACAGTATAAAAGATGCAGCTCTCACATCATGAAAGTCCATTGTATTACTCAAGATTTAATAAGAAAGATCACATAGGGCACAACTTAAAAGGGACAACTTGAAAAGAAAAAAACTGACTGTTTTATATGATGAGACCACTTACTAATTCTCAAAAGTAACTTGTTCATTTCAAAATTTAATCTAGAAACATACCCTAATTTAAAATAACTTGCTAATTTTCAAAATTAATATAATATTTAAAGTAAATAAAAAAAACAACTAATTTACAAAACAAATTTAGTTCAAAACTAACATACGACTACTCCAAAAGTAACCTTATTAAGCATCATCAAAAGTGGAGATCTAAGTTCATATCTTATGGCTGATAGCCTAGGAGGCGTCACTCAAAAAAAAATTAGTTGTTATTTTTTCATTTAAATTATCGTAAAATCGCTGCAACACATTTGTTTGTTTGAAATCAACTGCATACAAACTCACTGGATTGCATATTAGACGAGTTGATACACATCAGGTCTAGTATCATGTTGACACCACGAACCACACCATAGTTAGTTTGTTAAAAAAGCAATAAAATGTCAAGAATAGCCATGGTGACACGACGCAGTGCGTGAGTAAAGTGTGGTGTTAGCCTGATAGCAAAAATGTAAACAAATTACATACATAGGTTAAGGATATTGTCCGACAAAGTATTTCTTACCGCAGCTAGTAGTTGTGATTTGCGGAACCATGAAAGCTCCTCCCCTCGTATACTTTGGACCTTTGATTGGAAACTATTCTCCCATGCATAACACCTTTCATGATTGAAAAAAAAAGGGGCTTTTATCAGGTACCAGATGTCTCAGAAAAACCAAACCAAAGAGCTCAACTCAACAAGTAAACATACTTCACAGTGTCCATAGCAGCTAAGATTTCATTCATAAGGCCAATTCTCTTGTCAGTTCGCTGCAAACCCTCTTTGGTCAATTTCTGCATCTTGCTGATGATATATGTCTAGCATGGATAAGCAATAAGAGTCAGCACAAAATTAGGTCACTAATAAGACGGAAATAACTTCTAAATGAATTACATGATTCAACAAAGTAAATATGTATCTTCAGATCCCACAGAATCCACATTGGCGTTGCCAAAACTCATCTCCACGCAAAGACAAAGAACTGGTATGGTTTTCCTAACTAACAGCTCTATCCAATCAGGAGTTGTAGTCAGTGTGAGCATAAAAGTGCTAACTCTTCTGATAGGCTGACCATACTTGCCCCTCCTTTCATATCTATACTGATATTATACCAATAATGATACATTGCACCAGAATATAAGATTACGAACTTACACAAGAAAGATGCTTATTCTCAATCCCTGTGTTCACGATTATGTAATCCTACAAGCCTAAAGCAAAAACCAGTGGAATCCACTCTTTCTTATGAAGTTGATTGTGAGCTTGGAGCTAAGCTAGAACCGTATTCCATTATGTTTCCTCCCTACTCCTTAACATAGCCAGTATCCCTAACGTGTCCAAGTTTATAAAAATATATTTCCCTCAAACAGACTACAGGTCTAGAATGTCACCTACGGCATGGTGATTCTTGAAGATTTTTGACAACTTGAAGTGTGAAATTGAAGCACATAAAGTTGAAGAACACACATTTCAGAGTTGATGAATACATCTTTTGGAGAAGTATACCTTTTTAAATTTGAACATACAGATTTACCAAAAGTTTAAACCATGAATTGACAACCTATTTCAGAAAATTGGATTCCTTTAGCCTGAATAAGAGCTTTAGTAGGGCTGAGGAGACCAAAACTTCTCCTTGACAAGTTAAATAAACTCGAGAAAGATGTGAATGCAGCTAAATTAAGCAATACATGGCATTAAGATTTAGATCGCGCAGATGTTTTTTAGCATATTATCTTTAACAAGTTGTCATCATGTCATAAAAGCGCACGTAAACAGTCCCAAAAGCTGTGAAGACAAGTTTTTTTATCTTACCTGTAAGGGGAAGAGGAAAACTAGCATTAGAGCACCAATGATAGAGGCCACTCCAAGCTCTCTGTATAGAAGAACCATAGCGATAACGATACGGAATGGAGCCGACCACAGTGTGTGAAGTGACTGGCAAACTTGCTGCAGCAAGAGTAAAGTATATTAGATTCAGCACACTGTAAAAGATGGTACGAGACCAGCAAATAAGCTAAGCTGAACCCAGCATCAAGAAGACTCCTATATTTGGAAAACACCGCAATCACCAAAATGCAAAATAAAAAATAGATAAAAGAAAAACCACCACGACCTTCAAGAACCAGATATTCGGAATCACGACCATTCACACTGTGAGTCTGTGATGTTTAAGAACCCTACTTGCATGTTTACTATGTTACTTGGACTCAACCAGAAATGTGTTCATATGTCTAACTCATGTTTTTCATTAGCAATCATGTTATTGGACTAAATTCAAGTGTCCAAGTGTCATACTCATGTCCAAGTTTGTAGTGTCCGACAATGGTACACAACATGATATGAAGAGTCCGAGTAATATTCCTAAGTTGATTAGGTCTGTTACCATACAACAAAGGACATACGTCATGCAGTTAGCTATTAGAATGTACTCTGATCTATTCCAGTTTCCTTGTATGTGTGTGACTGTGAAGTGTGAATTACTTTGCGACACTGAATAACTGCTTGATGAAGTTATCAGCATGTGCAAAGAGATGTTTGCTGAGAAAGCACCCATTAGTACATCGAACAGACACCAGGACAGGTTCCAAATCAAACACGAAAAGCTAGAAGATTCCACCTATGGAGAACGCCTACAATAATGACCAAATCGGACATCCAGCAAGTGAACAGAAATGAACATTCATGTATTAAAAACTTCATGTATCACACTTTCCAAGGATTCTAATTTCTCACAGCTGGTCAAGTCAATTATCAGATAATCGCATCAAGATATTGGCAAATTCCTGCTTCAATCAATAGCAAGAATAGGGAGCAGGAAAGTAAGGACACAGCGATATTGGTTATTCTACGAAAACATTTTTGACAAAAATAATAATATTAAGAAAATATAACTTGCCTGGAGGGATTCAGCATCAGTTGTCATCATGTTAGTGATTTTCCCACTAGCAAACTTTTTCCGACTCTCATGGGTTAGTCTCAGGGATTTGCGGAAGACTGATGCAATCTACACGACAGGCAAATAACGGTAAACAATGTCAGTAAATTTCAAACTACATCAATTCAAACTTTTAAATTTCAACAAAATAATGCCAGATACACCATAGCTCTCACAATCATGCTATCCTTCAATGAATAGTAAAGTTAGCAGCTGACGGCAAAGAGATAAAAGGTGTGGAAAAAGCAAGTTTACTCCTAAGATAAAGAACAAAAGCTTAAAAGGTCAAAAAGGTATTAAGCCCAACCCCTGACCGAACATGATTAATAAGAGAAGTATCACATTGAAAGACCTTTACTTCTCATAGACCACAGTAGGTACGTGGAAAAAAAACATCTAACAGAAAATTAGGGGTCTAAAAGGACAGACAAGACATGTCATCCAAACCACTATGCTTTAACAGTGGGAAAATACTTCCTGTAAGAGCAGTTGCATTGAACCATCAAGGTTTAGTTTCCTATCCATTAGTTTCCTATCCATTGTTCAATACAAAATGTACACGGATTATGAATAGCTGATATGGAGCTACGAAAATCAAATACAACAACATCCGTCAGCATCAGTCCAGTGCCTCAAAGGCTCCCGTCATAAGGCAGGGTAAAGGGGAAGTCGGATGTACGCAAGCCTTACCCCTACGTTGAAAACATAGAGAGGCTACTTACAAATGACCCATAAAGCTAGAAAGTCAAATGCTTGACAAAAACCACAAGCCTATTTTCATGAAAGGGACTCAGAGCAGACTTACCAATGTTGATCGAAGTCGGTAACCAACACGCATGACATTTTGAAAATATTGTGCTTCACATAACACTCCAAAGACCTGAATAACAAAGTAATTTGGATGGGTCACGGCCACTAACAATGACATCTTAGCACATGGTTTGTCGAGCATATAATTTAAGGCATGAAAACACAAATATCCACACCTCATATAGAGAACAAATTGCAATTGTTAGCACAAAAATGCACATTGGTATGGCATAATTTGACAACATGTGAGTAAACAAGACGAGAAGATTGATAGTAAATCTAGCACCCAGGAAAATCACACACGAAACAGAGATAATAATTAAAGAATAGGACGACACCAGGAGGTAAAATCAGGAAAAGAGAATTATCCAGCCCCCACCCTTTCTTTAATTGGTAGTTTAAGTGCGCAGTTAAAAAGACATGCCTCTACATGAGTGCTATATTTGCTTAATTGTATTGTGAGATTGCGACAGCCTCACTGTGATATTACCCCAGAGCCACTAAGAGGAGCAATGATCAGATTATCCAACTCTGTCCCAGTCAAGTAAGTAAAGGCATAGCAAAGCTAGAACGATCAATGTATAATGCATCAGCACAAATAATATAAGAATTGCAAGTACAAAAGGAAAGCATATAGGGCAATCAATATCGTGGTGGCAGATATAAAACATGATATCATGGGACTGAAGTCATACCACACCCACAAAGATCGCAAAAGCATAGATGTAACCTATCCAGGCTGGATCTCCTCGTTGCATAGACTGCACATTCATACACCACACATTCAGCTCAGACAAAAAAAAAAAAAATTAAACCTCTTTAGGAGAAACAATGTCAGAAAAACAGAAATGTATTCTCATCACAAACTGTCAAACTGATACAACAACAACAACCAAGCCTTATTCCCAAAATGATAGGGGTCGGCTGACATGAATAGTCATCTAGTAACCGTCTTGTGTATGCCATAAAATTTCAAAAAAAAAGTGTGGACCATTTAGAAATATTGAAATACTTTCTAAAGAGTTTTAGAAAGCAAAAAAGTTAGAAAACCCAAACAAAGAAAAAAGAGTCAAACTGATAGACACGAGACAGACTGGTTTCAGCAAGCAACTGGAAGTCTGCAACTGCTGACAATTAAATTCAAGGGCAACATGGCAATGTATTATAATCTACCTAAAGATCAACAGCATAGGGAATAGACCTGAAAGGCAGGAATAGATCGGAGGGTCGTTACTACATGTGGGAAAAATAAGTATGCCAATGGTCAAATATGGCCCATGATTTACTTAAGTACAGCACAAAATGTACTGTCCGCAAATAGGTTGGTCCTCCTCAAAGCTATATCTCTCATATGAGAGATCTATAGGGGGATGTTCAAGTAGTCACATACATGGCAATAGTTTTGATACTTTCTGGGATGAATTCGACTGAAAAGGAAGAAAGCTGACGGTGTCTAGAGTGGCAAGTGGTTAGATTGACGGCGAGGGGCTTCATTTTCTTTGGAATGCAGAATTGTCTGAATAGCTTTAGTTCTCTTCTTTTAGATATAAGAACAACATTACCCCAGTGCCTCAAAGGCTCCCGTATATTGCGAGGTAAGGTTCAGATGTACGGTAAGAGAATAGTAAAGAAAAGACAAGTGGACAAGAAGTCCTCTTGCCAAAGAAAATGAACACAAAACAATTAACTAGGATATCTTTCTTTTAAACCACAATCGTAAGTAATTATGGAGTTGATGTTTTCTAGTTTCCTGCATCCCTTTTTGTTCTACTAAACACCTGGACTTGTGTTTCCAGGTGTGTTCCCCTCCAGAGTGTGCCAAACAGCACCCAATCGCAGCTAAGATATCCCTAGCCTTCTTGTCTGGTTCCTCACTCCCATGAGAAACCCTATCAAGAGGATTCCTAGAGTGTTAATCACTTATTTGTCTTGAACTAGACTGAGAAATTCTAGATATTCCAAAGATTCTCCCCCAGTTCCTACCTGAGACTCACTATCACCATATCATCACCAACAGGATTCACACCGATTCTTCCTAATTGACAAGGATATAATTAATATCCCAAATGAAAAGGAAAGTTAATTTCTGTGCGCAATTATCTTACCTTTAGCCAACCTTATTTCTAGCACTGTAATCCCGGATCTAACCCATGACAAGTTATAAGCTTCTTTCTATACTTTCTATATCTTTACTTACTGATCAAACATAACTTTCATTTTCTCTATGCTCTCTGTAAAGCATTGACATTATAACCAATCCTCTCACAAAAGAAAGAAGATGGAACAAATAAATAAATCCACCACACCCTTTGTCCTCAACAATCTCTTCAACACTATTGAACTCACCCCTAACAACCACAAATTCTGAGAAGTAACATTGTTCCCACTGTTATTCGTTTCAATCTCTTCAAATTTGTTCATGGTACTCAAGCAGCTCTTTCCTCAACCATTGATGCTGCCAACACCACTACTTCCAACCCCGCTCATTCTACCTAGCTTCCCCAAGATAAGCTCATTTTGTTGAGTTTCTTCTGCACTCTTTCTCCCTCTGTTGTTCCTCTTGTTCTCATTGCTAGATGCCTCATGCTGCTAGTAAAGTATTAGCTTCTACCTATGCTAGTCCATCCTGTGGAGGGTGGCCATTTACTATAAATCAAAACCATTCCCAATATATAATAACCCTCACTAAAGTGATAAGTTGACAGTTCGAAGGTTTTCCTTCAGATCAGAGGAATGCCCTTAAGGAAAGATCATTTCAGAACATTCCATCCAAAAAGATTGGCCTTGAAGTTTGGAGATTTTTCTGGCAGATAAGTTGTGGTGACAGTCTGATAAACAACGGAGAGAGACCCTTTTGATAAGTCGTGTAAGGTTAGTTGTCGACTCTGACAATATCCGAAAACTGCGTAGAACTGAGGAAAATGAATCTCCCAGAGAGTTCAAGTAGAGAGAGAGAAGACACAAAGAATAGATAAAATGGTGAACTACTAGGGACAAACATTATTAAAAGTTGTCCAATTTGCCAAGGAGTTCCTTCACGCGAGTAAGAAACAGATGTAACTTTAGCGCTGCTGCTGTCCCCTCAGTGTCTTCGGTACCTCGGTATGACCCACTTGGTGTTCTCTCAATTGTTGCCCTCTCTAATCAAATAGAAAAATATATGTAAAAACGATCATCACATAAGTTAAGATGTAGAGTTGTAGACTGTGGGCCAACAACGCTCCTGTTACACCGACTTGCCAAGGCATCACAATACACTAAAGTTGACACTTCTTATAGGCCAAAAAACGGCAACTTTATCCTTTGTCTCACAGGCTTCCTCCTATGCAGCGTAGGGGGGGAGGGCACCTTAACCCTTCATCGCAAACACAAAGAAGCTGGCTCCCGAAATATCTATAATGTAGAGAATTGCATCTACCAACTGCTACTTCATCATATAAGAAGCACAGATAATCTAGGTCTCATATGAGACGGCCTCATACTAAATTATCGTAAGACCACTTATTTGGTTAAAAGTGCCCATTTTAACATTGTGCGTGATCATTGTATTGCTCTTAGTAATCATTTTAGATTACATCTAAACACATCACTTGTGATTGTAAAGGATCACATTATAAAAAATTAGCCATAGTGTTAATAGGCAAAGTCTCATATGAGACGGTCTCACAAAAAGAAAGCCTAGTTTATAAAGGAACCCTTTTACTACTCCTTAATGGGAGGCTATAATCATGATTTCAATTACTAAAAGTAGTATAACTATCACTAACAGCGTAAAGTAGTATAATGATTACCAACAAAGTAAAAGAGGTCACCATATAAACAAATGAGATGGCCTCACGATAAGTTATTGTGAGACCGTCTCACACAAGACTTACCCAGTTAGCAATTTTGTATTTTTCCATCATATTCCAAAGCCAAGAAACGAGTTAAGGGACGAAACAATTCAAAAAAAATTCACTGCAATACTGTATCGACCACAAAGACATGCACATGATTCCTAGAGCAGTAGGCAAGGTGAAGTGAAGCAGCAAAAACAGAAGGGCATTCTTTTAAGACAGATAAAGGCCTTATTGGTTGCTGTTCCTGTTGCTGTTGCTAGCATGAAGCTCCTAAACTTGGATAAGATATGTACATGAATACAGCAAATGCATCTAAATATACAAGAATCGAACACAGGCAGCCAAGTGGAGAACCTACCTTCAGTAGGCTGTTGAGCAAAAGCGGGCCAACAAATTGTGAAAGATCATTGCCAATCTACAAGTTAGAAAGTGTCACCGTCAACGGCTTATAAAACTCAATAGAAAATTATCAATTTCAAATACATAAATAGCATTATTCATACGAAAAATAGTATACTAAATAATTTCCTCTTAAATAAAGTTTCATAAACTGGAGCTAAGCTACTGAGCTTGCAGAGACTCCAAGCAAATTTCCGATACGAATCCGATCTCAATTCCTAAACAACATTCAAAATTATCACTATTACACGTTTTTCAAATATTTTTGAAACAATGATAGATCTTCATGTATTGCCTGTTTAGGATATTCTTTTAATGCATTGTCAGTGCACTCTAAGATGGCAAGTATATCAAAAGGAAGAAAAGATCAAGCTCGAGAAATTGAGAATAAATATCAGGTCTGTCACGTATGGGCATCCTGTCTTAGAAACTACTCCCTTTTTATTTTATTTTATCTTCTTCTTTAGCAGTGATTTTAAGAAATTTACAAGGTGAAGACGAAACTAAAGTTATGGGAATTTGTGGTCACAAACCACAAGACACAAAAATAACATGCTAAAAAGGAAATGAGAAGAGCATTGTGAGCTAACCTGAAATAGAAAGGGGATACATGAAAAAGAATAGAAGGGAGTATTACATAAATTTTGAGCATAAAGAAAAACAGATAAATAAAATTTAGCAAACAGCTTCTCTTGTCAACAGCCGCACCAGACATCGTATTAAGCAAGAGGCAACCATAGAGTTTAGAAAAACATCGAAGCTCTAACTAGTAGCATGGTATGTAATACGGTTCCAGTGAGCAAAGAAAGAAGTTATCACCTTCCAGAAACCGCCCCACCAAAACCTACAAAAGGAAAGATGAATTGGTCAAAGAAGATACATTCATGGAAATATTCAAGAACACAGACACCGTTGGTTCAAATCTGCCATTCAAATCTCTATAGGAAACAGGAACTTTGAAAATTAAATACCAAAAACACTATCACACTACATGTAGCATCTACGAGATCAGAAAATAGCAATCGCCAGAACACACACAACACACGACACCAATCACCAAGCATATAAGAATCCTCAAAAGAAATGGAAATTGGCTCAAAGTCAAGGTTAACAGAAATTGGAATTTATATAGAAAGAGAGCTCGTAGCAAATAAGACTCCACAAATTCTACATAAAACCAAGCGAGCTACATTCACATACCTTCCCCCAAGGCTACGATTTAATGGCCTTAGAATCCATGGTTTGGGTTTTTGAGATTCCTCAATCCAGCATCTCTGGAAACTACAAGTCCAAGAAAATGAATGAGAGCTTTATATAATGTATTATGTATAGATGTCGTTATAGATTTCACGCTATTAACATACCTGCTAAACAATGTTTCAGTCTGGTCCCACGTGTCCAACTTCCATACATCTTTCTCTGTCAAAGGCCTTTTATAACCCAACTCCATGATGGGGTTCATCCATGAAAAGAAAATTTCTGTCATTTAGATGGAAAAATTAGCAAGACAGATTGCAGTTTTCCACAAAAATCACTTCAGTTTAGGAGATACTCCCTAGAAATATCCAAACTTCCAATCGAATTCAGGAAAATTTTGACACTAACAGTCTAACAGATTATATATCAACAAGTTCTATAAAAAATTATGCAGAGCCAGCTTCTCTTTGGAAAAAAAAAAAAGCTTAAGTAAATTTTTAAAGAGAACCATACTGGAAATTATGTTAACATGCCTCTCCGGACAGATCTGCTCTCCTCCAGGAAGTTCAACATACTCACTGTCATCGATAGACTCAGTTGTAATGGTGGTGTACCCTGGGAAAGGGTCAAGACTTGGAATATAAACTAACAGAAGTACTCCGAACAGGCCCTGCAAATAAGCAAAGGACATCTTCATTAGATTTCTGCAGCAAGAACGTTGCTTATCCTTGGATCAGATAAATTACTAAATCCTTTGATGTTGATCTCCCAACGGAGCTGTTACACACTAGGGCTACAGGAGCATACACCATAACCAACAGTCCTACACTAGCTCCATAGCATTCTTAATATGTTCTTGCATTTCTTTGACAAAATGCCAAGTAATAACTGACGAAAAACGTAGGTCCTCGAAAAAAAGAAAAAAATAGCATGATCAGTATTCCATTTCTTTCTACAGTATGTGTTCATCATGTTTTAAAAATAAGAGCGATGAGCAGTAAAAAAATGAAAATTAAATAAAAAAACACCATCAAATCCACCTACGTCAAGTAATCACGAAAGTTGATAGCAGCCTTAATGCTAGAAATCTTCATAGCCAAGAGTGGTCACTCAGTGCAACATCCTACAATGACCTAACAGACTTCCAGTATTAAGTAGTGAGGATGAAAATGCCTACTTTGCGACCTCATAACTGTGTCACCTCAACAACAACAACAACCAAGCCTTATTCCCAAAATGATTTGGGGTCGGCTAACATGAATCGACGTCTAGTAGCCGTCTTGTGTATGGCATGAAATTTCAAAACGTTGTAAACCATTTCGGAGTATTTAAACACTGTCAAAGGAAGTTTTATAAAGTCGTCAAATAAATAAAAAAAGGTTTTAAAAAAGAAAAAAAAAATTTAAACATATGAACTTTGAACACAAGGTAAAAAGTTTTGGGATAAGAGTTAGGGAAACCAAACAAAGAAAACAAAGGAGTCAGATTAAGTCCTTCGCATGTATAGTGTCTCTCCACAACGCCCTATCCAACACCATACTCTCTTCAAGCCCTAGGAAGCTCATATCACTTCTAATCACCCTCATCCAAGTCATCTTGGGTCTTCCCCGACCCCTACTTCTAATAACTGTGTCACCTACCAACTGAAATAAAGGCAGGCAATTTTCTCTTAAATCATTTGCTTTTATATATCCGTAACAAAGTCCTCACCCTCCATTTAGGATCTACTTGTTCCCAAACACTTATAAAGTTCTGCCAAGTCCTCTAGAATGACCCTTGCTTAAATACTAACAAGACTCAGTCCAACAAGCTTTCCAGGGCAAAACACTAAAACCTGATTATAAAGGTCTCTTTATAAAATTACAATTGAGGTTTCAAAATTACTCATTAAACTGTTTGAGCTTCTTATGTCGAGAAGTAACCACTGATTGTGTACACCCAACCCGCCCTGAGCTTCACTGAGGTAGTGAACTTGTGAGTTATTACGTTACTATAACTATTAACTTTTAGAGACCTTAAATATTACACATTAATCATAGAATCTGCTCGGTCTGAAAATAACCTTATAATAAGGTTGATTATAGTCGCTCTAATCCATTATAGCGGTATATGACTGATAAAAAAGAAAAAAGAAAAAAACCATTATCGAAAAGGGCGAAAGACAACCAACCTGGACGACAACTTCGCTAAGGTACAAGTAAAACACAGACCTGCAATACAGAACCCAACTCACAGTTACGTTCGAGTAAGAAGTCAAATTCCACTTCAATGGAACTAGAGGTATACTTACATAAATAAATAAAAAGGACCATGTATATGTTAAGGTATTAAACCAATTATTGGGCCTCAACCGTCAGCTTAAGCTTATGGTTGGAATGGTTTCGTAACATGGTATCAGAACCTCAATGACCCTGAAGTCTCGTGTTCAAATCCTGGGAGCCCCCTCCTCTCAAGTGGAATTTCAGCACAAGGTATGGAGGGACTGTGCATCTCTCATCCACGATTCAAGCCCAAAGGGCATTGGCATGAGGAGGGGGTGTTAAGGTATTAAACCAATTGGACCTCAGCCATCAGCTTAAGCTTTTGGTTGGAATGGTCGTAGCAGTATATAGCTTTATGTTACACATGTGAAGCCTTTCTCCAAGAAACCATTTCATCTGTCTCCAATGGCTAAACAAACACAAGGGTATACAAATTTTGTCTTACATTCCTATTACACACGGAACACCTTATATAGATTCAATGTTTTTGCCATTTCAAACATCTATTTGTATTCTCCTTGATTGGTCATTCAAATTATCAAGCCAGAAAGCCTCATTATTTGTCTAGTCCTACTGAACAAAGAAAAAAGGGAATACTTCATGATAAATAAATAAGGAAGAGCTTATGCAGGACAAGAAACCCTCCAGAAGCCATAGACAAAACAAAGACCACAAAAAACAAAAACAAAAAAAAGAGGCACCTGAGATTTCAGGGTAATTCTGTTAACAATCAATCAAAAGAAACCTCATTGTTAGGGAATACTGACTCTATTTGAAGTAACTGGTCAGTATGCCCAGTCCATAGCAAAAAAGCTCAAAGATAGGCCAAACAAACCCAACCATTACAAGAATCTTGAACCTTGCCTCTCACCAGATCCATACACAAAATAATCTGCAAGTATCTTAGAGCAGTTGGTGGGCAAATCCACTGAATCACCAGGTACCAACAAAAGTACTCCACATGGTTCGCGGTCTACCCCCACCCCTGAGAGATAAGACACACATATGAGGCAGATGCTTGCATTCTGGATCGCAAGATGTCCAGTTATTAATCTATCAAAAGTGCTTGAGACTCTGCAAATAACCAGTTGGCCTTAAGCTGTGGCCCAGGGACGACCATGAGAATCATTGTTCCAGTACAAGCTCTTTACTGCAACAGGACCAGAATCAAACCACCAACCGACCTCACTACCAACACCAATCCTTACAAACAAACCCCTTAATTTCCAACATTTTTTATCTTTCTTAGAACGCCGAAGCTAGTAGAGGTAGATTTGTTGGGGCAGCAAAAGCAAACAAAAAGAACAGGCATGAAACCGCCAGAACAATCACTTCTGGCACTCCAAGGTTATAGACAACACCACACAGCAGCCATGTGATGAGATGATGCCTCTCACTCAACACTGAAGGGCTGCCTTGACGGATTGCACGAAGTCCAGGAAAGGTGGACTGACAAACGAGGTTCGTCAAAGGACAGCCATCTCCGACGAGACTATTCTATTTCCTTTTAGACTAAGTGTGTGGGCTTGGTTGTCGTTCTATTACATTTGACTTAAATCTAAAAGTAAACCAAATCAGCAGTTCTGCCCTTATTGATCGACCTGCCGCCAACATGTTTGTGCCACCATCTTCTTCCCATCCATAGTGTTTCTCTCTCCTTCCTCTCTGTATTTCCTAAACCTTTACCTTCTCTTGCTTCTGTTTCTCATTAACATCATGAATCATAAGGTTTGACACGGAGCAAGAACATGTGGATTCAGTAGACTCCCCTCCTACCTTACAATTGGGTAATTGTTCCATTGACCTCGATTTATCACATTCATCTGAACTTTCTGGAAAGTTATGGTTTTTTAATGTGATAGAGTTTCATTTTATTCATATATCCGTGGTATAATTCATGCGTGTTGATGTCATTGCTCATGAACCTTGAACGTATATTTTATAGATGCAATAATTCGTGTTTATCTTTTTGTTAAAATAATTACTGTTTATGGATCTTTACTTCACAAACAAACTAAGGGAAAGACTTCAATACTTGCAAAGAAAATGAGTCACGTCAAAAGTTACTAATGTACCTATAAACTTTTCCAACAACATATTAACCATAAAACTACTTGGTCAGACCATAAATAATGTTAAGATGGTTATACCCAGTCTTGTGATTCCGATTCTCTGAATTTAAGATTAAAAGTGAATGTTAAAGCCAAAGGAATGATGTAAATGTTGGAGCAGTTTTAAGCCTTGAAATACAGCAATCACTACCACCTGATCCTCTATAGACCTCTTTTCCTTTAAACTGGGTTGCTCAATTTAAACAACATGAAGAGTTTACAAAGATAGACGTTCTAGCAAAAAAAGGTACATGGAAGAGGGGGGGGGGGTAGAATCATCAAGAAAAATATCAGTTAAAAAAACTCTTTACGGGGTAAAAGACAAAAAATCAGAGAGCACCAACATTTCATAGACTTATCCAAATGAAAAAATAAAAAGAAACAAGTAAGATGGAGACAAAATGTAATCAGAAGGAACGAGAAAAGCAAACCTCTCATAATATTGTTTCACAGAGATCACGAGATTTAGCATGACAGCATTTCCAACGAGAGCATACATGAGACCGAATCTGACAACCCATCTGAACTCACAAATGTATACTTTGGTTTCTACGCCAATCATAACAAACACGGAGAACCAAGCCAGAGCCTCAATAATCAACGAAACAACCTTCAGGAAAAAATATAACGTAAGTGATGAAGAAAAAATAATGCATAAAAGTAGTAGCATACAGTCCAGGATATATAACAAAGGGAACTTATGTCTGACATTTGGATCAGTGATCTAAAAGTATCACTTGCTGCAGAATTTACAGAGAATTTAACTCTCCACTATAGAACTTCACTTCAAATACACACACACACACACACTTGATGTATGGCTATTTTATATTTTAATTGTTTACAACAGCCAGAACCAATTTTACAAGGTAAAGCAAAAAAAAAAAAACAAAAAAAAACAAAATCAAACCAAACCAGCCAGAACCAGTTTTACCAAGAAAAGACTATTATGGTCATTTGGTTTACAAGTAAATTATGGCAACTGGAATTCCCATGAGTTAAAAAGCCCATTTTTCTTCTGTAATTAAAATAGGGCACTGGTCTTTGACCTTTCTTCGTCATATAGAACACCGTCTTATTGAACTTAGCGTCTACCAGCAGGCAGAACATGCTGGAACAATACAGGCATATGAATAAGGCAAACAATTAAGCCACCCAAGAGTGACTAGGCCATTATTATGTTTTATGGAAATTGGACATTATCGCATTGCGGAAGACCACATTTGTCGATTTATGAAAAGTACAGTGAGTCTTTAGTTTTTCGGGGAGAATGTTCGAAAGACTCTAATTACACAAGAGCTACACACAAAAACCAAACCAAGAATCCCCTTCCACTCCCCCATCTCTCACATGGACTTAGGCTGCTAACGCCTAGATGTGCCATTCCTAGGCAGTAGGAGGTACAGACTAAGGGGGCCCACCGCGTGAAAAGAAGAAAAAAAAAAAGGTTATGCATCCAAATTAAGGTTTCAATAGAAAACCCACCACAGAAACATCCTGCGTGAGTTATCCAAATTTCTGTAGAACCCTTATAGCTTAATCAACTTGCAGTTAATGTTGATGGTTTACATAATCCTAAAAATTCACTCAAGAGGCAGAAGGAACCGTAATTGTCGGAAAAGAAAAGCAACAAAAGAAGAACCCAATTTCATATGATTAACGATCAATTACACATTGAAAAGTAAGGGAAAAACCTCATATGGCGCGAGACCAGCTTGCCCGTCCAAGTTCATGACTGAAATACCCATGATCAACCTACACAAAGCCTCAGCAGTGCAGTAACCGGCCAAAAGACCCAAGAAGTAATTATAGTATTTGGACCTCATGGAAAATCTCAGGACTTTCAAGTCCTTGTAGGTTAACCATATGCGGTACACGCAAAGACTAATCAAAACCAAATGAGATACGCCAACCACAACACTCTCAGTCGCACAAGGCGTATAGGCGCCCAGCGCATTACGCACTGCTGTTGCCCACACTCCATCCGCCACTGGCTGGCAATACCACTCCAATGGCTTCACAGCCATCTCTAATCACCCCTTTCTCAACTCAGCAGAGCTTAATCACTAATATCAAATAAAACCTCTCTTTCTGCTACCTACACCCTGCAACCCCAACACAAACTTCAATTATTTCCCGTTATAATATTCCTCGTCACGCAACAACCATCCAAAATATGCAGCAAAAACATGAATTCTTACGACTAAAATCTACACCATCATTACGATTCACACATACAATATGATATTAACAATATGATATGATTTGAAATGACATATTACAGATTAGAAATGATAAAATAGTGTTGACTATTCCAAATAAAACCCAATTCAGAAAATTCAAACTAAAACCCACTTTCATTTACCAGTTAATAGATGAATTCAAGTATCAAATGAGAAGATCATCATCAAAAAAACCCAACAATAAATTCCACCATTTTAACAATATTATTTGTCCTTAAGCAAAAAAGTTCCAACAATAAAGATTAAAATGGTATTATTATCACACAATATTGGTTAAACCCCACTGATTGGAGTAATGAAAAGGCAGCAGATTTTTCAGACTGACAGAGAAAAGAGGAGAGAGAGAAAGAGGGGACCTGAGATTCTGGGCCAAAGATTTCTCCAAGGTTAGTGGGGAGAGATAGGTGGACTTTCTGGGTTTAAAAAGGATGGTTCATATTTACAAGACTTGGACTTTGCTGCGTCACCCCTTACGAATCTCTATTGGAAATTTGGAACCTTTCTCGCATTCGGCTCACCTCTTTGGAATAGAACGTTTTCGAAATCAAACTTTAACTATACATGTAGGGAACACATAGAATGGTATTTAGAATACCATTTGGAATATGGCATAATATGGTATCTAATTGTAATTTTGCGAGTCATTCGTTAGGGGCCGCTGAAGTGCGCATGGGTAGTGTGAGGTAAAGTTTTGTGTAGATAGGTTGGTAGATGAGTGTCGGCATTTCAACAATATATGGCTGAAGCAAGGGTAAACTAATGGCCGGCCATTTTAGAATATAAACCCTTTCGTATGAACTTTAACTATGAACTATTCATGTAAGGGAACATAGTATATTGCACAATAAAAACATATTCGCATGAACTTTAACAATGAACTACACGTGTGACCTCAGGAAAACAAAAAAAACAATAAAACTGAGAGCTACCCTAGTAAGAAAACATAGAATACTCATACTGAAAGTATCGCATAATATGATGTATCGACGTAATTTAGTGAATAAGTCGTTGTAGCTCCTTATTAGTGCGTGAGGCTGGCCAACAGTAAGACCCAAATCTTGGAAAATTTGACCATTAATAAAAATGTCCAACAAAAAATGCAAAAAGTATTTTTTTTTGTTTTTAACCATTCGGGCCCCGGGAAGCCCCTAAGCCTTTTTGTCGGGGATCGTTAGCTCCACGCCATATGCTACTGACGCTGCGCATCAAGTTGACCGCCCCCTACGTAGTGATTCTATCAATTATGTACGTGGGTGTAATAACCCTCTTCTCTCTCTATGAAATTTTTGCAAAGAAATTAAGAAGAGTAGTAGTTGTAGGAGGGGGGAAGTATGGACAAAGGGAAGAAGATAAATAGATAAGAGGAAGCTTGAGTTTTGCGGAGGAATTCTCCCTCTTTTTGCATCTCTATCTCTTAAATCATGGAGCACCATATGCTCCTTACGGTACCCTCCTTGTTCGTACGCGAATTCCTTTCCCTATAAATAGCTTCGTCCTTCGATCGTTTTTCGACGCACAAACACTCAAAGTGTTACAACAAACTGAAGTGTTTCAGACCATAATCACACCACATATAAAATGAGTTACGAGTGTTATAAGATTTTGTAAAAATAATTTACGAAATAAGTAGATGTTACCTACGTGCGAAAAGGGATATTTTATTTAGCGAGGCTCTGTCGAAGTAGTCATCGTCACTTAACGTAACCGAGGTATAACTCTTAAACTATTATGAAATTATTATCGCTAGAACGCTGTTATTATTTTCCTACAGGTTTTCGATAATGGATTAACCTTGTGGCGAATAGTTATTACGGTACAAGTAACTCGGCGGAATTACCCCAGTTTGTGAACATTACCGTATTAAACAAAAACCCAAGAATAAATTATGTTAGTGATAAATAGTAACTCCATGATTAAAAAGTAACCCGGTGGAATTACCCCAGTGGTGAAAATAATCTTAGAGTGAATAACTTCCGCTGAAGGACGATAAATAGTAAATTAACAATTTGACTAGATAATCGCCACTTTTAGAATTCAGACGTCGTTGGACCCTTGGACAGTAAACTACCAGATTAATCAACTGTATAATTAGAATAACAAAGTAATTTTAAATAATAATTTACGCGATTTTTATTACCTAGAACGGACGAACGCACAGAAGTAACCAATCGACAACTCAGGAATCAGGTAAGGGACTTTCTTCTGATTTAGCTTATATTATTTTTCGTATACTCTATAAATGCTTGTTTTTGAAAGAGGATCAAGTATTGTGAATTCTGAATATTTTCTGAACTACTTTTGAATTGTGGGTTAGTTAATGTTCTGACTAACTGTGAACCGAAAATATCCGTCTGCCAAGGGATTAAACTGGCACTGACTGAGAACTTCTGAATTAACCAGAACTATTACTACCCTCTATTGAGAACTATTGTACTTTTTGATTTATTATTATTATTATTATTATTATTATTATTATTATTATTATTATTATTATTATTATTATACGAACTGAAGGTTCAAGAATAATTTACAAGAAATTGGTGGGGAGCCGAGATACTATCTGAGCCCCCACACCTTTCGCTATGGAAAAACCAATCCTAGTAAAAATAAAAGCTGCAGCCTGCGCACCGATATCCTGCATCCTAGAGAACTGTTGGACCCGCTTGAGCAAAGCAACAGCACTTGCTTGATCCGATTAAATTAGAAACTGTTTTTTACTGAGTTGTTGAGCTCACCTTTTCTATAATAAACCCGTTTTAGGTGATTGTCACTAAATTGGAGTGGGGAAATGAGTGAGACACTCGGATAAGTATAGCCTTGTATTTTAGATAAATGGCCTTATTTACCATTTGTACCGTATTTCTGCACGTTTGTTATTACTAGTCGTTGGAGCGCGCGAGTTGCGCGCGCTCCCCCAACATTATTGTTCGAAAAATTTATCGGGATGTGTGATGCCTAAATTTTATTGGGTAAATTTCACCGAGCGCAGCATAACAATAGTGTATATAGCGTTCAATTTATTGACAATAAAAGCTCACCGCGATTTGCACCATTTAGTTCTTTATGATTTCACCAATCGTTGATTCTTCTTTGGGAGTCCTAGTGTACTCATCATTTCTTCCCTATCTTATCAAATCTTACACGACGAGACATTTTTCTTTTTCCAATTGGAAAGTGGTCATTAGAAGTAACATTTGCTAGTTGAAGTCGCGACCCAAAAACGTGAAAAAAGAAACGTGGAAAAAGAAACAACAAAGGCCATAACTGAGGGTCTCACTGTGAGAATGGAGCATAGCCTTTGAAGTTTGCATAAATGTGGGAATGCTACCAAAGCTCATATCTCTCAGAGTTTTCTAATAGATAGTTGAAAATTGTGGCATCCTACAATCAGAGAACACGGTATCTACATGAATAATTTGTCTTTTATACCCAAAAAACATAATGCCACTTCTGTTCGGGGCTGGAGCTCTCCCAAGACTTTTTATCAGCTTATTCCGGGTACATCACTTTTTGTTTACTCTGTCAGCATTTTCCGCAACCTGAAATTTACAGCAGGCAGTGTAAGTAGATGAATCTGTAGGACGAGGGAGTGAACTTTGATCAACTTAACTAAACGACAATTCATACCTTTAATAGGACATCTAAACATGGGATCACTTTAAAGGTTTTCCTCACTGACTATGAAACATTCAGAAGGCTAAGTATGGGGAACATTGTAAAACAGCTAGTTCACGGAGAACACAAAGAGCAATTTATATGAGGGAGAGGGGACATGAGGATACAAATGTGACTTTAGTAATCATAACAATTCCAAACAAAATTCTTGCAAGGTTAGATCAAACTATAGATATTTATTACGCAAAAATAATATCGACCTATAACTCACATATTGGCTTTTCTGCCAGCATTAAGTTCGACAATAAAAATCACATATTGCAAGCTAACAAAAATAATCTGGTTCATGCTTGATTATTCCTACAATAATCTTGTTATCACCTCTGATTCTTTGAGTTGGTTAAGATACTTTTGAGACAGCATCATCTCTTTAACATGTTAGACTTGAACTCATCGCCCTATCATAATGTTTTCACTTTCCATCTAGTTGATGTTTATGTTTATGGCATGTTTCTAAGAAATAATGGATAGTGCAGCTCTGCCGCACACTTTTGTGCTCAGAGCCTCAACTGATGCTGTGATTTCTGAAATCAGTACTAATTTTTCGCCTACATTGGACTAAAACTCCTCAGCACCACTCAGTCAGTACCTATTCTTATCAGGGAAGGTTTAATTATCAGCTCTGATCAAAATATAAGTTATGCAAAACAGATTAAAAAGATCGGATCATAAGGCTAATTCTGTATTTCACTCTAATATGAAAGGTGGTAAATCAGTGTTTTATTTATGCCAAACGTAAAAACCCCAAAGAAATTAAAGAAATTAAACAAAGGGGTACACAAGCATCATAACACTTATAGATATTCAGCTGCACGACCATAAGGCTCAAGAGTATGGAAAACCACATATTTGCAAGCTAACAAACGCCAGGGGAGAGAAAGAGAGGTCGAGTGAAACACACCTTAAAGACATAAAGAAGCATATAATCTCACACTACTGATGATTTGCCTGTCGACCAGGAAGGACAAGGGTATCCCCAATTAGTGTTCAAACTGCCTTCTTAATCTGCTACTCCTCAAAGGGCCTATCCTACGAAGGCCGAGTTAAACCTCAATAGTGATTTGTTCCGCTATGCCTGTCATCATAAACAACATGGATTCTGCTAAGCTCCACTTCTTTGATAGGATTCATCTCTTCACATCACCATGACACAAACTACTACCCATACCATAGTAAGTAATTCTAAGAAAAAGTTTTCACACTAACAGTATGCCCACCTAATGGCCACTGTCATCATTCTACATCGGTAGGTTTTTATTTATTTTCTTATTTGGGGTAACCATTAAGAATATAATAAAAAGACATCAAGGAAACGACAGCCATGCATATACAATAAGACATCAAAGAAGCAGTAAAAAGGGAGAGCTATACATTTATGCTCTCAGCACACATGAGAGATTCTATCTACGAAAAGGAGAAAAAATTTTATCCACCATTTGAGGCTCCTAAAGCAACTTGTTTCTTAAACACCACAGAACACCTCCTAGGTCCAAACATTAAGCCTAGCAGCATATTTTAGAAATCTTCCTTACAACTCTGCATAAGTCAACTGAACAATAGCCAACTTCTTAGAGGATGTAGCCTCGTTGAAATCGTTCACAAGTCCTAAATCACTCAAATCTCGAGCGAAATCTAATTGTTCTTTTAATAAGTGATTACTCGAGCATATTCTAGATAGTTATCTACTTAGGTTTTAATTTGTAGCTCAAAATTATACAGCTAGATAAACCCAAGAGTGGTACCGATAATCCTTACCTCAAAATAGTCATTGATTTCTGCCTGCTTCCTACTTGCTTTAGTTCCCCAAGCCTCACGAAACATCCTTCCAAGAACAAAAACACCAACTGCAGTATATCTGTGTCGAGATAATCGTGTTGCATAAGTTTCGAGAAGAAGAAAAAGTATATTAACAAAACACTATAGTAATTGAAAGATGTTACATCACAAAAATGTCATTCTTCCATCACAAGTCACAACAATTCCATACTACTCGCAAAATGAATAAGAATTACAATAAAACCCCACAAAATACTACATATGTTTAACTTTTCTTGTTAGCCGACCCCAAATCATTTTGGGAATAAGGCTTGGTTGTTGTTGTTGTTGTTGTTCTTTAACTTTTCTTATCCTTAACGACAAATTAAATTAATAAACACAAATAATAACACTTAAAGATGCATAATAATGAACAAATATGTTGTGATCCTGCTCCACCAATGCAAACCAAATTAGGTCCACTCATAAAACGAAACTAAACTATACGAAAAAAATAAAGCTTAAGACCAGGTGTGGAATTATAAAGGTTAGCCAAAAAAGGATGTAGAGTATTAACAATGGAAATAGAAGCGGAAGACTTACGACATTAATATTTCCAAAACTGTTCTTAGCATATGCCATATGCTCCACCCTTGTGCCCCCGCATACATAAACAAAGACCTAGAGGGTTTCAAAGAAACCTGTAGGATCAAGTAGAAAAAATCATTTAGTAATTAGTTACGGAGTATTCTTTAGTATATATGATACAAGCAGCACAACCAATACCTCCTAGAAAAAAATTTAACAGAATCGAGACAAAAAAATATTGCCTACCTCCAAGGCAGCAAGACCTTTGGAGACCATTTCAATCATCCTTGTTCTGATCTGCACATGAGCGATTAAGAAATTATAAGTAATAACCATGAGATTAAGTCTCGTTGATCAGGAAATCCTGCAGGCGATATGTTGCCCAAAACCAAAATGTTCATGTTGTCTTTAAAAACTGCATAACACACAGCCCAACCGAAAATAACAAATACGCTTTCCATTCAGTGGTTTTGTGTGAATTGGCTTGTTAGGATAACCATTAACCAATACCTTAAAAACGAATGTCTGACAATCACCAATTGAACGAAATTCTATATATCAAGAGCTACACGAAATTTAAGACTACTTTAACCATTCAAACTTCAAGATTTTCTCGCAGCTCTCATGTCTTGCTATTACTACAAAATCGTCCTCAAACAAGAGAGGCCTAACCTTACAAATCAGAGATTTCTCATCTTTCAAATTAGAGGCCAAACCAATTTCAATCACCCACAAAATTAACCATAGACTTAACCATAACACTCCTCTAAATGAAACTTAGACTCAACCCCCAGCTAAAACCAACTATAAAACTAAAGAAAATCTAGATAAATTAACCGTAAAAATAAGAGAAGAAAACCTTAAATCGATCAAATAAACTGAATTCGAGCCTCCCAGCTCCAGATTAAAGAAATAGAGAATGAAATGAAGAGAAAAGAGGAATGAATTCAAGTCTCCCAGCTCCGCCCCTGAGGACCGAGAAAAAAACAATCAAAATATGGGATTTTAACCTCTATCATTCAACCAAATCTAAATCCATAAACCATGGTATCGGAGAGAGGCTAAAATAAGCCAGTGATAAATGAAGGTTATGTCAGCCTTGTTTGTTTTTCGTGAGCGTATCGTAGTAAAGCATGCATTTGAGAAAAGCAGAGGCTCAAATGACCAGCCGTACTTAAAGCAATACACCAAACACTGGACTTTGACCTGGCTAGCACAGTGAATCCCTATCCACAATTTCCGCAAACCCATTTACGCATAAAGCCTATCATCTACACACACCGGAGCAGCTCACAACCAATGGCAGTGTTGGCGACCATAATTCGCACCCCGACACAATCCCACAAAGAAATAGCCTTTTTCAATTCTCCACGATCACCCTTTTACTCCAATGCGGTATAAAAAAAAGACCAAAAACTTTGTAGGCTGACACAGAGTCTGGACTAACTCATAAAAGGCGGCAAATATATCATAAGAGCCAAATTATATAAACCAAAGGCGAATTCCGAAACGAAAATCACTAAGCAAGGCAACACATACACACAACTCTACACCACAGAAAACAAAAGGAAAAGTTTAAAACTAAGGTCATAAAGGCCGATTAAAACCACTATAGGAAGCGAAAAAGTGAAGAATTTTAACCCACACGTGTTATGACGCAGCTTAATAATTGAGCCCATAACTCATCCGGGGAAAACTGGAATGGTATTAGTCAATGTGCATTGCTCAAACATGCAAAGCTAAGATACAAAAATCACGACACATGAGCATAAAAGAAGGTGAAAGGCAAAGAATTACGATAGATTGCATTGGTTACCTCTGGCAAACGCATACAAGTGATCAACACAAATGACAAGGCCACACGCCCACACCTCCAGAACCCCAGCAAAACATTGCAAGTTATAATCAACACTCCCTACACAGCCATTCGAAGTTGCATAACTGCCAGCGAACCACAAAAGCAAGTATTCTAAACAGCAGATACATACTGGCAACATTACAAAAAAACGGCTAAAAACATGACCCAAAATATACCTCTCTTTAGATTAAAATTTATCCCTAAGAAACAAAGCTTGTGCTAACGTAAGAACAAAATCCATAAAAATCTAACCCCGACATGTGCTGTGAGTCTGTGTATGGAAAGCTCACACAAGACTCGACCCTAATTGTCCGAGGGTGCAGCCAAAATGCATAGTTTTAATTTCCTACGCGAACACAATAAGCACACAAATTGAATAAGGTCAAATCCGTACAATACAAGATCTCAACAATTGATTTCAGAATAGATGTACTCAGGCCAGAAGAAGACGTAAGCATGCTTCCAAAGCCTGGAGCTTCTTAAAAGTTGAAGTCTTCCGAGAAAACAACATTTAAAAGTTAAAGATCTCAACAATTGATTTAAAGTTCTAATTGATTGCTTTGTAGAATACATGATCTCAAACAAAGACAAAATCACAGTTTCGATTCCCAAGCCAAAAAAAATAACTACCGCCACTCCTAAGCTCGAACACAAGTAATAGGTAGGAAAAGAAAAAGGACAAACCGAATTCGATAAGCACCATACAAAACCAAATCAGAAATTCAGAGTTCCAATTGCTTGTCAGTAAACTATATGATCTCAAAAATGAAGAACTCACATCTTCGATTCACCAAAAGTCATGCGTTATACTGAATAATTAAGTTCACAAAAAATTTAATCAACATCGAAGTAAATACACCTGAATTTCGTGTGTGTTCATGAACCAACAAATTAGCATATGAAATAGCGAGATTAGCCACTGGAACACGAAAAAAGAAAGTCTTTACAGGTGAAGTTGTTTTGGTGCACACACATTCATCAAGGTGTAACCTAACCCGTTTTAACTTTATGATTCAGAATTAATTTCCGCATATTATCTGTTACTCAAGTCTTTTCGATTGTCATGATTCAGAATATCTCAAGCTTAAACAATAGCTTAACACAGAAGTCAAAACAATTGAAAATGGACCAAAAAAAATAGAGCTTTCTTACATTTCTGGCAACGACATCAATGGCGCCTCACTTTGACTCCAATATTTCTTGTGAGTATTGATCCGACCTCTAAACACCAAAAATCAGCCAAAATAAGCAAACCCCATAACTTTACACTACAAATCAACTAACATACAAGCCCAAAATATTGAAATGAATTGAAGAACAGGATACCTATGATCTTCCCGTGGAAATCACCCTCTTCTTTACTAAAACACACAAAGCATACGCCTAAATCAACCAATCAAATCAATCAACAAAGAAAAAACGAAATCGGCAAAAAAATTGAACGGAAAAACTTAATCAACAACTCAAAAAAAAAAGGAGTAATTAGAGCTCGACAAACCGATAACAACGAAAATAACAAATCAATCAACAAAAAATATGAAGTTACCTTAAAATCGCCAGATCCGCACCGACCTAGGAGAGAGAAAACGAAGAGAAACAACAGAAAAGAGGCAAACAGGAGAGAGAGGGTACGAGCTGATAAGGAGTGAAGGGAACGGTGAGGATGAACGAGAGTAGCGTGGGTTCACATCAGCCGCAGGATGCTCTACTGTTCAACTTGAACAGTAGGCAATAGTGAAAATGAGCTGCGTTTTGAGTTGGAAGGGGCTGCGTTTTGAAGGAAGAAGCTGCGTTTTGAGAAGAGCAGCCTGCGTTTTGGGAGCAACTGTAGACGGAGAACAGTAGGGGATTAAGCGGCTTTTAGAAGGTAAGGGGATGTAATATTTTCCTTGTACCTTTGACATTTGAATTAAGAAAGGCTTAGCCTACTTTTGTGGGTAGCCGTCTGTTATGTTCCAATATTCGTTTTAGGGCGTGATAGATTAAATGGTATCAAAGCAATAGTTCGACCCTAGGATTAAAATAAAGACCTGAGAGCAAGGGTAGAATAATAGAATGGGTTTTGTTTTATGTTTATATTCAAGGATTTCGTGCGAAATAAGTTAATTAACATGTTACAAGTATTTTTACCTAAGGAGTTAATGGCTGAAAATCAAGAGGATGTGGTTATGGTTGAAGAAGGGGTGGAGGAGGTCGATGGAGACAATCATGATGCCAACGAATAAAGCAGCGACGCCGGTAACTCTGCACCAGCTGTCCATGGTCCTGCTGACTTTTGTCATGATTTTCTCAAAAGATTGAAAGAACAACAGTATTTGCAACGATTGAGCCAAGAGTTGGTGAATCGCCTATTGCCTAGGACCAACGAAACGACAGAGTCCAGAAATCCAATGAGGGATTTTAAGGGGCTAAATCCCCTAGTTTTTGCTGGCACCACAAATGCAGCGGAAGCCGAAGGATGGCTATTGGCCATGGAGAAGGTGTTTAGGGTTTTTAAGTGTTCTTAAGAGGATAAGGTAAACTATGCAGTGTACCAACTTGAGGGAAAAGCATATGGTGGCTTTCAGAAGAAAACCTGTTGAAAGGGGGCGGGGTGATCAACTGTGGTAAACAAATTAGGCCCCTTACTTGGGATATATTTAAGGCTGCTTTTAACAAGAAGTACTTTCCAAAAGGTTTTAGAGATAAGGCTATGGAGGATTTCTTGGAGTTAAGGCAAAAAAAAAAAAATATGACAGTGAGTGATTACCAAGATAGGTTCGAGGGACTATGTAAGTTTGCCCCCCAATTCATTTCCACAGAGGCAGACAAGGCTTATAGCTTCGTATATGGATTAGAACCAAAGGTCAAGCAAGGTGTATGTGAGTGTTTTTGAGTTACAAGAATATGTCGATGTGGTGGAGAAAGCGAGGATAGTGGAATAAAGCCTGAGGGAAAGAAGGGGAAGAGCAAGAAAATAGATTATGGAATAATCCAAACCTCTGGAGTCAGCGTTAAGAAACAACAAACCCAAACCTTTGAACCAAGAGTGACCTATCAATTTTTTTGGTAAGAATTAGCATTTTATTCCTCCATTAAGGGTAGAAAGAATAAAACATTACACTCAAACCAAAAGGATAGCAATGAGCTACCCTATAAAATCCAGAAAAGAGCTACTCACTAGGAATTACATAACTATGACTATCAATAAGTCGAACACAGACAATAAACTTTATACTTAGCACTAGGGGTGAGCAAAAAAAAACGGGTACCCGGATTCGGAACCGGAACCGCTTTGGACCCGGCGGGTCCGGAACCGGAACCGTTGTCAACGGGTCCGGTTCCGGTTCCTAGAATCTAGGAACTGATACCCGTCGGGTACCCGTTAAACAACGGGTCTAAACGGGTACCCGTTAAACAACGGGTCTAAACGGGTATCCGGACCCGTATAAGTCGCCGCTTAAAAAAAAAAGGTTGATAAATAAAAATAAAAAAATCTACAAAATTCAAGTTTTAATAGCTCAATTCAAAGTTAAGCATGCAAATGCATAACTTACTAATTACCCAACTTGAAGTTGATGTACTACAAGCAAAGGAGCAACTAACAAAGGGTTGTATTTATAAGTGAAAATTTTGCCCACTTTACTTCCATGACCAATGTGGGACAAAGTGTTGTATATTTCTTATAACATTGCCAACCTACATAGTTTGACACTAAATTTCGACTAGTTATTTTTGTTATTTGAATAATACACCGGAAATAACTCTTGTAGATCATGTTGCTAGCTTTCCGTGAACGCTTATTTCGACCATTTTCGATTTTTTTTGTGAAAGTTATGATGAATACAAGAACACTACTTACACATAAAATCCACATGTTACTTAACATCACTTCTCAATGAGTTATGATCAAAATTGAGAAAATTATATAAATTAATAATAATTAATAATAATAAAAAGCTAATGACCACTTAGTAATTTTTATAGGTTACCCAAGTGATGAGTATGTATAGATATGTATAAGCTATCATAATTACGATATGAGTTATGACGATCATTACAAATTACAAAAGATGAGATAGCATAAACATTCGTGTATATCGGAGTTGATAATGTTATTGAGTGTACCATAGTCGATAAAAATGTAAACATAATGTGCAACTCATATTTCATTCTATATATTGACACTATATATAGGCACCCTTTTTGACACACAACACATTGATCATGGTCCGTAACGATATCAATTCTCATTGAGTTGAGCAGAAATCGCTTCTCAAGAAATGTATTCGTAGCACCAACAAATACATACAACATATATATAGATAAATATTTACACATTGCTAATTACTTTGGCAACCTAATGAAACTAGTAAAATATACAATGTATATTATGTGATTATGCAAAAAACTAATACTTAGCTAATAAGATAAAGTACTCCGACCAAGTTAACGTAACAAAAACTTCAATTACTTAAGGTAATATGATAAAATTAGTAACTATTTAGATATTTAGAAGGAATTATTAGCTTTTATATGACTCATGTATATAGTTTTCTCAAATTTCATCATAGCTAATGGAGAAGTGATTATTAACTATGATGTCCATTATTTGTGTAACTAGTGTTCTTGTTTTGATCATAACTTTGACATACGAAGTCAAAAATGGTTGCAACAACCGTCTACGGAAAGCTAGCAACACGATCTACAAGAACTATTTCATGACTATTTCTCAAATAATACACTTACGTAGTCGAAATTCATGGTCGAAGTAAGTAGGTTGACAAAGCTTATAAGAGTGAAAAAAAATTGTCCCACATTGGTCATGGAAAGAAGAGTGGACACACCTTTCACTTATAAATACTCCCTCTTGCTTGACTTTTCTATTTCTCGGGCCTCAATGTTGGTCTAAGTTAAGTGAACCATTGTATTTGCATGGTTAGCTATTAGCTAAAAGTTTATTGGATGGCTTTTGGTCCATGCTATCCATAGTTGCTTAAAATTGAACGGGTACCCGCTACCCGGTGTGACTATTAGCGGTTCCGGTTCCGGTTCCTAGTTTCTAGGAACCGTTGTCAACGGTTCCGGTTCTGGTTCCGGTTCCGGTGCCTTGTTTCTAGGAACCGTTGTCAACGGGTACGGTTCCGGTTCCCAGTTTTTGGAGCGGGTACCCGTTGATGCTCACCCCTACTTAGCACAACTTGCTCAATTCTTCTCTCAACTCCCCTAAACAGCCTTGCATTCCTCTCTTTCCAAATATCATAGATTGTAGCTGTATAAGCACTCCTCAGAATGGGTTGTTTACCATTCTTGCCCTTGATTTTAAATCGAAACCAGTTTAGCTCATGCTTAAAGCTTCCTATCTTCCTGTTGTATCCCAGCCATTGAAGAATGCTTTTCCAAACAGCATTTGCAAACTGACAGTCAAAGAACAGGTGGTTTCTTATTTCCTCCTGTGATTGGCATAAACAGCATCTGCTAGGGATGCTGAAACCTTTTCTCTTTAAGTTGTCTACAGTGGATAGGCCATTATGCATTGCCAACACTGCAATAATGGAGCATTTGGGAACACAACAGGCATCCCACACTGTATTAGACCACTTTGCAGGCTCTTTTTTTGTCTCTAAAGAACTTATAGACTTGCTTGTTAGCTTCTTTGCAGCTCCAACTATTCACAGTAGCTTTAGCATTAGCTATTGAACCAGTTTTCAGGACCAACTCATCTTTAAGAGAGATGAGAGACTTCCAAGAAATAGAGCAGTCCTGAACAGCTTCAGTATTCCAGAAATCCTGATTTCTTAGGTAGTAGGCTTTGGTCCACTTACACCATATATTGTCATTGCAGCACAGAATTTTGATCATCCACTTGCAGAAGGTAGTTTTATTCCAGCTTAGGACCTCTTTTATTCCAAGACCACCTTCTTTTTTAGGGGAGCAGATGTCTTTCCACTTTATAAAAGTTAGCCTGCCTTTCTGATTATTTATGCCCCAGAAAAACTCCCTGCACAGCCTACTGATCTTCTTCAGCACTACCATGGGAAGGAAAAGGAGCCCCAGTAGGTTTGAATCCCCAGGATAACAGAATTTATCAATTGTACTTTACCAGCATATGATATGAAGGAGTTAGCCCAGTGCATAAGCTTAGCTTTGATTTTCTCCAAGAGAGGATAGTACATAGCTGTTGTAAGCCTTGAAGAATGCAATGGCACTCCCAAGTACTTCAAAGGAAAATTTCCTATCTTATAACCAGTTTTGTCAGTGATCTTTTGGGCTATTTGATCACAGACTCCACCCAAATAGATGTCTGTTTTGAGTGGATTGGATGCAAGGCCAGACTGCAGCTCAAACTTTTTGAGTGTATCAGCAACAGCAACAATTGATTTCACTTCTCCTTTTGCAAAAATGAGAAGGTCATCAGCAAACAGGAGGTGAGTCAGATTAATCCTGTTGCATTTAGGATGCTGATGGAACTTCTTACAAGAAGGAAGATTTCTGAGCATTCGAGACAAGCCTTCCATGCAAATGACAAATAGATAGGGAGAAAGAGGGTCTCCCTGTCTTAGGCCTCTCAATTTCCTCAAGGAAGTAGACCATTATCTAGAATCCAACCTTCTGTAGCGAGTGTGGCTTTTCCTGGACCACGAGGAAGTCAGGGAACTGTAAGAACTTGTCAGAAATGTTCTAGGATAATGAAAGGAAATGAATGCAGGTGGTGTTCAGGAACGTGTTTTCGGTGCGGTGAAAAGGGTCATATGATCGCCAACTGTCCAAAACCGGAGACAAGCTAGGCACCCTCAAACCCGCAGTCCCAGAAGACCCATGTTTCGACAGGCAAAAAGACCTCAAGTGATTTCCGTCAGGGTGGCCAAAAAGCAAGTGTTTTTGGAAAAGTCTTTGCCATCTTAGAGGAAGGTGGTACATCCTCCACCGATGTGGTTTCAGGTATTATTCCCATTGCACATACCCCTGGATATGTCCTGTTTGATTCTGGAACCACACATTCTTTCGTTTTTCATGAATTCGTTGGGAAGTGTAATTTGCAAATTGAGCCGTTAAACACACATCTAGAAGTAAGTACTCCAACAAGACATGTTTGTTTAGCTACTACGATATCTAGAGACTGCGTCGTTGGGACAGGGTTGAGAGAATTACTTGCAGACCTTGTCCTTTTAGACATGTCTTGTTTTGGCGTATTTTAGGGATGAATTGGTAATCTGCCCATTTGCAAGCATTGACTGTCATCGAAAACTTGTTCAGTTCCAAATCCCGGGACAACAACCACCATTTGTGTACAAGAGAGAGGAACAAACAATTTTAGCAAATATATTGGTTAGTGGTGAGAACTATGAACCCATACCGACGATATTGGGATTACGAGGGAGTTTGTGGATGTTTTTCCTGAGGATTTACCTTGATTACCCCCCAATAGAGAAATTGAATTCACCATTGACCTAGTACCTGGTACCGCTCCTATTTCTAAAGCCCCGTATAGAATGGCACCAACAGAATTGGCTGAATTGAGAAAACAACTACAAGAGTTGGAGGACCTTGGGTTTATTAGACATAGTGTTTCTCCTTGGGGCGCTCCTGTCTTATTTGCGAAAAAGAAAGATGGGAGTATGAGGCTATATATTGATTAGCGGGAGTTAAATAAAGTAACTATCCGTAATAAATACCCTCTGCCCCGTAATGACGAATTGTTTGATCAATTAAAAGGAGTTACTGTGTTTTCCAAAATAGACCTATGGTCAGGTTATAACCAGTTGAAGATTAAGCCAGAAGATGTGGCAAAAACCGCATTTAGGACTCGTTATGGTCTTTATGAGTTATTAGTGATGCCATTTGGGTTAACTAATGCTCCTACAACATTTATGGACTTGATGAATAGGGTGTTTAGACCTTTCTTGGATAAATTTGTTATTGTCTTCATCGATGACATCTTGTTATACTCAAAAAGTAGAGAAGAGTATGAACAACACTTGAGGATCGTTTTACAAACGTTGAGGGAGCAGAAACTATATGCTAAACTCAAGAAATGTGAGTTTTGGCTAGAGAAAGTAGCGTTTCTCGGACACATAGTTTCAGCAAGTGGAGTTTCGGTAGATCCTCAAAAGATTAAGGCTATCGAAGAGTGGAAAAGGCCAACAAATGTAACGGAAGTGAAAAGTTTCTTAGGTCTTGCTGGGTTTTACAAAAAATTTGTTAAGGATTTCTCCAAAATTGCAGTACCACTCACTAAATTGACGCACAAGGGCGTTAAATTTGTTTGGACGATTGGATGTGAGGAAATCTTTAACGAGCTGATCAAGAAAAGGTTGACAAGAGCCCCTGTACTCACTCTTCCATCCGGAAGTGGAGGGTATACTTTATAATGTGATGCCTCAAAATTAGGATTAGGGGCCGTTCTTATGCAAAATGAGAAGGTCGCGCGTGGCTTATGCCTCGAGACAATTGAATTCCCCACGAGCAAAATTATCCCACCCATGATTTGGAACTTGCAGGGGTAATTTTTACACTCAAAATTTGGAGACATTACCTTTATGGTGAAAGGTGTGTGGTATACTTGGACCACAAAAGTTTGAAATATATCTTTACAGAAAGAGACTTAAATATGAGACAAAGGAGGTGGATGGAATTGCTCAAGGATTACGACCTTACAATCGAGTATCATGCTGGGAAAGCGAACGTCGTGCCTAATGCCTTAAGCAGGAAAAACCACGATAATTTAGCCGCTCTGATTACTGAGCAGAAACCTTTAATTGAGTAAATGAGAAGAATGAATCTTTGGGTCAGAAGCAATCAAAGCTATGAGTTGCAAGGCAACATGGTTGCTATAACCGTAAGGTCATCCTTAATTGAGAGACTGAAGGACGCACAAATACAAGACGAATTTTTGGTCAAAATCAAGGAACGTATGGTGAGTAGACCATTCAAGGAAGATTCTATGTATTGGCATATTCAATACATCCAGATGGATCTTTACGGTTTCAGAACCGAATTTGTGTTCCAGATAATGTGGAGGTAAAGAAGGAAATCTTGTGGGAAGCTCATAGCAGTGGATATACGTTCACCCAGGAGGTACCAAAATGTACAAGGATTTAAAGGAACATTTTTTGTGGAGGAACATAAAGAGAGACATCGCAGAATATGTTTTACGTTGCTTGACATGTCAACAGATTAAAGCAGACCACCAAAGATCTGTAGGAAAACTACAATCTTTACCTGTACCCACCTGCAAATGGGAGGAAATCTCAATGGACTTTGTGGGAGGTCTACCGAGAACTCAAAATGAATATGAGTCTTTTTGGGTAATTGTAGATCGATTAACAAAGTCAGCTCATTTTCTACCCCTTAGATCGGGGCTATACAGCAGAATCATTGACGGAGTTGTATGTTCGAGAAATTGTAAGACTCCATGGGGTCCCTGTATCTATCGTGTCAGATAGAGACTCATAATACGTCGCACGGTTTTGGCAAAGCTTACACGAGGCAATGGGGACGAAACTAAACTTCAGTGTTGCATATCATCCTCAAACCGATGGACAAACGGAAAGGACTATTCAAACCTTGGAAGACATGGTGAGAGCATGCGTACTAGATTTCGGAGGTTCTTGGGAAGAATGGTTACATCTTGTGGAGTTCGCTTATAACAACAGTTATCATTCCACTATTGGTGTCACCCCATTTGAGGCGTTGTACAGACGAAAATGCAGATCCCTGCAATGCTGGGATGGCGTGGGTGAAAGACAACTTCTTGGTCCTGAGTTAGTCCAACAACTAATTGAAAAGATACATGTCATAAGAGGACGTATGAGAGTTGCCCAAAGCCGACAAAAGAGTTATGCTGATAGGAAGAGACGAGACGCAAATGCCATAGAAGGAGATAGGGTGTATCTTAAGCTCTCTCCAACAAGAGGGGTGTACAGATTTGGAGTTCGAGAAAAATTGAGTCCACGATTTATTGGCCCATATGAAGTACTCGAAAAGGTTGGAAAGGTTTCATATCGATTGGCACTACCGTCAATCTTGTCAGGAATCCACAATGTGTTTCATATCTCCATGCTCAAGATGTTTGTTCAACCAGCCGAGCAGATAGTCGAACTTAGACCAATCCAACTTAAACCCTATTTAAGTTACGAAGAACGACCACTAAAGATTTTGAGCCGAGAAGTGAAGGTACTAAGGAACAAGACTATTGCGTTTGTCAAAGTACATTGGTACAACCACGACGAAAGAGAAGCCACTTGGGAGAAGGAAGCAGACATGAGGGGGGAAGTATGGACAAAGGGAATAAGACAAATTGATAAGAGGAATCTTGAGTTTTGCGGAGGAATTCTTCCTCTTTTTGCATCTCTATCTCTTAAATCATGGAGCACCATATGCTCCTTACAGTACCCTCCTTGTTCGTACGCGAATTCCTTTCCTTATAAATAGCTTCGTCCTTCGATCGTTTTTCGACGCACAAAACACTCGAAGTGTTACAACAAACTGAAATGCTTCAAACCATAAGCACACCACATATAAAGTGAGTTACGAGTGTTATAAGATTTCGTAAAGATAATTTACTAAATAAGTAGATGTTACGTATGTGCGAAAAGGGATATTTTATTTAGCGAGGCTCTGTCGAAGTAGTCATCGTCACTTAACGTAAACGAGGTATAACTCTTAAACTATTATGAAATTATTATCGCTAGACACCGTTATTATTTTCCTACATGTTTTCGATAATGGATTAACCTTGTGGCGAATAGTTATTACGATACAAGTAACTCGGCGGAATTACCCCAATTTGTGAACATTACCGTATTAACAACTAACCCAAGAATAAATTATGTTAGTGGTAAATAGTAACTCCATGATTAAAAAGTAACTCGGCGGAATTACCCCAGTGGTGAAAATAATCTTAGAGTGAATAATTTCCGCTGAAGGGCGATAAATAGTAAATTAACAATTTGACTAGATAATCGCCACTTTTAGAATTCGGACATCGTTGGACCCTTGGACAATAAACTACCAGATTAATCAGCTATATAATTAGAATAACAAAGTAATCTTAAATAATAACTTACGCAATTTTTACTACCTAGAACGAACGAACGCACAGAAGTAACCAATCGACAACTCAGGAATCAGGTAAGGGACTTTCTTCTAATTTAGCTTATATTATTTTTCGTATACTCTATAAATGCTTGTTTTTTAAAGAGGATCAAGTATTGTGAATTCTGAATATTTTCTGAACTACTTTTGAATTGTGGGTTAGTTAATGTCCTGACTAACTGTGAACTGAGGATATCCGTCTGCCAACTGAGAACTTTTGAACTAACCAGAACTATTACTACCCTCTATTGAGAACTATTGTACTTTTTGATTTATTATTATTATTATTATTTGTGTTACTGTTTTGGCACTTGCTTGATCCGGTTAAATTAGAAACTGTCTTTTACTGAGCTGTTGAGCTCACCATTTCTATAATAAACCCGTTTCAGGTGATTGTCACTAGCTTGGAGTGGGGAAATGAGTGAGACACCCGGATCAGTATAGCCTTGTATTTTAAATAAATGGCCTTATTTACCCTTTGTACCGTATTTCCGCACGTTTGTTATTATGTAATATTTCCCTTGTACCTTTGACATTTGTTTTTTAAGAAAGGCTTAGCCTACTTTTGTGGGTAGTCGTCTATTATGTTCCAATATTCGATTGGGGTGTGACAGTGGGTAAGACCCGCTATTCTGATATTAAAATGGGATAGAGATTAAAGAAAGTAGGGGGGCGCGGAAGGGAGTCAAGTCGGCGCCTTGGGCCAACCGAACTTACACCTCCGAATATACATTCACTCGAAACTGATCCGCTCAAAATATTAAAAATATTTAGAATACCATTTGGAATATGGGATAATATGGTATCTAATCGTAATTAATATGGCAGTAAGGGTAAACGAATGGCTGACCATTTTGGAATATAAACATTTTCGTATTTCGTATGAACTTTAACTATGAATGATTCATGTAAGGAAACATAGAATTTTGAGAGTATCGTATGGAATATCGCACATTAAAAACATTTTCATACAAACTTTAACTATGAACTACCTAGATGACCTCAAAAAAAAAAAAAAAAAAAAAAAAAAAACTGTGACCTACCCGTGTAAGAGAACATAGAATACTCAGTGGTCGTTTGGTTGCAAAAGGGAATTTGGAATTCCATGTTATTTCACTTCCTATGGATTTCTAATTCATGTGAATTTTTCAAAATTGGTGGTCGTTTGGTTGCCATTTTAAAACACATGATTTTTAAATTCCCATGAATTACATATTATTTGGGTTGTTTGGTTGCCCATAATTTAAAAAAATGGGGGAATTGCAAATTCCATGGGAAAATGAAATTCCCACATAATGGTGGAATTTGATTACCAAGTCCCCCCTTGGTAATTCTGAATTCCCACATCATCTTCGTTCAAAGTTACATTTTTGCCCCAATTAATTAGAAAGACAATATAATCAAGGGATATAATAGTAATTATGAATTAAAAATAAGGGATTGGAAGGGCACAACCAACAGATGTTGGAATTTAATTCATGGGAAATCCAAATTCCTTGATGTCTACCAAACAACTTGTAACTAATTCACATGAATTCTACACAGAAACTTAATTCATGGGATATGTAACTTCCTATAGGACTTAAATTTCTACATGAACCAAACGATCACTTGATTGTTTAGACTAGGAAGTAAATTCGTGTGGGAATTGGCAATTACCCCCGGGGGGGGGGGGTTAGGCAAGCCAATTCCTCCATTTTGTAGGAATTGGAAATTCCAATGAATTTTCAATTCTTATGAATTATGAATTTCCAATTTATATGAATTTGGCTAACCAAACTACTCTAATTTTTTCAATTCATAGAAATTCTGAATTCCCATGATTTAACATGGCAACCAAACGGCCACTCATACTGAGAGTATCCCATAATATGATATACCGTCGTAATTTAGTGAATAAGTTGTTGTACCTTGTTAGTAGCATGGTTCAAAATCTCGGTTTCGGTCACGGTATCGGTTTCGGTATCGGTGTCAAGGAATCGGAGTGAATGTGATCATCGCGGACTTGTCGCGGTCTTCGCGGTCAACTTTTGATTGGAAGGCCCTTTATCCATTTTTAACTTCGCTTATCTCATACATGTTATATTAATAACTTAGATGATTTTAAATTAATTTTCTTGGACCAATAGTATGGGTACCGGTGCCTTGTAAGTTGAATCAATTGTGACGCGCAGGCGCGGTAATTTTAAACAGTGTCTGATTAATTGTGATAATAATCAAATTTAAGTGTAATTTTGAGTAATTTTTAAGTAATTGATATGATTCACATTACTCATACATATATATATATATAGGGGCTCCATCCAGTGAGAAGTGGTAATTTGGTGAGAAATGAGAAGTAATCTCAGCCATTGATTTTGCATAACTGCAGTAACTAAACTGCATAACTCCAGTTGTAACTCCACTACCTAAAACTCTTAACTCCAGTCCTTTAACTCTACTACCTAAATTGTCTAACTTTAGTGGAAACACATAACTCCAACTTAATTTCATTGATTAAAAAACGTAACTCAAATAACTCCACTACCTAAATTACGTAACTCCATTAACTAAATCGCATAAATCCAACTTAACTCCACAAACTAAAACACGTAACTCCAACTTAACTCAACTAACTAAAACACGTAACTCTAATGTAACTCCACTAACTAAAACACGTAACTCTACTAACTAAAACACGTAACTCCAACTTAACTCCACCAACTAAAACACGTAACTCCAACTTAACTCAACTAACTAAAACACGTAACTCTAATGTAACTCCACTAACTAAAACACGTAACTCTACTAACTAAAACACGTAACTCCAAGTTAACTCCACCAACTAAAACACGTAATTCCAACATAACTCCACCAACTAAAATACGTAACTTTAAACCTAACTCCGCCAATTAAATACGTGACTAAAAAAACTGAAAATTAAAGAAAATTAAAACGAAGTTAACAAAAGTCCCCAATCTTCCACCACCAACCTCCACCCTCCCCCGCCAGAGCTCCACCAGCCACAGCCCCCCTCCACCTGCACTTCCGTTGCCAACAGCCTCAACAACCACCGCGGCCGAGCCGTGCCCCGTCCTACAACCCTCGCCACCATCCCCCTCATTTCCTCCCTCTCCTCCATTTTCTCTCTCCTCCCGCACAGCCCAACCCCATCCCTCCCTCCGCCATAGCCCCGCACTGCCCCAACCTCCACGTGCGCCGCCCGACTGTCCATCGTCTTGGCACCGGACCACGACCTCCAGGACCGACGTACCACTCGTTCCTCTTCTCTCACAAATCGAACGAGTGAGAGGAATGAGGCATCACAAATCGAACGAGTGAGAGAGCCGATGCCGCTGGATATGTTGATCGACGGTAGTTATCATCGCCGGCGGCCAGATCTGGAAAAAGAGAGCGAAAAGAAGGAGAGAGAAGGCGTTGCACGTCGCGTGGTGAAGGCCGACGGAGGTCGAGGATGGCCGACGAAGACTCGCCGCAGGGAGCGGAGTAGGCCGGTGGCGTCGAAGCCGGCGCTGACTGTCGCCGGTGAACATCGACGGCGGCGGTGTGGTGGCGCTGGGGTTAGGGCCGAGGAGAGGGAGGGGAAGAAGAGAGGAGAGAGAAAATGGGAGTAATTTGGGGTTTGTGTTTATTTTAGTTTTTATTTTCCTTTTATTTTAGTTTTTATCTAGACCATAGGATTAAGATGAGATGGTGGGGTGAGATTACTTCTCATTTCTCACGAAATTAATACTTCTCATTTGATAGATTTCCTATATATATATATATATATATATATAGGGGGCGTATCCAGTCAGAAGTAAATTTGGGTCAGAAGGTCAGAAGTAATCTCAGCCACACATCCAACTTATATGAATGGAATAAACAAAAACAAAAATACAAAAATACAAAAATAAAAAACCCACCCTTCCCTTTTCTCTCTCCTCCCCCAACCCCCCACCCACGTACCCACCTGAGACCACCCCAGCCCCGCCGGTGACCAACGCCGACCACCACCAACACAAGCCACGACCCAGCCAACTTGATCGGCCGGCCACCGCGACCTCCCCTCCGCTGTTCCACACGCCGCCGCCCCATTTTTCTCCCCCATTTCCTCCCTTTTCGACATTGCAAATCGGGGGAGAGGTGGCAAAGAGGGAATGAGGCGCGGCGACGTCGGGGGAGGGGCGGCGAAGGTCGGGTGAGGGGCGGCGAAGGTCGGGGGAGGGGCGGCATTCGCGTATAGGGGCTGGGGAAGGGAGTGGGAGAGGAGAGAGAGAGGAAGAGAGAAGTGGCGCGCGGCGGTGATTGTGGCGGTGTTGGGCGGAATAGAGGGTAGAGTTTAGGTCGCGTGAGGGACCCGCCCCTGATGGTGGTGGTGGAAGAGCCGCTGGTGGTGGTCGGTGCTCAGTGCCACCGTGGGTGGTGGTTCACGGGGAGGGGGTGGGGGTGGGGAAGGGAGGAGAGAAAAAAAAATCATTTTCTGTTTTTTTTTTTTTTTTTTTTTTAAATTGGAGTTATGATGTTTTTTTTTTTGAGTTACGTAAAGTTATTAAAGTTACGTGTTTTAGTTATTGGAGTTATTAGAGTTATCAAAGTTATTGGAGTTAAGTCGGGGTTACGTGTTTTATAGTTATTAGAGTTATTAATTTTTTATTAGTTGTGTTGAAGTTATTAAAATTACGAGTTTTAGTTGTTGGAGTTATCAAAATTATTGGAGTTATCAAAGTTATTGGGGTTAAGTCGGGGTTACGTGTTTATAGTTATTGATGTTATTATAGTTACGTGTTGTAGTTAATGAAGTTATATTAAAAGACGTGTTTTAGTTATTGAAGTTATCGTAGTTATGTTGAAATTACGTATTTTAGTCAAATATTGTTAAGTTAGAGTTGTAAAGTTACTGGAGTTATTTGCAATAGTTATTGGAGTTACGGAGCAACTAAAGTTATGACAGTTAGTGGATATCAAGATGTGTGGCTCAGATTACTTCTGACCTTCTGACATAACTTTACTTCTGACCTGATTCAATTCCTATATATATATATAGGAAATAAATCCAGTAAGAAGTGATGATTTTGTCAGAAGTCAGAAGTAATCCTATCCATCCACTTATTTCGATCTAACGGCCCACATTAAAAACAAATATAACAGAAAACTAAAACTAAAAATACACCCAAACCCCCAAATCTCACATTTTCTCTCTCCTCCCTCTCCCTCTCTCTCTCCACGGCCTACCCCCGCGCCGCCCACCACGGCCGCCGTCGTACATCATCAGCAACCGTCGCCGGCTAAGAAACCACCGGTCGACTCGGCGGACTGCTGCGAGTCTTCGTCGGACATTATCCTCCACCGTCGAGAATCTTTTGGCCGCGAAAAACACCTTCTCCTTCACTCTTCTCGTTTTCGTTTTTCGCAGATCTTGCCGCCGCCGTTGAATTTTGCCGTCGGCTTCACGTTTTCCGACCTCCTCTCGCCGTCGCCGTCGCCGTCGAGTACCATACCACCGCGAACTTCGCCTTCTCCTTCCCGTTTTCCGCGCTCAATTTGTCAGATCTGGCCGCCGCCTTGAATCGCCGCCGTCGATCGTCACATTTTCCGGCCTTCTCAGACATCACGGACACATTCCCGACGTAGCCTCTTAGTTTCGCTGTGGTGAAGCGCATCGAAACGAGTGAAATTGTAGAAGTGGAAATGAGGGGGCCGTGATGGTAGATACGGTGGCTGGAGGTCGGGGCTTGGTTTGTCGGCCGTGGATCGTCAGATTGACGGTGACTTTGGTGGTGCTGCGTGAGGTGGTGGTGGACGTGAGGCGGAGTCGTGACTGTAGCGGTGGAGGATGGCTGGGTGGTGTTTGGGGGTGATGTGGGAGGAGAGAGAAAATGGTGAAATTGGGGGATTATTTTCAGTTTTTTGTTTTATTTTTTAATTTTTTTTCCGGAGTTAAGTATTTTAGTTGGTGGAGTTATAGGAGATATGTGTTATAATTGTTGGAGTTACGTACTTTATTTGATGGAGTTAGATTGGAGTTATTGGTGTTACGGGTTTTAATAATTAGAGTTAGCTTGGAGTTACATATTTTGGGTAATGGAGTTAAGTTGGAGTTATTAGAGTTACGGGTTTTAGTTGGTGAAGTTATGTTAGAGTTACGAGAGTTAGTTGAAGTTGATAGAGTTTTTATATTATTGGAGTTACGTGTTAAATTAGTGGAGTTAAGTTGAATTTACGTGTTTTAGATGATGGAATTAAGTTGGAGTTACGTGTTTTAGGTGGTGGAGTTAAACTTGGAGTTACGTGTTTTAGTTGGTGGAGTTAAGTTGGAGTTACGTGTTTTAGTTAGTGGAGTTAAGTTGGAGTTACGTGTTTTAGTTGGTAGAGTTATGTTAGAGTTACGTGTTTTAGTTGGTGGAGTTATGTTAGAGTCACGAGAGTTAAGTTGAAATTGGTGGAGTTTTGATATATTGGAGTTATACAATTTAATTATTGGAGTTAGGAGACCGGAGTTACGCATTTTAGTTTCTGGAGTTAACCGGCTGGAGTTACTAATTTTAGTTTCTGGAGTTAATCGACTGGAGTTATGGAGTTCAGGTTATGGAGTTAGGGGAAATCAATGGCTGAGATTACTTCTGACTTCTGACGCCCCCTATATATATATATATATATATATATATATATATATATATATATATATATAGGGGGCCTACCCGGTCAGAAGTGTAATTTTTGTCAGAAATCAGAAGGAATCTCAGCCACTGATTTAGAAATCAAAAGTAATCTCAGCCATTGATTTCAGATAACTCCAGAACCTTAATTGCATAACTCCAGTCTCTTAACTCCACCAACTAAAATCAGTAACTCCAGTCATCTAACTCCACTAATTAAATTATATAATTCCACTAATATCAAAACACTACCAACTTTAATTTAACTCTCGTAACTCTAAAGTAACTCCAACATGTAAAACTCGTAACTCCATAACTCCACTTACCAAATACGTAACTTCAACGTAACTCCACTACCTAAAACACGTAACTCCAACGTAACTCCACTACCTAAAACACGCAACTCCACTACCCAAAACATGTAACTCCAACGTAACTCCACTAACCAAAACACGTAACTCCAACGTAACTCCACTAACCAAAACACGTAACTCCAACGTAACTCCAACAACCAAAAGACGTAACTCCACTAACCAAAACACTTAACTCCAAAGTAACTCCACTAACCAAAACACGCAAGTTCAACGTAACTCCACTACCTAAAACACGTAACTCCACTAACCAAAACACGTAACTCCAACGTAACTCCACTACCTAAAACACGTAACTCCACTAACCAAAACACGTAACTCCAATACCTAAAACACGTAACTCCAACTTAACTCCACCATTAAAACACGTAACTCTAACAAGTAAAACACGTAACTCCAACTTAACTCAACTAATTAAACACGTGATTTCAACTTAACTCCTTAATTAAACACGCAATTCATTCTTGTAACTCCACCACCAAAAAAACTGAAAACTGAAAAAAAAAAAAAAAAAAGAAGCAAATTACCTCATTTTCGACACCGAATTCCGATCAAATCACACAATTCCGCAGCTCAGTCTCACTAATACTATCATCATCACTCATGTTCAAACTAACAAATTACCTCAAAAATCAACTACAACCAAATCAAATTCAAAACTCAACACAGCTTCAATCACACGCTAAAATCACAAACAGCATCTCCGGAAGTACTAAACTAGAATTACTGATTAAAAATTGACATAATTAGAAATGAAAAAAATTGATGAGGTAAAAAAAACGTGAAGGAGAAGCGTGTTTTGCGGCGGAATGATGCTCGTCAGAGGTTATTATCGATCGGCGAAGCGCGGTTGGGAGTAGGTGCGAAAATTCGAGAGGATTCCGGCGACGGTGACGATCGGCGGCAGCGTTCGACGGCGGCTTCGAGATCTGGAAAAACGAGCGCGAAAAATATGGACGGAGACGGTTTTCGCGGCCATACATTGCTCGACGGAGGAGGCTCTTGTCCGACGAAGCCTCGCGGTAATCCGAAGAGTCTACCGGTGGTGTCGTAACCGGCGATGGTCGTTGCCGGTGTACGCGGAGAAAAATGAGGACGAAAAAAAGGGGAGGAGAAGTCGGTTTTGGCGGTCAAATTGCGGTCAAAATAGGCGGTTGATGTCCGACGAAGACTCGCCGGAGTCTTTGGCGTCGGCCGCTATTATCGACACCGGAGACGGTGACGGTCGGTGAACGCCGGCGGCGGCTCGCGGCGGTTGGGGACGGGATGGGGTAAGAGAAGAATTGGAGGAGAGAGAAAATGTGGAGGAATGAGTTTGGGTTTTTTTTTTTATTTTTGATTTGCTTTTATTTGAGTTTTAATCTGAACCATTGATTTATGTGGGATGGATGGTTGAGATTCCTTCTGATTTCTGACAGAAATCATACTTCTGACTGGATAGATTTTATATATATATATATATATATATATATATATATATATATATATATATATATATATATATATATATAGGGGGCGTATCCGGTCAGAAGTAGATTTATGTCAGAAGGTCAGAAGTTATCTGAACCACACATCAATCTAAGATCAATGGTCAAGATTAAACCAATTTAACAAAAAAAAAAAAAAAACCACCCCTTCCATTCCTTTCTCTCTCCTCACCCATACACCCCCACCTTCCCCGACCACCACTGCTCCGCCGACGGCCGGCCCCGACCACCACCACAGCCGGCCCCGACCCCACCACCACCGCCGGATCTCTGCCGCGACCTTTGCGCCGCCCCTCCCCCGCGTTCGCCGCCCCTTCTTTCTCCCCCAACTTCCTATTTTTCTACCAAAATGACATATGACGGCGACGCGCGAAGGGGCGGCAGCGTACGCGTGGTCGGGGACGACGTGCGAGGGTCGGGGGACGTTTAATGGGCGTCGGCAGTCGATTATAGGGGCTGGGGAAGGGAGTGAAAGAGGAGAGAGAAAATGAAGAAAAGAGGACGTTCACGACGATGGAGGCAGTGGCGCGGGGAGGTTGATGCCTCCGTGAGGTCGCCGGAGCGGCGCCTATCGGTTGGTGGTGGTGGCGTCACCGTAGGTGGTGGTCGGCGAATGGGGGTGGCGGTGGTGGCGTGGTGCGTGGTGGTGGCTGTGGGTGTGGGTACCGAGGAGAGAGAAAAAAATAGGGTTTCATTTTATGTTTTTTTTTTTTTTTTTTTTTTTTTTAATTTATTAAAGTTATGAATTTTTGTATGTGAAGTTATTGGAGTTATTAAAGTTATCACAGTTATTAGAGTTAATCGGAGTTACGTGTTTTATAGTTATTGGAGTTATTATAGTCTAGGAAGCACGGACACGCCTATCCAATGCCGTGTCTGTGTCCGACACCGTGTCGGACACCGACACGCGTAGGACACGGTACGACACGTATCGGACACGCCCAAAAATCGTGTCCGGTTTTTTTATTTAATTTTAGGACACAGACACGGTTTTTTTTAATTGGACACGAACCAGATACCGACCAGACACCAACCAGACACCCGACACGACACAAAACTACGTCGTTTTGACAAGTTTTTTTTTAAAAAAAAAATATTTTTTCTCTCTCCTATTCTAATTACACTAGCGGGTAGTTCAACTACATGTCAAACTTCTCTATCTCTTTTTGCTTCCCTTCTTCTTGCTTCGGCCGACTCTTCCACCTTCGACCGGCGCCGCCTCAGGACACCTCCTCCGACCGACGTCCACTAGCGGCCCCATCGCTACAGCCCAACCTGCACCCGGCCGCACTAGCCCTACCTCTACCTACCCACGAACAGTACGAGTAATTGAAAAAATATGCATTCAAAATACTTATTAGCTTTTGTTTTTTGCCGTGTCCGTGTCCGCTATTTTTCAAAGTGCCGTGTCACGCATCCGTATCGGTGTCCGTGTCCGTGTCCGAGTCCGTATCGGTGCTACCTAGATTATAGTTACGTGTTGTAGTTATTGGAGTTATATTAAAAAACGTGTTGTAGTTGTTGAAGTTATTAGAGTTAAGTTGAAGTTACGTATTTTACTCAAATATTGTGAAATTAGAGCTCTAAAATTATTGGAGTTATGCGCTATAGTTACTGGAGTTACGGAGCAACTAAAGTTATGACAGTTAGTGGATTATCAAGATGTGTGGCTGAGATTACTTCTGACCTTCTGACATAACTTTACTTCTGACCTGATTTAATTCCTATATATATATATAAAATAAAGTACTAGTAATAATAACACAACTCTTAAAGTACTTCTAATAACACAAACAAAAACGATATCTATATTATAAATTACATGACATTACAACATTAAGTCTAATACGAAAATGAGTGACGTGGAGCATCATCACCACTAGTATGCTGATTGGCACCTTGGTTACTAAAAAATAATGACCCGGCATTATATGCCCATGATTGCTCATTTGGGTTGGTGTTACCCTCAGAAAATTGAGAGCCATAAAATGTGGGGTTATGGAAATGTTTGTTACCGTAATTGTTTGTTCCATGATCATATATTTGTATACCTTGGGAGCTTGTCGAATCATTCCCACTAGTTTGATGAAACGTGGTCGGTGGCGTGTAACTCGGAAACTGAGGGTAGTAGTGGGGGTTATCCTGCATGTTTGAACCACTTGACTCACTTACCATAACATTTGTGGATAAATAATTCCATGATGCATTATCATATTGACCTCCACCATATTTTCCTTTTCCTTTTCGATGCCTTTTCGATATCTCATCGTCATTTAAGACCGGTGATAGCCTTGTAAATCATGGAGGAACATCAAAATTTGTTGAAGGTTGTCCAAGTAAACCACTATATCCATACCTAATATCACCCTCACCCCCACTTTCACCCCCATCTCCACTACCAGCACCATCACCGTCTCCGTCATCACTGCTTCGAGGAGTCGGTACACTCCACTTACTCTTCTTAGTCGCACGATCATGATCAGATTGGTTATGAAATAGAGATTGAACAACTCTATCATTTCCGCCGTCAGGAGGACCATCATTGTTGTCATCGTGAATGTCCTCGTCCATCCAGGCGGTATCTAGTCCATCACAAAATGCCTGTTGTTCTTTCTCTAACCAAGAAATCAATGGATCATCACCGTGAAATATATTATCCAAATTAATAGGATTAAAACTCGACTCAATTTTCTTTAGGCTCCGGCGCATTTGATGTCTTCTCTTTAACCACATATCATATTGTAGGTATACGATCAAATGAAGTTTTTTGTAATTCAATCGATTTCTTGTTTTGGTGTGAACAAGACTCCACATACTCCAATTTCGTTCACAATTTGACGACGATGAGGTCTGACTTAACACCTTAACAGCAATACGTCGAAGTTGCCGAGCGCTATCACCATAAGTTATCCACCATTTATCTGCAAAAATAAAAGAAATTTTATTATCATTACACATTTATACTTAAGATTGCAATATCTAAGTATAGATGTGTAGTACGTTAATTACCTGGATCCATGATCTTTACTACTGCTTGAGCTGCTACACTAGCAAAACTATCCGTATTTTTCGTACAAATGAATAGCTGGACAAAAATGTCAGTACACATTAAATACATACTCATACTTTGTTGTGTGATGTAGACATTAATGTATTGAATGATAAATATCTTATTTGTTGTGCTCTGATCTGATCATCGATATTTGGTTCCAATTATTATAAATAATTATAAATTATTATCTACTTGCATATTTACCTGTCGCATGTAGATCGTGATGTAGCTGGAAGTTCCATCTCTTATCGGTCATATTCCAATAAGCTTTATAACTTTCACTGTTGTTTTTAATAGCCAACTTACAATGCTCCATTGCTTCATAGATGTACCCTATTGTTGGTTTGTCATCTCCCCCTCAACCATCCTCAAAACTTTTACGATAGGTTCTTGAATTTTCAAAACTTCGTTTGCCTTAGCCCAAAATTTAGCTATTAGAGCAGATGGATTCTTAGACAGGAGTTCATGAACTTGCATAGCTCAGTCATCAGTCATACGAGGATATTTGCTGTTTAACCAAACATTAGAATGAAACATCTCTAGCTTGCAATTGAGTCTTGTGTTTGACAACACTTTCCAACATGATAAAATTGGATGCAAATCGTGTCATACCAGGACGTGTCAGCTCTCTCCCTTCAGTAAATTTCTTCATGTAATTAATTGGCCATTGATGTTTGTAAATGAATTTGGAGATCTTCCGAGCCGTGTCTATCACACTGTAACAACCCTAAATTTTGACTCAAATATAATAGCATTAAATTTAGAATTGTCACGCCGCAATTGACTACCAAGTCAATTGCAAGGCTAATTATTCGATTACAATAATAACTAAAAAGATTCAGCGGAAGTCTTAAACAAATGTCGAACTACTATCTCAGAACTAGTCTTAAATTACATATCCAAACTGAATTATAAATTAAATAATGTTTATAAAAATCCCCATCATGCAGACGACTCTTCAACCAAGCATCCACATCATCAACAGAACCTGTCAACTACGCCATCGAGAATGACGTAGGCCCCAAAAATAAGGTAGGGAACGAACCAGAATAAGAACGTCAGCATACAGGCTGAGTAAGAAACACAAAAGAATAAGAAGACAAAAGATACGCGCCTGAAGGCGCGTAGCTAACAAATAACAAGCTACCATTACGTCATTAACTTTAATCATCACAGTGATATAGAATTCAGAAATCATATCATATTAGCATTCATTAAGGCCGGGTTCCTACCCCACAGCCACCACAATCTCGAACCAATGCGAGCTAGAGCACTCAAAACAACCCCTAATGACTCAGAGTGTGCACACCCCTCTCTAGAGGGCCAGTAGGATGCGAAGCCTCTAGGAGGAAGCCAAATAGGAAGCCGGTAGCGAACCGACCACAGACTCCCCTCATAAAGAAGGTACAGGATGACCGGTCAGCGCCGAGTCATCTACTCTAGGTGGTAATCGTCAAACATAATCATCAACATTATTGTACTCTTTTACAATATCATTCATTATCATGTTATATTATCAATATCATAATTATAAGCTCAAGAAACAACAATATCGAAACAAGAAAGAAACAAAGAGAGACACACTCGGCCAAAAGCGCCGAGTGGCCGAGAAAGCCGAGCCGGCCGAAAGGCCGAACCGGTCGAACGACGGAGGCCGAAGGGCCGTGTGGAAGGTGAACTGAAAGGCTATTGTTGCACGGTTAATTTCAAGTGATAGATGCAGAAACAAGGCAACGGTAAGATAATCGTGAGCAATGATCATCAAAGATAAGGTTAGAATCAAAGTAGTATAGTTTAGAGGGTTGGTCAACATGGTTGGAATTGTAACCAACGTTCTTACCTTTCAACGCTAATCCTTAAACCAAACTCTTCAAACGAAGTCAATGAACAACACCTCCTCGAATCCATAATCTAGATGCCCAAACAAATACAAACTCAATCAATGATCCCCTAATTCACAAGGTATAACCATAAACCATAATCTTACAAATTAACTAATGTATCATGAATCTAAAAGAAGTCAGTGACATTCAAACATGGATAACTTCTACCTCTGACATCGTATGATCACCAAAATTGATTATGACATAAAGGGTAATCACAGGAACATTGCCTCCAAATTTAGTCCACAGACTCCAAGTGGATCTACGGGAATCGATCTCACACTGAACCATAAACATGAATTAGGGTTTACCCACGAAATCTAATATAACTTTTTATCTAGAGATCTAGGTCTTACCAATTTTTGATATGTTGTCAATGATACAGTAAGGAACACCTCCACAAAATCTCGTCCCCAAATACCTTATGAGTCGACAGGAATCCTCAAACTATCGAGGGCGGAACAGATTTTCGGGTAGATAGACACAGCTTCACTAAAACATCTCCACAAGTATCATCCGATGGAATCTTGGCACGATCTACATGTTCCTGGATTTGTATCGAAAGCACGGTTCTAACGCCACCAACCACGCTCTAATCGGAGGTCGTATGAGAGAATTATATGTGTTTGAAGTTGACACAGTGATGCTGGGAATCTTCTGCGGGTGGAGGCTACGAGAAGATTGTGAGAGGGAGAGAGGTAGGGCCGACTATATATAGTATAAGCTAGGGTTTATCTCCTTTGATTTGTGTGAATGGGTTTGAAGGTAGACTCGAGTTCGGGCTTAATTAGTCGGTTGAGATGAGTGATCCATAAATCCGATCAAAGTCCAATAACCCAATTATACAATTTCCCAAAATAGAATTACCCAATTAGTTTCATAATCTATAATTCACCAAATTCCCCAAAATAACTTTTATTAATTTTCCTCAAATTTATTAATAAACGTAACACCCTAATTAAATAAAGTCCCAAAAATACGGGGTGTTACAGTCTTCCCTCCTTAAAACAAAGATTCGTCCCGAATCTTTAAACCCATCCTTAAAAAGTCAATCTCCTCTCTAGAAACGTCGATCACAAGGTAACAAAGGTATTCAAAATGATAGAACAAGAACATAAGAGTATGCTCAAGTCGAAATATGAATAAGAGTATAAAAGATGTAAGAAATGTATCAAGGCATTGTAAGAATTGTAGTTGAGGCATAGCGCAATCAACCACAGAAATAAGGATCAGAAACCACATGAGTCACATAGATCAGAATATCAATCACATCACACAAAATAATCAAAAATAAAACGCGCAGGGTTCTCATCCCCCTTAAAACCAAGGTTCGTCTCGAACCGAAGTACCTTAATCGAACAAATGAGGGTACTTTTCTCGCATAACTGACTCTACTTCCCAAGTAGCTTCCTCAACATTATTGTTACACCACAATACCTTCACCATAGTCGTTTCCGTGCGTCTAGTTTTTCGCACTTTAGTGTCCAGGATTTTCAGTGGTGCCTCTTCATACGTCATAGTTTCATCCAACTCGATAGTTTCTGGGTTCAAGACATGTGACGAATCGCTGACATAACGTCGTAGTTGGGAAACATGAAAGACATTGTGAACCTTATCTAGATTCGCAGGCAAATCCAACTCATAAGCGACTTCCCCAATGCGCTTAGTTACTCTGTATGGTCCAATAAACTTAGGACTCAGTTTTCCTTTCTTCCCAAATCTCATAACTCCTTTGGTAGGTGACATCCTCAACAACACCATATCACCTTCAGCAAACTCTATATGACTGCGAGTTTTGTCAGCATAACTCTTTTGTCGATGCTGTGCAGCCTTGAGTCTTTCCTGTATCAATTTCACTTGTGTTGTCATCTCCTCAATGTAGTCTAAACCCAAGACTACTGTCTCACTTATGTCATTCCAACAAATTGGACTCCTGCATTTCCTTCCATACAGGGCCTCATATGGTGCCATCTTTATTGAGGCTTGGTAACTGTTGTTGTAGGAAAACTCGACTAAATCTAGCTTGTCCTCCCATCCTCCTTGATACTGCAAGGCACAAGCTCTCAACATGTCCTCCAAGACTTGGTTCGTACGCTCGGTCTGTCCATCTGTCGTTGGGTGGAACGCAGTACTCATAAGAAGTTTTGTACCCAAAGCTTCTTGCAACTTCTTCCAAAATCGAGAAACAAAACGCGCATCGCGATCTGACACAATCTCCTTTGGTGTACCATGGAGTCTCAACACGTTGTGTATGTAGGTATCAGCCAACTGTTTCTTCTTCCATGTGTCCTTCATGGGTATAAAATGTGCGCATTTCGTCAATCTGTCTACTATTACCCAAATCATATTGTTACCCTTAGGCGTCCTAGGTAATCCAGCAATGAAATCCATGGATATGGAACTCCATTTCCACTCCGGCACTGGTAAGGTTGTAATTTATCTTGAGGTCTCTTGTGTTCACTCTTAACCTTTTGTCAAACTAAACACCTAGAAATAAAGTCAGCCACATCCTTCTTCATGCCTGACCACCAAAACACCTTTCTCAAATCTTGGTACATTTTATCTTCACCTGGGTGTACCGAATATTTGCTGGCATGAACTTCTGTCAAGATCTTATTCCTCAACGCCTCGTCATTAGGTATACAGATCCTGTCCTGGAATCGAATTACTCCATCTTCACCTCTTTTGAACAATTCAGGCTCTTTTGCCATCTTGTCCATTATCACCTTCTCATTTTCTTGTAATCCTTTGATCTCTCCAAATAAATCATTCTCAATCGTAGTTGTTCCTGGGTTTAATCCTGGTTCTGTCAACTGAACTCCAAAGTTGACAAATTCATTCCTTAGTTTCTCTCTTTGAACAACCATTTGCACTGTATGCAGAGACTTTCTGCTCAGAGCGTCAGCTACGACATTGGCTTTTCCTTCATGATACTGTATCTCCATGTCGTAGTCCTTAATCAACTCCAACCATCTCCTCTGTCGCATATTCAACTCCTTCTGAGTAAATATGTACTTCAAACTCTTATGGTCAGAAAAGATCTTAAAAGTCACTCCAAACAAATAGTGTCTCCACAATTTCAACGCAAAGATCACTGCTGCTAACTCCAAATCATGGGTCGGATAGTTTTCCTCATAACTCTTGAGTTGCCTAGACGCATAGGCGATTACTCTCCTGTTCAACATAAGGACACATCCCAATCCATTCTTTGAAGCGTCAGTATACACCTCGTATGGTATCTTCTCATCAGGTAGTGCTAACACTGGAGCCGTGGTTAACCGTTCCTTTAGAGTCTGAAAAGCTTTCTCACAATTCTCATCCCACTTATACCTCGTGGTCTTCTTCATCAAGGTTGTCATTGGTTTAGCAATCTTGGAGAAATCCTTCACGAATCTCCTGTAATATCCTGCAAGTCCCAAAAAGCTCCTAATCCCAGACACATTCTTAGGGGCCGGCCAGTCCTTGACCGCCTTGATCTTAGCTGGATCTACTTCAACTCCATCCTTAGATATCACATGTCCCAGAAATGGTACCTTGTCCAGCCAAAATTCACACTTCGAAAATTTACCGTAGAGTTGCTTTCCTCTTAAAATCTCTAAAACCGTTCTCAAATGTTCCTTATGTTCCTCCTTGTCCTTGGAGTAAATCAGAATGTCATCAATAAACACGACCACAAACTTATCCAAATAGGGTCGGAAAGTACGATTCATGAGGTCCATGAATACCGCTGGAGCATTGGTTAACCCAAAGGGCATCACTGTAAACTCATAGTGCCCATATCTAGTTGAGAATGCAGTCTTCGGTACATCCTCATCAGCCACCTTCAATTGATAGTATCCAGACCTCAAATCAATCTTTGAGAACACACTTGCTCCCTTTAATTGGTCAAACAGGTCATCAATTCTGGGTAAGGGGTATCTATTCTTGATGGTCACACGGTTCAATTCTCTGTAGTCGATACATAGCCGCATTGATCCATCTTTCTTTCTTACAAACAAGACAGGTGCTCCCCAAGGTGAAACACTGGGTCGCACGTAACCTTTCTCCACCAATTCATCAAGTTGTTTCTTCAGTTCCTGCATTTCCACTGGCGCCATTCGGTAAGGCGTCTTAGCAATAGGGCCTGTTCCTGGTACCAACTCAATCTTAAACTCCACCTCTCTCTTCGGAGGCATCCCTGGAATCTCCTCAGGAAAGACATCAGGATACTCGTTTACTACCTCAACATTTCCTAGTTCTGGATATTCCACGCTGGTATCTAGTACATGACATAAGAATAGGGGCTCACCCTTTGATATTTGTTTCTTCAAATTCATGGCGGACACCAGTTTTATCCTTGGTCGCTTAGGGAGTACGCAATGAGTAACATGAGCATCCTTCTGTCCTCGAAGAGAAATTTTCCCTATCCAACAATCTATTCTTGACTTGTATCGACCCATCCAATCCATTCCCAAAATCACATCAAAAATTGTTAGGGGAAAAGCTATCAAGTCCGATTTGAACTCATGACCACAATTACTATAGGCATGTCCTTATACTTACTCTTACAGGCAACACTAGACCCATCAGGCATCGAAAATTCAAAGTCTACTGCTGAACTATCACTAAGTCCACATTTCTCTTCAATCTTATCTGCAATAAATAAATGGAACGCACTACTATCTAACAAAACTGTCCAATCCCTATAATGCTCAACCATAATTCCATCAGCCCGTTTCCCTGTACTAGTTTAAAAAAACGCCTCTTAAATCTTTATCCACCAGCGTCCAGCTACTTCCTTAAGGTAGAACGCAGCAACCTTAAACTTACAGTTGTCGGGACATCCGACTTTTAAGAAGATCCTCTCCATAAGTTCCAACCAATCCAAAAGTACACTGGGTTCTCCTTTCCCAGTGAAGTTGTAAGGCATTTTCTTCTGTACAGCATCTGACATCATTGCCAACAACATTTCATCATCGTTCCCTGCATTATTATTATTATTATTCATATGCCTGTTTCCCCCATTGTTGGCCATCTGAGCCATTGCCTGAGTCATCGTATTCTGGTTTTGTACCAATTGAGCCAGAATAGCTGTCAAATCAAAAACGTTCTCTCGCACCATTGTTTATAACGTATCAACATTCGAATCAGTTGTAACCACTTCAATCAATCCCAAATCATTTCATATATTCAAAATCATAAATCAAGATATATCAATCAATAATCAATCGCAAAATCGCAAAATCAGTAAATCATGTAAAGAATTCATTCCAGAACTATATATACATGATAATCAGCATCCAGCTACTCGTCTCGCGCGAGTTTAACTTCTCAGTACTTTTCAATTTTTTTTTTTTTCCGGAACACGACCCGTGTTCACTATAGCACGAGTCGTGCGCACATCAAAATCGAAACGGCCGAAACGCGAAATTAATCACAACATCAAATTGCATGTAATAGACCTTCAAATAGCAATTAAATCACATCGACCTTTATTAATCAAGCATACTTCATAGTAGTATTGGGGTATGGTCCCCTCATATGACTCATGCAACTCATACTTTGTCTATAAGTTTCACATTACACATTGTTTGACGAAAATAAATGCAATAATACTAATATCCTGACAAATAGTCTCCCAATACTTTTGGGTTATGACTTCAAGCACTCCTCTCATGGCTTCCTACTTCATTTGACCCTTCTCCTTCCTCCTGAGCAGCATATTCACTAGAGGTTAAAGGTGAATAAGAAATACCATTTTCCTCCTCAACTTCCCTCATTAATGGTTCGCGGTTGGCTCTACGCAGTATGATGGGTCGTACACTCTTTCGAGCAGTACGCCTGAGTAAAGGTCTCCCCCTAAGGGATACTGGTGATTCAGGTGGGGAAGGAATGTAATATCGTTTTCCAGGCCTAATATTCTTACTAGCAAGGTGGACTGCTAAAGCACTTCTCCTCCTTTCCTCAGCCTTGTCCTTATAGATCTTATAGGGATCTGGATGAGGGTAGTTAGGGTGAACTGTGGCTTCTACCAGGTATTCAGGTAGCTCCTCCAAGTCATCCTTAGCATTCCTGTAGAGTAAGTCCTCGTACTTCAGCACAGCCTTCAATTCCTCTACTGTCAAGGGCTCTCCTGAGTCAGTGTATAGGTATTTTAGGTCTCCGAAATGGCAAGCATAGAAGGTCATTCTCTCGAGTTTCTTGTGCACGTGATCCCATCGTGCCTCATTCTTCAGGTTAACCATCACCACAAACATTATCAATTCTTCATTCAAAGCCCAGTCGTGCGTTTCTCTGGCTATTTGGAGCCTATCTATCACCCTGTCAACAAAGTTTGTGACTGTTTCTCCCCATCCTATAGGTATGCAAAATAATCCTGGTTCATGGCTATTGTGTCTGTCTTAGCTTCTACTGCTGGATCCCCAATTACCCCATCAATTCCAAAATTCCAGCTAAATCCAAGTGGGTCAGTATGCATCTGTCAATTTACCAAGATTAGAAATCCCAAAACAATCACTTATATCAAATGGTTAGGTACTAAAGTCACATAACATTTAGCAATCAGCATGCGTATGAATGCACCCATCCCATTCCCAGTTTAGAAAATTTTTGTAGACTCGACTAATCAGAACCTATGGCTCTGATACCAACTGTAACAACCCTAAATTTTGACTCAAATATAATAGCATTAAATTTAGAATTGTCACGCCGCAATTGACTACCAAGTCAATTGCAAGGCTAATTATTCGATTACAATAATAACTAAAAAGATTCAGCGGAAGTCTTAAACAAATGTCGAACTACTATCTCAGAACTAGTCTTAAATTACATATCCAAACTGAATTATAAATTAAATAGTGTTTATAAAAATCCCCATCATGCAGACGACTCTTCAACCAAGCATCCACATCATCAACAGAACCTGTCAACTACGCCATCGAGAATGACGTAGGCCCCAAAAATAAGGTAGGGAACGAACCAGAATAAGAACGTCAGCATACAGGCTGAGTAAGAAACACAAAAGAATAAGAAGACAAAAGATACGCGCCTGAAGGCGCGTAGCTAACAAATAACAAGCTACCATTACGTCATTAACTTTAATCATCACAGTGATATAGAATTCAGAAATCATATCATATTAGCATTCATTAAGGCCGGGTTCCTACCCCACAGCCACCACAATCTCGAACCAATGCGAGCTAGAGCACTCAAAACAACCCCTAATGACTCAGAGTGTGCACACCCCTCTCTAGAGGGCCAGTAGGATGCGAAGCCTCTAGGAGGAAGCCAAATAGGAAGCCGGTAGCGAACCGACCACAGACTCCCCTCATAAAGAAGGTACAGGATGACCGGTCAGCGCCGAGTCATCTACTCTAGGTGGTAATCGTCAAACATAATCATCAACATTATTGTACTCTTTTACAATATCATTCATTATCATGTTATATTATCAATATCATAATTATAAGCTCAAGAAACAACAATATCGAAACAAGAAAGAAACAAAGAGAGACACACTCGGCCAAAAGCGCCGAGTGGCCGAGAAAGCCGAGCCGGCCGAAAGGCCGAACCGGTCGAACGACGGAGGCCGAAGGGCCGTGTGGAAGGTGAACTGAAAGGCTATTGTTGCACGGTTAATTTCAAGTGATAGATGCAGAAACAAGGCAACGGTAAGATAATCGTGAGCAATGATCATCAAAGATAAGGTTAGAATCAAAGTAGTATAGTTTAGAGGGTTGGTCAACATGGTTGGAATTGTAACCAACGTTCTTACCTTTCAACGCTAATCCTTAAACCAAACTCTTCAAACGAAGTCAATGAACAACACCTCCTCGAATCCATAATCTAGATGCCCAAACAAATACAAACTCAATCAATGATCCCCTAATTCACAAGGTATAACCATAAACCATAATCTTACAAATTAACTAATGTATCATGAATCTAAAAGAAGTCAGTGACATTCAAACATGGATAACTTCTACCTCTGACATCGTATGATCACCAAAATTGATTATGACATAAAGGGTAATCACAGGAACATTGCCTCCAAATTTAGTCCACAGACTCCAAGTGGATCTACGGGAATCGATCTCACACTGAACCATAAACATGAATTAGGGTTTACCCACGAAATCTAATATAACTTTTTATCTAGAGATCTAGGTCTTACCAATTTTTGATATGTTGTCAATGATACAGTAAGGAACACCTCCACAAAATCTCGTCCCCAAATACCTTATGAGTCGACAGGAATCCTCAAACTATCGAGGGGCGGAACAGATTTTCGGGTAGATAGACACAGCTTCACTAAAACATCTCCACAAGTATCATCCGATGGAATCTTGGCACGATCTACATGTTCCTGGATTTGTATCGAAAGCACGGTTCTAACGCCACCAACCACGCTCTAATCGGAGGTCGTATGAGAGAATTATATGTGTTTGAAGTTGACACAGTGATGCTGGGAATCTTCTGCGGGTGGAGGCTACGAGAAGATTGTGAGAGGGAGAGAGGTAGGGCCGACTATATATAGTATAAGCTAGGGTTTATCTCCTTTGATTTGTGTGAATGGGTTTGAAGGTAGACTCGAGTTCGGGCTTAATTAGTCGGTTGAGATGAGTGATCCATAAATCCGATCAAAGTCCAATAACCCAATTATACAATTTCCCAAAATAGAATTACCCAATTAGTTTCATAATCTATAATTCACCAAATTCCCCAAAATAACTTTTATTAATTTTCCTCAAATTTATTAATAAACGTAACACCCTAATTAAATAAAGTCCCAAAAATACGGGGTGTTACACACACTTTCGATGATTTTTTTCTCCCAATATTCAAGAAGAAGATCCAAGTAATGCGCAGCACAAGCTGCCCAATATAAGTTCGGGTACTTCACCATCAATTCAATCTCGCCAATTTTCAAAGCAGCCTCATTATCTGTCACCACCTGAACCACTCGATGTGAACCAATTTCTTCGACTACATCACACAATAGCTTGTACTAAAATCTAGTATCCTTAGTCAACATATCTGAGACATCAACGGATTTGTGAAAAATAGTACCACAAACCGAGTAGACCAAAAAGTTAATGATATGGACACCCCTTTCATCCCAAATTGGACTTAACGTCTTTATAAATTATTTCATTTTATTGTACTCTTTTGGGAGACATCTTATCCATCTATATAATTTCACAGTAAATTAATACAAAAATTTCAATAAGACTTATATACCTCTACTATGTCATATGCACTCGGTGCTCCAACCGCACCACCAACTTCACGTATGGTATCCATCAATGGATTGGCGTAACAAGACTTAATTGCTCGGAATGGAATATTGGTATCAATCATAAAAGTACCCCCAACTTTTATTAGCATATTTTTTGCTTTTTTAGCCATCTGGTACCAAGCTTGGTCTGTTTTTTTTTTTTTTATTAGGATTATCTTTTTCTAATTGCAATTCTCTGCCTCTTAATCTTGATGAGGGATTACTAGCAGGTTGAAAATGTTGCATGTGTTTCTCTCCTCATGCCCTTTTCTTGAACTGAACTAGATCGGCGCATTTGTGACCCAACTCTACTACCCCCCCCCCCCCTCCCCATATGTGTTTGGTCTATTTCTCTGTTGATACTCAAATTCATGTTGTTGTAAACTTTGATGCCTAGCGTATGCCATAGTGTGATCGTCGTCCTCATCATCATCGCCTTCACGATTTCTAGCTCTGAGATCCTCCTCAAATTCTCTAATTCGTTTTGCTTTATCTTTTTTATTTTCTTTGAATTCCAATAAGAGTGACCACATTTCCTTTCTCACTTCATCGGAGACGAGAGGGAAAGATGTAAAGTTTCCGGTTTTGTGAGTTAAATGTTCCTTCAATCTTGTAACTCCGCCATTAATAATCTTAGAACAAAATCTACATTTAGCCCTTTTACCCCCATCTAATTTATCCCCGAATGTCCGCTACATCGTCGCCGTTCCGAGGCATTTTTCTAAAATACGATTTGATTAAAAATTTATTTATCAATACTCAATATCAGTTATTTATCGAATATTATGTATAAATGTATAATTATAGTGGGATGTGACCTCAAAAAATAAATTATAGTGGAATGAAATGGGAAACATTATTAAAAATTAAGTCAATATTCTTCTAACTGGTATGTATCCAATGTATATATATATATAGAAATTGAATCAGGTCAGAAGTAAAGTTATATCAAAAGGTTAGAAGTAATCTCAGCCACACATCTTGATCTCCACTAACTCTCATAACTTTAGTTGCTCCGTAACTCCAGTAACTATAGCAAATAACTCAAATAACTTTACGACTCTAACTCAACAATATTAAACTAAAATACGTAATTTCAACTTAACTCCAATCACTTTAATAACTAAAACACGTTTTTTAATATAACTCCAATAACTACAACACGTAACTATAATAACTTCAATAACTATAAAACACGTAACACGACTTAACTCCAATAACTTTGATAACTTTAATAACTCTAATAACTTTACATACTAAAATTCATAACTTTAATAAAAAGAAAAAAAAATTAAAAAAAAAAAGAAAAATGTACCCACATTTTTTTTTCTCTCTCCTCCCATACCCACCCACCACCACCACCCCGCACCTCCTTCCAGCCGCCGGCGAACTGCACCGACCACCACCACCATCCAACCGGCCACCACCACCACACTCGCCGTCCTGCCGCCAGCCCAGCGGTGGTTCTCCCTCCCCCCATAGACCACGCCACCGCCCCCAACACACCAATTCTCTCTCCTCAAACTCTTCTCAAACAACCACGAATTCGCCCTCCCCGGTGTTCCTCCACCCCTCCCTTGAATCTCCCCGCCCCTCCCTAACGTTCGCCGCCCCTCCCTCGCGTTCGCCGCCCCTCCCTCAATTTTCGGAATGGAAAAAGGATGAAATGGGGGAGAAGGAAGGGCCAGTGGCGTGTGGGAAAGGCCGGTGGGAGGTTGGGGTGGCCGTACGATCACATTGGCTTGGTCGGGGCTAGTGTTGGCGGTGGTCGGCGACGGTCGCCGGCGGGGCTGGGGTGGTTTCGGGGTGGGTGGGTGGGGGGGTTGGGGGAGGAGAGAGAAAATGATAGAAATGGGTCTTTTTTATTTTCTTTTTATGTTTTTCTTTTTGTTGATTTGGTTTAATCTTGACCATTGATCTTAGGTAGATGAGTGGCTCAGATTACTTCTGACCTTCTGACATAAATCTACTTCTGACCGGATACGCCCCCATATATATATATATATATATATATATATAGGGGCCTGTTCCGGTAGGAAGTTATATATTGGTAGGAAGGTAGGAAGTAGATATATAGTACTTCAATATCTGCGATTGAAACTTACAAAACCAATAAGACATCTAAATAAAAAGGCATTATTCTTACAAATTTAACAAAGTGCACTTATTTTCAATTTTGGTTTTATAAAATACACTTCTAATTTAACAAAGTGCACTTATTTTTATTAAACGCATTTCCAATTTAACAAAATGCACTTGGTATTATAAAATGCACTTCTTACTTAACACAATGCACTTGGTCTTATAAAATGCACTTCTAACTTAACAATATTCACTTTTCTTATTCAATGCACATCCAATTTAACAAAATGTATTTTGACTCGGCAAAATGCACTTGAACTCGGCAAATTGCACTTTGACCCGGGGAAGTGCACTTTGACCAGGGGAAGTGCACTTTGACCCGGGGAAGTGCACTTTAACCCGGGGGAAGTGCACTTTGACCAGGGGAAGTGCACTTTGACCCGGAAAGTGCACATCCAATTTAACAAAATGTATTTTGACTCGGCAAAATGCACTTTGACTCGGCAAATTGCACTTTGACCCGGGGAAGTGCACTTTGACCGGGGGAAGTGCACTTTGACCCTGGGAAGTGCACTTTGACCCTGGGAAGTGCACTTTGACCCGGGAAAGTGCACTTTGACCGGGGGAAGTGCACTTTGACCGGGGGAAGTGCACTTTGACCGGGGGAAGTGCACTATGACCCGGGAAAGTGCACTTTGACCGGGGGAAGTGCACTTTGACTCGGGAAAGTGCACTTTGACCCGGGGAAGTGCACTTTGACCAGGGGGAAGCGCACTTTGACGCGGGGAAGTGCACTTTGACCGGGGGAAGTGCACTTTGACCCGGGGAAGCGCACTTTCACTAAAAATGCAAAATGTACTTCTAATGATTTTAAGAAATTGTTGTTGGTTGTCTAGTTAATATATATGTCCGAAAAACATGTCCACTTTGTGGCCATGAACTCATACGGATTGCAGGTTCATTTGATATTAATGCTCTGATATTTCTCTTTGTCTCACACTCTCACCAATTTACCTCATCAAAAAGAACTCTCTATGGCTATGCATTTAAGTCATGATACGCGGGAAGCGCCTTCATTACTAGTGCTTTTGCTGTTTATAAAGCGACTCGTAATCGCATTGCCCACTTAAGGGTTTAGTTCTCCCCTGTCAAGTATACAAGATTATTCGCAGTCTACGTAGGAATCGAACCTACACCTTCCGTCAATAAGGCGGTGCTCTACCATTTGAGCTAGTAGACTTTTAGATTTAAGACACAACAATAGGTCTTAAAAGACACATTCCCGTTATAAGAAGGAGCAAAAACCAAACACACTAAAATGTGCAAGCACCAATCACACAAACTAGGAAGTTCACCTGGCCCATACAAACACCTAAGGAACACTCCTGACTTCGATCTCTAAACTATACCACATAGTACAAACACGTTCATTACAAACAAATCAATCCAACTTATATCTGGTACCAAAACAAACTAATCATTATAATTTCCCTTATATCTTATGTAGCATTTTCGCAATTGAGTCTGCCCCTCAGCAACCCGACTGTCATAGAAAAAGAATAAAATGACACACTTCCCATTTGCTATACTTCCAACCACCACCCCAATTTGCTATATCTCCAACAATGCGACCACACCAAAACAGCCACCACCGCCACCACCCCCACAACAACCACATGACAAAAAGTGTCAATAGAATGACACCTCCATACAATGACACGAGACCTATACATACACTGACACCTCAATACAATGACACAGAAGTGTCCATACAATGACACCTCCCTGTAATGACAGCCACAGTCAATACAATGACACAAGAGTGTCAATACAATGACACAAGGGAGTCCATACAATGACACCAACTAATCCATACAACGAAAACTAGTGTCCATCCAATGGAACCGATTATCCATACAATAACACCGATTATCCATACAGATGACAAACATGTCCCATAGAATGACAGGTTATGCCTATAGCAAAAAGTTCAACTTAGCACAAATAAAACTTAGCAACGACAACCAGTCACAACCACAGCCACCACAACGAGTGACCGCCACCACCGGTGCCGCCGCCACAAATAACAACCGCAAAAACAACAAACAACATACATCATTTGCTATAATCAGATCGATTCGGTGTAATCAAATCGATTAACCGAAAAAATTACACAACAAATCAAATAAAACATCAATTGTTGCCTCCAATCGAATATGTATCATTTGAATCAAATTAAACTGATTAACATGATCTCAGATTCAATTAAAACTCAGAAATCAAACACAATAATTGAAGAAAAAAGATCGAATCTGGAGAAGAAAAAACATACATCGAAAATCAATAAATTCGTCTAAAAAATTCATCGATGAAGCGTGCACCTGACGCGACGAAATTAGTGGTGGCAGCAACGATGCGACGGAGGTGGCGGTAACAGTTTACGAAGAGAACCAGAGGAGAGAGAAAAAGACGGAGGCGTCAATGGCAGCGGCGCGGCGAGAGACTGAGAAGCGGAGAGGCAGCGGCGAGAATCGATAAGATCGAAGGGAGATGGTGGCCGACGAAGAGTTGCCATCACAAGTGGATCGGCCGCTTCTATCGGCGCGGACGATGGCGGTGGTCGGAGTTTTGACGGTGGCGGTTGCGTGGTGGCAGGGGGTAAGCCGTGGAGAGAGAAGGAATGGGGAAGGAGAGGAGAGAGAAAAATGTGAGTGGGATTGATTTGTTTTTTTTTTTAAGATGATATTAGTTTGGGATCGATTTTTTCTTTTGTTTTTAATAATTAATATGAACCATTAGATTTAGGTAGGATGGATGGATGAGATAACTTCTTACTTCTCACCTAAGAGTATTTCTTATGGGAACAACTCCCTATATATATATATATATATATATATATATATATATATATATATATATATAGGTTGATAGTCTAATCCTACGTAAACAATCCTAGAGATCATACATCCATATGATTAGGAACAAAAATAAATGGGAAGAATTAAAACATGGAAAGAATCAAAATTAGTAGAATTAGGATTAACAATTATGGAAAAATTTCTCTTCTGATCTCTTCCATAACATGGACTCTCTCACATCGCAAGAAAATTAAATAGACTTTTCTCAATTTTCAATTTAAAACTCTCCTAATCTTCTACAAATTTCCAATTTGAAAATCTCATGACCTTCTATAATTTTCCAAAAGTTAAGACTCTCCCACAAAGCAAGAAAAATAAATAGAATTTTCTGGTTGCTCCGCGGAAATTAACTTTAAACGTAGGCTCTCGAAAAAAGCCTCCTTTATTAATATGTATTGATTGATTGATTAATAACTCCACCAAATTCAACGAAAATTCATTTACTTTACTTAACTCCAATAACTAAACAGGTAACTCCAACAACTAAACACGTAACTCCAACTCCATTGTTTCATTTAATTAAACACGAAACTTTAATAACTCCAACTTAACTCCACAACCTAAATCATATAACTCCAATTTAACTCCATCAACAAAAACACATAACTCCAACTTAATTTCATTAATAAAAAAAAAACGTGATTCAAATAACTCTACTACCTAAATCACGTAACTCCAACTTAACTCCATTAGCTAAATCACATAACTCCAACTTAACTCCATTAACTAATACACGTAACTCTAATTTAACTCAACTAACCAAAACACGTAACTCCAACTTAAGTACATTAATCAAAAAACGTAACTCAACTTAACTCTACTAATCAAAACACGTAACTCCAATTTATCCACTAACTAAAACACGTAACTACAACTTAACTCCACTAACTAAAAGACGTAACTCCAATAACTATGACGCGCAACTCTGTAACACCAAGAACTAAAATCAATTACCAATTCTACAATGCCTACCAAGATATAGTAGCCATTATAAGAGGATCAATTTTGGCCTTTGATTTTATTGGAGCAAACTCAACCATTAATAATTTGACCAAAAAATAAAATAATACATAATAAAATGCAAACCCACCCCACCCCTTCAGTTTCTCTCTCCTCTCCCCACGCCCCATCCCCTCTACCACCACGCCCTAACCCCTCCACCACCGCCCAACTGTACCAATCACCATATGACCAACTGCCTCCGTCTTCACCATATGACCAACGTCTAACCCTCGCATGCGTGCGGCCGAGCTCCCTGCTGCCGTCACCCCTCATCCTGGTTACCGTCGTGTAAGTCGCCCTAATAACTATGAGAGAGAAATGTAGGAGAACAAAAATGGGGCGGAGATAGGTGTGCGGTTGTGGGGACGAGATAGCATGGTTACCTTTATTCGGCGGTTAGAATGGCGAAAGACGGTGAATCAGGGGTGGTTGGGGCTGGCCGGTGGTTTAACAGAAGTGGTCAGGTGGTTGGGGAAGGGTTGACCAATGGGGTTGAGAAGGAAAGGGGTTTTTGATTTTGTGTTTTTTTTTTTATAATAATTATTTTCAATGGTCAAACATATCAATGGCTAAGATTTATTTACAAATTCAATGGACATGATTTCTTTTCCTTATAATGGCTACCAAGGGTTGGTAGCCATTGTAGAATTGCTCAAAATCAATAACTCTAACGTTAATTACAATGAGTGATTCTACATGGCTACCAAGGTATAGTAGCCATTGTAAATTTGACCATATTTTAATTATTTTATTAAATCTAAATTAATATAAAAAAGATAATTAATTCAATCTAGCCCTAACCACCGCGGCACCGCCCTAGCGCCGCCTCCGTTTCACACCCAACACTATTATTGCACGTGAGAGCACCACCCCAGGCCGAAAAACGACGTAGATCTCGCCAGGGCCATCTCCGGTCACCCTCGTCGCGCTCATAGTTGTCTACGAACGATTCTCTCTCCTCCCAACACTCCTCTTTCCGCCCTCACCCCCTCCGATTCCCGGCCCCCCGGCCCATGAAAACCCGTTCCCACCCCTCCCACAACCTCCCTATTGGCCTCCCAAGTTGCCGCCCTCTCATAACCGTCGCCGCCCACTGAAATGGAGAAGAGTAAGAGATTACGGTGATGGAGCAAACGGTGTCGGTGAGGCGCGTGGTTTCAGGCGACTGTCAGACATCAAGGTGATGCCAGGCGACGATTTGGTGGTTGTCGGATTGGGCCGGTTGATGCAAGTGCAAGATGCTCAAAGCCATTCAATTTTGAGAGCCAATATTTGAGGACAAATCTTATTGAAGGCATTCTGAAAAACCAGGTTTGCGCACTTAATTTCGGGAACCTCTTTGAAGCCTCAAATGAAGTCCGGTATATTTTTGCCATACCATTTTGGAAACCTAAGATATCAAATTAAATCATGGTTCTGAAATCAACAGCAAAATACTTGTAAATTGATTGCAGTTTATTTTTGAAACCGGACTAACTGCAGGGTTTCATCAGAAAGTTCAGATTACAGGTCTGAACTTTGAAGTCTTCTATCTCCATCTACAGGTCATCAAATTGGGTAAACTTTGTGTCTAAATTGAAGTTCAAGAAGTACTCTTTTCAATGGCATAAATTAGAGATCCATCAGATAAGTTTTGATATGTCTTAGAGTCATTTCCGCACTGGCGCTCTGTAGAGACTCTGTTTCAGCAATAATTTATGTTGATGTGTTTGGGCTCGAATTTGGAGAAATAATGAGTTGGGGCACGTATTGATTATTGGAGGGCAATTAGTTCTATCAAAATCAAGGGAAGTCTTCCTACAAGCACACAAGCACGCAGCTCTACAAAGAGAATGAAGAAACCCTTAATGAAGGGTTTGCTCTTTATCAGAAAATCTGATGAGTCATTAGACCATGTGCTGGTGTCCTCTTTCATATGACACGCCCATTCCTTCAGAAAAAGCAAGCAAGCAGACCAACAGCTTAATATTATAACTCAATACACATACCAAGCAAAAGGAGAGGCTGAAGATTGAAGATAAAAGATCAGCCCACAAGTGACACAGCAGCAGCCTTAGTAATTTTATTAGTATTATTAGTTTAGTATTTTCTTTATTGTATTATTGTCTCTAAATTATAGTATCAGCTTCCAAGCCTCATTAGGTCTATAAATAGCCTCCCATCTCCAATGTAAAAATCAGAACATATGAAATGAAAAACAAACACTTTCAGATGAGAAATCTGTTCTTGCCTTAATTTCATTGAGTGAGTTTATCTCTTTGAGTTTAAGTCTGCCTATGGTAAAGCTTGCTTAGGGGTGATTAACCTAAGTAATCTAAACCTAGTTCTTGGAGAGGAGTCTGAGAGAATCGATAATCCTTCAAGTTCATATCCCTTTTTATTTTCAGTCCAACAATACAGAAAATCACAAAAGAAATTGTTGTTTGTAAGTTTGATTCTAGATGGTGTTTAGGACTGCATCACCGGTGGTGGTTGCTGGGGTGGGGGAGGTGGGAGAAAATGGTTTTAATAATTTAATTATTTTATTGTGTTTATTTTAATGATTGTATCATGGTCAAACTAATCGAAGGTTGAGATTTATTTGGGAAAATCAAATGGCTATTATTGTTCCTCTTACAATGGCTACCAAACATATCTATTAATAGGCTAACATCTGCGCTGACGTGGCGTAATGTTAGAGACTATGGTGTCGTTTGGATACCCTCAAAATCCATAGGATTTTTATTTTCCTAGGAATTGTATTATCATGAGTTGTTTGGTTACCATAAAGTGTAGGAATTGGAAATTCCTAGGCATTTCCAATTCCTCCAAAGTGTAGGAATTTAATTACCTTGGGGGGCTAGGTAAGTAGAAATTCTCATGGGAATTCAATTCCCTTGTTCATCCAAACAAATTTCCCCAATTCCCATACTTTCTTAATTCCTAGGTTTTGCAAGTTCACGGGAATTTCGACTTCCCGAGTGTATCCAAACGACACCTATGAAGAAATAAAAGCCAGGTAAGCGCTGATTTGTCAGGCCTATATTTCACTTCCATTTTGTTAGCCGCCTGTTCACTCCAACTTCCCACTTCATCTTCCTCTTTCACATTTTCAAACAGTTGCCTCCTCAGTTCTCACTCTCATTAAACGTTCGAAAGACATATCTTCCTTCTTGAGCCTCTCTGAATCATAAATCCCCCTCTCAATATCTATTCATCTTCTCTTTGGGTGCATTCCTCTTCGACCTCTCGCCCTCCCACCCCCATTAATTTGCTAAACATGTACACGGACAACTCTTGCGGCGTCCCTAGACCTTCTGTCTTCCCCTTTCATACACTTTTAAAGCAAATTTCCCCCGAAAATCAACTGGGCTCGATCAGTGCCAGAATAAATTGGGTTTCTTCTTTAAAGAGATCCGCTCAGAGGCTTTTCGTGTTTTATGAGTGTAGTCTCCATGTACGCGCTCTTACAGATTGGAACATTGAAAGGTAAGTGGTAATAAAACTAATTATTGTGAGAAATTACATAGCTTTCATGATTCATTTGGGTTGTTGGATTGTAGATTTGGTTTAATTTGATTGTGGTAGTATGCTGAAAATTAACATTTGAGGGGAATTTTGAGGCGTGGTAATTTATAGGGTGTATGATTGACGCACCGGAATCGAAGGTGTTGCCAGAGATAGTGACGGTGGCTATGCGGCCGCCCACGACGGCGATGCGCTTAAAGATTCTGATTGTGCTGATGACCGGGGTTCATTCTCCAGCGAGTATTTCCGAAAGAGCTGAGAGAGTGGATATTGTAATTGAAATTATTTGTGTTTTATTTTTGTTGATTTAATTGTGTCTTAGATTGCGTATACACTAACTCTTCGTTGCATTTACGATTCTAGGTTACCGGCGTTTGGTAGCGTCAATTTTGGACTGGATCGGGACAGTCAGCCTATCAATGGTAATTGAAACTCTTCCTCTTTTCCCTAGTGTGTAGCTTTTGATAGCCTAATCATACTATGCTTCAATTTTGACATTAGAGAACAAAAAGTTCTTTCATTACCATTATAGCATAGAGTATTCTACTGAAAGTGCTTTTGATAAGTGTGTAATTAAGATGCTGATTCATGAACGAGTTTGCACTTTTTACACTGTTTTTGGAGATTATGGTATGTGGGTTTTTCATGGGGTTTGTTTATGAAGAGATATGTGACTTTGCTAAATCAACGAACTATTTATGCTGGAGATTATTATCCTCTTAGTATCCAAGATTCCAAGCAACGAGTACTTCTTCAGATTGGACTTTGTTATTCATAATGTTTTTCCATGATAAAGGTTTCAGCTTATGGTTTCCCAAGCGTCTGATTGAGTTCTTATGAAGATTTTTTGTTGATAATTTGTGGGAGCAAAATTTCGGAGAATCATAATAGAGGTCATTGCTTTGGAATTTTACTGCATTTTTGCTTTACTTTTCTAATGTTTTGGTATTTTTGTTGACTCGGATGATTCGTAATGTTGTTTTCCAGGCTGTTGTATTTGTCTTTGGTTGATAAAGCTTATAAAAAGTTTTCGAAGATCAGGGAATTGCCCCTTTAGGAACGCAGCAGGTAAAATCCCACAAGTTTCAATTTTGAATTTTCTTTTGTGTGGTTTTGGTCTACGGTCAGTTAATTTGGAATATGAGTTTATAGTTTGAGCTAATGTTATGAAGAATTTTTAAGTTGAATGTGAATTGTTTGCTGTAATCCAAGAACTGAGGTTTTGTTTCGAAGTATGTAAGAATTGTCGTCTTGATTAGGCATATGTGATTAGAATTACCGGAAAACAGGTGTTACCCGAATAGCCTGGAGTTGTATTGGGAAAGTATGATACTTTGACGCTATGTTCGATTAAGGGAGATTTTGTTGTCATTGGTTCAAGTCATTGGTTGATTATTGCTTTGGATTTGTAGTGCATTTTTAACTTTGAACAAAAGTAATTTGATACCTGATAGTGTTCTAATAGTTTGGTACCCGAATGTGCCCACCAATTTATACCTCCTCATCAACTATGCATGGTCCAACAATCTGATATTCTTAAAGTATTATCAAATTTCAGACCCTATTGATCAAAATCTTCATGGTATTCTGCTCATATGCCACCTTTACCCCAGTTACAAAAACGTATAGTTTACTGATTGCAATATATCAATAATTCTGATCTTGGGGATAGTCAGATTATGACTCCTCCCTTCTTTTGAGTCTAGGAATTAACTAAACCAGTAACTTATATGGAAAGGAAAAGAAGAAAGGCATTAAAACTATACAAAACATTACCTGTATGGTTTTTGGAACCAAGATTAAGCTATTAGATGCTACATCAGCAACATAGTTTGAAACATGCTTAACATGGATTAAGGCTTAATTAGAAATGATTAGATAATTGATGTCATTACCCTCATTCCCTCATATAATACGTGCCTCAAGGGCTCCATTTAGATAAGACATCAGGCTATACAAATCAATAAGAACACTGAAAACAAGAAAACAGAGCATTAAACTTCTATACAGTGCGGCAACGACAATCAGACAGAGAAAACCTCATCCAATGAAGCTCTAACATATGCCATTGGAAAGCTAGCTTCGAGTACTTCAATCTGCACATAAAATTTATCAAAAACAGACATCTTTGCTAGGAGTTACAAGCCCTCAAACTTAGAAGGCAGTAGCTGAAATTCCAGGACAGTCGTGTGCAGAACTTCTGTACTAAACAATAAACTGCAACCAAACTGCAGCTTTTTTTAAGTTAATTCTAATGCCATGTTTTAGTTCCATCTTTTAGCTTTCCAGAAAGGTATTACACTCATCCAAAGGACGTCATTTGATTGCTCTAAGAACCTTTTAAAGACAGCTGCGCAAAACTGTTATTGTAGGCATCCATAGTTCTATTATTCTTTTCTTTAGCTTCAATGGTACTTCTAGAAAAGAAAGATACAATAGGATTATGTATGGTCCAAACTAAATATTGAAAATTTAGCATATAGGATTCAAGAAGTTGAAATAGGTATGTATGCTTAATGCATCAACTTATGTCTGATTGAATAATAAGACTATGAATGTGTTCATCTGACTGATATGCCATACATTATTGAAATATTGCCTATACTTCTCACTCACTACCATGTATGATCGCTTCCATTAATGAGAATGATTAATGCATTATCTATCACAGAGGATTTGATTTATGGTTTTGATTTATTTCTCATATATGAAGTCGCCTAAACCCGATCCTCGGCTCGGCTAATGGTATCTGTATATAATATCGATTCCTTTTAAAATGTCTACCTAAATCCATTTTGCAAAATGGAAAGAAATTCGTGCAGTACATAATTCTACTTGGCAAAATTAACCATTTTCCCACCAGACCGTACCTTACATTTCCTGTAATTGTTTGACTAAATGGTCTATTTAAATTAGTTATCTCATTGCTAAATTATGGCAAATTACTGGACATATGCCATGTTTTTACCATGTTGTGCTAAGCTTTTATGGTTGGACTCTAAGTTTTATGGTCTCTATGGCTGGGTGTTTTGTTCTTTTGCAGTTGTTTTGGCTGAACATTAAGATGTTAAGAGAACCCTCATCTTGCTAGGAAAACGGAAGAAATTTCCACATCAACAGTAAAAATCAGGTATAAAACCAAAAGTTGGCTATGTTGGGATGAAAGTCTGAGTAGTGGCACAGCCTAACAGAAGATCCTAGAGTTGTAGTAAGCAGTTCATGTTTCTTGCTTTGCTATAGGGTTATATATATTGATTGAATTATGCATCATGTATATTTAGTAGCTTAAGTTTTGTGTATGATAAACTCTTCACTGCATTCGCCATTTTAGATTACCATCATCTTTGCGTACAATTAGTGGTAAGTTTGTCAATTACTGTGTTGCGTCTCCTACATCTGCTAATCTGTGCATATATGTGGCAACATAGTTTTTTTAACCAACCTAATTGCCATGGAGGTAATCTGGTGGGGCTTTTCTATTTGCTTAAGATACCATCCAATAGGGATTCAGTAGTAGTATAGGACATGTTTTACCAAGCGTTATTCATGCTTCAACGTGGCTCATCTGTTAGGTGGATTGTTAGAGCACAATTGGGTGACTTTTGTAGTTTTAGGTACATGTGAACTTTTACTATGTTTTGTATCTCTTAAAATTTTGGTTTAATGTCTTACGTCTAATAATGAAAATCATGAAAGAATTCTCAACGAATGAATTTAGTCAAATCTAACTCGATGTAGTTTTCATGCAGGTTTATCTGGTTGCTCCTCAAATCATCATCATGTATATCATCTCAAAGGAAATCATTTATGTGTCACTTGGATATCAATCTATCAAACTCAACCTAATTGAAGGAATAGTTCATTGAAATTGTACACTTTGAAATTTGACATTTATGTTCTCTTACTTTGATTTGATCTTCTTCTTACACCAAACAGACATGAAGGCAGCCCAATTCATGTGTTTCGAGGATGTGGAAGTATATTCAATCTTCCTTTCTTAGGCTTTGTTTCTCAATGTTGGGGGTTTGGAGTTGATTACGGTTGTAAGTATGTGTGGTTGTTAGTGTCTTCGGCTAAGTTTTGAAGGGCGATGAATTATGTTGAATTTGAAGAGCCAACCATTGGCTGATCTTAAACATGTACTAGACAACTGAAGCAAATTTGTTCTATATATATATATATATATACTGATGGTTAGCAAAGCACATTACTTTTAACTTGAGACTAATTTTCTCTCCTCTATTTCTATTGATCGACTAATTTCATTTTAAGCAAGATTATTTATAACTGGAGCTTTACTCCAGCTGTCGTTGAATTCGTACTGTTCATGCATTCCAATGCAATTGTGCTGGGGATCCAAAAATAAAATACGAATTTGTCTATATCTTAGTATTGTTTTGGTTTATGATGAAGTCCGCAAATAAAATACGACAATCACAAACACTTATACTCCTTGCAAAGACACTACACGGTAACCGTAACATCCAATGAAGTCAAATAAAATTGTTTCCCTCATGCAGATCATGTCTTTACCTTTAAAAGGAAGAGGGAAAGATAATGAAAAATAGGCCCGTGATTTTCACGAGCACGAAAACTAGTTAATAATACTAATAGCCAATTGAATAGCCCTCAATTAGAGCGAAGGCTTGAACCTGTAACCTCAGAGTTACAGGTTTACACTTCAACCACCAAGAAAACAGATTTTTTTATGATTCTTTTATTAACAGAGTTATATATAAAGGATTTGAAATTTTAGAAGATAATTTCGGAAATAAATTTTATGAAAAGAATTGAAATTAAATAAAAAAATTGAAAACCAGTCGTATGGATTCTTTAGTTCTTCCTCCCCATATTCTTGCCTTCTTAAAACAAACCGATTGCTCACTTTCATGGAATTGTTGATTTGACTCATTTCTAAAATGCTCAATTTAAATCAGCCTTACTAAGAAAGTCTACGAAGTTCAATCTTCAACTAAAAGCTAGAGTGTATGAACAATTTTTGATTTGATCAAATTACTTCCTAATTTTATGAGAAGAAATTTAAAAAAAGACAAAAAAAAAAAAGTTAAAACATTCAATTAACCCCTATATTCTGGCCTCTTCAAACAAAATGATTAGCTAAGGGCTTGTTCGGTATCGTTTTCTATTTTCAGTTTTCTGTTTTTTTTTCTTTATTAAAACCAAAGTCCCGTTTTTGAAAACCAGAAAAAGTGGTTTTCAGTTTTCAGTTGTCATTTTCCGTATGACTATTACAAACCCAAACAATTTGAAGTTAATTTTGTAACTTCTTTAACTAAATTTTTTACGCAAAAAAACCAAAAACTGAAAACGGCAGTGATATCGAACGAGCCCTAAGTTTATGGGATATTAACCTAACTCCCTCCTTTACTGCTAAAATTCAAATGGGTAACATAACAATGGCCCTATTAATCACAATGCCACCACATTATTGGTCTACTAATCATTGTCCTACGAGTTTGTAGATCAATACTCTAAAAGTTATGCAATTAGTGTATTTTTTGAAGGTTGATACTTACACCATATATTTAACACTATTCGCATAGAAAATAAAGAATATACCCACAAATAATATCGGTTGTTAAAGTATCAAACGGGTTTGTAGAACCATATTTGTATTATTAGAATGGAAGTACTAATAAATGTTCAGCGGGTTAAGTTCCATCACTCATACTTACAAAAAAAATCGGCAAATTCCCGTGGGTGCCCCCAAACTATGTCAGAATGCGCGTGGTGCCCCTACCTTTGAAACTTGTACAATGTGGTGCCCCCGAACTTTGCACCTATAGGCACGTGGTGGCCCTAACCTACGTTGCACGAGTACGGACACCGACACCGACACCGGGAGGACGCGGACACCGGGACACCGCAATCTCAAAATTTAGGACACCGACACCGCTATTATTTTTTAATATAAATATATTAATATAAATTAAATATTATATTTTTATAAATAATAAAAATTTCTAAATTTAAAACTTAAATCAATTTCAAAATGATGATAATTCACACACAATCATTGAATATGTTAAAGGAAACGCTAAGAAATTCGAGACTAAGAATGTCTCTTTCGCCCAAATGCTTTTTTAACGTTTATCTTTTTTGTCCTAGAGGTGTCCTGGAGGTGTCCAACCGGTGTTATGTGGAAAAACCGGGTTTTGTGTTCGAGTTAAAAACAAATAAAACGGACACCGGTCCACCGTGTCCGACGCTTGTCCTCCCGGTGTCCTCCTGGTGTCCGTGTCCGACACCGTATTGGACACGGACACGTCACTTGGGAGAGGTGTTCGTGCTTCATAGGCCCTAACCCCTCTAATTCATTAACGGCGTTAACTTTTGGATGTTAAACGGTGATGTGGCATAGGATTAATAATAATAACTAATGATTAAATAAAAAACATAAAAAAAAAACCCCAATTTTTTTCTCTCTCTCCTCACCTCCCCTACCGCCCCACAGCCCCACCGCCGGCAACCCCCACCACCTCTCCCCTTCCCGAAATTCCACCACTGGGCCGCACACGGCGGCCCGAGCCCAATGGGGTGGCTCGTCGAGGTCGAAAACCGCCCGAAGAGGGCTGTTTTCGACCGCAGATCTGGTCGCCCTTTTCATTTGGGTCGAAAACATCCCTCTTTGGGTGGTTTTCGACTTAGATGAGACACCCCACTGGGCTCGCGCCGCCGTATGCGGCCCAGTGGTGGCATTTCGGGGAAGGGGGGAGGTGGTGGGGGTTGCCGGCGGTGGGCTGTGGGGCGGTGGGGGAGGTGAGAAGAGAGAAAAAAATTTGGGTTTTATTTATTTATTTATTTATTTAATCATTAGTTATTATCAAAAATTTAATTAAATTTACTAATTATGTGCCACATTACCATTTAACATGCGAAAGTTAACGGCGTTAGTGAATTAGAGGGCTTAGGGGCACCACGTGCCTATAGGTGCAAATTTCGGGGGCACCACATTGTACAAGTTTCAGAAGTAGGGGCACCATACGCATTTTGACATAGTTTTGGGGGCACCACGAGAATTTGCCGAAAAAAAATTAATGTTTTATTTAAAGGTGAAAATAATGGGTCAACAAGTGAGTTAATTTGACCAAAGATTCCTTTCATGCTCAAAACATATTCGTAATAATATGGATCACTATTCACTGGTCATAAAACGCGAGTCGATGACTCCAAAAGGCGTCTTCGTGACCGAGAATAGTGGGTCATGAGTCGTAAAAAACGAATTTGTGACTAACAAGAAACACATTTTGGAAAGTCTCATTCGTCTTTACTGTAACAACCCTAAATTTTCGACAAAATCAAATAAGAAAATTGAGTACTGTTATGCCGCCGTTGACTACCAAGTCAACGACAAGGCTTATTAGATCAAACTTCTAAAAGAAAAACATCGATGTCAGCGGAAGACTTGTTGTCAAGATTACAAATGCAAAGTCAAACCAAATGAAAATAGATTACAATCGTTCATAAAAATCCAATGTTTGACGAATTATTATAAAAATCCCCATGCCATGCATTCGACATCCAAGCAGACAAGCAATCACCTTCAAGACCTGTCAACTACGCCATCGAGAATGACGTAGGCCCCAGAAAAAGGTTGGGAACAAACCCAAACAAGAAGAACGTCAGCACTGGCTGAGTAAGAAAAGAGAGAGCAACAAAAAGGAAATAAGATACGCGCCTTAAAATGGCGGGTAGCTAAAAATAACAGAACAAACTACGCGAAATAGGCAAAGACAACAAACGCTGGACACGACTCATGCACTACTCGTGCACGACTTGTGTACAGTTCAGAGGCGGAACACACACACGAACACTTTCTTTGGATGACTTATTAATTGGTATATTATTTGAGGGCCTTCGAAAGGTCCCTAATCGAGCCAAGGGTCCTACCCCAAGACTACCACATCTAGAGTAAACAAGTAACGTAATCCTAATGACCCGAGTGTGCACACCCCTCGCTAGGGGGACAGTAGGACGTACAAGTCCCTAGGAGGAAGCCTATTAGGGGGTTCGGTAGCTGATCTCCAACCCTTAAACACATAGCCTCTCGTCAGAGGTTAACATAGCAAAATCAACGACACAAAGGTCGTTCTCTAGATGGGTTTCGCAAGTTATTTCAACTTTTACTTTCAATCTTTAAGATACATTATTTTGTGCTTGCGCTTTTCAATTTATAGATGGCCGTAGCCGGAAACAACAACATTCGAATCAACAATGAGTAATGGCATAGTCATGAACAAGACATACATGAATATGGAATTCAAAACGGAAGGCATGAGATATAAGGAATACGAACATGGATGAAACGAATGATTTGGTTTATAAAAACAACGGAACAAACATGCTCAAGTCTTAGAAGATCAACGTTCTTACCTTCAACACTCACAAATGCTAGTAAAGTATCAAAAGTCCACGAACGGTACTTCCTCAAAGTCACCACCTAAACAAACGTTAAGTACAAAAGATTACTACAACTCACAAGGTAGACATCCTCAACCATTGCACCATTATTACAACTCATACACCACACATCCCATAACACACAACCATGACAACAACAAACAAACTTTGGTCGTAAGCTATCCAAACGAACTCCAAATCGCACCAAACTTTCACCACAACTCCACAAACATACTAACCACGTTTTCAACCAATAAAACCCATAAAACATCAACAATAACACCCAAAATAAGGTCAAACCAGATCTGGGCAGAAGCTAATTATCCTAATCAAATCACCATAAAACCTTCCCAAATTTATAAAACATGTTACCCATATCATAACAAACTACCCACTCAAATTTCATGCGATTCTAACCACAAAATCACCATCAAACAAGTATAAACCCAAAATTGTAAACCCTAATTTAAAACCTCATAAAATCATGCTTATTACCTCAAACAACCATGAATATAACACCAATAACGATACTACAATCATATTCATGCTTTAAATCATCAATTAAACATGAATTCACAATGCCCTAATTAGGTTCATTAGGAAAAAGGGGTTAGAAACTTACTACACTTGATCAAGGACCAAGTGGGTGAAAGGGGGAAGGGTGTGACGGCGGCTGCAGGTGGCGCGCGGCGGTGGTCACGGTGGCCGTGGGGGTGGCGCGCGGTGGTGCGTGGCTGCTCTCCTTCTCTCTTCTCTTTCTCTTTCTTTCTCCTCTTCTCTCTTTCTTTCTTCTCCTGCGTACGTCGATTGATGAGGGAAAATGTTTTTTTCTCTTTTTTTTTTCTTTCTTTTATACTAGTTTGCATGCCTGTGCCACGCCCGGGTTATATATTTATATTGTTTATACACGTTTTATAAAAAAAATGTTGCCTTATATTTGCTCTAATAAATTACCATAATGATTAATTTCCATATATTAGCTATAATACTATATTACTCTATAATAATTTATTACCATATCCTAACGGATAATTGTATTTAATGCTATTTTTATTCTATCCAATTAATGTATGATAATTTATTACCATATCCTAACCGATAATTGTATTTTAATGCTATTTTTATGGTCTATCCAATTAATATATGCCAAGTGTCGTCGTAGGAAAGACTTGGTTTCAGGTTTAATATATAGTATTAGATTTGTAAGATAAGGGAAATAAGTAAGGGTATTTTGGTAATTTCGCCAATTAATTGCCCGATTAGGAAAGTGACCCCAAAAAGGTAAATATGCCTAAAACCCAAAATAGAAACTACACCTTAAAATGATTCGCGAAACGTAACACCCTAATTTAGATATCAATCCCAAAATTTACGGGGTGTTACATTTACATCCATCAATTTCTAATTTTTTTTTATCTTTAATACTTTATTTGAATAATAGAAGAATGTCATATACAAACGAGTCATTACCTACAATACATAACTACCCGTGCAATTTTGCACGGGTACATAAACTAGTTGGTAGCTATTGTAGAATTGGTATAATTTCAATAGTTAAAAACAAAAACAAAAAACATCTTTTTCTCATTTTCTCTTTCCTCCCTCATCACACAGCCCCATCGCCCCCCCCCCCCCCCCCCGCCACTGCTCCACCGCACGCCCACCCCCAAAGTCGTACAGCACCACCTCAATCGCCGGAAAACTGGCCGGCCGCATCCAGCGAACCAAGCCCCGACATCCAACCACCGAATCCACCATCCCAGCCACCTCAATGCCCCTCCCCCCAACTGCCATTTTCTCTTTGTCCTCTCCTCTTCCCTAATTCGTTCCATTATACTCCACGCGGCGAAAATGAGAGGACGAGGCCGGAATCGGTGTGAAAACGTGAGAGGATATCGACAAAGGTGAAGGTCGACGGCGGCGAACAATTCCAGCGATCAGATCTGAAAAAACGACGACGAAAAAAAATGAGAGAACACGTTGTACGCCGCGTGGTGAAGATCAACGGAGGCTGGGGATGTTCGACAAAGCCTCGCCGTCGTCGGTGGAGTTGTCTAGTGGTCTCCAATCCGGCTGTCGTTGTTGCCGGCGTACGACTGCGGTGGTAGGCGGTGGTCGTCTGGTGGCACGAGTGGGAGGAGAGAAAGGGAGGGGACAAAGTAAATGTGAGGGTTTGGGGATTGGGTCTAATTTTGATTTTCTTTTTATTTTTATTTTTGTCTTTAATATACACCATTAGATCGATGTAAGATGAAGGTGAGATTACTTCTCACTTGTCACTTCTCACGAAATTGATACTTCTCATTTGATCCGTTTCCATCTATATATTATACATTATAGAAATGCCATACAAGTTCCATAATACAAAACATAGGAAAACCGATAAGTAAACGCCAACAAGATAGGTGAGATAGGAAAAGTGCATACGTAATTCCTAACATATACCGATGTCCTTTTACGTAATTTGGGTAGTTCAACATTTAGTTGTACCGAACATGTTAATAATTTTCACAACAGCTACAGCAAAAAGTTATCATCTACTAAAGCACTATATCTGTAGAGAACACTACAACTGTTTTTGCTTAACAGACCCAAATCAATGTATGGCTTATAGCAAGAAGTTTAGCATGAGCAATTCTTTTTTTTTTTTTTTTTTTTTAAAAAAAAAAAAAAGACAAATCCTTCATAATTCAAAAAGACAAATCCTTCATAATTTACGTCAACATCACACAAATTTTGACAACTATACCCAATGCTAAAAATCTTAAATAGGATCGCTTCATATCTCTCCTATTCTGAATTTTAACAAAAAAAACATTTTGTTAGGGAAATCGATTTCTTTTCTGAAAGAAATAAAATGAAATAAAGCCAACGGTCATAACAAACTGAGCCTAAATGTGCTAATTACGGGTAAAAACAAGTTAACGAGTCAAGTAATCAGTGAGAAGAAATATGCCACTAAAGGTGATTTGGGTTATTGTCGACTATAATTCACAAAATAAATAGGGTTCATGACTGATTACAAACGATTAGATTTATTTCTGGCTTGAAAACTTATTATTTTGACATAATACGAGTCAATGGGATAGGTCAAGCAGTATTTGCGAGTTTAAACAGGTTCGAAACTCTTAAAAAGGATGTCTAATCAGGTAGACTTATCAGGTTGAATATGCATCTAATTAAGTAAAAATTAAATGACTTTTAAGTTAGTTTAATAATCTTCTATTCTCCTAATCTATTTTTGGCTTGGCTTCGTCTTAGTTTTTTTTTGTTTTTTTTTTGTCTTAAATACGAGTCAATTTTGGTCATCGACTAGGTAGGGTTTGACCTAAAAATATGGTGGTTTGGTAAAATAAGGGTACATGTCATTCAAAGGGTTCTTGATCACGGAAAACAGGTCAGTTAGACATGGTCGAGTCATCGGAATCATATATCCTATTTTTTTTGTTTTTGGACGGCTAATAAGGGCAAATGAATATAACCAAGATCTGAATTTGAATAAACTGTATTTTATAAATTTAAGTTAGTAGCAATGGCATATCATTTGATTTGCCCAACTTCTATAAAGATTTATGATATCTTCTTGATTTCTTTAATTTCCTCTATTATGTAGAGTATCAAACTAGCTCTTATAGACCACCCAAGGATCTTCATAATCTTGATAAATTGATAATAATCATTGAGATTTTTAACCTTAAAAGAATAAGCAAATCAAAGCACAAATCATTACAATTTATGAAAAACGCGATCCATTTAGATTGAGTTACTAGAAGCATTAGTTATTACTACAACAAGCTGAAATTTCTCGTCTCTCTTGACCTTTCATCTTTGCGCTAAAAAAATATTATATTGAACTAAGACAAAGTCTCATATGCAACGATCTCACAATATTTATTGTGAGACCATTTTAATTGGTTAAAAAATGATCGTTTTAGTATTGTTTGTAATCATTGTATTACTTATGTTAATCATTTTAGTTCACGTTTAACCACATTACTTGTAATTCTAAAGGATCACACACACTGATACCCAATATATAAAACATTGTTGATCTGATGATAAAACACGAACAAAGGAAATACACCAACACATTTTTTTTTTCCTTTTTCATTTACAAATCAATTTGCATATAGTGATCTAGTTCAATACTCGTAGTTAGCTAGCTAGTCTTTTATCACCACATAAACTAGCGACACATAGTGAAAGTGTACGTACCTCGTGTTTTTACCGCATTAATTATAGGTAAATCGGACAGGACATGTAACAACCCTAAATTTTGACCAACTATAAATAGAAATAATTTAGAATTGTCACGCCACAATTGACTATTGAGTCAATTGATAGGCTAGAAATTCAATTACAATACCAATAAAAACAATACAGCGGAAGTCTTAAAATGTCGAACCTACAGTTCTCAAAACAAATTCTCAAATTACAACCAAAATGAAATAAAGTCTGAAATGAAATAAGTCTTTCGAAATAAATCCCCAATCATGAATCAGCTTCGTAAGCATGCAGCTACAACATCAAGACCTGTCAACTATGCCATCGAAGATTGACATAGGCCCCAGAACATGGTAGGGACGAACCAGAAAACAAAACGTCAGCACAGCACAGGCTGAGTAAGAAGAAATAAGCATAAAGAAAAGATAAGATACGCGCCTTGAGGCGCGTAGCTAACAAGAACGAATTAACGTTATAGCATAGGAATATCAAAGGCAATAGATAACATAATCAAAGGAGCATCGCCGCTCACACAATAGAATTATTCATTTTATTTTGGCTAGGGTCCTACCCCATAGCCCCACTTAACGAACTATGTTCGAGCTAGAGTTGTAATTAACGCCCTAATAATCCTTAGTGTGCACACCCCTCGCTAGACAGCCGGTAGGACGAGTTTCCATGTAGGAGGAAGATTAAAAGGAAGTCGGTAGCTAACCCGACCCAAAGTACCTTGATCAGAGGTATATCAAACGACGATCGGCCGAGCCGAATATACGTCGAAACTCTAGGTGGATTCAATTATTATCTTTCATCCTTTTTATATACATTATTTGAGGATGAATTATTTGATGATACAAGTTATAATGATCGTAATCAAATCATGCTAGCAAACAAAACAACACAAGAGCAATCGACAAACCAACGCAAGAGCAATTGACAAACCACTCGGCCGAGTGGCCGAGTGACTTGAAGCCTTCGGCCGAGAGGCCGAGAGACCGAAGGGAGGCAGAAGGCCGAGAGGCCGAGAGTAAATAAAACGGCCGAGAGGCCGTGGCATGCGGGGGAAAATTCGTGAATCAATTGATCAAAGTAAACAAAGATAATATGGATTCAATGATGAAATTGGATTAAGTAGCATGTGATATAAAACGATTGTGTGAAATAAGACATGAAATGATTAAACAAGGTTTATCAAAAAGTCAGATAGCTAGTGGAAAATTTGTGATCAACGTTCTTACCTTACTAGCGAAATCACAAGACCAATTCAAGACTTAGAACGGTACTTCCTCGAACACACAACCTAAAACCATACAACAATACACTAATTACTAATCAACACTCCTCTAGTGCATTCAAAGCAATCTAAACCTAGATTTCGTCAATCAAATGACCTCCAAACGACACCAAATTCGCACAACAACCCCCTAAGCATACTAACAACATGAATCATTAAAACATCATAATAATAACTTAAACCACCGAATAGGGTAATTTTCAGAAATGGGCAGAATATAAAATCATCATTATAACACCATAAAACTTCATCAAACCATAACCCATGTTTACCCATCTCATAACAAGTATCCCCTTCAAATTTCATATGAATCTACCCATAAAATCGCTCATAAAATTCATATAAACCCTAATTTCAAAACCGTAATTTGATTATCAATCAATCATGCATCAAAACCACAATTTAGCATGATCATAATCCAATAGAACAATTTTTAATAACCTAAACCAAATCATAATACAATTTATAAGAATCTAGAAAAGCCCTAATTAGAAATGATGATCAAAGGGTTAAAACTTACTACTCTTGATTTTAAAATCAAGAGAGAGGACGGTAGGGTGGCGGTGGTGACCGGCGGCAAGGGCGGCGGCCGATGGTGGTGGTGGCAGCCCTCTTTCTCTCTCCTTCTCTTCTTCTCTTCTCCTCTTCTTCTCTTCTCTTTCACGTAACTCTCTCTCTCTCTTTTTTTTTTCTTCTCTGCGTCTACTGTAGGCGTGTGAAGTGAGGGAGAGGGTTTTGTTTTGTTTTTTTATTTAATAGATAGTATAGGTTTAGTAAGGGCATTTTGGTAATTTCGCCAAACAGTTGCCAAAACGGGAAAGTGTCTCCAAATGTTAAGGTATATATACTCTAAATTCCCAAAATAAGGTTTCATATACTCAAAAATAGACTCTCCCAATACTTTTTACCACTTAAAGTAACCCAAAAATGTGGGGTGTTACAGGACATGCAATCCGTTTCTTTTGCTTTCTACCTTTTATCTTATTTTTGGGTGCCAAACTTTTCGACTGTCCAGCTTAAGACTTTGTTTGGTACGCACAATAAGCTACCTTATTTGGGCAATGTAGCTTATTTGACTAGTTTTTTAAGTTCTTTGACCAAATAAGTTGGTTTGGTAACACCACTAGCTTAAATAATAAGCTAGCTTATTTAAGAAGTTACCCCATGTAACTTATTTAAAAATAAACTCGCTTATTATAATTTTTTCCTAATTTACCCTCATTTATTTACTAAAATAAAATGAGATTAAAAATAAATAATGCATTTTTATGTAATTTTATATATAACAGCTCTTATATCAACTAATTTTGCCAAACTCCCCTAATATTATCAGCTAAAAACTTTCAGCGACTATTCCATCTATTATTTCAGCTTTCAACTACTATTTCAGCATACAACTACTATTTTAGCGTTGAGCTACTATTTCAGCTAGTTTTACCAAACATAGCCTAATTATGTTTACTTTTTCTAAATTATAATATTAATTGATCATTTTTACAATTTTATGATTATTAAACTATTCATTTTCTCTAATAAAAATAAATAAATAAATCAGAACCCCGCGTTATTCCGAGTCCTATCCTATCCTATATCTCTATATAAAATTGGGTTGGGTAAGTGTGGATCGATAGCTTATTGAACAAGTAAGGTTCAAGTAATCTAAGTTGAGTTCATACACTACACATCAATGTTCCTAGAAAATTGTGCATATGTTAATCATCATGTAGAATATGCATGAATTCAAACTTCAAAGTTAAATTAAGTTCTAAAGATGCATGTAGTGTTCAAAGAAAAGAGTACAAGATGTCACATGAATGCGTACACACACTTCATACATCAATGTTCAAATGGCATGTATATTCCGTTTGTATATGAATCTTGAAAAATGTCATGTACTTTATTCTAATTACGTATCCAAATGAGAGGAACATGGTAGATTGAGAAATGAGGGTCAATGTGATATATACTATCAATATGTCATTCTTCTCTCAATTCCCAAGGTTCATGCAAAACCCAATTACCCAAGTCATAAGTGCATGAACACTAGGCTAATCTGATATAATTTTGAAAAATAACTCATATAATTTGCACACAAATGTCATAAAAGACATATGGAGTATATTTATTCCAATTTACATATAAGATTTTCGACCTAAATATAAAAACTGATCGTGCGAAACACAAAATATTCCTAGTTTGTTTTAAAATGTAGTTGTAGTTGTTGTATTATGCTGAAAGGCCTGAAACACATACATCAGAGGAATTATATGGTACACGACGTGCAGCGAAATGCACCGAAATAAATAACTTTTTAATTATTTTAATGAATTTCCAAAAGTGAAATAAATACTTAAAATCTTATTTTTTTGTATATTCTTTGTCGTCTCTCTCCTTTCCCTCTTCTCTCTTCCCACCTTACATTCTGCCGGAGCCCATACCAAGCTACAAGCCACGCCGGAGTCCCACACAGCCCACATCTGAGGCGGCGGTGCACCGGCGGCAGGAGCAGGCTAGTAAGGTGGTTGTTGGAGTTGAGGAGGCGGCATCATCCACGGTTGTTGCGCGGGGGCGACGGGAGGTTGGCCGTAGGGCTGAGCTGGCATGCCACCGGTTGCTGTGTGGGGTCGACGGTGGGGGCCATCGGCGGTGGGATAGCTCCGGCGGGTTGTTGCATCATTTTTTCGAGGAGAGAGGAAAGAGAAAAACCCTAGGCGCGGTGGGAGAGCACGAAGAGTGAAAGAGGGGGGGTGACATCCCTTTTCCGGCACCCTACCGGCGACGTCGCTTTCTCAACGAAAGTCTCCGCTAGCAACTACCAATTTTTTTGTTCAGGGAGGAACCACCAGATTCTCATTATAGATATATAATTAATCCATAAATTCAATAATTTACCTTATACTTATCTTTTGTAGTTATTTTAATTTAATTTATGAAATATAATTAATTAAAATCAATGAACGGTGTAGATTTTTTCCTTACATAATCGATGGTGTAGATTGTTCCGTTTCGGTGCATTTCGGTGCACGTCGTGTACCATAGAATTCCTCCATCATACCTCAACAGCCTTTTACACTGAACTTCTCCAACACCATAAATCTTTCAAACAAATCAAATCATCCTCTTTATAATATAATCTTCACAACAAATCCTCCATATTCATTTCCTATCTCAAAAATCCCATCTGATCATAAAATCAGTTATGAATAAAACTTAAACCTTACCTTATACACTTCAAAGTTATAAGGTAAGCTTTAAGTTAACCCACCATATATCATATCATACAGAAAAAAAAAAAAGAGAAGTGTGTTCTTGAAGAATATAGAATTCTCATCATAGGGTTTTCACCCATGGGAGGAAATTCAAACAATCATAATCATAATGATGATGAAAATATATATGTGAAAAAGAGCGTAGTAACAAAAATAAAAACAATAATAATATGAAAAAAGAAGAGTTGCAAAAAGTGGCATTCTACAAGCTTTTTAGCTTCGCTGATCGGTACGGTGTAATGTTTATGATCGTTGGAAGTCTTGCTGCCATTTATAATGGGATCGCTCAGCCTTTGATGTCTCTTATTTTGGGTCAGACTATTAATTTTTTCGGTCTTTCTGATCGTGATCATGTTGTTCATGATGTCTCTAATAAGGTATGTCTTCGTTCTTCTCGTTTCTTGTTCGGAATTGAATTGTTACTCACCTATCGTCTCGGGAATTGTTGTTGCTCGCGTACTGTTTCTTGAATTGTTATCACTTACCGATTGTAGCCTGAATGGAATGAGGTATTTTGATTTGTTTATTTGCTAGATTTGCTAATCAATCTATATATATAAAAGAGGCATTTTTCAAAAGCATACAACGCGTCAAAAATGGGAGAAATTACCACAGAGCACCGTTGAGAAATGGAATTTTCTCATAATTTTGGGAAAGATAATGTTCAGATAATATCAAAAGTTTGGAGATAGAGTTTTGAAAAGAATTAACATATAAGATAATGATTTAATTTAACCTAGCATCGTTGGGGAATGTAATTTTTTCATAATTTTTGAAAAGATAATGTTTAGATAATATCAAAAGTTTTGTGATAGAGTTTTGAGAAGAATTACGAGTAACATATAAGATAATGATTTACTTTAACCTAATACGGAGTGTTAACTACAATTATTCATTTCCATATATATTTTAATTGAGAAGAATCCTTAGCCTCGACAAAGACTATCCACGTATATATGTACCCATGGATGACACGCCCCTCCCCACCCATGCTCAATTTTCATGCCCTTTCGTACATGATTAGACATATTTTTTGTTCTTGATCTAATTGTTTTATGCGTTGCTCCCATGTTTGCTTCCATTTATTTTATGTAACATTGCTGTTTGAGATTCTAAGGTTAGAGGTTGTACAGTCATTGAAATGTTAGAATGTGCTGGAATTTGTGTACTAAAATGCTGATTTAATTTGTTATTGTTTACTATAATTAGGTACGTTCAGATTCCGGTGGGAGCGGCGGGGCCGCTTTTGTTGGATTGAATTGAGTGTACGGTCCCAATGGCGACCACAAAAGGGTGCTTGGTTGCGAGTACGAACCGTGGGTGTAAGGCTATCTATGTTTCCGGTGGGGCGTCAAGTTTTATATTGAAGGATGGGATGATCACTAGAGCCCCTGTTGTTCGTTTCCCTTTGGCGAGAAGAGCTGCTCAATTGAAGTTCTTTCTTGAGGATCCCATCAATTTTGAAACTCTTTCCATTGTATTTAATCGGCATGCCGTATGCATGCTAGGTTGTAGTACATGGGATGCTATGGGGATGAACATGGTGTCCAAAGGTGTACAAAACGTTATTGAGTTGCTTCAAGATGATTTTCCTGACATGGATGTTATCGGCATGTCAGGTTTGTCTTACATGCATTTTGTTAAATGAGATTTACATGCTAATCATGAATGTTTATGTTTTCTGTGTTGAACACTTTATGCGTATGTTGGGCTTGGTCAAACAATTGAGAGTTGACATAGTTAAGGTTATTTACTCCGTGCCATTTACCAGATCGAGTTTGTGCTTTCCGTTCCAGTGTTGTTCATCGTAATCGTGTGGTACACTACTACATTTCTCAGTTCACGTATGTGATACATTTTGTCAATTCATATATTGCTCAGCTTGATTATACCGCCATTATCTTCGCATGGGTTGTCCACGAATCAGATGTTACGTACAACTAAGTGACTAACCATCAAAATTCAAGATATAGCTGTTATTACTGTGTTACGGGTACCTGTTATGTTAATTGCCCTATCAATTACAAAAGAGAAAGAAGACTAACGTGAGAAAGTGAGAAACGACTGAGAAGTCAGACCATAAAGGGATCCATATCCATTTCAAACACTTTTTTTTTATTTTTTTTCATTTCTATAATATTTGGAGATCTTTTTTTTTTTTTTTTTTTTTGAGGGTCAACTCGATGCATAATATTTGGAGATCTAAACCTAATGAAATACTAACATGTAAATATGTAACTATTACTATTTCGCTCGGTTTTCACGCATGTCTACTTATATGATTTAATAATATTGTTAATTATTACTATTTCGCTCGATTTTCTCATGTGTCTACATTAACAAGAAATTAAAACGTAAGGTTTATAATTACGATATTCACAGTATTGAACATAAATACACGTATATAGTGTACATATACGACTACTCAAGTGTAATATAATAATTCTTATAAATAAGAGTATAAATGAGCAACCCGTGCAACGCACGGGCTTTCACCTAGTATTATTATTAATAATTAAAAATGAATTGTTATTGACGTATTGTGTTGTAAACCGTTGTTCGTCACGTATCGTGTCATAGATGGCCGTATTTGTTGTTACTAGTGACTTATCTTCTTTGTATTGATCACTACACAAAATAAGCCTTTTATTGTTTTATGACATCATCATCATCACTAGCTATGACTCTTTGAGGGCGCAAAGGGCTTATTTTACGTAATTTGGGTAGTTCAATAGTTAATTGTACCGAACATGTCAATAAATTTCACAACAGGTACAACTAAAAGTTATCATCTACTAAAACGCTATGCCTGCAGAGAACGCTACAACTGTTTCTGCTGAACAGACGCAAATCCATGTATGGCTTATAGGAAGAAGTTTAGCATGAGCAATTTTTTTTTTTTTAAAAAAAAGACAAATCCTTCATAATTCAAAAAGACAAATCCTTCATAATTTACGTCAACTTCACACAATTTTCGACAATTATACCCAATGCTAAAAATCTTAAATTATCGGATCGCGTCATATCTCCCCTATTCTTAATTTTAACAAAAAAAAACATTTTGTTAGGGAAATCGATTTCTATTTTGAAGGAAATAAAATAAAATAAAGCCAACGGGTCATAAAAAACTGAGCCTAAATGTGCTAAATACGGGTAAAAACAAGTTAACGAGTCAAGTAATCACTGAGTAGAAATATGCCAATAAAGGTGATTTGGGTTATTGTCGACTATAATTCACAAAATAAGGCCATGTTTTTGATAGGACTTAGGCCCTGTGCGATTCTACTTATTTAACAGTGTTTTCAAATCAGATCATATTTATTCAAATCAAATCAAATCAGATTAGTTTTATTCAAATCAAATCAAAATCAGATCAGAATTATTCAAATAACAATCAATGAATCTAGTCTATTTGTAGTTAATAATTCGTCTAATTGCAGTTAACTTATCAATTAATTCAAATCAAATCAAATCAGGTCAGTTCAATTCAAATCAAATCAAATCAAATCAGATCAGAAAAATACAGTCCAATAGCACATGGCCTTATTTGCAGTAGTCTTCAGATCAGTTCAGAATCATTTAGATCAGTTCAGAATCATTCAGATCAGATTAGGTTAGAAATTTTCAAATTTTTATCAATGTATTTTGTCCATAACTGATACTAATTCGTTGAAATTCAATCAAAATTTCAACACATTCAGATCATATCAGATCAGTTCAGAATCATTCAGATCAGATCAGATCATTCAGATCAGATCAAATCAGTTCAGAAAGATGTAGTCCTATCAAACGGGGCCTAAATAGGGTTAATGACTGATTACAAACGATTAGATTTTTTTTTCGGTTTGAAAACTTATTATTTTAACATAATAGGAGTCAATGGGATAAATCAAGCAGTATTTGCGGGTTTAAACGACATTATATCGTGCAACAAGGTGCACAATGAGTATGGTGCACCTCCTCACAATAGAGGAGTAGGGACCACACTTAAATAAATTTAAATTATTTTAAGTGTGGTCCCTACTCCTCTATTGTGAGGAGGTGCACCATACTCATTGTGCACCTTGGTGCATGGTATAAGCATTGTTAAACGAGTTCGTAACTCTTAAAAAGGATGTCTAATAATCAGGTAGACTTATCGGGTTGGACATGCATCCATGTACTTAAAATTTACTTTTAAGTTAGTTTAATAATCTTCTATTCTCCTAATCTATTTCTGGCTTGGCTTCGTCTTAGTTTTTTTTTTTTTTTTTTTTTTTTTGGTCTTAAATACGAGTCAATTTTGGTCAGCGACTAGGTAGGGTTTGATATAAAAATATGGTGGTTTGGTTAAATAAGGGTACATGTCATTCAAAGAGTTCTTGATCAGGGAAAACATGTCAGTTAGACATGGTTGAGTCATCGGAATCATGTATCCTATTTTTTTTTTATTTTTGGACGGCTAATAAGGGCAAACTAGTTTGCATGCCCGTGCCACGCGCCCGGGCTATGTATTTATATTGTTTATACTCGTTTTATAAAAGATGTTTGGTTATCTTTGTTCTATTTACCATAATACTATTTTCCATAAATTAGCTAATATTATACTATTTTATGCTAATTTATTACCATATCCTAACCGATAATTGTAATTAATACTATTTTTATGTTCTATCCAATTAATGTATGCCAAGTGTCAAGGAAAAACTTGGTTTCAGGTTTTAATATATAGTATTAGATTAGATAAATATAATCAAGATCTGAATTTGAATAAAGTGTATTATATAAAGTTAAGTTTTTTTTTTTTAGAGGAAGAAATCGGTCATTCATTAATAAAAGCCATACGGCATCTACACCAGAAACTGATCATTTCAGCATACAAATTAGACAAAGTTGAATAAAAATCAACCCCATGAAAACTAAGATCATAAAAACTTAGATAAGACTCTTCGGTATTCCCTCTTAATCGCTGATCGATGCAGCCTTGAGCGAGGAGGTCATGAGATCTTGAGTAGTTTTGTAGGAGATGAGATTTATCAAACTTATCAATTTGGAGATGAAGAATCAGCAACGAGTCCACCACCGCATGCGCCACCACTAGAGAGCACTTCTTCCACCTGCAAATAGAGCCAAGTCTCCCGAAGAGACAGATCAAAAGACCCAATAATGGGAGAAGAACGATCCCCCGAAGGGACAGATTATTTATAGAACATACCATTGACATAAGATCGAACCTAAGAACAATAAAAACTGAAGAAAAACAAAGAAAAACGAAGGAATCAGGCTGGAAATGGCCTTGAAATGGCCATTCCCAGCCTGGGAAGGGGTTTGTTTTGGCGGAGAAAGCTAAGCAAAGGGAGAGAGAAAAGCTGAGGAGAGAGAAACTAGAGTGAGTAGTGAATCTTATATAAAGTTAAGTTAGTAGCAATGACATATAACAGTTGCACGGGTCAATATACTAGTATTTTACGTCGGATCGATCTCACGAGTTAGGTTGCCACATAAGCTTAGAGGCCTTAGACTCCCTCAGATTGACACGGCCCTAAAATTTATTGGGTTTCATTAGCACAGAACGTGGATTGGTGTGAAACGGGGCAAAGGCCCATGGGTACCATGGCATAGACGAACCGGGGGAAGTGAGGCAGCGGGTTTTATTTTTCAGTTAGGTTTGTTTCCCTTCCCTTCACAGTTCACCTCGATCAGCTCCACAATCTCTCCGTTTCTCTCCTCAGATCCACCGACACTCGAACCCCAAAAAAGCGTCGTCTCTGATGGACCCTAACCCTGAAAGAAAGAGACAGAAAACAATAGAAAGCCATGAAACTCACCCCAATTTGCCGGAAGAAGTTTGGGCGTTGATCTTCTCAAAAATAAGAAATACGATCTGCTTAGTTGTAGTTGTTCAGGGGGTATGTCGCTTGTTCCGGAAAATTTGCAAACGACCTTCCATGTTTTATGTCCTTGACATGAAACCCCTTGAACGTGATTCTTTGAAGTTTAAATTTGATGAGGTGTCTCGCTGTGCCGTCGATCGTAGCTCTGGGGGTGTCACCCATCTCAATCTGGACTTTCCGTGTCATTATCTCACTCTTAACCATATCATCACTAGGTACAATTTGCTGCAACTTTTTTTTTTTTTGTTTTTTTTTCTTATATACAATTTTGGGTACAAGTTCAAAGGGTTATTTTGCGGGATGCTAATGTGATCTGGGCTGCTTTACTTATTTTGTTGAAATTTGAATGATTTGTCAATGGATCTTTGTGTTGCTTCGTTGTTGGTGTTTCCCTAATAATGCTAGAATTTTGATTGTCTATCGTTGAGAGTTATCAATTTCACTATTGTTAGATTTGTTCTGTTTGGTGTTGTTAGTTTCAGCCTGTATTTAGTATATGATAATCAATTCATCAATGGGGATCTTATAATGTCGATGTTGTTTTGATGTTTCAGTATATTTCCATCACTATTTTGATGATAGTGTTCCTAGGCTTCTGAATAATAGTGTCACTGAGAAATTTCTATGAAACCCAAGACATGTCAATCCATAGTCAGAGAGGTTAACTACCACACAGCACAATTTGTATCCCAAATATCACTCTAGGCTTACGAGTTACGACTCATAAACATACAAACTAGCTTTGAACGTTGTTAATGTATGTGTCTTATTCGGTTCTTGGTTTTTGGAGTCTGAATTTACTTGCTTTGAAAGGCTGTTAATGTCTAAGCCTTCAAGGATGGTCTGTCTGAGGATGACTTTTTGGCATTAATAATATTGGTCCCCTTTTGTGGTTGTCAAGTATCAATTTGTAGTGTATGCCAAACTGACAGTAGATTGCACTACAAGTGATTGTTTTTTTCTGCAAGGATCTTGCCTTGAAGTTGAGTTTGGAAGTAAATAGAGACTAATGCAGTGGTTTTGTTTTATTAGTCTTACTCTTCACCATTTTGCCTCAAGACCACCACAACATATTGTGGGAGAGCTTTTGGCGCATCGCTTAAGGTTTGACCTCGAAGCAGCCTCTTGCCAAAAAAATTGGCAAGGGAAGGCTTGCTCTTGATATGCATTTGTGGCGGGACCCTTCCCAAGACCCTTGCTTTATGGGGTCGCCAATGTGCAATGGGCTGCCCTTTTTACCTCAGGAACATATTGATGTTTGACCCCTTAATGTGCTCTAACCAATTCTTGACTTCCAATAAAAGCTGATATGACTAGGTTATAAGTTCTATATCTTCATATTTTGCTGTGTGTGGTGAACATCTCTTTTGTGTGAGCTTGAGGCCTTGGACTTGAACTCATATTGTTTTTTTATTATCGTAGTAAGTAATGCTTTCAATATTCCAGAACTGAAGTCTGTACTTTTATTTAATCAGTAATGTGTCGTCTCCTCCTATTCAATCGTGTATCACCAAATACCCTTTTTCCGGTTACTGTGAACTTAAAGTGAAGTGGAGCATGTCTCTGAATAGTGAAAGCCGGAAACTTGATGCTTCTGGGGAAAGAAAAGGAGTAATGGAGTAAGGAAATGGCAAGGGTATGGAATCTATTTCCGACTCTACTTTGTTGGACACTTCTGCTGTAATGGACAATGAATGGCTCAGAAAGTTCAATGAGAGTTCAAGGCCTTAATTCTCAACCATCCCTCTAAATGTATTCGACAGAATGTGATTACTATACCTCTCAGTTTAAAACAGTTTCAAATGTTTAAATATTAGCAGTTGAAGTGCACTTTAAAAAGTGTCCCTCTACCTGTGTACTCATTTTAGGACAGGGTCTCCGTGACTCAGATTTTGAGGCATGGTGAGTCCAACACTCCCATGTCCGCCATTATGGCAGATTGGATTTCACTCCAGTATTTGAATTGATGCTGTTGTTTTTTTTTTTGTGTGTCAAGTATCGTATTTGACTCTATTTGGTAACTTGTGTAACAGTTCCAAGAATCTTAAGCATCTGCGACTTGGGCCTCTTGCGGGTGTTAGTGAGAGGGAACTGATTGAAGCTGCAAAACTACTACCAAAGCTAGAAGAGCTGGAAATACACTGTCTTCGCTGTGGTTCATTTATCGAACATGTTGGCCGTAGCTGTTGTGCACTGAAATCTTTCTCCATGGATAATGTGAAGCCCTTGCTGCTCTTTGATGAGGAGGCCCTTGCTGTTGGTGGAAGCATGCGTAATCTACTTCATCTACAACTAACTGGGAGTCACATGACAAATATTGGATTGAAAGCAATTCTCGATGGATGTCCGTTGCTTGAATCCTTGGATATACGTGGATGTTTCAAGATTGATTTATCAGGGGATTTGGGTGAAAGATGTGAAAGTATCAAGAATTTGCGTCGTCCTTACGATAGCGCTGCAGGTTATCCTCATGAAGACTCTATTGCTTTTGATAGCTTATTCACGCAAGAAGACAGTGGTTATGGCTTTGATCAGGGGTTACTGCGTTCTACATACGACTTCTGATTCTTCTAACTTCGGTGGTTGATCGTTTGGTTCCCAATCAAATTCCTAGCAATTACAAATTCTCTCTCATGTAACCAAACGTCACTTGGTTTTGTAAACTTGGTTTTGTTGGATTTGAGGGTATTGGTCAAATTGAAGATTTTATTCGGTTATCGACTTCTTGTTGACTTATCTTTGTGCTAGACAATCCGTCTGTTGCTTATATATCATACGCTGGGATCATGATGTCAACTTTTTAAAAGGTTGCTTATTATATAGGCTCATGTTGAATGGTTCCCTTTAAAGTTCTTTTTTTTTTTTTTGAAACAAAGAGCTAATTATTATTCATACGGTATTGCGGACAAAAAGTCCGCGGCTGCTACATGAAGGAGTCCTTCATGACCTCCTCCAAACCAGACCCTACAAGAGTAATCTAGAGGCATCAAGTGAGCAATAAAGTGTGCTGCAAATTCCCCTCACGACAGATATGAGACACACCGACCGACTTGAAATTGCGCATAAAAGAAATAATGTTTCTACCTATATTACCTAAGTAAGACAAAGACAAAGAACTACGGTGGAGTAACTTTACATTATTTAAACAGTCGGAGTCCACATGCACCATCCGAAAACCATGCTGCCAAGCAATCCGCAAGCCGATCTCAATAGCACGAGCCTCGACCACGACCGGCTCCCAACAATCTCGAACTTGATAGCAACCTGACAGAACAACATCACCTTCATGACCCCGGATAACAAAGCCCATACCATTGCCACTATCCCCGAACCCCAGCCCCGTCAACATTCATCTTCCATACACCTGGACATGGACAGCGCCAATTAAGATGTTTCCTCCCTCTGGTCGTCACATCAACTTTGTCTATTTTCACCGCCTCAGAAAAACCTGAGCACATGCTATACGTGGCCTCCACAACACGGTGTGGATCCTTGGGAATACCACCATGAAACACAGTATTCTGCTCATTCCATGCTTGCCAAAGCATAAACACATGCATTTCCTTTGTCGCCAAAGTGTCATCCTCAAGAACACGTTCGGCCCAGTCCCTAATACTAATCACCCCATCCCACTCCCTCCCTAGCAGCGACCCCAAATACCTCCCACAACTTAGCAGACTCGGGACAGAACAGAAGAGCATGAGCAGCTGTCTCGATTTCGTTGCCACACCGCGTACAGGTCGGATCTGCTTCGATCACTAGTTTGTGCCATGTATCGTAAGAATTAAAAACCTTCAGCCATGTATATTAAATAATTAATAATTGTTGTAGTCGGAGTAGTGAGCTAACATTAAATTAAACCTCTAAAAAACTACAATCATTATGTAAAATGACTCGTGATCTGAAACCTTTCTACAATAATGTTGCTTTCATGATACAGCTTGACCCGAGGGGCATATTAATCTCTTGTACTTTGTCAAAAGATGAGCAGATCCGTTAGCCAGTAGAACTGAATTTAGCATCCATCTCAATGCCATTGCAAAATTAATGAACATCAGACCCTTGCAGAAATCTCGCGAATCTCAGTATAAAAACCACATATATAGTGGTAGACTTGAAGGGGAGCCTTGGCACACCGGTAAAGGTGTTGCTGTGTGATCGATAGGTCACGGGTTCAAGTCTTGGGAGCAGCCTCTTGTCAAATAAATTGACAAGGGAAGGCTTGCCCTCATTACACCCTTGTGGTGGGACCCTTCCCCGGACCCTCGCTTGTCGGGGACGCCAATGTGCGCCGGGCTGCCCTTTTTTTTTTTTATAGTGGTAGACTTGTAGATTTCGCAAGTATGACCTAAATCGGCGAGAAAATTTGATGAGAACGCGATTAAACCGTCATACTATCTAATATCAATATCAATATCAATATGCATGTAGGGTCATGTTCAGCTAGGAACCTTAGTTACATACGAACTTTAATTTAGAAACCATTTATAATATGTGTGATCGCAAACACCTTTAACAGCCCTCTTTGGGTGGTTTTCGACTTAGATGTATGAGACTCGGCCGACGCGGCTGCTCCTAAGACACTCTACTCGGGGGCTACACATTTAAAAACGTCCGATGATGAGATTGATAGTGGATGGCGATGAAATGTGCGTTTGCCCGACTACGATTTTTGATCTTGATTCGAGTTACGATTTAGCTCAACTTCTAGCCCGTTTAGTTCTTGATAGTCGGATATCCATTATTGGGTTAATAATTCTAAGCGGCTTATAGTTGAAACCCAATATTAATTCATAGTTATCCAAGCCTAAATAAGTAACCAAGCCTGTTGTTTTCACGTAAATTCACAAAGAACCAGTTAAGCCCAATTTGGCAACTAGATGGCATCCTTTTGAATATTTTTTTGATTCACCGTTTAATCACACGGTAGCATGATAAAATGTGTAATTTTTTATAATGCACACTTAAATTGTTTGGGGACTCTTTAAAGCATCTGATAATGGGATAGGATAAGATAACTTAGTATGGCTAAGGAGATGGATTTCCGCAAGACTCTTCATTTGGACTTTAAATTAAACTTGGCAAGGTGAGGAAGTGTGATAGATATGATAACAGTTTCGGTGGGTAATTCAGAGGAGATTAAAATCACTCGTGTGGCTTAATTCCCCCTTAGCATGCTTTCCAAGATAGCCGGCCATCATTTACCTTCACTCTCAAAACCCTCACCCACTTTTCCTATATATAGGGCATTCTATTTCTCATAAGGGGGGCTGGACGCACAAGAGTAATACGACTTACAAACCTAGCTGCACAAATATGGCCTAACTTATCTCCACGTCAAAACACACATCTATCCACTCATACGTAAACTAATGCGGACCGTGGAAGAATTAACCAAGCACACTACTTGTATTATTCTCAACCATAACCCGCGTAGGGCTTAAATTGCATACAAGGGTCAAGATCAAGGTCAGAGACGTTGGCGAGCGAAGCCGAGATCCGCGCAATGTCGATAATATGTCCACCCGAGGGCACGTCATTTTCCCAAAACGGTTCTTCAAACCCCTTTTACATTTCTTGATCATGATTTCATGTCATATTAATTTGCTATGATCTGTATGCGTAGGTAGTAAGTTATGCGTGTGTCTTTGCTCACTCTTGCTCATGAATCTGAATATCATGTCTTACGTACGTGCTTAAATGCTTTGTCAACTCATGAATTATTACATGCAACATCATACGTAAGTCAATTTGCTATTCTAGTGGCATACGTAATTAATTAATATTCGTGGTTTGGTCGTGCAACCTATTGTTCATGGGTTCGTACCCACGTAGTCATGTTAATAATAAACTTATATATTGTATAATTTGCATGCTTAGCTACGTGAAAAAAAAAAGCTACGTGATTAATTTCTTTCTATATCACTGTTGTACGAATGTTATTAGCATGATTATTATCGTACACTTGCAAGCTTTCTGCTACATAAAATATGTCGCCAATTGACACTTTACATTTATCTTGGATCAATTAGTAGAGGCCGTCTTCGGACGGACGATTTGGGTGCCTAACACCTTCCCTAATCGTACCTTGCAAATGACCCACTCTAGGTTCCTATTAAAATCCTGCTGGCGACTCCAATAAAAATTAGCGAGACCCAATCGGTCCACCCCCAAACCGGTACGGTATCTCACAGTGGCGACTCCGCTGGGGTCATTGCTAACTCGAAAATTGATCCATTATAAATGTTTAGTTCATAATTGGCATTGCATTTTTATTTTTCGGGGAGACGATTATATGTGTTAGGGTTGTCATAAAAGTAAACCAAATGTCATTTCTAACCACACTCACTCCACAACATTCACACATTTGAATCAAGCTTGTAAAATGAACTGTGCATGCTTGTATTCTACTTTTAACCTTATTCTTTGATTCTAACCTTATTTTTGAATTCTAATGACATGGAGACGATTATTTGTGTTAGGGTTGTCATAAAAGTAACCAAATGTCGTTTCTAACCACACTCACTCCACAACATTCACACATTTGAATCAAACTTGTAAAACGAACTGTGCATGCTTGTATTCTACTTTTAAGCTTATTCTTTGATTCTAAGCTTATTTTTGAGTTCTAATGACATAGAGACGATTATATGTGTTAGCGTTGTAATAAAACTAAACCAAATGTCATTTCTAACCACACTCACTCCACAAAATTCACACATTTGAATCAAACTTGTAAAACGAATTGTGCATGCTTGTATTACCCTTTTAACCTTATTCTATGATTCTAAGCTTATTTTTGAAATCTAATGACATGGAGACGATTACATGTGTTAGGATTGTCATAAAAGTAAACCAAATATCATTTCTAACCACACTCACTCCAGAACATTCACACATTTGAATCAAACTTGTAAAACGAACTGTGCATGCTTGTATTCTACTTTTAAGCTTATTCTTTGATTCTAAGCTTATTTTTGAATTCTAGTGACATGGAGACGATTATATGTGTTAGGGTTGTCATAAAAGTAAACCAAATGTCATTTCTAACCACACTCACTCCACAACATTCACACATTTGAATCAAACTTGTAAAATGAAGTGTGCATGCTTGTATTCTACTTTTAAGCGTATTTTTTGATTCTAAGCTTATTTTTGAGTTCTAATGACACGGAGACGATTATATGTGTTAGGGTTGTAATAAAACTAAACCAAATGTCATTTCAAACCACACTCACTCCACAAAATTCACATATTTGAATCAAACTTGTAAAACGAACTGTGCATGCTTGTATTCTACTTTTAAGCTTATTCTTTGACTCTAAGCTTATTTTTGAAATGTAATGACATGGAGACGATTACATGTGTTAGGGTTGTCATAAAAGTAAACCAAATGTCATTTCTAACCACACTAACTCAAGAACATTCACACATTTGAATCAAACTTGTAAAATGAACTGTGCATGCTTGAATTCTACTTTTAAGCTTATTCTTTGATTCTAAGCTTATTTTTGAATTATAATGACATGGAGACGATTATATGTGTTAGGGTTGTCATAAAAGTAAACCAAATGTCATTTCTAACCACACTCACTCCACAACATTCACACATTTGAATCAAACTTGTAAAACGAACTTTGCATGCTTGTATTCTACTTTTGAACTTATTCTTTGATTCTAAGCTTATTTTTGAATTCTAATGACATGGAGGCGATTATATGTGTTAGGGTTGTCATAAAAGTAAAACAAATGTCATTTCTAACAACACTTACTCCACAATATTCACACATTTGAATCAAACTTGTAAAACGAACTGTGTATGCTTTGTATTCTACTTTTAAGCTTATTTTTTGATTCCAAGCTTATTTTTGAATTCTAATGACATGGAGACGATTATATGTGTTAGGGTTGTCATAAAAGTAAACCAAATAACATTTCTAACCACACTCAATCCACAACATTCACACATTTGAATCAAACTTGTAAAACGAACTGTGCATGCTTGTATTCTACTTTTCAACTTATTCTTTGATTCTAAGCTTATTTTTGAATACTAATAACATGGAGACGATTATATGTGTTAGGGTTGTCATAAAAGTAAACCAAATGTCATTTCTAAAAACACTCACTCCACAACATTCACACATTTGAATCAAACTTGTAAAACGAACTGTGTAGCTTGTATTCTACTTTTAAGCTTCTTTTAATGACATGGAGACGATTATATGTGTTAGGGTTGTCCTTAAAGTAAACCAAATGTCATTTCTAACCACACTCACTCCACAACTTTCACACATTTGAATCAAACTTGTAAAATGAACTGTGCATGATTGTATTCTACTTTTAAGCTTGTTCTTTGATTCTAAACTTATTTTTAAATTCTAATGACATGGAGACGATTATATGTGTTAGGGTTGTCATAAAAGTAAAACAAATGTCATTTCTAACAACACTCACTCCACAAAATTCACACATTTGAATCAAGCTTGTAAAACGAACTGTGCATGCTTATATTCTACTTTTAACCTTATTCTTTGATTCTAACCTTATTTTTAAATTCTAATGACATGGAGACGATTATTTGTGTTAGGGTTGTCATAAAAGTAAACCAAATGTCGTTTCTAACCACACTCACTCCACAACATTCACACATTTGAATCAAACTTGTAAAACGAACTGTGCATACTTGTATTCTACTTTTAAGCTTATTATTTGATTCTAAGCTTATTTTTGAGTTCTAATGACACAGAGACAATTATATGTGTTAGGGTTGTAATAAAACTAAACCAAATGTCATTTCTAACCACACTCACTCCAGAACATTCACACATTTGAATCAAACTTGTAAAACGAACTGTGCATGCTTGTATTATACTTTTAAGCTTATTCTTCGATTCTAAGCTTATTTTTGAAATCTAATGACATGGAGACGATTACATGTGTTAGGGTTGTCATAAAAGTAAACCAAATATCATTTCTAACCACACTCACTCCAGAACATTCACACATTTGAATCAAACTTGTAAAACGAACTGTGCATGCTTGTATTCTACTTTTAAGCTTATTCTTTGATTCTAAGCTTATTTTTGAATTCTAATGACATGGAGACGATTATATGTGTTAGGGTTGTCATAAAAGTAAACCAAATGTCATTTCTAACCACACTCACACCACAACATTCACACATTTGAATCAAACTTGTAAAATGAACTGTGCATGCTTGTATTCTACTTTTAAGCGTATTTTTTGATTCTAAGCTTATTTTTGAGTTCTAATGAGACGGAGACGATTATATGTGTTAGGGTTGTAATAAAACTAAACCAAATGTCATTTCAAACCACACTCACTCCACAAAATTCATATATTTGAATCAAACTTGTAAAACGAACTGTGCATGCTTGTATTCTACTTTTAAGCTTATTCTTTGACTCTAAGCTTATTTTTTAAATCTAATGACATGGAGACGATTACATGTGTTAGGGTTGTCATAAAAGTAAACCAAATGTCATTTCTAACCACACTCACTCCAGAACATTCACACATTTGAATCAAACTTGTAAAATGAACTGTAAATGCTTGAATTCTACTTTTAAGCTTATTCTTTGATTCTAAGCTTATTTTTGAATTATAATGACATGGAGACGATTATATGTGTTAGGGTTGTCATAAAAGTAAACCAAATGTCATTTCTAACCACACTCACTCCACAATATTCACACATTTGAATCAAACTTGTAAAACGAACTGTGTATGCTTTGTATTCTACTTTTAAGCTTATTTTTTGATTCCAAGCTTATTTTTGAATTCTAATGACATGGAGACGATTATATGTGTTAGGGTTGTCATAAAAGTAAACCAAATAACATTTCTAACCACACTCAATCCACAACATTCACACATTTGAATCAAACTTGTAAAACGAACTTTGCATGCTTGTATTCTACTTTTGAACTTATTCTTTGATTCTAAGCTTATTTTTGAATTCTAATGACATGGAGACGATTATATGTGTTAGGGTTGTCATAAAAGTAAAACAAATGTCATTTCTAACAACACTCACTCCACAATATTCACACATTTGAATCAAACTTGTAAAACGAACTGTCTATGCTTTGTATTCTACTTTTAAGCTTATTTTTTGATTCCAAGCTTATTTTTGAATTCTAATGACATGGAGACGATTATATGTGTTAGGGTTGTCATAAAAGTAAACCAAATAACATTTCTAACCACACTCAATCCACAACATTCACACATTTGAATCAAACTTGTAAAACGAACTGTGCATGCTTGTATTCTACTTTTCAACTTATTCTTTGATTCTAAGCTTATTTTTGAATACTAATAACATGGAGACGATTATATGTGTTAGGGTTGTCATAAAAGTAAACCAAATGTCATTTCTAAAAACACTCACTCCACAACTTTCACACATTTGAATCAAACTTGTAAAATGAACTGTGCATGATTGTATTCTACTTTTAAGCTTATTCTTTGATTCTAAACTTATTTTTGAATTCTAATGACATGGAGACGATTATATGTGTTAGGGTTGTCATAAAAGTAAAACAAATGTCATTTCTAACAACACTCACTCCACAAAATTCACACATTTGAATCAAGCTTGTAAAACGAACTGTGCATGCTTGTATTCTACTTTTAACCTTATTCTTTGATTCTAAGCTTATTTTTTAGTTCTAATGACACAGAGACAATTATATGTGTTAGGGTTGTAATAAAACTAAACCAAATGTCATTTCTAACCACACTCACTCCACAAAATTCACACATTTGAATCAAACTTGTAAAACGAACTGTGCATGCTTGTATTATACTTTTAAGCTTATTCTTTGATTCTAAGCTTATTTTTGAAATATAATGACATGGAGACGATTACATGTGTTAGGATTGTCATAAAAGTAAACCAAATATCATTTCTAACCACACTCACTCCACAACATTTACACATTTGAATCAAACTTGTAAAATGAACTGTGCATGCTTGTATTCTACTTTTAAGCGCATTTTTTGATTCTAAGCTTATTTTTGAGTTCTAATGACACGGAGACGATTATATGTGTTAGGGTTGTAATAAAACTAAACCGAATGTCATTTCAAACCACACTCACTCCACAAAATTCACATATTTGAATCAAACTTGTAAAACGAACTGTGCATGCTTGTATTCTACTTTTAAGCTTATTCTTTGACTCTAAGCTTATTTTTGAAATCTAATGACATGGAGACGATTACATGTGTTAGGGTTGTCATAAAAGTAACCAAATGTCATTTCTAACCACACTCACTCCAGAACATTCACACATTTGAATCAAACTTGTAAAATGAACTGTGCATGCTTGAATTCTACTTTTAAGCTTATTATTTGATTCTAAGCTTATTTTTGAATTATAATGACATGGAGACGATTATATGTGTTAGGGTTGTCATAAAAGTAAACCAAATGTCATTTCTAACCACACTCACTCCACAACATTCACACATTTGAATCAAACTTGTAAAACGAACTTTGCATGCTTGTATTCTACTTTTGAACTTATTCTTTGATTCTAAGCTTATTTTTGAATTCTAATGACATGGAGACGATTATATGTGTTAGGGTTGTCATAAAAGTAAAACAAATGTCATTTCTAACAACACTCACTCCAAAATATTCACACATTTGAATCAAACTTGTAAAACGAACTGTATATGCTTTGTATTCTACTTTTAAGCTTATTTTTTGATTCCAAGCTTATTTTTGAATTCTAATGACATGGAGACGATTATATGTGTTAGGGTTGTCATAAAGGTAAACCAAATAACATTTCTAACCACACTCAATCCACAACATTCACACATTTGAATCAAACTTGTAAAACGAACTGTGCATGCTTGTATTCTACTTTTCAACTTATTCTTTGATTCTAAGCTTATTTTTGAATACTAATAACATGGAGACGATTATATGTGTTAGGGTTGTCATAAAAGTAAACCAAATGTCATTTCTAACCACACTCACTCCACAAAATTCACATATTTGAATCAAACTTGTAAAACGAACTGTGCATGCTTGTATTCTACTTTTAAGCTTATTCTTTGACTCTAAGCTTATTTTTGAAATCTAATGACATGGAGACGATTACATGTGTTAGGGTTGTCATAAAAGTAAACCAAATGTCATTTCTAACCACACTCACTCCAGAACATTCACACATTTGAATCAAACTTGTAAAATGAACTGTGAATGCTTGAATTCTACTTTTAATCTTATTCTTTGATTCTAAGCTTATTTTTGAATTATAATGACATGGAGACGATTATATGTGTTAGGGTTGTCATAAAAGTAAACCAAATGTCATTTCTAACCACACTCACTCCACAATATTCACACATTTGAATCAAACTTGTAAAACGAACTGTGTATGCTTTGTATTCTACTTTTAAGCTTATTTTTTGATTCCAAGCTTATTTTTGAATTCTAATGACATGGAGACGATTATATGTGTTAGGGTTGTCATAAAAGTAAACCAAATAACATTTCTAACCACACTCAATCCACAACATTCATACATTTGAATCAAACTTGAAAAACGAACTTTGCATGCTTGTATTCTACTTTTGAACTTATTCTTTGATTCTAAGCTTATTTTTGAATTCTAATGACATGGAGACGATTATATGTGTTAGGGTTGTCATAAAAGTAAAACAAATGTCATTTCTAACAACACTCACTCCACAATATTCACACATTTGAATCAAACTTGTAAAACGAACTGTGTATGCTTTGTATTCTACTTTTAAGCTTATTTTTTGATTCCAAGCTTATTTTTGAATTCTAGTGACATGGAGACGATTATATGTGTTAGGGTTGTCATAAAAGTAAACCAAATAACATTTCTAACCACACTCAATCCACAACATTCACACATTTGAATCAAACTTGTAAAACGAACTGTGCATGCTTGTATTCTACTTTTCAACTTATTCTTTGATTCTAAGCTTATTTTTGAATACTAATAACATGGAGACGATTATATGTGTTAGGGTTGTCATAAAAGTAAACCAAATGTCATTTCTAAAAACACTCACTCCAGAACATTCACACATTTGAATCAAACTTGTAAAACGAACTGTGTAGCTTGTATTATACTTTTAAGCTTCTTTTAATGACATGGAGACGATTATATGTGTTAGGGTTGTCCTTAAAGTAAACCAAATGTCATTTCTAACCACACTCACTCCACAACTTTCACACATTTGAATCAAACTTGTAAAATGAACTGTGCATGATTGTATTCTACTTTTAAGCTTGTTCTTTGATTCTAAACTTATTTTTAAATTCTAATGACATGGAGACGACTATATGTGTTAGGGTTGTCATAAAAGTAAAACAAATGTCATTTCTAACAACACTCACTCCACAAAATTCACACATTTGAATCAAGCTTGTAAAACGAACTGTGCATGCTTGTATTCTACTTTTAACCTTATTCTTTGATTCTAACCTTATTTTTAAATTCTAATGACATGGAGACGATTATTTGTGTTAGGGTTGTCATAAAAGTAAACCAAATGTCATTTCTAACCACACTCACTCCACAACATTCACACATTTGAATCAAACTTGTAAAACGAACTGTGCATACTTGTATTCTACTTTTAAGCTTATTCTTTGATTATAAGCTTATTTTTGAGTTCTAATGACACAGAGACAATTATATGTGTTAGGGTTGTAATAAAACTAAACCAAATGTCATTTCTAACCACACTCACTCCAGAACATTCACACATTTGAATCAAACTTGTAAAACGAACTGTGCATGCTTGTATTATACTTTTAAGCTTATTCTTTGATTCTAAGCTTATTTTTGAAATCTAATGACATGGAGACGATTACATGTGTTAGGGTTGTCATAAAAGTAAACCAAATATCATTTCTAACCACACTCACTCCAGAACATTCACACATTTGAATCAAACTTGTAAAACGAACTGTGCATGCTTGTATTCTACTTTTAAGCTTATTCTTTGATTCTAAGCTTATTTTTGAATTCTAATGACATGGAGACGATTATATGTGTTAGGGTTGTCATAAAAGTAAACCAAATGTCATTTCTAACCACACTCACACCACAACATTCACACATTTGAATCAAACTTGTAAAATGAACTGTGCATGCTTGTATTCGACTTTTAAGCGTATTTTTTGATTCTAAGCTTATTTTTGAGTTCTAATGAGACGGAGACGATTATATGTGTTAGGGTTGTAATAAAACTAAACCAAATGTCATTTCAAACCACACTCACTCCACAAAATTCATATATTTGAATCAAACTTGTAAAACGAACTGTGCATGCTTGTATTCTACTTTTAAGCTTATTCTTTGACTCTAAGCTTATTTTTTAAATCTAATGACATGGAGACGATTACATGTGTTAGGGTTGTCATAAAAGTAAACCAAATGTCATTTCTAACCACACTCACTCCAGAACATTCACACATTTGAATCAAACTTGTAAAATGAACTGTAAATGCTTGAATTCTACTTTTAAGCTTATTCTTTGATTCTAAGCTTATTTTTGAATTATAATGACATGGAGACGATTATATGTGTTAGGGTTGTCATAAAAGTAAACCAAATGTCATTTCTAACCACACTCACTCCACAATATTCACACATTTGAATCAAACTTGTAAAACGAACTGTGTATGCTTTGTATTCTACTTTTAAGCTTATTTTTTGATTCCAAGCTTATTTTTGAATTCTAATGACATGGAGACGATTATATGTGTTAGGGTTGTCATAAAAGTAAACCAAATAACATTTCTAACCACACTCAATCCACAACATTCACACATTTGAATCAAACTTGTAAAACGAACTTTGCATGCTTGTATTTTACTTTTGAACTTATTCTTTGATTCTAAGCTTATTTTTGAATTCTAATGACATGGAGACGATTATATGTGTTAGGGTTGTCATAAAAGTAAAACAAATGTCATTTCTAACAACACTCACTCCACAATATTCACACATTTGAATCAAACTTGTAAAACGAACTGTCTATGCTTTGTATTCTACTTTTAAGCTTATTTTTTGATTCCAAGCTTATTTTTGAATTCTAATGACATGGAGACGATTATATGTGTTAGGGTTGTCATAAAAGTAAACCAAATAACATTTCTAACCACACTCAATCCACAACATTCACACATTTGAATCAAACTTGTAAAACGAACTGTGCATGCTTGTATTCTACTTTTCAACTTATTCTTTGATTCTAAGCTTATTTTTGAATACTAATAACATGGAGACGATTATATGTGTTAGGGTTGTCATAAAAGTAAACCAAATGTCATTTCTAAAAACACTCACTCCACAACTTTCACACATTTGAATCAAACTTGTAAAATGAACTGTGCATGATTGTATTCTACTTTTAAGCTTATTCTTTGATTCTAAACTTATTTTTGAATTCTAATGACATGGAGACGATTATATGTGTTAGGGTTGTCATAAAAGTAAAACAAATGTCATTTCTAACAACACTCACTCCACAAAATTCACACATTTGAATCAAGCTTGTAAAACGAACTGTGCATGCTTGTATTCTACTTTTAACCTTATTCTTTGATTCTAAGCTTATTTTTGAGTTCTAATGACACAGAGACAATTATATGTGTTAGGGTTGTAATAAAACTAAACCAAATGTCATTTCTAACCACACTCACTCCACAAAATTCACACATTTGAATCAAACTTGTAAAACGAACTGTGCATGCTTGTATTATACTTTTAAGCTTATTCTTTGATTCTAAGCTTATTTTTGAAATATAATGACATGGAGACGATTACATGTGTTAGGATTGTCATAAAAGTAAACCAAATATCACTTCTAACCACACTCACTCCACAACATTTACACATTTGAATCAAACTTGTAAAATGAACTGTGCATGCTTGTATTCTACTTTTAAGCGTATTTTTTGATTCTAAGCTTATTTTTGAGTTCTAATGACACGGAGACGATTATATGTGTTAGGGTTGTAATAAAACTAAACCAAATGTCATTTCAAACCACACTCACTCCACAAAATTCACATATTTGAATCAAACTTGTAAAACGAACTGTGCATGCTTGTATTCTACTTTTAAGCTTATTCTTTGACTCTAAGCTTATTTTTGAAATCTAATGACATGGAGACGATTACATGTGTTAGGGTTGTCATAAAAGTAACCAAATGTCATTTCTAACCACACTCACTCCAGAACATTCACACATTTGAATCAAACTTGTAAAATGAACTGTGCATGCTTGAATTCTACTTTTAAGCTTATTATTTGATTCTAAGCTTATTTTTGAATTATAATGACATGGAGACGATTATATGTGTTAGGGTTGTCATAAAAGTAAACCAAATGTCATTTCTAACCACACTCACTCCACAACATTCACACATTTGAATCAAACTTGTAAAACGAACTTTGCATGCTTGTATTCTACTTTTGAACTTATTCTTTGATTCTAAGCTTATTTTTGAATTCTAATGACATGGAGACGATTATATGTGTTAGGGTTGTCATAAAAGTAAAACAAATGTCATTTCTAACAACACTCACTCCAAAATATTCACACATTTGAATCAAACTTGTAAAACGAACTGTGTATGCTTTGTATTCTACTTTTAAGCTTATTTTTTGATTCCAAGCTTATTTTTGAATTCTAATGACATGGAGACGATTATATGTGTTAGGGTTGTCATAATGGTTAACCAAATAACATTTCTAACCACACTCAATCCACAACATTCACACATTTGAATCAAACTTGTAAAACGAACTGTGCATGCTTGTATTCTACTTTTCAACTTATTCTTTGATTCTAAGCTTATTTTTGAATACTAATAACATGGAGACGATTATATGTGTTAGGGTTGTCATAAAAGTAAACCAAATGTCATTTCTAACCACACTCACTCCACAAAATTCACATATTTGAATCAAACTTGTAAAACGAACTGTGCATGCTTGTATTCTACTTTTAAGCTTATTCTTTGACTCTAAGCTTATTTTTGAAATCTAATGACATGGAGACGATTACATGTGTTAGGGTTGTCATAAAAGTAAACCAAATGTCATTTCTAACCACACTCACTCCAGAACATTCACACATTTGAATCAAACTTGTAAAATGAACTGTGAATGCTTGAATTCTACTTTTAATCTTATTCTTTGATTCTAAGCTTATTTTTGAATTATAATGACATGGAGACGATTATATGTGTTAGGGTTGTCATAAAAGTAAACCAAATGTCATTTCTAACCACACTCACTCCACAATATTCACACATTTGAATCAAACTTGTAAAACGAACTGTGTATGCTTTGTATTCTACTTTTAAGCTTATTTTTTGATTCCAAGCTTATTTTTGAATTCTAATGACATGGAGACGATTATATGTGTTAGGGTTGTCATAAAAGTAAACCAAATAACATTTCTAACCACACTCAATCCACAACATTCATACATTTGAATCAAACTTGTAAAACGAACTTTGCATGCTTGTATTCTACTTTTGAACTTATTCTTTGATTCTAAGCTTATTTTTGAATTCTAATGACATGGAGACGATTATATGTGTTAGGGTTATCATAAAAGTAAAACAAATGTCATTTCTAACAACACTCACTCCACAATATTCACACATTTGAATCAAACTTGTAAAACGAACTGTGTATGCTTTGTATTCTACTTTTAAGCTTATTTTTTGATTCCAAGCTTATTTTTGAATTCTAATGACATGGAGACGATTATATGTGTTAGGGTTGTCATAAAAGTAAACCAAATAACATTTCTAACCACACTCAATCCACAACATTCACACATTTGAATCAAACTTGTAAAACGAACTGTGCATGCTTGTATTCTACTTTTCAACTTATTCTTTGATTCTAAGCTTATTTTTGAATACTAATAACATGGAGACGATTATATGTGTTAGGGTTGTCATAAAAGTAAACCAAATGTCATTTCTAAAAACACTCACTCCACAACTTTCACACATTTGAATCAAACTTGTAAAATGAACTGTGCATGATTGTATTCTACTTTTAAGCTTATTCTTTGATTCTAAACTTATTTTTGAATTCTTATGACATGGAGACGATTATATGTGTTAGGGTTGTCATAAAAGTAAAACAAATGTCATTTCTAACAACACTCACTCCACAAAATTCACACATTTGAATCAAGCTTGTAAAACGAACTGTGCATGCTTGTATTCTACTTTTAACCTTATTCTTTGATTCTAACCTTATTTTTGAATTCTAATGACATAGATACGAATATTTGTGTTAGGGTTGTCATAAAAGTAAACCAAATGTCGTTTCTAACCACACTCACTCCACAACATTCACACATTTGAATCAAACTTGTAAAACGAATGTGCATGCTTGTATTCTACTTTTAAGCTTATTCTTTGATTCTAAGCTTATTTTTGAGTTCTAATGACACAGAGACAATTATATGTGTTAGGGTTGTAATAAAACTAAACCAAATGTCATTTCTAACCACACTCACTCCACAAAATTCACACATTTGAATCAAACTTGTAAAACGAACTGTGCATGCTTGTATTATACTTTTAAGCTTATTCTTTGATTCTAAGCTTATTTTTGAAATATAATGCAATCGAGACGATTACATGTGTTAGGGTTGTCATAAAAGTAAACCAAATATCATTTCTAACCACACTCACTCCACAACATTTACACATTTGAATCAAACTTGTAAAATGAACTGTGCATGCTTGTATTCTACTTTTAAGCGTATTTTTTGATTCTAAGCTTGTTTTTGAGTTCTAATGACACGGAGACGATTATATGTGTTAGGGTTGTAATAAAACTAAACCAAATGTCATTTCAAACCACACTCACTCCACAAAATTCACATATTTGAATCAAACTTGTAAAACGAACTGTGCATGCTTGTATTCTACTTTTAAGCTTATTCTTTGACTCTAAGCTTATTTTTGAAATCTAATGACATGGAGACGATTACATGTGTTAGGGTTGTCATAAAAGTAACCAAATGTCATTTCTAACCACACTCACTCCAGAACATTCACACATTTGAATCAAACTTGTAAAATGAACTGTGCATGCTTGAATTCTACTTTTAAGCTTATTATTTGATTCTAAGCTTATTTTTGAATTATAATGACATGGAGACGATTATATGTGTTAGGGTTGTCATAAAAGTAAACCAAATGTCATTTCTAACCACACTCACTCCACAACATTCACACATTTGAATCAAACTTGTAAAACGAACTTTGCATGCTTGTATTCTACTTTTGAACTTATTCTTTGATTCTAAGCTTATTTTTGAATTCTAATGACATGGAGACGATTATATGTGTTAGGGTTGTCATAAAAGTAAAACAAATGTCATTTCTAACCACACTCACTCCACAAAATTCACATATTTGAATCAAACTTGTAAAACGAACTGTGCATGCTTGTATTCTACTTTTAAGCTTATTCTTTGACTCTAAGCTTATTTTTGAAATCTAATGACATGGAGACGATTACATGTGTTAGGGTTGTCATAAAAGTAAACCAAATATCATTTCTAACCACACTCACTCCACAACATTTACACATTTGAATCAAACTTGTAAAATGAACTGTGCATTCTTGTATTCTACTTTTAAGCGTATTTTTTGATTCTAAGCTTGTTTTTGAGTTCTAATGACACGGAGACGATTATATGTGTTAGGGTTGTAATAAAACTAAACCAAATGTCATTTCAAACCACACTCACTCCACAAAATTCACATATTTGAATCAAACTTGTAAAACGAACTGTGCATGCTTGTATTCTACTTTTAAGCTTATTCTTTGACTCTAAGCTTATTTTTGAAATCTAATGACATGGAGACGATTACATGTGTTAGGGTTGTCATAAAAGTAACCAAATGTCATTTCTAACCACACTCACTCCAGAACATTCACACATTTGAATCAAACTTGTAAAATGAACTGTGCATGCTTGAATTCTACTTTTAAGCTTATTATTTGATTCTAAGCTTATTTTTGAATTATAATGACATGGAGACGATTATATGTGTTAGGGTTGTCATAAAAGTAAACCAAATGTCATTTCTAACCACACTCACTCCACAACATTCACACATTTGAATCAAACTTGTAAAACGAACTTTGCATGCTTGTATTCTACTTTTGAACTTATTCTTTAATTCTAAGCTTATTTTTGAATTCTAATGACAAGGAGACGATTATATGTGTTAGGGTTGTCATAAAAGTAAAACAAATGTCATTTCTAACCACACTCACTCCACAAAATTCACATATTTGAATCAAACTTGTAAAACGAACTGTGCATGCTTGTATTCTACTTTTAAGCTTATTCTTTGACTCTAAGCTTATTTTTGAAATCTAATGACATGGAGACGATTACATGTGTTAGGGTTGTCATAAAAGTAAACCAAATGTCATTTCTAACCACACTCACTCCAGAACATTCACACATTTGAATCAAACTTGTAAAATGAACTGTGAATGCTTGAATTCTACTTTTAATCTTATTCTTTGATTCTAAGCTTATTTTTGAATTATAATGACATGGAGACGATTATATGTGTTAGGGTTGTCATAAAAGTAAACCAAATGTCATTTCTAACCACACTCACTCCACAATATTCACACATTTGAATCAAACTTGTAAAACGAACTGTGTATGCTTTGTATTCTACTTTTAAGCTTATTTTTTGATTCCAAGCTTATTTTTGAATTCTAATGACATGGAGACGATTATATGTGTTAGGGTTGTCATAAAAGTAAACCAAATAACATTTCTAACCACACTCAATCCACAACATTCACACATTTGAATCAAACTTGTAAAACGAACTTTGCATGCTAGTATTCTACTTTTGAACTTATTCTTTGATTCTAAGCTTATTTTTGAATTCTAATGACATGGAGACGATTATATGTGTTAGGGTTGTCATAAAAGTAAAACAAATGTCATTTCTAACAACACTCACTCCACAATATTCACACATTTGAATCAAACTTGTAAAACGAACTGTGTATGCTTTGTATTCTACTTTTAAGCTTATTTTTTGATTCCAAGCTTATTTTTGAATTCTAATGACATGGAGACGATTATATGTGTTAGGGTTGTCATAAAAGTAAACCAAATAACATTTCTAACCACACTCAATCCACAACATTCACACATTTGAATCAAACTTGTAAAACGAACTTTGCATGCTTGTATTCTACTTTTGAACTTATTCTTTGATTCTAAGCTTATTTTTGAATTCTAATGACATGGAGACGATTATATGTGTTAGGGTTGTCATAAAAGTAAAACAAATGTCATTTCTAACAACACTCACTCCACAATATTCACACATTTGAATCAAACTTGTAAAACGAACTGTGTATGCTTTGTATTCTACTTTTAAGCTTATTTTTTGATTCCAAGCTTATTTTTGAATTCTAATGACATGGAGACGATTATATGTGTTAGGGTTGTCATAAAAGTAAACCAAATAACATTTCTAACCACACTCAATCCACAACATTCACACATTTGAATCAAACTTGTAAAACGAACTGTGCATGCTTGTATTCTACTTTTCAACTTATTCTTTGATTCTAAGCTTATTTTTGAATACTAATAACATGGAGACGATTATATGTGTTAGGGTTGTCATAAAAGTAAACCAAATGTCATTTCTAAAAACACTCACTCCACAACTTTCACACATTTGAATCAAACTTGTAAAATGAACTGTGCATGATTGTATTCTACTTTTAAGCTTATTCTTTGATTCTAAACTTATTTTTGAATTCTTATGACATGGAGACGATTATATGTGTTAGGGTTGTCATAAAAGTAAAACAAATGTCATTTCTAACAACACTCACTCCACAAAATTCACACATTTGAATCAAGCTTGTAAAACGAACTGTGCATGCTTGTATTCTACTTTTAACCTTATTCTTTGATTCTAACCTTATTTTTGAATTCTAATGACATAGATACGATTATTTGTGTTAGGGTTGTCATAAAAGTAAACCAAATGTCGTTTCTAACCACACTCACTCCACAACATTCACACATTTGAATCAAACTTGTAAAACGAATTGTGCATGCTTGTATTCTACTTTTAAGCTTATTCTTTGATTCTAAGCTTATTTTTGAGTTCTAATGACACAGAGACAATTATATGTGTTAGGGTTGTAATAAAACTAAACCAAATGTCATTTCTAACCACACTCACTCCACAAAATTCACACATTTGAATCAAACTTGTAAAACGAACTGTGCATGCTTGTATTATACTTTTAAGCTTATTCTTTGATTCTAAGCTTATTTTTGAAATATAATGACATGGAGACGATTACATGTGTTAGGGTTGTCATAAAAGTAAACCATATATCATTTCTAACCACACTCACTCCACAACATTTACACATTTGAATCAAACTTGTAAAATGAACTGTGCATGCTTGTATTCTACTTTTAAGCGTATTTTTTGATTCTAAGCTTATTTTTGAGTTCTAATGACACGGAGACGATTATATGTGTTAGGGTTGTAATAAAACTAAACCAAATGTCATTTCAAACCACACTCACTCCACAAAATTCACATATTTGAATCAAACTTGTAAAACGAACTGTGCATGCTTGTATTCTACTTTTAAGCTTATTCTTTGATTCTAAGCTTATTTTTGAAATCTAATGACATGGAGACGATTACATGTGTTAGGGTTGTCATAAAAGTAACCAAATGTCATTTCTAACCACACTCACTCCAGAACATTCACACATTTGAATCAAACTTGTAAAATGAACTGTGCATGCTTGAATTCTACTTTTAAGCTTATTATTTGATTCTAAGCTTATTTTTGAATTATAATGACATGGAGACGATTATATGTCTTAGGGTTGTCATAAAAGTAAACCAAATGTCATTTCTAACCACACTCACTCCACAACATTCACACATTTGAATCAAACTTGTAAAACGAACTTTGCATGCTTGTATTCTACTTTTGAACTTATTCTTTGATTCTAAGCTTATTTTTGAATTCTAATGACATGGAGACGATTATATGTGTTAGGGTTGTCATAAAAGTAAAACAAATGTCATTTCTAGTAACACTCACTCCAAAATATTCACACATTTGAATCAAACTTGTAAAACGAACTGTGTATGCTTTGTATTCTACTTTTAAGCTTATTTTTTGATTCCAAGCTTATTTTTGAATTCTAATGACATGGAGACGATTATATGTGTTAGGGTTGTCATAAAGGTAAACCAAATAACATTTCTAACCACACTCAATCCACAACATTCACACATTTGAATCAAACTTGTAAAACGAACTGTGCATGCTTGTATTCTACTTTTCAACTTATTCTTTGATTCTAAGCTTATTTTTGAATACTAATAACATGGAGACGATTATATGTGTTAGGGTTGTCATAAAAGTAAACCAAATGTCATTTCTAAAAACACTCACTCCACAACATTCACACATTTGAATCAAACTTGTAAAACGAACTGTGTAGCTTGTATTCTACTTTTAAGCTTATTTTAATGACATGGAGACGATTATATGTGTTACGGTTGTCTTTAAAGTAAACCAAATGTCATTTCTAACCACACTCACTCCACAACTTTCACACATTTGAATCAAACTTGTAAAATGAACTGTGCATGATTGTATTCTACTTTTAAGCTTATTCTTTGATTCTAAACTTATTTTTGAATTCTAATGACATGGAGACGATTATATGTGTTAGGGTTGTCATAAAAGTAAAACAAATGTCATTTCTAACAACACTCACTCCACAACATTCACACATTTGAATCAAACTTGTAAAACGAACTGTGTAGCTTGTATTCTACTTTTAAGCTTATTTTTGAATTCTTATGACATGGAGACGATTATATGTGTTAGGGTTGTCATAAAAGTAAACCAAATGTCATTTCTAACCACACTCACTCCACAACATTCACACATTTGAATCAAACTTGTAAAACGAACTATGCATGCTTGTGTTCTACTTTTAAGCATATTATTTGATTCTAAGCTTATTTTTGAATTCTAATGACATGGAGACGATTATATAAGTTACGGTTGTCATAAAAGTAAACCAAATGTCATTTCTAAAAACACTCACTCCACAATATTCACACATTTGAATCAAACTTGTAAGACGAACTGTGTAGCTTGTATTCTACTTTTAAGCTTATTTTTGAATTCTAATGACATGGAGACGATTATATGTGTTAGGGTTGTCATAAAAGTAAACCAAATGTCATTTCTAACCACACTCACTCCACCACATTCACACATTTGAATCAAACTTGTAAAACGAACTGTGCATGCTTGTATTATACTTTAAGGCTTGTTCTTTGATTCTAAGCTTATTTTTGAGTTGTAATGACACGGAGACGATTATATGTGTTAGGGTTGTAATAAAACTAAACCAAATGTCATTTCTAACCACACTCACTCCACAAAATTCACACATTTGAATCAAACTTGTAAAACGAACTGTGGATGCTTGTATTCTACTTTTAAGCTTATTCTTTGATTCTAAGCTTATTTTTGAAATCTAATGACATGGAGACGACTACATGTGTTAGAGTTGTCATAAAAGTAAACCAAATGTCATTTCTAACCACACTCACTCCAGAACATTCACACATTTGAATCAAACTTGTAAAACGAACTGTGCATGCTTGTATTCTACTTTTAAGCTTGTTCTTTGATTCTAAGCTTATTATTGAGTTCTAATGACACGGAGACGATTATATGTGTTAGGGTTGTAATAAAACTAAACCAAATGTCATTTCTAACCACACTCACTCCAGAACATTCACACATTTGAATCAAACTTGTAAAACGAACTGTGGATGCTTGTATTCTAATTTTAAGCTTATTTTTTGATTCTAAGCTTATTTTTGAAATCTAATGACATGGAGACGATTACATGTGTTAGAGTTGTCATAAAAGTAAACCAAATGTCATTTCTAACCACACTCACTCCAGAACATTCACACATTTGAATCAAACTTGTAAAACGAACTGTGCATGCTTGTAATCTACTTTTAAGCATATTCTTTGATTCTAAGTTTATTTTTGAATTCTAATGACATGGAGACGATTACATGTGTTAGGGTTGTCATAAAAGTAAACCAAATGTCATTTCTAACCACACTCACTCCAGAACATTCACTCATTTGAATCAAACTTGTAAAACGAACTATGCATGCTTCTATTCTACTTTTAAGCTTATTCTTTGATTCTAAGCTTATTTTTGAAATCTAATGACATGGAGACGATTATATGTGTTAGGGTTGTCATAAAAGTAAACCAAATGTCATTTCTAACCACACTCACTCCAGAACATTCACACATTTGAATCAAACTTGTAAAGCGAACTGTGCATGCTTGTATTCTACTTTTAAGCTTATTCTTTGATTCTAAGTTTATTTTTGAATTCTAATGACATGGAGACGATTACATGTGTTAGGGTTGTCATAAAAGTAAACCAAATGTCATTTCTAACCACACTCACTCCAGAACATTCACACATTTGAATCAAACTTGTAAAACGAACTATGCATGCTTGTATTCTACTTTTAAGCTTATTCTTTGATTCTAAGCTTATTTTTGAATTCTAATGACATGGAGACGATTACATGTGTTAGGGTTGTCATAAAAGTAAACCAAATGGCATTTCTAACCACACTCACTCAAGAACATTCACACATTTGAATCAAACTTATAAAACGAACTATGCATGCTTGTATTCTACTTTTAAGCTTATTCTTTGATTCTAAGCTTATTTTTGAATTATAATCACATGGAGACGATTATATGTGTTAGGGTTGTCATAAAAGTAAACCAAATGTCATTTCTAACCACACTCACTCCATAACATTCACACATTTGAATCAAACTTGTAAAACGAACTATGCATGGTTGAATTCTACTTTTAAGCTTATTCTTTGATTCTAAGCTTATTATTGAATTGTAATCACATGGAGACGATTATATGTGTTAGGGTTGTCATAAAAGTAAACCAAATGTCATTTCTAACCACACGCACTCCACAACATTCACACATTTGAATCAAACTTGTAAAACGAACTGTGGATGCTTGTATTCTACTTTTAAGCTTATTCTTTGATACTAAGCTTATTTTTGAAATCTAATGACATGGAGACGACTACATGTGTTAGAGTTGTCATAAAAGTAAATCAAATGTCATTTCTAACCACACTCACTCCAGAACATTCACACATTTGAATCAAACTTGTAAAACGAACTGTGCATGCTTGAATTCTACTTTTAAGCTTATTCTTTGATTCTAAGCTTATTTTTGAATTATAATCACATGGAGACGATTATATGTGTTTTGGTTGTCATAAAAGTAAACCAAATGTCATTTCTAACCACACGCACTCCATAACATTCACACATTTGAATCAAACTTGTAAAACGAACTATGCATGCTTGTGTTCTAGTTTTAAGCTTATTATTTGATTCTAAGCTTATTTTTGAATTCTAATGACATGGTGACGATTATATAAGTTACGGTTGTCATAAAAGTAAACCAAATGTCATTTCTAAAAACACTCACTCCACAAATTCACACATTTGAATCAAACTTGTAAGACGAACTGTGTAACTTGTATTCTACTTTTAAGCTTATTTTTGAATTCTAACGACATGGAGACAATTATATGTGTTAGGGTTGTCATAAAAGTAAAGCAAATGTCATTTCTAACCACACTCACTCCACAACATTCACACATTTGAATCAAACTTGTAAAACGAACTGTGCATGCTTGTATTCTACTTTTAAGCTTGTTCTTTGATTCTAAGCTTATTATTGAGTTCTAATGAAACGGAGACGATTATATGTGTTAGGGTTGTAATAAAACTAAACCAAATGTCATTTCTAACCACACTCACTCCACAAAATTCACACATTTGAATCAAACTTGTAAAACGAACTGTGGATGCTTGTATTCTACTTTTAAGCTTATTCTTTGATTCTAAGCTTATTTTTGAAATCTAATGACATGGAGACGATTACATGTGTTAGAGTTGTCATAAAAGTAAATCAAATGTCATTTCTAACCACACTCACTCCAGAACATTCACACATTTGAATCAAACTTGTAAAACGAACTGTGCATGCTTGTATTCTACTTTTAAGCATATTCTTTGATTCTAAGTTTATTTTTGAATTCTAATGACATGGAGATGATTACATGTGTTAGGGTTGTCATAAAAGTAAACCAAATGTCATTTCTAACCACACTCACTCCACAACATTCACACATTTGAATCAAACTTGTAAAACGAACTATGCATGCTTCTATTCTACTTTTAAGCTTATTCTTTGATTCTAAGCTTATTTTTGAAATCTAATGACATGGAGACGATTATATGTGTTAGGGTTGTCATAAAAGTAAACCAAATGTCATTTCTAACCACACTCACTCCAGAACATTCACACATTTGAATCAAACTTGTAAAGCGAACTGTGCATGCTTGTATTCTACTTTTAAGCTTATTCTTTGATTCTAAGTTTATTTTTGAATTCTAATGACATGGAGACGATTACATGTGTTAGGGTTGTCATAAAAGTAAACCAAATGTCATTTCTAACCACACTCACTCCAGAACATTCACACATTTGAATCAAACTTGTAAAACGAACTATGCATGCTTGTATTCTACTTTTAAGCTTATTCTTTGATTCTAAGCTTATTTTTGAATTCTAATGACATGGAGACGATTACATGTGTTAGGGTTGTCATAAAAGTAAACCAAATGTCATTTCTAACCACACTCACTCAAGAACATTCACACATTTGAATCAAACTTATAAAACGAACTATGCATGCTTGTATTCTACTTTTAAGCTTATTCTTTGATTCTAAGCTTATTTTTGAATTCTAATGACATGGAGACGATTATATGTGTTAGGGTTGTCATAAAAGTAAACCAAATGTCATTTCTAACCACACTCACTCCATAACATTCACACATTGGAATCAAACTTGTAAAACGAACTGTGCATGGTTGTATTCTACTTTTAAGCGTATTTTTTGATTCTAAGCTTATTTTTGAGTTCTAATGACACGGAGACGATTATATGTGTTAGGGTTGTAATAAATCTAAACCAAATGTCATTTCTAACCACACTCACTCCACAAAATTCACATATTTGAATCAAACTTGTAAAACGAACTGTGCATGCTTGTATTCTACTTTTAAGCTTATTATTTGATTCTAAGCTTGTTTTTGAAATCTAATGACATGGAGACGATTACATGTGTTAGGGTTGTCATAAAAGTAAACCAAATGTCATTTTTAACCACACTCACTCCAGAACATTCAGACATTTGAATCAAACTTGTAAAACGAACTGTGCATGCTTGAATTCTACTTTTAAGCTTATTCTTTGATTCTAAGCTTATTTTTGAATTATAATGACATGGAGACGATTATATGTGTTAGGGTTGTAATAAAGTAAACCAAATGTCATTTCTAACCACACTCACGCCACAACATTCACACATTTGAATCAAACTTGTAAAATGAACTTTGCATGCTTGTATTCTACTTTTGAACTTATTCTTTGATTCTAAGCTTATTTTTGAATTCTAATGACATGGAGACGATTATATTTGTTAGGGTTGTCATAAAAGTAAAACAAATGTCATTTCTAACAACAGTCACTCCACAATATTCACACATTTGAATCAAACTTGTAAAACGAACTGTGTATGCTTGTATTCTACTTTTAAGCTTATTTTTTGATTCTAAGCTTATTTTTGAATTCTAATGACATGGAGACGATTATATGTGTTAGGGTTTTCATAAAAGTAAACCAAATAACATTTCTAACCACACTCACTCCACAACATTCACACATTTGAATCAAACTTGTAAAACGAACTGTGCATGCTTATATTCTACTTTTCAACTTATTCTTTGATTCTAAGCTTATTTTTGAATACTAATAACATGTGTAGACACCAAATTTGTCTCACCCATTTTATTTTCATTTTTATTAATCTATTTCTATTTTCTAATTCTATTTCTACTTCCTAATTCAATTTCATTCTATTCATTTCTATTTACCCATTTCTATTCGTTTATTTGTAAATAAAACGATTTCTCAACAATTTCAATTTCACCATTTTTTCTATTATTATTATAAAATTAGAAAATTATGTTAATACTATCAATAATATTGATTTTTATTGTTTTTAACTCCAATTTCATTAATTCGTTGATTTAGTTCACCCGGTTTTCATTTTCGCGCAAACCGAGGTTAATTTGCTCGAGACAAGCCAAACTCGATTCCATTTTTTTGTACTACTAAACCACATAGGCAATGACATCATTTTTACATGTCATGCCCATGTCACTCACATTTACAATAACAAGATGCTAACAATATGCTAACTATTTGATTTTTGATTTATTTTTGAATTGATGACTCATTGATTCTCTCCCTTCATTACAATTGCAAAAGACAAAAAATTTTGATGAGGTGTGTGGCAAGAGAGTGTTAGTACCACTTTGTGGTTGGGCCATAGCCCTTCGTAAAAGTAAACCTTAGTAAAGCCCATGTCATGCAAAAAAACCTCTTTCAAGGACAGCCTTTGGATGGAAGGGGAATAAAGGGTCAAGATGGAGTGGGGAAACCTAGGATTATTCCTAGGTCCCCCTCTCTCACTATAAATACCCCCTTTATGACCCATCTAAATCAGGTTCTTACACACACATTCCCAAAATTCTGACATTCTATTCTCTGATTATTCTCTTCATTCATGCAATAAAGGCTCTCTTTGTCTTATTTGCCACCCTCTTCCGAGACCCCTCACTGACTTGATCGTCGGAGGGGCGACGCCTGGTGAAAACCGGGCTCCCTTTGTGCAGGTACATCCCGAGGCGAGCCGAGCAACTGTCCTTCGAAGAACTCACGTTCAACAAGTGGCGCCGTCTGTGGGGACAGTTCGCAAGACTAGCCGTTCGAGAGTGCCCGAGCCGGGAAGGAATCGCGAAGAGATGGCACCGAGAGGTCGACCCGCACGTTCGAGAGGAGCTGTTGCGAGCGAGAATCCGATCCTAGGGCCCGCTGACCCTACCCCCTCGCGTCCTGGCGCCCCCGGCGAGGGCCCGTCAAGGACGCTCGAGGACGAGCGGTCAGCGCCCCGAGGGGAGGCGCAACCTCTTCCCGAAGAGAACTATGATGAGTATGAGGAAGAAGTAATGGAAAGCAGGGCACGCCCCCAAGAGATCGCTATGATGAAGGAGCTGGTCGACGCCCGAGCCAAGCTGAAGGAGCAGGCCGAGAGGCAGAACCAAATGAGCGAGCGCATGGCCGAGCTTGAGAAGCGCATGGCCGCTCAGGTTGTAGCGCCTGCTGTCGAGGTAATGCCCACACCGAGCAAGCACAAGCGCGGGCCTCGGAAGACGCCTTCACAGCGAACGGCGGCGGCCGTCCAAAAGATCAAAGCGATCTATGACAATCATCATCCCCCCAGAACAGAGTTAAGAGATACCATAAACACCCTCAAGCGAAGGAGAGAGGAGATAGAGGCGACCCAGGCCTCGCGAAGGAAGCACCAGGAGGTCGGTGCCAGAGACAAAGGCAAAGGGATCTTGGTCGAGGAAGAGGCCCCTCGAGGGCGAGCCAAGACCCACGAGGAGCGACCTCGGGGAAGTGCAAGGAGGTCGCACTCTCCTCGTCGGAAGTCACATGGGTCCAAGCCTTCCAGAAGCGCGACCCGACAAATCGACTCGGATAGTTCGAGTGATGAGTCGGAGTCTGCTTCGGAAAGCGAGGCCAGTTCGAAGCACCACTCCCACAGGTCGCATCGAACCAAGAGAACGTTCACTGCTGATTCGCCCTTCGCGAGATGGATATTGGAGGCCGAGAGGGTGCCTGGGGTCAAGAAGCCCAAGATGACTGAGTACAACGGGGTCGAGGACCCGTTCGACCATATTTCTTCGTATATGCACAACATTGGGTATATGACCGAGGACGAGACGACTATTTGCCGGCTGTTCCCGACCACGCTGACCGGGATTGCGCAACGGTGGTTCGATAAGTTGCCACCAGGTAGCATCTGTTCGTGGTCCGGGCTGAGGAAGAAGTTTACTGGCCACTTCGTGACCAGTAAGACGAGGAAGAAAACGCCGATCCACCTGACAGCGGTAAAGCAGGGGGACAAGGAGTCCCTCGACGATTATATCCAGAGGTTCAGGTCCACTGCCACGCACATTGCCAACCTAACTGATGAGATGGGTGTAAGTGCACTGGTGCATGGCATGAACGAAGGGAAGTGCAAATACGACCTGGTAAAGCGAGAGGCCAAGACGCTCGAGCAAGCGTACAAGCGAGCGGCCGCTCACATTAATGCTGCCTTGGTGAACAGCCGTCAGCCTCTCGGGTCCGACCCCAGGATCGACTCGGACCCCCAGTGCACAACAAGAAGCCATACCGGTTCAACACTTCGCTCAGGACTGTGTTTATGGCGATCAAGGAGTCAGACCAGTTAAGGGCTCCTCGACCCATGACACAGGACGATCGGAGGAATATGGGAGCATTTTGCGAGTATCATATGGAGAATGGCCATGCCACAGCGAGCTGCAAAGACCTCGAGGAGGCGCTCGATAACTAGCTGACAATGGACTGCTCAACCGATACCTGAAGCGCCTGAGGGGCCAAAGGGACCGGTACAAGCAGAACAATCAAAGAGGCGCTCGTGGTGGCGGCCAGGCAGGAAATGGAGCCAGGGCTCGGAGCCCTGGTGTTATCAATACTATTTCGGGAGGCTTCGCTAGCGGAGGACCGAGCCGTCGTGGTCGAAAGACCAACTGGAGGCTCATCGTCAACTCGGTCGCGACGGTGCTTCCTGAAATCAAAATCCCAACCATGACAGTTAAGCAATCAGATGTGAAGAACGTTCGGTCACCTCATGATGATCCGGTGGTAATCACCATGCAGGTGGCGAACAAGCAAGTGAGGAGGTCCTTGGTGGACACGGGCTCGTCGGTAGACATCATGACTTTTGAGTGTCTCCGAAAGTTGAAGTACACGGCGAAGGACATCACACCCCTTCGCGAGCCAATAGTTGCCTTCGGAGGGCAAACCATCTACCCGATGGGGACAATTCGCCTCCCAGGAGCTATTGGCGAAGGAGCTGACATGAGGCGAGCCCATGTGGAATTCGTCATCATTGACATACCATGTGCCTACAACATTGTGGTGGGGAGGCCCCTGCTGAACGATATTGCGGGGTTAGTTTTTCCATTGGGTCTGCTGATGTTATACGTCACAGATGATGGCCGAGCCGCTATTGTCCGAGCTGACCAAAAGGTCGCTCGTGAATGCTATCACGCTGGACTCAGGCCTCCCATGGTAAACCCCAGTGAAGCGCTCGAAGAGAGCGAACCCCCCACCAAGAAGAGAAAGAAGGAAGAGAGCCCGGCGAAGGCCGTGGCTGAAAATTTATGTGTTGAGACAATTGATGCGAGGCATGGCCTCGAAGGACCCACCCAACCATTTGAAGAAACGGAGGATGTGGCACTGGAAGAGGAAAGAGCCGACCGTACGGTTCGAGTTGGCAAGGCCCTCGATCCTGAAGTCAAGGCCCCTCTCGTGTCCCTGCTAAGAGAGTTTAAGGATGTATTTGCGTTCGCTGTCGAGGAGATGCCAGGGCTCGACCCTTCGGTCATCACTCACAAGTTGAACGCCGATCCGTCGAAGAAGCCTGTTCACCAGAAGCAAAGGCATTTCGGCTCAGAGCGAGCGAATGCGATTAAGGAGGAGGTCGACCGCTTGCTCGGCGCTCGATACATCGAGAAATGCACATACCCAGTTTGGCTTTCCAACGTGGTGTTGGTCAAAAAGCCGAACGGGTCGTGGAGAATGTGCGTCGACTTCACAAATCTGAACAAGGCTTGCCCGAAGGATGGTCAGCCGCTGCCTCGGATGGATCAGCTGGTGGATTCCACTTCGGGGCATGAGCTCCTCAGCTTCATGGATGCCTATGCGGGATACCATCAGGTCCCGATGGCCGAGGAGGACCGAGCCAAAACGGCGTTTATCACACCGCTCGGGGTGTACATGTACCGAGTGATGCCGTTCGGACTGAAAAATGCTGGAGCCACGTTCCAAAGGTTGGTGAACCAATTGTTCAAGGAACAGATTGGTAGGAACATGGAAGCATATGTTGATGATTTGATTGTGAAGAGTGTCCGAACCGGCGATCACTGCAGAGATTTGCGAGAGACGTTTGAGACGCTGAGGAAGTACGGGATGAAGCTGAACCCGAAGAAGTGTGCCTTTGGGGTGACGACAGGGAAGTGTCTCGGGTTCCTTGTGAGCCAAAGGGGTATCGATGCGAACCCTGAGAAGATCAAGGCTATTGTGGACATGCTTTCTCCAAAGAACGTTAAGGATGTGCAACGGTTAACGGGGTGCGTAGCAGCCCTCGGACGCTTCATTGCGAAGTCGGCCGACCGATGCCTCCCGTTCTTCGCCGCTCTCAGAAAGAAGAAGAATTTCGAATGGGATGAGCAGGCCGAGAAGTCATTCCAGGAGTTGAAGCAATACCTTGTCAACATCCCTAAGATATCTGTGCCTCGAGAGAAGGAGGATTTGTACTTGTACTTATCAGCGAACGAGCAAGCGGTCGGAGCCGTGCTAGTTGTGGAGAGAGAGAAGGTTCAGAGCCCTGTGTACTACGTGAGTCATGCCCTCGCGGGGGCCGAGCTGCGATACCCTCCGCTCGAGAAGCTTGCTCTGGCCTTGCTCATAACGAGCCGTCGCCTCCGACCTTACTTTCAGAGCCACAAAGTTATTGTCCGAACGAATTATCCACTGGAGAAGATATTGAACCACCTCGATGGAAATGGAAGGCTGCCTCGATGGGCATGCGAGCTGAAAAGCCATGGCATCGAATACGAGCCGAGACGCCGCCTCGCGGGGCAGCCATTGTCCGACTTTGTAGTCGAAGCCGCTTTCAACGAGCCCGAGGGGCCAATGAAGGAGCAATGGACGTTGTATGTAGACGGCTCGTCAAATTCAGCTGGAAGCGGAGCTGGTATGATCGTCATACTCCCCGGTGGGGAGAGGATGGAATACGCGCTCCGCTTCGGCTTCGAGGCGACCAACAACGAGGCAGAGTATGAGGCCCTCGTAGCAGGGATACAGATGTGCCTGGCGGCAGGGGCCACGGATGTGAAGGCATTCTCCGACTCGGCTATAGTGGTGAACCAGATAAACGACAAGTTCGAGGCGAAGGACCACATGGCCGAGTATAGGGACAAAGTGCGAGGGCTCACTCAAAATCTCGAACACTTCGAGATTGAGCAGATCCCTCGGTCGGAGAATCAGCAAGCGGATGCATTGGCTCGACTGGCCAGCTCTTCGCTCAGCGACCGACCAAGGGTCGTTAAGTGGGAGCTGTTGCCGTTTAGGAGCATCGATCGGACCGCTACTGTGCTGGTCCTCGATCGCAGTCCCGAGTGGATGAAGCCACTGTTGGCTTATTTGAAGGACGGGGAGCTTCCGAGCGACCCGAAGGAGGCGAAGAAAGTGGAGAAGAGGGCCGAGTGGTTCACACTGGTCGGCGGTGAGCTATACAAGAAGGGGTATGTCCACCCATACCTTAAATGTGTCGATCCGATCGAAGGGAAGTACTTACTGAAGGAAATTCACTTCGGAGAGTGTGGGGGCCATATAGGGGCTCGGGCAACGGCTTATTAAGCATTGCCACAAATGCCAACGGTTCGGGCCGATCAGCAAAATGCCTCCCACCCAGCTCAAACCCATCTCGACCCCCCTGCCTTTCGCAAGATGGGGCTTGGACATTCTCGGGTCGTTCCCAAAGAGCTTCTCTCGGAAGAAATTTATCATTGTGGCCGTTGACTACTTCACTAAGTGGGTCGAGGCCGAGCCATTGGAGAGAATTACCGACCGGGATGTAATGAATTTCGTGTGGAGAAACATCATTACTAAGTTTGGGGTCCCTCAAATGTTCACATTTGACAACGGGTCGCAGTTTGATAGTGATGACTTCAAAGCCTATTGTGCAGATTACAACATCCAACCTTGCTACACCTCAGTTGCATACCCGCAGGCGAACGGACAAGCTGAGTCCTCGAACAAGATAATCTTGCACGGGTTGCGAACCATGGTTGAGGGAAAGAAAGGGAACTGGGTTGAGGAGTTACCAGGGGTCCTGTGGGCGCTTCGCACCACAACGAAGCGAGCCACTGGTGAGACTCCTTTCCAGCTAGTGTACGGTTCGGATGCCGTATTACCAATCGAATGCGAAGCCAAGTCTGTTCGTATAAGTTCCTACGAGCCCGAGGAGAACGAAGTCGAGCTGCGAGCCGCGCTTGACCTTCTCCCCGAGTGCCGAGGGAATGCACTCCTGAGAGCCGAAAGGCAGAAGCAACAGATGGCTAAAGCATTCAACCGCATGGTTCTACCGAGGAAGTTGGAGGTTGGAGATATGGTCCTTCGAAACGCCAAGGCTACGGGCAAGAAGATCCCTGGTGGAAAGTTGAAGGATAAGTGGGAAGGCCCATACCTGGTGGTCGAACAGGTGAAAGAGGGTACTTTCCGACTGAGCACCTTGGAAGGAGAGATGGTGAAGAGGCCCTGGAACCTCTTCAACCTCAAAAAATACTATCCCTAGTGTCGTGTCATTATCCTAAATTAAGGCTCGCATGTTGCGAGACATTTTCATGTATTTTCATTTCAGTAGGCCGAGGGCCAAGTGTTGTATTTGTTTCTAGTATCAATCAATGAAAGGCCGAGCGCCACCGTATTAGTCAGAAACTAAGTGTCAAAAACCCCCAACCCCCGCTTCGCGAGTCGACAAAGAGTCGACAACTCAACATCAGAAACATGTTGATTGCTTCGACAGAATACAAGGAAAACCGAGCAACAAAGGGCGCTAAAAGCGCGAGACAAGAGCGCAATCGCTCGCATGGGAGTACACTCGAAATGCATGCATTGTAGCCCCTCGGAAGAGGCGAGCCGAGTGCAACTACCCAGGCGAGAAGTCGCTCAAAGGCATTCTTGCCGAAGACAAGAGTCTATAAATTGCCCTACCAAGGTCGAAGGCATTGTTGGATACAACAATCGCTCGGAGTGGGTTGAAGTTGCCCCACCTTGGTAGCGACACGCTTTCCCAACTAGGGCTCGCGTCGAACAAATTCAGCTAAGAACGCGTTCGGCTACGAAGGATGAAATCCCGTAGCAACTTAAACTTCAACTCGGGTAAGGAGGCTTATGCGAGGCCTCCCCTCGAAGGCCGAACACCAAAAGGCTTCGACCGAGTGCATGCGCTCGCTTCTCGCGCAGAAGCGGGACAAACGAACAAGGCAATTTAGCCGAAAAAATGAGTTATCCATGCGAGGAGTCGAATGTCCTCGCGGTTAGGGCAACGAGCGCCTAACCCCGAAGAGGCATTCGCCTCGAGGGCGAGACCACCCATGGATAACCAAAATAGACATAAAATACACAAGTTGTATGAAAATCGCAATGATTAAAATAAAGGTCTCGGAACCAAACACCCTTGAAAATGGGCGGTTCCGAGCCGAATTGTTAAATTAAAAACCCTCGAGAGGGCAACAAACAAACAGGAAATAAATTGTACGGGTACAAGGCTAAACAGCCCAAATGAAATTAAAAATATTAAGTGTTGGTGTTGGTGGCAGGTTCCTCGGCAGGAGTGGTGAAGTCGAAGGCCTCAGGCAGCTCGAACAGCTCCTTCTTCGCATTTACCTCCTCGGCCGCTGCAGCAGCCTCGAGGGCCTCGATGTCTTCTTCCTCGTTGAGCTCGCCTTCCTCAGGGTTTGCACCTGCTTCAGTGTCATTATGCTTGTCGAGCTCCGAGCGGTAGAAGTCCTCGAACTCGCTCCGGTCAAGCTCGAAGTCCTCCCTGCCCTGGACAATCTTCACCAGCGCCGACCAGCCAAGTCGAAGGCCCAGCTCGATTCCCTCCTGCTTCGCAGCGGCCTTGTCCAAATTGCTAAGGTATTGATAGCCCTTGGAAGACAAGTAGGTCGAGACCGCCGAACAGGCTCGCTTCGCCCAGAGAGAGGCATGGCTAGATGCGTTGACCAGCTTAAGGCTTAGCTGGTCCGCATCGGCCTTTGCCCTCTCTACCTCGGCAGCGAGCGAGGAAGCCTTGGCATCGGCTGCAGACATCGCAGCGACAGCTTCTTCATTCTGCTTGTGGCAGTCAGCCACATTCTTCTTCGTTTCAGCGAGGGATTGCTCGAGCTCCTCCTTGGCCGCCTCCAACTCCTTCAGCCTTGCCTCGGCTGCGAGACACCTCTCCTTCCACGACCCTCCTTCGGCCTGCTGGGCGAGATGCAGCTCACCCTGGCAAAGGAGGACAGTCGCCTAAGAAAAAAGAGAAGTTAGAAAATGAGACAGGTAAAAAGAAAAAGGGAACTAGCCGAACAAGGGTAAAACATACCTGCATCATCTGCGAGACCGCTCGCCGAGCCCAGTCAGGGCAGTAAGGGAGGTCTCGAGCCGCGTCGTGCACCGCTGCTGCGACCCTTGATAAGTCAGGTAGAAGAGGCGCCGTCATCGCCTCGAGCTGAGCCACTACATCAGCAAGCAATCCAGAGTTAGAAAGATCCCCTGCGTATTCTATTATCAGTTGTTCAATTTCTTCCAAAACCTTACGTGTCCGAGAAGCCGAGCCACCAACGTCCTGCCTCTTCGGATCCGACGTCTCGCCCCCGTCGAGAGGCCTCTTCTCTCGGCGCCGAGCCTGAAAGGAGAATATTAGTCCAAGTTCACAAATATACCAATGTAAGGTGCTAAAGGCGAAGGAGTTACCTCTGCATCCTCGCCTTCAGAAGACGAGAGAGTGACTGCCTCGAAGCCCGTTGAGGTGGGCTCTCGAATGACGACGCCCGAGGTCCTCTGCCGAGTCCTCGCACTCGTTCCAGCTGGTGCATGCATGCGGACAGGAGTCACTTGCAGAGGCGCCCCCGAAGAGGCGCGAGACGGTGTCCCCTGTGGAGTCCGAGGAGGAGCCAAACCGGAAGGAGGAGGACGAGGCGACTGAGTCGCTCGCTCATCAGCTGAGCGACCCCCAGTCGATCGGACTTGCTCGCCCTGAGGAGGAGGCTGAGCCGCTTGTTCCTGAGCCGCTCCTCGCTGGCTCCGACCACTCTGCCTTCGGGCTCTCTGAGCCATTAAACGGTTAAGGTTCGGCATGTCCTTTATCCAACGGCTAAACTTCCTCGACACCGAGTCGCTGAGGCGTTCTGCGAAAGACAAAAGATGGTTAGTAATTTGAAGGAATGGCATAAAAAGCGAGAAACGCAACACGACACCTACTCTCTTCCTCCTCGTTGTCAGTAAAGATCAATCCAGAATATGCGAGCCAGAAATATTTATTCAGCATGTCCTCGTGCGGGACCCAGGTGAGGTCCTCGAGCTCTGGGTTCAACTTCTGGTAGAAGTATTCGGCGCAACTCTCCTCCGCCTCGCTAAGCCGAGGGAGGGAGTTCTTCACTTCCTTGGAGTCCGATGACCGAAGGGGCACTCCAATCTGTTGGCTGAGCGGCGAACCGTCAGCGGTGGTAATCCAATAAAATCTCCTCTTCCATTCCGGCCCCTTCGAAGGCTTCGGAGGATGAGTCACTATGGTATAGGTATTGGTCGCGCCGCGAACAGCGAAGTTCTTGAATCCCCATTGGTCGTTGGAGATGTTGTGAAGGGATCGGAAAAGATTGAGGGAAAGTGGAATGCGAGCACACCGGCAAGTCATCACAAAACCCGAAAGGGTAATGTGTGCGTTAACGGTGAGCTCCGAGGGACAGACGTTATAATAGTTATATAAATCCTCCAAAAATTGGTTGAGAGGCACTCGAAACCCATAGGCGAAGGCCTGCGCGTACATCGCGAGGCAATTCCTCGGAGGTTCGGAGCATACCGACCCCTCATCTGGCACGACCAGTACGAGCGGGTCCTGAACATGATGGGCCTCGCTAAAGGCCTTAACGACCTCGGGTGTTTGCGTCGCTCGCCAGACCGGGTCGATAGTCGCCTGAGTAAAGGTGTTGTCGGTGACTCGAACAGCCCGTCGGGGAGGCATGGCTTCAAGAGGTTCCTGCGGGGGGTGAACAACCGAGTTAGGCATATATACACCGCGAGCCCTCCTCGGGTCGTTCATACCCCCCGGGTGAACCCTGAGAGTTTGCTTAATACGCGCCATCTGAGAAAAAGAGAGAAGGTAGTTACGGGCTCGCCTCGTGCGAGCCGTTACCCCTCACCTTCTCCGATGACGGATCTACAACACCCAACACTCGACGAAAGTCGAGAAAATCGAAGGATCAATGCGAGAGAAGCGAGTCGGCGCAAAGGGTGGACCGCTTCTCTTCGCCGACCTCGAAACCGAGTGGGTTTGTCGGGTGTTATCTGGGTTCCCAATCCCAGAACGCTCGGCTGGCATCTTTTTACCGCCGGAGCAGGACCGACAACCCGGGATCGTCACCGGACAAGTAGAACGACAACGGCAACATTAAAAACAAACGGAAAAGACACAAAAAAGAAGGGAAGAAGATGAACTTACCGGAAATGATCGTCGGAGAAGGAAAAGCGAGAGAGCCGAAGGAAAGCCGAAGGAGATCGAACGATCTTGGACTCGGAATGGGCTCGAAACGGGCTCGGAAAGGGTTCGGAACGGGCTCGGATGTTGCTCGGGACTTTGGTGATTTACGAAGAAAACTTTGGAAATGAAAGTGATTATGATTGAAAGTAAAAATGATTTGAGTAAAACTCCCCTATTTATAGGAGGGTGAAGTTAGGGGCAAAATGGTAAAAGCACATGTTTTTACACAACTTCCCAACGGCCGTCAGTCATCATTACGGCACAGGAGACAAAAAGTTTTCGCGTGTTCCCGAGGTTGCTTTTGGCGGGAATCTAGGGACGGTTGGCATAGGAAACTGTTCAGATTTCCACCAACTCCCGAGAATAATAATTGCAACAATTAAATTTTGAAATTTTCGAAATTCGAATTTCGTTAAATTCAAAATTTAATTGCAAATAATATTTTCGGGAAATATAAATTGCTAACACCGAGCCAGGGGCTCGGGGTAATACAAGAACCCTCTCCCTCGGTAAGGGTGAAATTTTCGAGCTCTCCCAGGCGAGGGATCGAGGACTCGAAAAGGGTGAAATTTTCGAACAAGTTCTTCGTTCGAGTCATCACTCCCTCGGTAAGGGTGAAATTTTCGAGCTCTCCCAGGTGAGGGATCGAGGACTCGAAAAGGGTGAAATTTTCGAACAAGTTCTTCGTTCGAGTCATCACTCCCTCGGTAAGGGTGAAATTTTCGAGCTCTCCCAGGCGAGGGATCGAGGACTCGAAAAGGGTGAAATTTTCGAACAAGTTCTTCGTTCGAGTCATCACTCCCTCGGAAAGGGTGAAATTTTCGAGGTCTCCCAGGCGAGGGATTGAGGACTCGAAAAGGGTGAAATTTTCGAACAAGTTCTTCGTTCGAGTCATCACTCCCTCGGAAAGGGTGAAATTTTCGAGCTCTCCCAGGCGAGGGATTGAGGACTCGAAAAGGGTGAAATTTTCGAACAAGTTCTTCGTTCGAGTCATCACTCCCTCGGAAAGGGTGAAATTTTCGAGCTCTCCCAGGCGAGGGATCGAGGACTCGAAAAGGGTGAAATTTTCGAACAAGTTCTTCGTTCGAGTCATCACTCCCTCGGTAAGGGTGAAATTTTCGAGCTCTCCCAGGCGAGGGATCGAGGACTCGAAAAGGGTGAAATTTTCGAACAAGTTCTTCGTTCGAGTCATCACTCCCTCGGTAAGGGCGAAATTTTCAAGCTCTCCCAGGCGAGGGATCGAGGACTCGAAAAGGGTGAAATTTTCGAACAAGTTCTTCGTTCGAGTCATCACTCCCTCGGTAAGGGCGAAATTTTCAAGCTCTCCCAGGCGAGGGATCGAGGACTCGAAAAGGGTGAAATTTTCGAACAAGTTCTTCGTTCGAGTCATCACTCCCTTGGAAAGGGCGAAATTTTCGAGCTCTCCCAGGCGAGGGATCGAGGACTCGAAAAGGGTGAAATTTTCGAACAAGTTCTTCGTTCGAGTCATCACTCCCTCGGTAAGGGTGAAATTTTCGAGCTCTCCCAGGCGAGGGATCGAGGACTCGAAAAGGGTGAAATTTTCGAACAAGTTCTTGGTTCGAGTCATCACTCCCTCGGAAAGGGCGAAATTTTCGAGCTCTCCCAGGCGAGGGATCGAGGACTCGAAAAGGGTGAAATTTTCGAACAAGTTCTTGGTTCGAGTCATCACTCCCTCGGAAAGGGTGAAATTTTCGAGCTCTCCCAGGCGAGGGATCGAGGACTCGAAAAGGGTGAAATTTTCGAACAAGTTCTTGGTTCGAGTCATCACTCCCTCGGAAAGGGTGAAATTTTCGAGCTCCTAAGCAAGGGACAGACGACTCGAAAAGGGTGAAATTTTCGAGTATGTTCGCGGTTCGAGTCGTCACTCCCTCGCAAAAGGACAATATCAGAGAAGAAGACAACGCCTCGAAGGGGCACGACTGCATGACATGGCTTTACCAAGGTCTACAAAGTATACCTCGATAAAGGGCGGCCAGGGGTCGTACCCTGGTCACCCCCGATGAGTCCGACCTTGCTGACAGCGAGGGGCGCGACCAAGATCCGAGGGGCTTTGTTAGTACCACTTTGTGGTTGGGCCATAGCCCTTCGTAAAAGTAAACCTTAGTAAAGCCCATGTCATGCAAAAAAGCCTCTTTTAAGGACAGCCCTTGGATGGAAGGGGAATAAAGGGTCAAGATGGAGTGGGGAAACCTAGGATTATTCCTAGGTCCCCCTCTCTCACTATAAATACCCCCTTTATGACCCATCAAAATCAGGTTCTTACACACACATTCCCAAAATTCTGACATTCTATTTTCTGATTATTCTCTTGATTCGTGCAATAAAGGCTCTCTTTGTCTTATTTGCCACCCTCTTCCGAGACCCCTCACAGACTTGATCGTCGGAGGGGCGACGCCTGGTGAAAACCGGGCTCCCTTTGTGCAGGTACATCCCGAGGCGAGCCGAGCAACTGTCCTTCGAAGAACTCACGTTCAACAGAGAGGGCCGGCCAAATGAAGGGCTTGGAGAGCAAGTTTTGTTTTAATTTAATTCTTCAATTAACAAGATATTTATCATGCTCATTCATTCTCATTCACTCATTTTATTCTCTTCTCTTCATCCTTAAGCAAGCACTCCCCATTTAATATCATTCAACACATTCGTTACTCACAAAAACAAAGCAAAAACATTGAGAGAGAGAAGGAGAGGGCCGGCTCTTCATACTCACAAAAAGAGAGAATTTGCTCTCATTCATTCACTCCTACATTAATTCATTTTCTCTTATTCATTTCCACCTCAAAACTCCACTTTAATTCTAATTCATTCTAACAAATGTGTAGTATTAGGCTCACCTTAGCCTAGGTAAGTGAAATCAATCAACCTCACCTAGATTAAAATCGATTTAGATCATTTAGTACCCTAGCATTGGAGGATCATCAACCATTGAGCATCAAAGGTAGTATTTCTTCTCCCTTTCTTCTTTTCATTGTTATTTCATTTTATTTTTATCTCAAATACTCTACTAACTTGTTTTTTGTCAAGCCTTGGTTGGTAATGGGTCTAGTGTGGTTTATTGAGCCACACCAAGGTCCATAAGCCAACTTCTAGGGCCTTACGGGGGCCGTTCCCTTTATTGAGGGGAACATTAGATGAGAGCGTTTTAGGAGTGGAGTGCCCATTTGCGTGATTTTCTTGTCTCTACTGTTTTATTGACCGTTTGTGGTGATTTGTATTTTTTACAAGTTTTTCTACTATTTTTTCCATGTACAAAAACTATCTACAACTCAATCCGATTTTTTGTTCTCTGAAAACTGTTTTTCAGTCTGACTTCCAAAATTCGTATAAAATCTTCCTTTTTGTTAAAATTCCTTATTTTATAAAAACTGCTTCTTTGGAGTCTTAAATGAAATCCTGCAAAATTTCAGATCCAAACTCAAACCATATTATTTATGATGATTTTTGCAATAACATTGCTCAAAACTGGTCCCTGCTCCGACCAACTGTATTCAACGAGGTTTTGTGAGTTAAAAACGACCTTTTCTGGGTACGTCTCCTTCATAAAAGTTGAAGAGAAGACTCCCAAGTTTCCAGAAAGCTAAGAGTCAAAATTTTGTCATTTCTCTATCAACAGCTATGATTTTTTGAAACAGATCCTGTTTTGCTCAGAAATCCGAATTTCAACCTTAAATCTGTTTTGTGAGTAAATGGACTTTTGGGATCATGAAAAAATTCATGTGTGATCCCAAGATGTTCATGAACCCACCTTCAACCCAGAAAAATTTGAAGATTTGATTTGATCTTTCAAACCATTCGATTTCCATCAATTTTCTGTTTTTGGGGTTGAAAATGACGAGTTTGTCACCCAAATTAATTGTCATAATTAATTAAATGGTTAGACTTAATAGGGAGTCTAATTAGTCCACCTCATTGAGATATCAAGATGTTAAAATCGATTTAGACTTAATTAGGAGTCTACTCAACCCAATTATAAAAACAATTAGACTTAATAGGAAGTTTAATTGATCAACCCATTTGTTTGATGACTTTAAAACACTTAGAAAGAAGTCTAGGTGAATCTAAGTCAAGTCTACCTAAGTCAAGTCAACCTAAGTCAAGTCAATCGAGGTCAAGTCAATGAAAGTCAACCGTAGTTTAAAACCGATCCAGTTACAACCAAGTCTACCAAAGTCTACCAAAAATCCAACTAGTAATCCAAAGTCCACCAAAGTCAACTAAAGTCAACCAAAGTCAACTAAAATCAAACACGTCTATCCAAGTCTACCAATGCCAAATGTCTACCCAAGTCTACCAATGCCAAATGTCTACCCAAGTCTACCAATGTCAAATGTCTACCCAAGTCAAACCCAAATCTACCCAAAAATCTACTAAAGTCAACTTTGCAAATAGGTGCAAGTCAACCGAAGTCAACCCGAGTCGATTAAAGTCAATAAGGACTAAAATTGACCCCCTTGTGTAAATAATCTAATTAATAAAACCAAAAACCCCTAAAACGTCTTCTTATTTGTTTTCAAATGTCCTTTTCTTAGTTTTTCTAATTAAAGTCATTTTCTCTCTTTTCCTCAACGTTTTAAGAAATTCATTTCTTTTTCCCAAAACCTTTTGTACATGGAAGTAAATAAACTTTCTTTGATGTGTTTTGCATGTAAAGTTTTCCTTCCCGTTCTTTGTATGGACTTTGGACAGGGGCCCTACCCCAACACTAGGCAAGGATTGCCAATTCGCTTATGCGCGATCATGAAGTCGATCTACATTCACCTCTACCATCTATTCCACCAACACCCCAGTGGAACACCACTTGATCGAACATAATCGAATCGGCGATTTATTTCCCTTATATTGTTGTAGGGCCTACACGGGCAGCTCTAACGATACGGCCAATTCCACCGAGCCCTAAACACCTAACCCAATCCATTTTCCATCAAATCTCCCCGCGAGAGTCAATTCAACCTTAGTCAACCTATTGAGAGGTCTAATCCTTAAACTCGCCTTAGAGAGGTCGAGTCATCCACTTTAAGACCTCATTCAAGAGGCATGCCTGGTTCAGGAGGCATGGTGATCAAATGCGATCGCCGTCTCGACGAGAGACACATAGATGCAAGCGGAATATACCTTGCTCTATTCTACGTGGATCGACTTGACTCTAATGTGAGTCATCTATAAAGTCTCTCAATAGCACGACTTTGAGTGAAACGACTTTCTACCACTTCCAAGCGAAGTAAAACCCATCTCTACCCCCACATTGGTGATATCCCCAGTGGAATCAACCCGATCATTTCCCCAGTGGAATGATATCTACCATGTGGATCCATCCATCCACCCTCGCGGATATTAGCCGCTACCCCCCAGTGGAAAAGGCCGTTGTCGTGGGGCTGCCCGTCAGAACTACGTAGGGTTTTGATCCTCGAGTGGATTCCAATCCCACGATGAAAGGTACGTAGGGCAACTTTGGTGCTCAAACCCCCCAAGTCCGTACCCAAGAGACTCGGGAAATCTTTTGTAAATGCTTTTGCTAAAATCTTGCATGTGAATGACAATGTGAATATATATGCTTTTCTATTTCTACATGTTTATATGGATCTTAACGTAACCAATTCACCGAGAATCTTTAGAAGGATATGATGTATTAGTAAGTGCCCGTCCTTAGGACGGAAGGGGAGACGAGTTCCAAATGTTCGCACCCCTTAACTAAGGCCCCGAACCCATTTTCTCTATTCGCAGACTAGTTTTCCAAAAATGTGAATAAACACTTAAACGGAATTTTGCCTTAGGGCGCATGGAGTCATTTTTGGTTTTAGAAAGGTTTTCCGTAAAATTCTTTCATTTGTTTTCGAACTTGTGCTTTTTAAACTTGTTTCGAAACCCTTCCTTGTCGGGGTAAAGACAGGGTGGCGACTCTGAGTTTTCAACGACCAACTTTTGGTTAGTTCAATAACCGTCAAAACATCAAACCATTTTGCGGGCGCCGCAGTCTGGCGACTCCGCTGGGGATATTTGATTTTATTTATTTTTTTTATACAAAAAAAAATAAACTAAATTCTTTCCGAGGCCTTGACCCGAAAGTACATCATTTCCTTCTTTAGAATCGATGACGTGTATTGGTTGCGTAGATCCATCGCTTTTGTATATTCTTGCTCTAGCATGTATATATGTGAAATTACGTGTGTTTGGGAATGCCTGCTTGAATCCCCGGTCCGCACACACTGCACAGTGATGTTGTTCTCTAGAAAAACCAAATTTAGGCCTGACACCTATCCTTATTGAGGCTGGGTCAGGAATAGAAGAAAATATTATAAAATACTTAAGAGCGTAAACTTGTATCCGCGACTTATCGAGGACCGGCTATACAAGAGCGTTCAACCCTCGGAGGGCACAATGGAGTGCGCCGAGGTCACTTAAAGAAAATAATAACTTAATCAACCACCCTGAGTCTGAGCATAGGACACATGGACCAACGCATGCTTGAATAGCGTCGTTACTACGTCAACATACATAGTCATTCTTTTGATTTGTCGAGTCCGAGTCTGTCTCACGAGTCTTGTCTAATATAAGCGTCAAAATTTTCCAACCGTTTTCAAAATTCAATTTTGTGTAAATACACACATTTTCTTCTTTTGTAAAAAGATTTTTGTTTCAAAGAAAGTTTTGAAATGACTTTCCTTTCTTCAATACAAAACCAAATGTTTTCAAACCTAACTAACTACTAATTCTATATTCTTTTTGAAAATTGTAAATAAAACTCTCAAAAGTTTTTCAAAAATGAAAATGAGGTTTTTACTTGTAAATACCATTAAATTCAACTCTTTTGTAAATAGATTTTTTTTTTACAATCAAGTCCAACCTCCACTATTTTTCTTTTGTAAAGAGGAAATTCTTTTTTCCATTCCAACAAAATCTCTCTCTTTTTCAAACCGAGAAATTCAAAAATCAACAAAAACTCAAAGAGAAAGAAAAATCAAACTTCAAAACAAATGTTTTCAAAATTCAAAACGAGACAATGGTGTCTACTCAAACCCTCAACGATCTAACCAAATCTACTTCCAACCAATCAAACGAGATAATGGGGTCTCCGTTTTCAAAAGATAAAAGGGTCTTTTTGAAATATACCTTCTCGTAGTTCATTTCCGAACTACGTCGCCCTGATTCCCGAAAGGGATACGTAGGCAGTCCTCATGGATGCGGGCAGTACCCCTCAAACCTTGTCGATAAACACAAATTTTCTAATTTTTGTCAATATACTCAACCTTGTACAAAGTTTGATAAATATACACAAACTTTCTTTTTTCTACTTTTGTAAATATCACGACTTTTTTTCAAATATCAAAGTTTTTTGAATTTGTAAATTTCAACATCAAAAAGAAACTCTCAATCCAAAGATTAATAAAGAATTCTCCCGAAACACACTTGTAAATAAGTTTTGTCGTTTCATCTCCCACTATCAATAAAGCTACTTTTCTCTCACGACCATTACTAAAGTGTCTCTCTTCCTCAACTTGTAGGTCAACCCTTTGGCTTCGATCCGGGTCTAGATTAGTTCGAGCACCTACTTGTGAGTCACCAAAACCACCATCTGAAATGGCTAATGCTCAAGGGAGCAACGACAATGACAACCGAATCAACCCTCACTCCGATGCCATGAGTGAGTTGAAAATGATGATGCAAACCATATTGGACCGTCAAGATACGGTTGAGGAGACTGTTCTTAACATGCAACGAGATCACATCTTGAGACCATTCCTAGCATGCAATAAAAACTCCGACAAGCCTAAACAAAGGGAATTTGCCCAAATCAACATGAGCTACAGTCGATCCTTTTCCAAACTGACAAAAGCCAATCTGATCAAACCTCTGACTCCTAAGCCACCTCCAAAAAACCCTTACCCTTGCTACAACCCAAATGAACATTGCAATTTCCATCAAGGTCCTGGTCACAATACAGAAAACTGTGGAGCATTGAAGCACACAATTCAAGACCTCATTGATCAAGGAAAACTTGTGGTCAACCGAAATGACAATCCTAACATCACAAAAAACCCACTACCAAACCACAAAGAGACAATCTCAATCAATGCAATTTTAGTGGTGCCCTTAGAAGAAGATCCCCTTGAACAAATTTCCTACTTTAAGCCCTACTTCGACGAGACGATTCTGAATGAAGAGGAAGTTCCCTCAATTCAATCTGTGACCAACTCCAACGAACAACCGTTCTACCCTCCCATTCGACCCAAGGTCATTAGAGGTCTCAACCAAGATTGGGGAGCGAGTGCAAAAGGTGATGAATACACTCTCCCAGAATTGAACCTTTTCCCTAACTTTCGATATCCCAAAGGTTTCACATTCCCAACAACCGACAAGTTTACCGGAAAAGAGAATGCTCAAGTCCATTTCATCAAATTCTTCCAGAAATTGACAATCCATGGAATCTCGGAAGAAAGCTTTCCACCTCTATTCGGTACAAGTCTGGATGGCCCAGTTCTGAAATGGTTTTATCATTTCAAAGCATGTTGTAGAAGCTCGTGGCCAAATTTGTGTGCTGCATTCCTTGGGTGGGCCCGATTCTATGAACAAACCGATCCGGAAAAGATAAAGTTGAAAGACATAAGCCAAGGGGCATATGAATCATTCTCAGATTATTGTTCAAGGTGGGTGCATAAAAGCAAGAAGACATTTTCCCCACCATCCGAGAAGCAAACTCTACTGATGATAGCGTCGGGACTGAATCCTCAATACTTTAGCCAAATGGGGCAACTGTCTTACTTGACCATGAAAGAGATGGAGAGCTATGGTTATGAGCTCGATGTTGCTGAGCTGCAGAGAATGTGGGAATCAAATCAACATGATCAACCACCTCGAACGTATCGTGAGGTTTTGTGCCAAAACCCTCGGTCTACTCTATCTCAACCTTTGGGACAAGCTTTTGAAGAGCTAAAGAATTGTGGGGTGATATCTCCTCTCCCACCACCAACTCAACCATATTGTTGTGATCCCGACTGTTTGGGATTCTGCCCTTACTGTCAATGTTGTGGCCATGATGTCGACGACTGCCTGAAGCTCCGCCACAAAATCCAAGACCTGATCGACTCCAAGGTCATCGACCTTTGAAGCTTCATCAACATCAAACCTATCATCACCTAGCTTATTAGGAATAACGTAGGTCGAGAAAGAACTACGCGAGGCCTGAGTCCCCACGTCAATGTTCCTACAACATTTGACCTATTTTGCACTCTTTGTAATATAGTGTGGGGTACGTAGACATCCTACTAGTGGATGTGGCCACGGATAAAATCTTGTAAAATAGATTAAAAAAAAAAAAAAACAAATTTCTCTTGTACTCACAAGAACTACATCGGGCCTGATTCTCCAAATCACATGCACCTCGACACCAAAAATGAGAAAGAGCTTCCAAAGTTCATTCACTCACGGAGATATGTAGGCAACCCACCTTAGGGTTCGGCCCAAACTAATTATAGTAAAAATATTATCCACTTTGCAGGAACTCAACCGACTATGTCTCAAAAGGGAGACGACTCTACTCTCTTCTCTTGTACATTTTTGTATATAAATTTAAACTTCAAGTGGGAAGTGAAACGGCAAAATCCTAAATGGGGAAATTCGAACTGTCCATAACAAACAACAATCAAACAAACCAAACAAAACAAAAAATTGTTTTCTTCAAAAAACGCACAAACGGAAACAAAGAGTTTTCGTGTTTTGTCATTCAACCTTTTTGTGTAAATACTGATTTCATTCTTTATTCTTTATTTCTAGGGGCAATCTCCTGAAAGAAGTCTTTTGAGTTGTGGTTTGAAAGTAGTCAATCCTAACCCACCACGTCCCCACAAAATGACCAACACCACCAAAAGAATAAGAAACCCCAAAACCGCCATGAGCGCGAGAATCCACCACCAATCCCTACATTCCAACCCCAAACTCTACACATGATGGACAAGATGGGATATGTCTCCGGGAATGGCCTAGGAAGACAAGGCGAGGGGATCAAATGTCCAATTGAGGTGACCAACAAGCAAAACAAACACGGCCTTGGTTACAACCCTAATGAGGAAACCTCAACAGCCACAAAAGCCAAAAAGCCATCCTTAACCCTCAATGGCCAATTCGTGCTGCAGGGAGAGAGTGAACCTTATTTCGAATTCCCAGAACCATGGTTCGACGAGGAAAAGCGAGAGAGGATTCCGGGACTTGAGATATTCTTTGCTGAGGCTTCCAATGAGGATTTGATTAGAAGTTGGTTTGTGAAATACGAACCGGTCAAGAGGGGCCAAAATTGGGTGAAGACCATGTGTGGTGAAGCGATGAAGCGCTTATTCGAGTCAGAGCTGAGTGATGAGATAGATAACGACCCCACCACCTTGATCGAGATGACAAGAGACCACGCGCGAGAAAATGAGGGCGTGGAGCGCGAATCCAGGAGAGAAGCTACCGAGCTAGGTTATCCCCTAGGAAACCTCACCCCCAAACTCACTGACCAACCGAATCCTGACTCCCCCACCAATTCTAACGGTTACGAAACTGACAGTTCCTCATCCGACAATTCTTCTCTTTCTACCCAATCTGACTTTTCTGATAATGAAAACATTGTGTATAAATCAATATCCGAGTATGTTTGCATAAATGACATTGCATCTGATCATGACGCATCTTCTGACACTGAGTCCATAGATGTTCCCGAATCATGCATGACTCCCATGGAGGAGCCCATCATTGTAAATATAGGGTCACATGATGACGTTAGAGAAGTCAAAATAGGCTCATCCCTCTCCCCAGAAGAGAGTCTTGCATTCATTGCATTGTTAAAAAAATACATAGATGTCTTTGCATGGTCCTACGCCGATATGCCAGGTGTCGATCAACATATTGACGTGCATCGAATTCCACTACTGTCAGAATGCAAGCTAAGGCAACAACGACTTCGCCGAATAAAGCCTGAGGTGAGCCTCAAATTCAAAGAAGAGATCGAGAAACATCTCAAAGCAACTTTCATCAAAGCAATCAAACACCCAGATTGGCTTGCCAACATTGTGATTGTGCCAAAGAAAAGAGGAAAGGTTGAGTCTGTGTCGACTATAGAGACCTCAACGCAGCGTCGCCAAAAGATTGTTTCTCGCTGCCTGACATCGACATCCTAGTTGATAACACCGCCGGCCATGCCATGTTATCATTCATGGACTGGTTCTCCGGATACAACCAAATTCTCATGCAGAAGAGGACATGAACAAAACTGCATTCATCACCCCAGGGGGTACCTACTTCTATCAGTCATCCAAATTCGGCTGAAGAATGCCGGCACCACCTACCAAAGAGTTGCGACGACCATCTCGCACGATCTCGTCCACGACACCGTCGAACTCTACGTTGAAGACATGATTTTAAAAGCGGAGACCGCTAGGGGCATCTCCGACCATTGAGAACTTTCTTTGAAAGGATAAAAAAGCACAACTTGAGACTAAACCCACAGAAGTATGTATTCTGGGTAACCTCACGGAAACTGCTTGGTTTTGTCGTGAGTCAAGATGGATCAAAGTGGATTCTAAAAAAAGAAAATCAATCATCGAACTACCACCACCAACGACAAAAAAAAAAGAAATCAGAGGTTTTCTGGGTCGAATCCAGTACATCAACCGATTCATATCTCAACTCACGACCAAATGTGAATCTATCTTCAAACTGTTGAGGGAAAGAGTCTCCAAAGAATGGAACGACTAATGTCAAAAGGCGTTTGACTCAATGAAGGAGTATCTCGCTAATCCACCAGTTCTAATGCCACCAAGACCAGACGAGCCGCTGATCTTGTACCTCACGGTAACTGAAACTGCCATGGGAGCATTATTGGCACAATACCAGGAAGGGTCTAAGAAGGAAGTAGCCATCTACTACTTGAGCAAGAAATTTCTTGAGTATGAAACGAGGTACTCACCCTTGGAACGAACTTGCATCTCCATGGTTATGCTACCAAGAAATTGAGATATCACCTCGAAGCTCACACGACATACTTGGTCTCTTCGCTCAATCCGATCAATCATCTCTTCGATAAAGCAAAACTCAATGAAAAGCTTGCGAGGTAGCATGCTATCTTGTCTGAATTCGACATCCAATACATGAATCAAAAATCCGTAAAAGGAGGGGCAATCTCAGAAGCCCTGGCAAGAAGGCCAATTTCGGAGGATGAGTACGATGACTCTTTCCAAGACGAACGCATCCATGCCATTGAAGTACCAATATGGAAAATGTATTCCGATTGGGCTTCCAACAGATGACAACAAATCTACGAGAATTTTGGGCTAACAGGAGCCCGAACGCTTCCCACAGATGACAACAAATCTACCAGAATTTTGGGCTAACAGGAGCCCGAACTACGCATGACCTGATTTCCAACGACGGAATACGTAGGCAACCCTTCAGTGGGTCCGGTCAAATGTTCGCGAGAAATTTTTGAATCTCGTGGACATACATCTACCAATAAAGTTCTCAAGAGCTGAAAAGGTCTGTAGCGACCCGGCTAAACGACCCGATAAGCCAAAAAAAAAAGAAAAAGAAAAAGTGAGCAAAAAAAAATGAGTGATGGCTTATGCAAAAGTTAGGGTCCTGAAAAAACAGAGAGACTCAAAAAAAAAAAAAAAAAAAAAAAAAAAAAAGGTTCGGGTGAAAACGGGTCAAACCCGCAGTCGAACCACACCAACTCCTACCTCAACTTGGCTATCTGGCAATCTACCACGTTTCTCTAATCTTGTGCATCTCATTTGCATTTGTGCTAATCTATTGAGTCTTCATGCATCATTTTAGGATCATTTTAGACTCATGTGTTCAAATGATGCATGCTTTGATCAAATTGCTATCATTCATAAAACATACTTGGATTAAATTTCATGCACTACCATCTCATTGCAACCTATTTCATCTGTAAGTACATGAAGCTTACTTGTCCACCAAGCCACGCTAACTCCACCAGTTCAACCTAACGACCCTTTACTACCCCACTCGAACTGTGAAAATTCTAACCATCTTCTCCACCTCAAAGTAATCAATCCCCAACCTCGACCCATAGCCATACCTACTTCAACCTTCAACCTTTTCTACTTCGACCTTCTCAACCACGACAATTTCCAACTCTACCGTTTCAACCTCCACTTTCTCCAACTCCACCTTTTCAACCTCGACCTCTTTCGACCCAACCCTTTCAACCTCGACCTTTTCCAACTTTATATTTTCGACCTCCACCTCTAACTCTACCCTTCGACCTTCACCTTTTTCCAGCTCCACCGTTTCAAACTCTACCCTCTTCAACCTCCACCTCTTCTAACTTCAACCCTCACCTTATCAAACCTCATTCTCCACAAGTTGAAACAACCCTGCTAGCTTGGTAGCTCGGCTCCACCGCAAAAGCTTCAAAGACGAAGAACGGCAATGGAAACCCGGTGCAAACACTAGAGGCAAGACAAAGTTGCCTCGGTCGAAAAGCGTTCAACATCTCTACCGACAAAAAAAAAGGGGAAACGTGAAAAGGAGGAGCTAGGTTGAAAACCCGAAAGGGCGACCTATGCTAGAAAAGGAAAGTTACTCCCATTTGCAGCAACTTCGACCCAATTCAATCTACACCATTATCAACCCGTCAACATCAACCCGACAACTGAATTTACAATCCTCCCTTTCTTGAGAAACCCACTCAATACTACCTAACGTCAACCCTGAGGATTGCTACTTGATCACCATGATTTATAGAGTCAAAGGAATTGGCCCTTGATCTTACTCTCAAACTCAATTTTCTTTTTTCAAAATGATAAAAGTTTTTCCAAAAGTCAAACCACGACAATAAGGTCGTAAATCTACCTCAACCACAACTTCAACTCAAAAGTCAAACAACGACAATAAAGTCGTGATCCGACTTCAAATTCAATCTCAATTTCAATCTCAACCTCGACCTCAAACCTCAACCTCAAACTCGATCTCAACCTCGACCTCAAACCTCAACCTCAAACTCGATCTCAACCTCGACCTCAAACCTCAACCTCAAACTCGATTTCAACCTTGAACATCAACCTCGACCTCAACCAATGATCTAACGGCGACCAGCCGTATTTTTGAAAACTAAATTGTTTTCGCCTCAAAAGACAACAACTCAATCGCATCCGACCAATCTACCTCAACCAAACAAACGGCAATGAACCGCGTTTTGAAAATTAAAAAGGATTTTCAAATTTAGACGATAGGGTCTTCTCTCCCGAACAACGATGAAATTGTAAATCGGGATCCAAAATTTTGCGTCATCTCATGGCGTTGGTCTTCATTTTTGCAAAACTCGACCAACGAGGGGCAAACTGTAGACACCAAATTTTGTCTCACCCATTTTATTTTCATTTTTATTAATCTATTTCTATTTTCTAATTCTATTTCTACTTCCTAATTCAATTTCATTCTATTCATTTCTATTTACCCATTTCTATTCGTTTATTTGTAAATAAAACGATTTCTCAACAATTTCAATTTCACCATTTTTTCTATTATTATTATAAAATTAGAAAATTATGTTAATACTATCAATAATATTGATTTTTATTGTTTTAACTACAATTTCATTAATTTGTTGATTTAGTTCACCCGGTTTTCATTTTCGCGCAAACCGAGGTTAATTTGCTCGAGACAAGCCAAACTCGATTCCATTTTTTTGTACTACTAAACCACATAGGCAATGACATCATTTTTACATGTCATGCCCATGTCACTCACATTTACACTAACAAGATGCTAACAATATGCTAACTATTTGATTTTTGATTTATTTTTGAATTGATGACTCATTGATTCTCTCCCTTCATTACAATTGCAAAAGACAAAAAATTTTGATGAGGTGTGTGGCAAGAGAGGGCCGGCCAAATGAAGGGCTTGGAGAGCAAGTTTTGTTTTAATTTAATTCTTCAATTAACAAGATATTTATCATGCTCATTCATTCTCATTCACTCATTTTATTCTCTTCTCTTCATCCTTAAGCAAGCACTCCCCATTTAATATCATTCAACACATTCATTACTCACAAAAACAAAGCAAAAACATTGAGAGAGAGAAGGAGAGGGCCGGCTCTTCATACTCACAAAAAGAGAGAATTTGCTCTCATTCATTCACTCCTACATTAATTCATTTTCTCTTATTCATTTCCACCTCAAAACTCCACTTTAATTCTAATTCATTCTAACAAATGTGTAGTATTAGGCTCACCTTAGCCTAGGTAAGTGAAATCAATCAACCTCACCTAGATTAAAATCGATTTAGATCATTTAGTACCCTAGCATTGGAGGATCATCAACCATTGAGCATCAAAGGTAGTATTTCTTCTCCCTTTCTTCTTTTCATTGTTATTTCATTTTATTTTTATCTCAAATACTCTACTAACTTGTTTTTTGTCAACCCTTGGTTGGTAATGGGTCTAGTGTGGTTTATTGAGCCACACCAAGGTCCATAAGCCAACTTCTAGGGCCTTACGGGGGCCGTTCCCTTTATTGAGGGGAACATTAGATGAGAGCGTTTTAGGAGTGGAGTGCCCATTTGCGTGATTTTCTTGTCTCTACTGTTTTATTGACCGTTTGTGGTGATTTGTATTTTTTACAAGTTTTTCTACTATTTTTTCCATGTACAAAAACTATCTACAACTCAATCCGATTTTTTGTTCTCTGAAAACTGTTTTTCAGTCTGACTTCCAAAATTCGTATAAAATCTTCCTTTTTGTTAAAATTCCTGATTTTATAAACACTTCTTCTTTGGAGTCTTAAATGCAATCCTGCAAAATTTCAGATCCAAACTTAAACCATATTATTTATGATGATTTTTGCAATAACATTGCTCAAAACTGGTCCCTGCTCCGACCAACTGTATTCAACGAGGTTTTGTGAGTTAAAAACGACCTTTTCTGGGTACGTCTCCTTCATAAAAGTTGAAGAGAAGACTCCCAAGTTTCCAGAAAGCTAAGAGTCAAAATTTTGTCATTTCTCTATCAACAGCTATGATTTTTTGAAAACAGATCCTGTTTTGCTCAGAAATCCGAATTTCAACCTTAAATCTGTTTTGTGAGTAAATGGACTTTTGGGATCATGAAAAAATTCATGTGTGATCCCAAGATGTTCATGAACCCACCTTCAACCCAGAAAAATTTGAAGATTTGATTTGATCTTTCAAACCATTCGATTTCCATCAATTTTCTGTTTTTGGGGTTGAAAATGACGAGTTTGTCACCCAAATTAATTGTCATAATTAATTAAATGGTTAGACTTAATAGGGAGTCTAATTAGTCCACCTCATTGAGATGTCAAGATGTTAAAATCGATTTAGACTTAATTTGGAGTCTACTCAACCCAATTTATAAAAACAATTAGACTTAATAGGAAGTTTAATTGATCAACCCATTTGTTTGATGACTTTAAAACACTTAGAAAGAAGTCTAGGTGAATGTAAGTCAAGTCTACCTAAGTCAAGTCAACCTAAGTCAAGTCAATCGAGGTCAAGTCAATGAAAGTCAACCGTAGTTTAAAACCGATCCTGTTACAACCAAGTCTACCAAAGTCTACCAAAAATCCAACTAGTAATCCAAAGTCCACCAAAGTCAACTAAAGTCAACCAAAGTCAACTAAAATCAAACACGTCTATCCAAGTCTACCAATGCCAAATGTCTACCCAAGTCTACCAATGCCAAATGTCTACCCAAGTCTACCAATGTCAAATGTCTACCCAAGTCAAACTCAAATCTACCCAAAAATCTACTAAAGTCAACTTTGCAAATAGGTGCAAGTCAACCGAAGTCAACCCGAGTCGATTAAAGTCAATAAGGACTAAAATTGACCCCCTTGTGTAAATAATCTAATTAATAAAACCAAAAACCCCTAAAATGTCTTCTTATTTGTTTTCAAATGTCCTTTTCTTAGTTTTTCTAATTAAAGTCATTTTCTCTCTTTTCCTCAACGTTTTAAGAAATTCATTTCTTTTTCCCAAAACCTTTTGTACATGGAAGTAAATAAACTTTCTTTGATGTGTTTTGCATGTAAAGTTTTCCTTCCCGTTCTTTGTATGGACTTTGGACAGGGGCCCTACCCCAACACTAGGCAAGGATTGCCAATTCGCTTATGCGCGATCATGAGGTCGATCTACATTCACCTCTACCATCTATTCCACCAACACCCCAGTGGAACACCACTTGATCGAACATAATCGAATCGGCGATTTATTTCCCTTATATTGTTGTACGGCCTACACGGGCAGCTCTAACGATACGGCCAATTCCACCGAGCCCTAAACACCTAACCCAATCCATTTTCCATTAAATCTCCCCGCGAGAGTCAATTCAACCTTAGTCAACCTATTGAGAGGTCTAATCCTTAAACTCGCCTTAGAGAGGTCGAGTCATCCACTTTAAGACCTCGTTCAAGAGGCATGCCTGGTTCAGGAGGCATGGTGATCAAATGCGATCGCCGTCTCGACGAGAGACACATAGATGCAAGCGGAATATACCTTGCTCTATTCTACGTGGATCGACTTGACTCTAATGTGAGTCATCTATAAAGTCTCTCAATACCACGACTTTGAGTGAAACGACTTTCTACCACTTCCAAGCGAAGTAAAACCCATCTCTACCCCCACATTGGTGATATCCCCAGTGGAATCAACCCGATCATTTCCCCAGTGGAATGATATCTACCATGTGGATCCATCCATCCACCCTCGCGGATATTAGCCGCTACCCCCCAGTGGAAAAGGCCGTTGTCGTGGGGCTGCCCGTCAGAACTACGTAGGGTTTTGATCCTCGAGTGGATTCCAATCCCACGATGAAAGGTACGTAGGGCAACTTTGGTGCTCAAACCCCCCAAGTCCGTACCCAAGAGACTCGGGAAATCTTTTGTAAATGCTTTTGCTAAAATCTTGCATGTGAATGACAATGTGAATATATATGCTTTTCTATTTCTACATGTTTATATGGATCTTAGCGTAACCAATTCACCGAGAATCTTTAGAAGGATATGATGTATTAGTAAGTGCCCGTCCTTAGGACGGAAGGGGAGACGAGTTCCAAATGTTCGCACCCCTTAACTAAGGCCCCGAACCCATTTTCTCTATTTCGCAGACTAGTTTTCCAAAAATGTGAATAAACACTTAAACGGAATTTTGCCTTAGGGCGCATGGAGTCATTTTTGGTTTTAGAAAGGTTTTCCGTAAAATTCTTTCATTTGTTTTCGAACTTGTGCTTTTTAAACTTGTTTCGAAACCCTTCCTTGTCGGGGTAAAGACAGGGTGGCGACTCTGAGTTTTCAACGACCAACTTTTGGTTAGTTCAATAACCGTCAAAACATCAAACCATTTTGCGGGCGCCGCAACATGGAGACGATTATATGTGTTAGGGTTGTCATAAAAGTAAACCAAATGTCATTTCTAAAAACACGCACTCCACAACATTCACACATTTGAATCAAACTTGTAAAACGAATTGTGTAGCTTGTATTCAACTTTTAAGCTTATTTTTGAATTCTAATGACATGGAGACGATTATATGTGATAGGGTTGTCATTAAAGTAAACCAAATGTAATTTCTAACCACACTCACTCCACAACTTTCACACATTTGAATCAAACTTGTAAAATGAACTGTGCATGCTTGTATTCTACTTTTAAGCTTATTCTTTGATTCTAAACTTATTTTTGAATTCTAATGACATGGAGACGATTATATGTGTTAGGGTTGTCATAAAAGTAAAACAAATGTCATTTCTAACAACACTCACTCCACAACATTCACACATTTGAATCAAACTTGTAAAACGAACTGTGTAGCTTGTATTCTACTTTTAAGCTTATTTTTGAATTCTAACAACATGGAGACGATTATATGTGTTAGGGTTGTCATAAAAGTAAACCAAATGTCATTTCTAACCACACTCACTCCACAACATTCACACATTTGAATCAAACTTGTAAAACGAACTGTGCATGCTTGTATTCTACTTTTAAGCTTGTTCTTTGATTCTAAGCTTATTTTTGAGTTCTAATGACACGGAGACGATTATATGTGTAAGGGTTGTAATAAAACTAAACCAAATGTCATTTCTAACCACACTCACTCCACAAAATTCACACATTTGAATCAAACTTGTAAAACGAACTGTGGATGCTTGTATTCTACTTTTAAGCTTATTCTTTGATTCTAAGCTTATTTTTGAAATCTAATGACATGGAGACGATTACATGTGTTAGAGTTGTCATAAAAGTAAACCAAATGTCATTTCTAACCACACTCACTCCAAAACATTCACACATTTGAATCAAACTAGTAAAGCGAACTGTGCATGCTTGTATTCTACTTTTAAGCTTATTCTTTGATTCTAAGTTTATTTTTGAATTCTAATGACATGGAGACGATTACATGTGTTAGGGTTGTCATAAAAGTAAACCAAATGTCATTTCTAACCACACTCACTCCAGAACATTCACACATTTGAATCAAACTTGTAAAACGAACTATGCATGCTTGTATTCTACTTTTAAGCTTATTCTTTGATTCTAAGCTTATTTTTGAATTCTAATGACATGGAGACGATTATATGTGTTAGGGTTGTCATAAAAGTAAACCAAATGTCATTTCTAACCACACTCACTCCATAACATTCACACATTTGAATCAAACTTGTAAAACGAACTGTGCATGGTTGTATTCTACTTTTAAGCGTATTTTTTGATTCTAAGCTTATTTTTGAGTTCTAATGACACGGAGACGATTAGATGTGTTAGGGTTGTAATAAAACTAAACCAAATGTCATTTCTAACCACACTCACTCCACAAAATTCACATATTTGAATCAAACTTGTAAAACGAACTGTGAATCTTGTATTCTACTTTTAAGCTTATTCTTTGATTCTAAGCTTATTTTTGAAATCTAATGACATGGAGACGATACATGTGTTAGGGTTGTCATAAAAGTAAACCAAATGTCATTTCTAACCATACTCACTCCAGAACATTCAGACATTTGAATCAAACTTGTAAAACGAACTGTGCATGCTTGAATTCTACTTTTAAGCTTATTCTTTGATTCTAAGCTTATTTTTGAATTATAATGACATGGAGACGATTATATGTGTTAGGGTTGTCATAAAAGTAAACCAAATGTCATTTCTAACCACACTCACTCCACAACATTCACACATTTGAATCAAACTTGTAAAACGAACTTTGCATGCTTGTATTCAACTTTTGAACTTATTCTTTGATTCTAAGCTTATTTTAGAATTCTAATGACATGGAGACGATTATATGTGTTTGGTTTGTCATAAAAGTAAACCAAATGTCATTTCTAAAAACACTCACTCCACAACATTCACACATTTGAATCAAACTTGTAAAACGAACTGTGCATGCTTGGATTCTACTTTTAAGCTTATTCTTTGATTCTAAGCTTATTTTTGAATTCTAATGACATGGAGACGATTATATGTGTTAGGGTTGTCATAAAAGTAAACCAAATGTCATTTCTAACCACACTCACTCCATAACATTCACACATTTGAATCAAACTTGTAAAACGAACTGTGCATGGTTGTATTCTACTTTTAAGCGTATTTTTTTATTCTAAGCTTATTTTTGAGTTCTAATGACACGGAGACGATTAGATGTGTTAGGGTTGTAATAAAACTAAACCAAATGTCATTTCTAACCACACTCACTCCACAAAATTCACATATTTGAATCAAACTTGTAAAACGAACTGTGAATCTTGTATTCTACTTTTAAGCTTATTCTTTGATTCTAAGCTTATTTTTGAAATCTAATGACATGGAGACGATTACATGTGTTAGGGTTGTCATAAAAGTAAACCAAATGTCATTTCTAACCATACTCACTCCAGAACATTCAGACATTTGAATCAAACTTGTAAAACGAACTGTGCATGCTTGAATTCTACTTTTAAGCTTATTCTTTGATTCTAAGCTTATTTTTGAATTATAATGACATGGAGACGATTATATGTGTTAGGGTTGTCATAAAAGTAAAACAAATGTCATTTCTAACAACACTCACTCCACAATATTCACACATTTGAATCAAACTTGTAAAACGAACTGTGTATGCTTGTATTATACTTTTAAGCTTATTTTTTTATTCTAAGCTTATTTTTGAATTCTAATGACATGGAGACGATTATATGTGTTAGGGTTTTCATAAAAGTAAACCAAATAACATTTCTAACCACACTCACTCCACAACATTCACACATTTGAATCAAACTTGTAAAACGAACTGTGCATGCTTGTATTCTACTTTTCAACTTATTCTTTAATTCTAAGCTTATTTTTGAATACTAATAACATGGAGACGATTATATGTGTTAGGGTTGTCATAAAAGTAAACCAAATGTCATTTCTAAAAACACTCACTCCACAACATTCACACATTTGAATCAAACTTGTAAAACGAATTGTGTAGCTTGTATTCTACTTTTAAGCTTATTTTTGAATTCTAATGACATGGAGACGATTATATGTGTTAGGGTTGTCATAAAAGTAAACCAAATGTAATTTCTAACCACACTCACTCCACAACTTTCACACATTTGAATCAAACTTGTAAAATGAGCTGTGCATGCTTGTATTCTACTTTTAGGCTTATTCTTTGATTCTAAACTTATTTTTGAATTCTAATGACATGGAGACGATTATATAAGTTACGGTTGTCATAAAAGTAAACCGAATGTCATTTCTAAAAACACTCACTCCAAAATATTCACACATTTGAATCAAACTTGTAAGACGAACTGTGTAACTTGTATTCTACTTTTAAGCTTATTTTTGAATTCTAACGACATGGAGACGATTATATGTGTTAGGGTTGTCATAAAAGTAAACCAAATGTCATTTCTAACCACACTCACTCCACAACATTCACACATTTGAATCAAACTTGTAAAACGAACTGTGCATGCTTGTATTCTACTTTTAAGCTAGTTCTTTGATTCTAAGCTTATTTTTGAGTTCTAATGACACGGAGACGATTATATGTGTTAGGGTTGTAATAAAATTAAACCAAATGTCATTTCTAACCACACTCACTCCACAAAATTCACATATTTGAATCAAACTTGTAAAACGAACTGTGAATCTTGTATTCAACTTTTAAGCTTATTCTTTGATTCTAAGCTTATTTTTGAAATCTAATGACATGGAGACGATTACATGTGTTAGGGTTGTCATAAAAGTAAACCAAATGTCATTTCTAAAAACACTCCCTCCAGAACATTCAGACATTTGAATCAAACTTGTAAAACGAACTGTGCATGCTTGAATTCTACTTTTAAGCTTATTCTTTGATTCTAAGCTTATTTTTGAATTCTAATGACATGGAGACGATTATATGTGTTAGGGTTGTCGTAAAAGTAAAACAAATGTCATTTATAACAACACTCACTTCCTAACATTCACACATTTGAATCAAACTTGTAAAACGAACTGTGCATGCTTGTATTCTACTTTTAAGCTTATTATTTGATTCTAAGCTTATTTTTGAATTCTAATGACATGGAGACGATTATATGTGTTAGGGTTGTCATAAAAGTAAACCAAATGACATTTCTAACAACACTCACTCCACAACATTCACACATTTGAATCAAACTTGTAAAACGAACTGTGCATGCTTGGATTCTACTTTTCAGCTTATTCTTGGATTCTAAGCTTATTTTTGAATACTAATAACATGGAGACGATTATATGTGTTAGGGTTGTCATAAAAGTAAACCAAATGTCATTTCTAAAAACACTCACTCCACAACATTCACACATTTGAATCAAACTTTTAAAACGAACTGTGGATGCTTGTATTCTACTTTTCAGCTTATTCTTTGATTCTAAGCTTATTTTTGAATTCTAATGACATGGAGACGATTATATGTGTTAGGGTTGTCATAAAAGTAAACCAAATGTCATTTCTAACCACACACTCCACAACATTCACACATTTGAATCAAACTTGTAAAACGAACTGTGCATGCTTGTATTCTACTTTTAAGCTTGTTCTTTGATTCTAAGCTTATTTTTGAGTTCTAATGACACGGAGACGATTATATGTGTTAGGGTTGTAATAAAACTAAACCAAATGTCATTTCTAACCACACTCACTCCACAAAATTCACACATTTGAATCAAACTTGTAAAACGAACTGTGGACGCTTGTATTCTACTTTTAAGCTTATTCTTTGATTCTAAGCTTATTTTTGAAATCTAATGACATGGAGACGATTACATGTGTTAGAGTTGTCATAAAAGTAAACTAAATGTCATTTCTAACCACACTCACTTCAGAACATTCACACATTTGAATCAAACTTGTAAAACGAACTGTGCATCCTTGTTTTTTTACTTTTAAGCTTATTCTTTGATTCTAAGCTTATTTTTGAATTCTAATGACATGGAGACGATTATATGTGTTTGGGTTGTCATAAAAGTAAACCAAATGTCATTTCTAAAAACACTCACTCCACAACATTCACACATTTGAATCAAACTTGTAAAACGAACTGTGGACGCTTGTATTCTACTTTTAAGCTTATTCTTTGATTCTAAGCTTATTTTTGAAATCTAATGACATGGAGACGATTACATGTGTTAGAGTTGTCATAAAAGTAAACTAAATGTCATTTCTAACCACACTCACTCCATAACATTCACACATTTGAATCAAACTTGTAAAACGAACTGTGCATGGTTGTATTCTACTTTTAAGCGTATTTTTTTATTCTAAGCTTATTTTTGAGTTCTAATGACACGGAGACGATTAGATGTGTTAGGGTTGTAATAAAACTAAACCAAATGTCATTTCTAACCACACTCACTCCACAAAATTCACATATTTGAATCAAACTTGTAAAACGAACTGTGAATCTTGTATTCTACTTTTAAGCTTATTCTTTGATTCTAAGCTTATTTTTGAAATCTAATGACATGGAGACGATTACATGTGTTAGGGTTGTCATAAAAGTAAACCAAATGTCATTTCTAACCATACTCACTCCAGAACATTCAGACATTTGAATCAAACTTGTAAAACGAACTGTGCATGCTTGAATTCTACTTTTAAGCTTATTCTTTGATTCTAAGCTTATTTTTGAATTATAATGACATGGAGACGATTATATGTGTTAGGGTTGTCATAAAAGTAAAACAAATGTCATTTCTAACAACACTCACTCCACAATATTCACACATTTGAATCAAACTTGTAAAACGAACTGTGTATGCTTGTATTATACTTTTAAGCTTATTTTTTTATTCTAAGCTTATTTTTGAATTCTAATGACATGGAGACGATTATATGTGTTAGGGTTTTCATAAAAGTAAACCAAATAACATTTCTAACCACACTCACTCCACAACATTCACACATTTGAATCAAACTTGTAAAACGAACTGTGCATGCTTGTATTCTACTTTTCAACTTATTCTTTGATTCTAAGCTTATTTTTGAATACTAATAACATGGAGACGATTATATGTGTTAGGGTTGTCATAAAAGTAAACCAAATGTCATTTCTAAAAACACTCACTCCACAACATTCACACATTTGAATCAAACTTGTAAAACGAATTGTGTAGCTTGTATTCTACTTTTAAGCTTATTTTTGAATTCTAATGACATGGAGACGATTATATGTGTTAGGGTTGTCATTAAAGTAAACCAAATGTAATTTCTAACCACACTCACTCCACAACTTTCACACATTTGAATCAAACTTGTAAAATGAGCTGTGCATGCTTGTATTCTACTTTTAGGCTTATTCTTTGATTCTAAACTTATTTTTGAATTCTAATGACATGGAGACGATTATATGTGTTAGGGTTGTCATAAAAGTAAAACATATGTCATTTCTAACAACACTCACTCCACAACATTCACACATTTGAATCAAACTTGTAAAACGAACTGTGTAACTTGTATTCTACTTTTAAGCTTATTTTTGAATTCTTATGACATGGAGACGATTATATGTATTAGTGTTGTCATAAAAGTAAACCAAATGACATTTCTAACCACACTCATTCCACAACATTCACACATTTGAATCAAACTCGTAAAACGAACTATGCATGCTTGTGTTCTACTCTTAAGCTTATTATTTGATTCTAAGCTTATTTTTGAATTCTTATGACATGGAGACGATTATATAAGTTACGGTTGTCATAAAAGTAAACCACATGTCATTTCTAAAAACACTCACTCCACAATATTCACACATTTGAATCAAACTTGTAAGACGAACTGTGTAACTTGTATTCTACTTTTAAGCTTATTTTTGAATTCTAACGACATGGAGACGATTATATGTGTTAGGGTTGTCATAAAAGTAAACCAAATGTCATTTCTAACCACACTCACTCCACAACATTCACACATTTGAATCAAACTTGTAAAACGAACTGTGCATGCTTGTATTCTACTTTTAAGCTAGTTCTTTGATTCTAAGCTTATTTTTGAGTTCTAATGACACGGAGACGATTATATGTGTTAGGGTTGTAATAAAATTAAACCAAATGTCATTTCTAACCACACTCACTCCACAAAATTCACATATTTGAATCAAACTTGTAAAACGAACTGTGAATCTTGTATTCTACTTTTAAGCTTATTCTTTGATTCTAAGCTTATTTTTGAAATCTAATGACATGGAGACGATTACATGTGTTAGGGTTGTCATAAAAGTAAACCAAATGTCATTTCTAAAAACACTCACTCCAGAACATTCAGACATTTGAATCAAACTTGTAAAACGAACTGTGCATGCTTGAATTCTACTTTTAAGCTTATTCTTTGATTCTATGCTTATTTTTGAATTCTAATGACATGGAGACGATTATATGTGTTAGGGTTGTCGTAAAAGTAAAACAAATGTCATTTCTAACAACACTCACTTTCTAACATTCACACATTTGAATCAAACTTGTAAAACGAACTGTGCATGCTTGTATTCTACTTTTAAGCTTATTATTTGATTCTAAGCTTATTTTTGAATTCTAATGACATGGAGACGATTATATGTGTTAGGGTTGTCATAAAAGTAAACCAAATGACATTTCTAACAACACTCACTCCACAACATTCACACATTTGAATCAAACTTGTAAAACGAACTGTGCATGCTTGGATTCTACTTTTCAGCTTATTCTTGGATTCTAAGCTTATTTTTGAATACTAATAACATGGAGACGATTATATGTGTTAGGGTTGTCATAAAAGTAAACCAAATGTCATTTCTAAAAACACTCACTCCACAACATTCACACATTTGAATCAAACTTTTAAAACGAACTGTGGATGCTTGTATTCTACTTTTCAGCTTATTCTTTGATTCTAAGCTTATTTTTGAATTCTAATGACATGGAGACGATTATATGTGTTAGGGTTGTCATAAAAGTAAACCAAATGTCATTTCTAACCACACACTCCACAACATTCACACATTTGAATCAAACTTGTAAAACGAACTGTGCATGCTTGTATTCTACTTTTAAGCTTGTTCTTTGATTCTAAGCTTATATTTGAGTTCTAATGACACGGAGACGATTATATGTGTTAGGGTTGTAATAAAACTAAACCAAATGTCATTTCTAACCACACTCACTCCACAAAATTCACACATTTGAATCAAACTTGTAAAACGAACTGTGGACGCTTGTATTCTACTTTTAAGCTTATTCTTTGATTCTAAGCTTATTTTTGAAATCTAATGACATGGAGACGATTACATGTGTTAGAGTTGTCATAAAAGTAAACTAAATGTCATTTCTAACCACACTCACTTCAGAACATTCACACATTTGAATCAAACTTGTAAAACGAACTGTGCATCCTTGTTTTCTACTTTTAAGCTTATTCTTTGATTCTAAGCTTATTTTTGAATTCTAATGACATGGAGACGATTATATGTGTTTGGGTTGTCATAAAAGTAAACCAAATGTCATTTCTAAAAACACTCACTCCACAACATTCACACATTTGAATCAAACTTGTAAAACGAACTGTGCATGCTTGGATTCTACTTTTAAGCTTATTCTTTGATTCTAAGCTTATTTTTGAATTCTAATGACATGGAGACGATTATATGTGTTAGGGTTGTCGTAAAAGTAAAACAAATGTCATTTCTAACCACACTCACTCCACAACATTCACACATTTGAATCAAACTTGTAAAACGAACTGTGCATGCTTGTATTCTACTTTTAAGCTTATTATTTGATTCTAAGCTTATTTTTGAATTCTAATGACATGGAGACGATTATATGTGTTAGGGTTGCCATAAAAGTAAACCAAATGACATTTCTAACAACACTCACTCCACAACATTCACACATTTGAATCAAACTTGTAAAACGAACTGTGGATGCTTGTATTCTACTTTTAAGCTTATTCTTTGATTCTAAGATTATTTTTGAATACTAATGACATGGAGACGATTATATGTGTTAGAGTTGTCATAAAAGTAAACCAAATGTCATTTCTAAAAACACTCACTCCACAACATTCACACATTTGAATCAAACTTGTAAAACGAACTGTGCATGCTTGTATTCTACTTTTAAGCTTATTATTTGATTCTAAGCTTATTTTTGAATTCTAATGACATGGAGACGATTATATGTGTTAGGGTTGCCATAAAAGTAAACCAAATGACATTTCTAACAACACTCACTCCACAACATTCACACATTTGAATCAAACTTGTAAAACGAACTGTGGATGCTTGTATTCTACTTTTAAGCTTATTCTTTGATTCTAAGATTATTTTTGAATACTAATGACATGGAGACGATTATATGTGTTAGAGTTGTCATAAAAGTAAACCAAATGTCATTTCTAAAAACACTCACTCCACAACATTCACACATTTGAATCAAACTTGTAAAACGAACTGTACATGCTTGGATTCTACTTTTAAGCTTATTCTTTGATTGTAAGCTTATTTTTGAATTCTAATGACATGGAGACGATTATATGTGTTAGGATTGTCATAAAAGTAAACCAAACGACATTTCTAAACACACTCACTCCACAACATTCACACATTTGAATCAAACTTTTAAAACGAACTGTGCATGCTTGTATTCTACTTTTAAGCTTATTCTTTGATTCTAAGATTATTTTTGAATACTAATGACATGGAGATGATTATATGTGTTAGAGTTGTCATAAAAGTAAACCAAATGTCATTTCTAAAAACACTCACTCCACAACATTCACACATTTGAATCAAACTTGTAAAACGAACTGTACATGCTTGGATTCTACTTTTAAGCTTATTCTTTGATTCTAAGCTTATTTTTGAATTCTAATGACATGGAGACGATTATATGTGTTAGGGTTGTCGTAAAAGTAAAACAAATGTCATTTCTAACAACACTCACTCCCTAACATTCACACATTTGAATCAAACTTGTAAAACGAACTGTGCATGCTTGTATTATACTTTTAAGCTTATTATTTGATTCTAAGCTTATTTTTGAATTCTAATGACATGGAGACGATTATATGTGTTAGGGTTGTCATAAAAGTAAACCAAATGACATTTCTAACAACACTCACTCCACAACATTCACACATTTAAATCAAACTTGTAAAACGAACTGTGCATGCTTGGATTCTACTTTTCAGCTTATTCTTGGATTCTAAGCTTATTTTTGAATACTAATAACATGGAGACGATTATATGTGTTAGGGTTGTCATAAAAGTAAACCAAATGTCATTTCTAAAAACACTCACTCCACAACATTCACACATTTGAATCAAACTTTTAAAACGAACTGTGGATGCTTGTATTCTACTTTTCAGCTTATTCTTTGATTCTAAGCTTATTTTTGAATTCTAATGACATGGAGACGATTATATGTGTTAGGGTTGTCATAAAAGTAAACCAAATGTCATTTCTAACCACACACTCCACAACATTCACACATTTGAATCAAACTTGTAAAACGAACTGTGCATGCTTGTATTCTACTTTTAAGCTTGTTCTTTGATTCTAAGCTTATTTTTGAGTTCTAATGACACGGAGACGATTATATGTGTTAGGGTTGTAATAAAACTAAACCAAATGTCATTTCTAACCACACTCACTCCACAAAATTCACACATTTGAATCAAACTTGTAAAACGAATTGTGGACGCTTGTATTCTACTTTTAAGCTTATTCTTTGATTCTAAGCTTATTTTTGAAATCTAATGACATGGAGACGATTACATGTGTTAGAGTTGTCATAAAAGTAAACTAAATGTCATTTCTAACCACACTCACTTCAGAACATTCACACATTTGAATCAAACTTGTAAAACGAACTGTGCATCCTTGTTTTCTACTTTTAAGCTTATTCTTTGATTCTAAGCTTATTTTTGAATTCTAATGACATGGAGACGATTATATGTGTTTGGGTTGTCATAAAAGTAAACCAAATGTCATTTCTAAAAACACTCACTCCACAACATTCACACATTTGAATCAAACTTGTAAAACGAACTGTGCATGCTTTGATTCTACTTTTAAGCTTATTCTTTGATTCTAAGCTTATTTTTGAATTCTAATGACATGGAGACGATTATATGTGTTAGGGTTATCGTAAAAGTAAAACAAATGTCATTTCTAACCACACTCACTCCACAACATTCACACATTTGAATCAAACTTGTAAAACGAACTGTGCATGCTTGTATTCTACTTTTAAGCTTATTATTTGATTCTAAGCTTATTTTTGAATTCTTATGACATGGAGACGATTATATGTGTTAGGGTTGCCATAAAAGTAAACCAAATGACATTTCTAACAACACTCACTTCACAACATTCACACATTTGAATCAAACTTGTAAAACGAACTGTGCATGCTTGTATTCTACTTTTCAGTTTATTCTTTGATTCTAAGCTTATTTTTGAATACTAATAACATGGAGACGATTATATGTGTTAGGGTTGTCATAAAAGTAAACCAAATGTCATTTCTAAAAACACTCACTCCACAACATTCACACATTTGAATCAAACTTTTAAAACGAACTGTGGATGCTTGTATTCTACTTTTCAGCTTATTCTTTGATTCTACGCTTATTTTTGAATTGTAATGACATGGAGACGATTATATGTGTTAGGGTTGTCATAAAAGTAAACCAAATGTCATTTCTAACCACACTCACTCCACACCATTCACACATTTGAATCAAACTTGTAAAACGAACTGTGCATGCTTGTATTCTACTTTTAAGCTTATTCTTTGATTCTAAGCTTATTTTTGATATCTAATGACATGGAGACGATTACATGTGTTAGAGTTGTCATAAAAGTAAACCAAATGTCATTTCTAACCACACTCACTCCACAACATTCACACATTTGAATCAAACTTGTAAAACGAACTGTGCATGCTTGTATTCTACTTTTCAGCTTATTCTTTGATTCTAAGCTTATTTTTGAATACTAATAACATGGAGACGATTATATGTGTTAGGGTTGTCATAAAAGTAAACCAAATGTCATTTCTAAAAACACTCACTCCACAACATTCACACATTTGAATCAAACTTGTAAAACGAACTTTGCATCCTTGTTTTCTACTTTTAAGCTTATTCTTTGATTCTAAGCTTATTTTTGAATTCTAATAACATGGAGACGATTATATGTGTTTGGGTTGTCATAAAAGTAAACCAAATGTCATTTCTAAAAACACTCACTCCACAACATTCACACATTTGATTCAAACTTGTAAAACGAACTGTGCATGCTTGGATTCTACTTTTAAGCTTATTCTTTGATTCTAAGCTTATTTTTGAATTCTAATGACATGGAGACGATTATATGTGTTAGGGTTGTCGTAAAAGTAAAACAAATGTCATTTCTAACCACACTCACTCCACAACATTCACACATTTGAATCAAACTTGTAAAACGAACTGTGCATGCTTGTATTCTACTTTTAAGCTTATTATTTGATTCTAAGCTTATTTTTGAATTCTAATGACATGGAGACGATTATATGTGTTAGGGTTGCCATAAAAGTAAACCAAATGACATTTCTAACAACACTCACTCCACAACATTCACACATTTGAATCAAACTTGTAAAACGAACTGTGGATGCTTGTATTCTACTTTTAAGCTTATTCTTTGATTCTAAGATTATTTTTGAATACTAATGACATGGAGACGATTATATGTGTTAGAGTTGTCATAAAAGTAAACCAAATGTCATTTCTAAAAACACTCACTCCACAACATTCACACATTTGAATCAAACTTGTAAAACGAACTGTACATGCTTGGATTCTACTTTTAAGCTTATTCTTGGATTCTAAGCTTATTTTTGAATTCTAATGACATGGAGACGATTATATGTGTTAGGATTGTCATAAAAGTAAACCAAACGACATTTCTAAACACACTCATTCCACAACATTCACACATTTGAATCAAACTTTTAAAACGAACTGTGCATGCTTGTATTCTACTTTTAAGCTTATTCTTTGATTCTAAGATTATTTTTGAATACTAATGACATGGAGATGATTATATGTGTTAGAGTTGTCATAAAAGTAAACCAAATGTCATTTCTAAAAACACTCACTCCACAACATTCACACATTTGAATCAAACTTGTAAAACGAACTGTACATGCTTGGATTCTACTTTTAAGCTTATTCTTTGATTCTAAGCTTATTTTTGAATTCTAATGACATGGAGACGATTATATGTGTTAGGGTTGTCGTAAAAGTAAAACAAATGTCATTTCTAACAACACTCACTCCCTAACATTCACACATTTGAATCAAACTTGTAAAACGAACTGTGCATGCTTGTATTCTACTTTTAAGCTTATTATTTGATTCTAAGCTTATTTTTGAATTCTAATGACATGGAGACGATTATATGTGTTAGGGTTGTCATAAAAGTAAACCAAATGACATTTCTAACAACACTCACTCCACAACATTCACACATTTGAATCAAACTTGTAAAACGAACTGTGCATGCTTGGATTCTACTTTTCAGCTTATTCTTGGATTCTAAGCTTATTTTTGAATACTAATAACATGGAGACGGTTATATGTGTTTGGGTTGTAATAAAAGTAAACCAAATGTCATTTCTAAAAACACTCACTCCACAACATTCACACATTTGAATCAAACTTTTAAAACGAACTGTGGATGCTTGTATTCTACTTTTCAGCTTATTCTTTGATTCTAAGCTTATTTTTGAATTCTAATGACATGGAGACGATTATATGTGTTAGGGTTGTCATAAAAGTAAACCAAATGTCATTTCTAACCACACACTCCACAACATTCACACATTTGAATCAAACTTGTAAAACGAACTGTGCATGCTTGTATTCTACTTTTAATCTTGTTCTTTGATTCTAAGCTTATTTTTGAGTTCTAATGACACGGAGACGATTATATGTGTTAGGGTTGTAATAAAACTAAACCAAATGTCATTTCTAACCACACTCACTCCACAAAATTCACACATTTGAATCAAACTTGTAAAACGAACTGTGGACGCTTGTATTCTACTTTTAAGCTTATTCTTTGATTCTAAGCTTATTTTTGAAATCTAATGACATGGAGACGATTACATGTGTTAGAGTTGTCATAAAAGTAAACTAAATGTCATTTCTAACCACACTCACTTCATAACATTCACACATTTGAATCAAACTTGTAAAACGAACTGTGCATCCTTGTTTTCTACTTTTAAGCTTATTCTTTGATTCTAAGCTTATTTTTGAATTCTAATGACATGGAGACGATTATATGTGTTTGGGTTGTCATAAAAGTAAACCAAATGTCATTTCTAAAAACACTCACTCCACAACATTCACACATTTGAATCAAACTTGTAAAACGAACTGTGCATGCTTGGATTCTACTTTTAAGCTTATTCTTTGATTCTAAGCTTATTTTTGAATTCTAATGACATGGAGACGATTATATGTGTTAGGGTTGTCGTAAAAGTAAAACAAATGTCATTTCTAACCACACTCACTCCACAACATTCACACATTTGAATCAAACTTGTAAAACGAACTGTGCATGCTTGTATTCTACTTTTAAGCTTATTATTTGATTCTAAGCTTATTTTTGAATTCTAATGACATGGAGACGATTATATGTGTTAGGGTTGCCATAAAAGTAAACCAAATGACATTTCTAACAACACTCACTTCACAACATTCACACATTTGAATCAAACTTGTAAAACGAACTGTGCATGCTTGTATTCTACTTTTCAGCTTATTCTTTGATTCTAAGCTTATTTTTGAATTGTAATGACATGGAGACGATTATATGTGTTAGGGTTGTCATAAAAGTAAACCAAATGTCATTTCTAACCACACTCACTCCACACCATTCACACATTTGAATCAAACTTGTAAAACGAACTGTGCATGCTTGTATTCTACTTTTAAGCTTATTATTTGATTCTAAGCTTATTTTTGATATCTAATGACATGGAGACGATTACATGTGTTAGAGTTGTCATAAAAGTAAACCAAATGTCATTTCTAACCACACTCACCCCACAACATTCACACATTTGAATCAAACTTGTAAAACGAACTGTGCATGCTTGTATTCTACTTTTCAGCTTATTCTTTGATTCTAAGCTTATTTTTGAATACTAATAACATGGAGACGATTATATGTGTTAGGGTTGTCATAAAAGTAAACCAAATGTCATTTCTAAAAACACTCACTCCACAACATTCACACATTTGAATCAAACTTTTAAAACGAACTGTGGATGCTTGTATTCTACTTTTCAGCTTATTCTTTGATTCTACGCTTATTTTTGAATTCTAATGACATGGAGACGATTATATGTGTTAGGGTTGTCATAAAAGTAAACCAAATGTCATTTCTAACCACACTCACTCCACACCATTCACACATTTGAATCAAACTTGTAAAACGAACTGTGCATGCTTGTATTCTACTTTTAAGTTTATTCTTTGATTCTAAGCTTATTTTTGAGTTCTAATGACACGGAGACGATTATATGTGTTAGGGTTGTAATAAAACTAAACCAAATGTCATTTCTAACCACACTCACTCCACAAAATTCACACATTTGAATCAAACTTGTAAAACGAACTGTGGACGCTTGTATTCTACTTTTAAGCTTATTCTTTGATTCTAAGCTTATTTTTGAAATCTAATGACATGGAGACGATTACATGTGTTAGAGTTGTCATAAAAGTAAACTAAATGTCATTTCTAACCACAATCACTTCAGAACATTCACACATTTGAATCAAACTTGTAAAACGAACTGTGCATCCTTGTTTTCTACTTTTAAGCTTATTCTTTGATTCTAAGCTTATTTTTGAATTCTAATGACATGGAGACGATTATATGTGTTTGGGTTGTCATAAAAGTAAACCAAATGTCATTTCTAAAAACACTCACTCCACAACATTCACACATTTGAATCAAATTTGTAAAACGAACTGTGCATGCTTGGATTCTACTTTTAAGCTTATTCTTTGATTCTAAGCTTATTTTTGAATTCTAATGACATGGAGACGATTATATGTGTTAGGGTTGTCGTAAAAGTAAAACAAATGTCATTTCTAACCACACTCACTCCACAACATTCACACATTTGAATAAAACTTGTAAAACGAACTGTGCATGCTTGTATTCTACTTTTAAGCTTATTATTTGATTCTAAGCTTATTTTTGAATTCTAATGACATGGAGACGATTATATGTGTTAGGGTTGCCATAAAAGTAAACCAAATGACATTTCTAACAACACTCACTTCACAACATTCACACATTTGAATCAAACTTGTAAAACGAACTGTGCATGCTTGTATTCTACTTTTCAGCTTATTCTTTGATTCTAAGCTTATTTTTGAATTGTAATGACATGGAGACGATTATATGTGTTAGGGTTGTCATAAAAGTAAACCAAATGTCATTTCTAACCACACTCACTCCACACCATTCACACATTTGAATCAAACTTGTAAAACGAACTGTGCATGCTTGTATTCTACTTTTAAGCTTATTTTTTGATTCTAAGCTTATTTTTGATATCTAATGACATGGAGACGATTACATGTGTTAGAGTTGTCATAAAAGTAAACCAAATGTCATTTCTAACCACACTCACCCCACAACATTCACACATTTGAATCAAACTTGTAAAACGAACTGTGCATGCTTGTATTCTACTTTTCAGCTTATTCTTTGATTCTAAGCTTATTTTTGAATACTAATAACATGGAGACGATTATATGTGTTAGGGTTGTCATAAAAGTAAACCAAATGTCATTTCTAAAAACACTCACTCCACAACATTCACACATTTGAATCAAACTTTTAAAACGAACTGTGGATGCTTGTATTCTACTTTTCAGCTTATTCTTTGATTCTACGCTTATTTTTGAATTCTAATGACATGGAGACGATTATATGTGTTAGGGTTGTCATAAAAGTAAACCAAATGTCATTTCTAACCACACTCACTCCACACCATTCACACATTTGAATCAAACTTGTAAAACGAACTGTGCATGCTTGTATTCTACTTTTAAGTTTATTCTTTGATTCTAAGCTTATTTTTGAGTTCTAATGACACGGAGACGATTATATGTGTTAGGGTTGTAATAAAACTAAACCAAATGTCATTTCTAACCACACTCACTCCACAAAATTCACACATTTGAATCAAACTTGTAAAACGAACTGTGGACGCTTGTATTCTACTTTTAAGCTTATTCTTTGATTCTAAGCTTATTTTTGAAATCTAATGACATGGAGACGATTACATGTGTTAGAGTTGTCATAAAAGTAAACTAAATGTCATTTCTAACCACACTCACTTCAGAACATTCACACATTTGAATCAAACTTTTAAAACGAACTGTGCATCCTTGTTTTCTACTTTTAAGCTTATTCTTTGATTCTAAGCTTATTTTTGAATTCTAATGACATGGAGACGATTATATGTGTTTGGGTTGTCATAAAAGTAAACCAAATGTCATTTCTAAAAACACTCACTCCACAACATTCACACATTTGAATCAAACTTGTAAAACGAACTGTGCATGCTTGGATTCTACTTTTAAGCTTATTCTTTGATTCTAAGCTTATTTTTGAATTCTAATGACATGGAGACGATTATATGTGTTAGGGTTGTCGTAAAAGTAAAACAAATGTCATTTCTAACCACACTCACTCCACAACATTCACACATTTGAATCAAACTTGTAAAACGAACTGTGCATGCTTGTATTCTACTTTTAAGCTTATTATTTGATTCTAAGCTTATTTTTGAATTCTAATGACATGGAGACGATTATATGTGTTAGGGTTGCCATAAAAGTAAACCAAATGACCTTTCTAACAACACTCACTTCACAACATTCACACATTTGAATCAAACTTGTAAAACGAACTGTGCATGCTTGTATTCTACTTTTCAGCTTATTCTTTGATTCTAAGCTTATTTTTGAATTGTAATGACATGGAGACGATTATATGTGTTAGGGTTGTCATAAAAGTAAACCAAATGTCATTTCTAACCACACTCACTCCACACCATTCACACATTTGAATCAAACTTGTAAAACGAACTGTGCATGCTTGTATTCTACTTTTAAGCTTATTATTTGATTCTAAGCTTATTTTTGATATCTAATGACATGGAGACGATTACATGTGTTAGAGTTGTCATAAAAGTAAACCAAATGTCATTTCTAACCACACTCACCCCACAACATTCACACATTTGAATCAAACTTGTAAAACGAACTGTGCATGCTTGTATTCTACTTTTCAGCTTATTCTTTGATTCTAAGCTTATTTTTGAATACTAATAACATGGAGACGATTATATGTGTTAGGGTTGTCATAAAAGTAAACCAAATGTCATTTCTAAAAACACTCACTCCACAACATTCACACATTTGAATCAAACTTTTAAAACGAACTGTGGATGCTTGTATTCTACTTTTCAGCTTATTCTTTGATTCTACGCTTATTTTTGAATTCTAATGACATGGAGACGATTATATGTGTTAGGGTTGTCATAAAAGTAAACCAAATGTCATTTCTAACCACACTCACTCCACACCATTCACACATTTGAATCAAACTTGTAAAACGAACTGTGCATGCTTGTATTCTACTTTTAAGTTTATTCTTTGATTCTAAGCTTATTTTTGAAATCTAATGACATGGAGACGATTACGTGTGTTAGAGTTGTCATAAAAGTAAACCAAATGTCATTTCTAACCACACTCACTCCAGAACATTCACACATTTGAATCGAACTTGTAAAACGAACTGTGCATGCTTGTATTCTACTTTTAAGCTTATTCTTTGATTCTAAGCGTATTTTTGAATTCTAATGACATGGAGACGATTATATGTGTTAGGGTTGTCATAAAAGTAAACCAAATGTCATTTCTAACCACACTCACTCCACAACATTCACACATTTGAATCAAACTTGTAAAACGAACCGTGCATGCTTGTATTCTACTTTTAAGCTTATTCTTTGATTCTAAGCTTATTTTTGAATTCCAATGACATGGAGACGATTATATGAGTTAGGGTTGTCATAAAAGTAAACCAAATGTCATTTATAACCACACTCACTCCACAACATTCACACATTTGAATCAAACTTGTAAAACGAACTGTGCATGCTTGTATTCTACTTTTAAGCTTATTCTTTGATTCTAAGCTTATTTTGAATTCTAATGACATGGAGACGATTATATGTGTTAGGATTGTCATAAAAGTAAACCAAATGACATTTCTAACCACACTCACTCCACAACATTCACACATTTGAATCAAACATGAAAAACGAACTGTGCATGCTTGGATTCTACTTTTAAGCTTATTCTTTGATTCTAAGCTTATTTTTGAATTCTAATGACATGGAGACGATTATATGTGTTAGGGTTGTCGTAAAAGTAAAACAAATGTCATTTCTAACAACACTCACTCCACAACATTCACACATTTGAATCAAACTTGTAAAACGAACTGTGCATGCTTGTATTCTACTTTTAAGCTTATTATTTGATTCTAAGCTTTTTTTTTGAATTCTAATGACATGGAGACGATTATATGTGTTAGGGTTGTCATAAAAGTAAACCAAATGTCATTTCTAACCACACACTCCACAACATTCACACATTTGAATCAAACTTGTAAAACGAACTGTGCATGCTTGTATTCTACTTTTAAGCTTATTCTTTGATTCTAAGCTTATTTTTGAGTTCTAATGACACGGAGACGATTATATGTGTTAGGGTTGTAATAAAACTAAACCAAATGTCATTTCTAACCACACTCACTCCACAAAATTCACACATTTGAATCAAACTTGTAAAACGAACTGTGGACGCTTGTATTCTACTTTTAAGCTTATTCTTTGATTCTAAGCTTATTTTTGAAATCTAATGACATGGAGACGATTACATGTGTTAGAGTTGTCATAAAAGTAAACTAAATGTCATTTCTAACCACACTCACTTCATAACATTCACACATTTGAATCAAACTTGTAAAACGAACTGTGCATCCTTGTTTTCTACTTTTAAGCTTATTCTTTGATTCTAAGCTTATTTTTGAATTCTAATGACATGGAGACGATTATATGTGTTTGGGTTGTCATAAAAGTAAACCAAATGTCATTTCTAAAAACACTCACTCCACAACATTCACACATTTGAATCAAACTTGTAAAACGAACTGTGCATGCTTGGATTCTACTTTTAAGCTTATTCTTTGATTCTAAGCTTATTTTTGAATTCTAATGACATGGAGACGATTATATGTGTTAGGGTAGTCGTAAAAGTAAAACAAATGTCATTTCTAACCACACTCACTCCACAACATTCACACATTTGAATCAAACTTGTAAAACGAACTGTGCATGCTTGTATTCTACTTTTAAGCTTATTATTTGATTCTAAGCTTATTTTTGAATTCTAATGACATGGAGACGATTATATGTGTTAGGGTTGCCATAAAAGTAAACCAAATGACATTTACAACAACACTCACTTCACAACATTCACACATTTGAATCAAACTTGTAAAACGAACTGTGCATGCTTGTATTCTACTTTTCAGCTTATTCTTTGATTTTAAGCTTATTTTTGAATACTAATAACATGGAGACGATTATATGTGTTAGGGTTGTCATAAAAGTAAAGCAAATGTCATTTCTAAAAACACTCACTCCACAACATTCACACATTTGAATCAAACTTTTAAAACGAACTGTGGATGCTTGTATTCTACTTTTCAGGTTATTCTTTGATTCTACGCTTATTTTTGAATTGTAATGACATGGACACGATTATATGTGTTAGGGTTGTCATAAAAGTAAACCAAATGTCATTTCTAACCACACTCACTCCACACCATTCACACATTTGAATCAAACTTGTAAAACGAACTGTGCATGCTTGTATTCTACTTTTAAGCTTATTCTTTGATTCTAAGCTTATTTTTGATATCTAATGACATGGAGACGATTACATGTGTTAGAGTTGTCATAAAAGTAAACCAAATTTCATTTCTAACCACACTCACTCCACAACATTCACACATTTGAATCATACTTGTAAAACGAACTGTGCATGCTTGTATTCTACTTTTCAGCTTATTCTTTGATTCTAAGCTTATTTTTGAATACTAATAACATGGAGACGATTATATGTGTTAGGGTTGTCATAAAAGTAAACCAAATGTCATTTCTAAAACCACTCACTCCACAACATTCACACATTTGAATCAAACTTTTAAAACGAACTGTGGATGCTTGTATTCTACTTTTCAGCTTATTCTTTGATTCTACGCTTATTTTTGAATTCTAATGACATGGAGACGATTATATGTGTTAGGGTTGTCATAAAAGTAAACCAAATGTCATTTCTAACCACACTCACTCCACACCATTCACACATTTGAATCAAACTTGTAAAACGAACTGTGCATGCTTGTATTCTACTTTTAAGCTTATTCTTTGATTCTAAGCTTATTTTTGAAATCTAATGACATGGAGACGATTACATATGTTAGAGTTGTCATAAAAGTAAACCAAATGTCATTTCTAACCACACTCACTCCAGAACATTCACACATTTGAATCAAACTTGTAAAACGAACTGTGCATGCTTGTATTCTACTTTTAAGCTTATTCTTTGATTCTAAGCTTATTTTTGAGTTCTAATGACACGGAGACGATTATATGTGTTAGGGTTGTAATAAAACTAAACCAAATGTCATTTCTAACCACACTCACTCCACAAAATTCACACATTTGAATCAAACTTGTAAAACGAACTGTGGACGCTTGTATTCTACTTTTAAGCTTATTCTTTGATTCTAAGCTTATTTTTGAAATCTAATGACATGGAGACGATTACATGTGTTAGAGTTGTCATAAAAGTAAACTAAATGTCATTTCTAACCACACTCACTTCAGAACATTCACACATTTGAATCAAACTTGTAAAACGAACTGTGCATCCTTGTTTTCTACTTTTAAGCTTATTCTTTGATTCTAAGCTTATTTTTGATTTCTAATGACATGGAGACGATTATATGTGTTTGGGTTGTCATAAAAGTAAACCAAATGTCATTTCTAAAAACACTCACTCCACAACATTCACACATTTGAATCAAACTTGTAAAACGAACTGTGCATGCTTGGATTCTACTTTTAAGCTTATTCTTTGATTCTAAGCTTATTTTTGAATTCTAATGACATGGAGACGATTATATGTGTTAGGGTTGTCGTAAAAGTAAAACAAATGTCATTTCTAACCACACTCACTCCACAACATTCACACATTTGAATCAAACTTGTAAAACGAACTGTGCATGCTTGTATTCTACTTTTAAGCTTATTATTTGATTCTAAGCTTATTTTTGAATTCTAATGACATGGAGACGATTATATGTGTTAGGGTTGCCATAAAAGTAAACCAAATGTCATTTCTAACCACACTCACTCCAGAACATTCACACATTTGAATCGAACTTGTAAAACGAACTGTGCATGCTTGTATTCTACTTTTAAGCTTATTCTTTGATTCTAAGCGTATTTTTGAATTCTAATGACATGGAGACGATTATATGTGTTAGGGTTGTCATAAAAGTAAACCAAATGTCATTTCTAACCACACTCACTCCACAACATTCACACATTTGAATCAAACTTGTAAAACGAACCGTGCATGCTTGTATTCTACTTTTAAGCTTATTCTTTGATTCTAAGCTTATTTTTGAATTCTAATGACATGGAGACGATTATATGTGTTAGGGTTGTCATAAAAGTAAACCAAATGTCATTTCTAACCACACTCACTCCACAACATTCACACATTTGAATCAAACTTGTAAAACGAACTGTGCATGCTTGTATTCTACTTTTAAGCTTATTCTTTGATTCTAAGCTTATTTTGAATTCTAATGACATGGAGACGATTATATGTGTTAGGATTGTCATAAAAGTAAACCAAATGACATTTCTAACCACACTCACTCCACAACATTCACACATTTGAATCAAACATGAAAAACGAACTGTGCATGCTTGGATTCTACTTTTAAGCTTATTCTTTGATTCTAAGCTTATTTTTGAATTCTAATGACATGGAGACGATTATATGTGTTAGGGTTGTCGTAAAAGTAAAACAAATGTCATTTCTAACAACACTCACTCCACAACATTCACACATTTGAATCAAACTTGTAAAACGAACTGTGCATGCTTGTATTCTACTTTTAAGTTTATTATTTGATTCTAAGCTTTTTTTTGAATTCTAATGACATGGAGACGATTATATGTGTTAGGGTTGTCATAAATGTAAACCAAATGTCATTTCTAACCACACTCACTCCACACCATTCACACATTTGAATCAAACTTGTAAAACGAACTGTGCATGCTTGTATTCTACTTTTAAGCTTATTCTTTGATTCTAAGCTTATTTTTGAAATCTAATGACACGGAGACGATTATATGTGTTAGAGTTGTCATAAAAGTAAACCAAATGTCATTTCTAACCACACTCACTCCACAAAATTCACACATTTGAATCGAACTTGTAAAACGAACTGTGCATGCTTGTATTCTACTTTTAAGCTTATTCTTTGATTCTAAGCGTATTTTTGAATTCTAATGACATGGAGACGATTATATGTGTTAGGGTTGTCATAAAAGTAAACCAAATGTCATTTCTAACAACACTCACTCCACAACATTCACACATTTGAATCAAACTTGTAAAACGAACCGTGCATGCTTGTATTCTACTTTTAAGCTTATTCTTTGATTCTAAGCTTATTTTTGAATTCTAATGACATGGAGACGATTATATGAGTTAGGGTTGTCATAAAAGTAAACCAAATGTCATTTCTAACCACACTCACTCCACAACATTCACACATTTGAATCAAACTTGTAAAACGAACTGTGCATGCTTGTATTCTACTTTTAAGCTTATTCTTTGATTCTAAGCTTATTTTGAATTCTAATGACATGGAGACGATTATATGTGTTAGGATTGTCATAAAAGTAAACCAAATGACATTTCTAACCACACTCACTCCACAACATTCACACATTTGAATCAAACTTGTAAAACGAACTGTGCATGCTTGGATTCTACTTTTCAGCTTATTCTTTGATTCTAAGCTTATTTTTGAATACTAATGACATGGAGACGATTATATGTGTTAGGGTTGTCGTAAAAGTAAAACAAATGTCATTTCTAACAACACTCACTCCACAACATTCACACATTTGAATCAAACTTGTAAAACGAACTGTGCATGCTTGTATTCTACTTTTAAGTTTATTATTTGATTCTAAGCTTTTTTTTGAATTCTAATGACATGGAGACGATTATATGTGTTAGGGTTGTCATAAATGTAAACCAAATGTCATTTCTAACCACACTCACTCCACAACATTCACACATTTGAATCAAACTTGTAAAACGAACTGTGCATGCTTGTATTCTACTTTTAAGCTTGTTCTTTGATTCTAAACTTATTTTTGAGTTCTAGTGACACGGAGACGATTATATGTGTTAGGGTTGTAATAAAACTAAACCAAATGTCATTTCTAACCACACTCACTCCACAAAATTCACACATTTGAATCAAACTTGTAAAACGAACTATGCATGCTTGGATTCTACTTTTAAGCTTATTCTTTGATTCTAAGCTTATTTTTGAATTCTAATGACATGGAGACGATTATATGTGTTAGGGTTGTCGTAAAAGTAAAACAAATGTCATTTCTAACAACACTCACTCCACAACATTCACACATTTGAATCAAACTTGTAAAACGAACTGTGCATGCTTGTATTCTACTTTTAAGCTTATTATTTGATTCTAAGCTTATTTTTGAATTCTAATGACATGGAGACAATTATATGTGTTAGGGTTGCCATAAAAGTAAACCAAATGACATTTCTAACAACACTCACTCCACAACATTCACACATTTGAATCAAACTTGTAAAACGAACTGTGCATGCTTGTATTCTACTTTTCAGCTTATTCTTTGATTCTAAGCTTATTTTTGAATACTAATAACATGGAGACGATTATATGTGTTAGGGTTGTCATAAAAGTAAACCAAATGTCATTTCTAAAAACACTCACTCCACAACATTCACACATTTGAATCAAACTTTTTAAACGAACTGTGGATGCTTGTATTCTACTTTTCTGCTTATTCTTTGATTCTAAGCTTATTTTTGAATTCTAATGACATGGAGACGATTATATGTGTTAGGGTTGTCATAAAAGTAAACCAAATGTCATTTCTAACCACACTCACTCCACACCATTCACACATTTGAATCAAACTTGTAAAACGAACTGTGCATGCTTGTATTCTACTTTTAAGCTTATTCTTTGATTCTAAGCTTATTTTGAATTCTAATGACATGGAGACGATTATATGTGTTAGGATTGTCATAAAAGTAAACCAAATGACATTTCTAACCACACTCACTCCACAACATTCACACATTTGAATCAAACATGAAAAACGAACTGTGCATGCTTGGATTCTACTTTTAAGCTTATTCTTTGATTCTAAGCTTATTTTTGAATTCTAATGACATGGAGACGATTATATGTGTTAGGGTTGTCGTAAAAGTAAAACAAATGTCATTTCTAACAACACTCACTCCACAACATTCACACATTTGAATCAAACTTGTAAAACGAACTGTGCATGCTTGTATTCTACTTTTCAGCTTATTCTTTGATTCTAAGCTTATTTTTGAATTCTAATGACATGGAGACGATTATATGTGTTAGGGTTGTCATAAAAGTAAACCAAATGTCATTTCTAACCACACTCACTCCACACCATTCACACATTTGAATCAAACTTGTAAAACGAACTGTGCATGCTTGTATTCTACTTTTAAGCTTATTCTTTGATTCTAAGCTTATTTTTGAAATCTAATGACATGGAGACGATTACATGTGTTAGAGTTGTCATAAAAGTAAACCAAATGTCATTTCTAACCACACTCACTCCAGAACATTCACACATTTGAATCGAACTTGTAAAACGAACTGTGCATGCTTGTATTCTACTTTTAAGCTTATTCTTTGATTCTAAGCTTATTTTTGAAATCTAATGACATGGAGACGATTACATGTGTTAGAGTTGTCATAAAAGTAAACCAAATGTCATTTCTAACCACACTCACTCCAGAACATTCACACATTTGAATCGAACTTGTAAAACGAACTGTGCATGCTTGTATTCTACTTTTAAGCTTATTCTTTGATTCTAAGCGTATTTTTGAATTCTAATGACATGGAGACGATTATATGTGTTAGGGTTGTCATAAAAGTAAACCAAATGTCATTTCTAACCACACTCACTCCACACCATTCACACATTTGAATCAAACTTGTAAAACGAACTGTGCATGCTTGTATTCTACTTTTAAGCTTATTCTTTGATTCTAAGCTTATTTTGAATTCTAATGACATGGAGACGATTATATGTGTTAGGATTGTCATAAAAGTAAACCAAATGTCATTTCTAACCACACTCACTCCACACCATTCACACATTTGAATCAAACTTGTAAAACGAACTGTGCATGCTTGTATTCTACTTTTAAGCTTATTCTTTGATTCTAAGCTTATTTTTGAAATCTAATGACATGGAGACGATTACATGTGTTAGAGTTGTCATAAAAGTAAACCAAATGTCATTTCTAACCACACTCACTCCAGAACATTCACACATTTGAATCGAACTTGTAAAACGAACTGTGCATGCTTGTATTCTACTTTTAAGCTTATTCTTTGATTCTAAGCGTATTTTTGAATTCTAATGACATGGAGACGATTATATGTGTTAGGGTTGTCATAAAAGTAAACCAAATGTCATTTCTAACCACACTCACTCCACAACATTCACACATTTGAATCAAACTTGTAAAACGAACCGTGCATCCTTGTATTCTACTTTTAAGCTTATTATTTGATTCTAAGCTTTTTTTTTGAATTCTAATGACATGGAGACGATTATATGTGTTAGGGTTGTCATAAATGTAAACCAAATGTCATTTCTAACCACACTCACTCCACACCATTCACACATTTGAATCAAACTTGTAAAACGAACTGTGCATGCTTGTATTCTACTTTTAAGCTTATTCTTTGTTTCTAAGCTTATTTTTGAAATCTAATGACATGGAGACGATTACATGTGTTAGAGTTGTCATAAAAGTAAACCAAATGTCATTTCTAACCACACTCACTCCACAAAATTCACACATTTGAATCAAACTTGTAAAACGAACTATGCATGCTTGGATTCTACTTTTAAGCTTATTCTTTGATTCTAAGCTTATTTTTGAATTCTAATGACATGGAGACGATTATATGTGTTAGGGTTGTCGTAAAAGTAAAACAAATGTCATTTCTAACAACACTCACTCCACAACATTCACACATTTGAATCAAACTTGTAAAACGAACTGTGCATGCTTGTATTCTACTTTTAAGCTTATTATTTGATTCTAAGCTTATTTTTGAATTCTAATGACATGGAGACAATTATATGTGTTAGGGTTGCCATAAAAGTAAACCAAATGACATTTCTAACAACACTCACTCCACAACATTCACACATTTGAATCAAACTTGTAAAACGAACTGTGCATGCTTGTATTCTACTTTTCAGCTTATTCTTTGATTCTAAGCTTATTTTTGAATACTAATAACATGGAGACGATTATATGTGTTAGGGTTGTCATAAAAGTAAACCAAATGTCATTTCTAAAAACACTCACTCCACAACATTCACACATTTGAATCAAACTTTTTAAACGAACTGTGGATGCTTGTATTCTACTTTTCTGCTTATTCTTTGATTCTAAGCTTATTTTTGAATTCTAATGACATGGAGACGATTATATGTGTTAGGGTTGTCATAAAAGTAAACCAAATGTCATTTCTAACCACACTCACTCCACACCATTCACACATTTGAATCAAACTTGTAAAACGAGCTGTGCATGCTTGTATTCTACTTTTAAGCTTATTCTTTGATTCTAAGCTTATTTTGAATTCTAATGACATGGAGACGATTATATGTGTTAGGATTGTCATAAAAGTAAACCAAATGACATTTCTAACCACACTCACTCCACAACATTCACACATTTGAATCAAACATGAAAAACGAACTGTGCATGCTTGGATTCTACTTTTAAGCTTATTCTTTGATTCTAAGCTTATTTTTGAATTCTAATGACATGGAGACGATTATATGTGTTAGGGTTGTCGTAAAAGTAAAACAAATGTCATTTCTAACAACACTCACTCCACAACATTCACACATTTGAATCAAACTTGTAAAACGAACTGTGCATGCTTGTATTCTACTTTTCAGCTTATTCTTTGATTCTAAGCTTATTTTTGAATTCTAATGACATGGAGACGATTATATGTGTTAGGGTTGTCATAAAAGTAAACCAAATGTCATTTCTAACCACACTCACTCCACACCATTCACACATTTGAATCAAACTTGTAAAACGAACTGTGCATGCTTGTATTCTACTTTTAAGCTTATTCTTTGATTCTAAGCTTATTTTTGAAATCTAATGACATGGAGACGATTACATGTGTTAGAGTTGTCATAAAAGTAAACCAAATGTCATTTCTAACCACACTCACTCCAGAACATTCACACATTTGAATCGAACTTGTAAAACGAACTGTGCATGCTTGTATTCTACTTTTAAGCTTATTCTTTGATTCTAAGCGTATTTTTGAATTCTAATGACATGGAGACGATTATATGTGTTAGGGTTGTCATAAAAGTAAACCAAATGTCATTTCTAACCACACTCACTCCACAACATTCACACATTTGAATCAAACTTGTAAAACGAACCGTGCATCCTTGTATTCTACTTTTAAGCTTATTATTTGATTCTAAGCTTTTTTTTGAATTCTAATGACATGGAGACGATTATATGTGTTAGGGTTGTCATAAATGTAAACCAAATGTCATTTCTAACCACACTCACTCCACACCATTCACACATTTGAATCAAACTTGTAAAACGAACTGTGCATGCTTGTATTCTACTTTTAAGCTTATTCTTTGATTCTAAGCTTATTTTTGAAATCTAATGACATGGAGACGATTACTGTGAGATAATTTGTATTTCCAGCACTAAATATGCATCTAGCATATTCTGGAAATTACTTGAAGTTCTGGAGTTCTCTAGTTATCTAAGAATCTGTCAATCTCTCATTTAATGTGTCCTAGGAAATATAAGATAATAGTTGTACTCCTAGTTCCTAGGGTAGCTCTAGAATTATCTGTAGAGCCTATATAAGGCAGCCTAATCAAATGTCTAATGAAGCAATCTGATTCATAATAAAATAACTAAGAGCAGCAGCTCAACTTAAACAAAACTCTTTTCAGAATACTTTATCTTCTACCCTTATCACCAACAAATTTGGTATCAGAGCCAGCAATGGCATCCACAACCCCTACTACAATATTTGCTTATTCCCCTAGCCAAATACCCATCTTCGAAGGATTACATTATGACTACTGGCATAGCCAAATGAAGTTTTTCTTCATATCCGAAGGCTTGTGGCAATTAGTTGAGGATGGCTATGAAGACCCGCCTGCTGATCGGACAAATTGGACAAATGCGCAACAAGCAAGGTATAAAGAAAATGTGAAAAATGATGCTAAGGCACTTCGCTTTATTCATCAAGGAGTGAGCAAGACCATATATCCTAGAATATATGGCATTTCAAAGGCTAAAGAGGCATGGGAGATTCTTCAACAAGAGTTTCAAGGCAATGAGAAGGTGATTTCCATCAAACGTCAAACTGCTTGGAAGAAGTTTGACAATTTGTCTATGGAGGAGAATGAATCAGTTCGAGATTTTTGCTCACGGGCAACAGAGATAGTTAATCAAATTAAAAGTTGCGGAGATACCATTCCGGAGCAAAGAGTTGTTGAGAAAATTCTTAGAAGTTTAACCTCTACATTTGACCATGTTGTGGCGGCGGTTGAAGAATCAAAGGATTTATCAAAGCTATCCATGTTTCAGCTAATGGGTTCACTAGAAGCTCATGAAGAAAGGATACAAAAGTCAGCAAAACAGCCACTCGAGCAAGCATTTCAATCTCAAGTGAAACTGTCCAGAAGCACGCAATGGAAGAAAGGGGGACAATTTCAAAAGAAGGGGCAGCAAGGACAAGGCGTTCGTGAGAATAATTCTTTTGCTCATGGCAAAGGCAGAGGAAGGAGAGGAAACCAGCAGCAAAGGACCAGGAATTCCAGCCCATATTGCATTATTTGCAAGAAATCAGGTCACGAGTCCCGTGATTGTCGCTATAGATGCAAAAGGTGTCGAATTCCAAATCACTCTCAACGGGATTGTTGGCATCAAAACAAAGAGGAGAAAAATGAAGCAAATTTCCTCCATGAAGAGGAAGGCGACCAAGTGTTCTACACTTGTTTGAACGTGGAAGAGAAGTCTGACAAGGTTTGGTTTCTGGACAGTGGTTGTAGTAACCACATGACAGGAGATAAAGATATATTCACACAGCTTGACACAACCCACAAGAGTCAAGTCACTCTTGGAGATGGGAAATCAGAAAGTGTTGAAGGCAAAGGAACCATTTATGTGGCATCTAAGTCTGGCAACCAGAAGTACATAAATGACGTTCTCTATGTACCACGTCTTGCTCATAATCTTCTAAGTGTTGGGCAGTTGGTCCAGAAGGGCTACAAAGTGGTTTTTGATGGCGGTGCTTGTGAAATCATTGACAAGAAGACAAAGGCTGCAATTGCAAAAGTTAGAATGAGTCGAAATAAAGTCTTTCCTCTAGTTATGCCAAGTTGTACCAAGGTTGCGTTGAGTAGTGAAGTTGTTGATGAATCACACCTATGGCATCTGCGATATGGTCATTTGCATCAGAAAGGGCTCCAATTACTCAAGCAAAAGGAAATGGTGATGGGACTTCCAGAAATCAAGGGCCAAAAAGGCGTATGTGAAGGCTGCATATATGGCAAGATGCATCGCTTCCCATTTCCGAAAACATCTTGGAGGGCAAAAGCACCACTGGAGCTCGTCCATGCTGACATTTTCGGTCCTACAAGAACTCCCTCTCTAGGTAACAAAAGATACTTTCTTTTGTTTGTGGATGATTATACTCGGATGATGTGGATTTATTTTCTTGATAAGAAGTCAGAGGCCTTTAGTGTTTTCTTGCAATTTAAGTCTCTTGTTGAAAGGCAAAGTGGCTTTCAAATGAAGACACTTAGAACTGATCGTGGTGGAGAGTTTATCTACAAGCCATTCATGGAGTATTGTAAAAAGGAGGGCATTCAAAGGCAGCTCACTGTTCGGTACAGCCCCCAACAAAATGGTGTCGCCGAGAGGAGGAACCGAACAATTGTTGAGATGGCTCGAAGCATGCTAAAGGGAAAAAGGCTACCAAATAGCCTATGGGCAGAAGCTGTTCACACAGCGGTGTATATCCTAAATCGATCACCAACAAAGTCGGTTCGCAACAAAACTCCATTTGAAGCTTGGAGTGGGAGAAAACCAACTGTTGGACATCTTAAGGTGTTTGGCAGCATTGCATATGCTCTAAATCAGTCTCCAAATAAGGATAAATTTGATGAGAAAGGTGAGAAGATGTTGTTTGTCGGCTATAGTGAGGAATCTAAAGGATACAGGTTGCTAAATCCGGAGAGCAAGAAGGTTGTTGTTTCTAGAGATGTTATTTTCGATGAAACAACAACTTGGATATGGACAACAAATGAAAATTCACTTCCACCAGCAGCGCCAGATGCATTTCACATGGATAATGGCAGCAATGACCAACATAACAGCAGCACTACTGCCACAAACGTCACAGAAGAGGAGGCTAACACTTCCTCGATGGATTCAGGCTCTTCAAGTTCTGTTTCGAGTCCTTCCAGCACTAGATCAGTAAGCAATTCAAGTGCCGGGTCAGATTCTCCTTCACCACCTCCGTTACGACGCACCGAAAGAGTTAGCAAGCCACCCAAACGATTTGGGAAGTGGACGTCACATGTAGCTCTAACTGATGAAGCATGTGACTTTGCCTTATTTACATGTGAGCCACACACGTTTGATGAAGCTGCAAAAGAAGATGCTTGGAGGAAAGCAATGGATGATGAAATTGCCATGATTGAGAAAAACAAGACTTGGCAGCTTGTGGATCTTCCTAAAGGCAAAGAGGTGATCGGTTTGAAGTGGGTCTACAAGACTAAGTATAATGAAGATGGGAGTATTCAAAAGTTCAAGGCAAGACTAGTTGTCAAAGGCTATGCGCAACAGCCTGGGGTTGATTTTAATGAAACATTCGCTCCAGTCGCTCGAATAGAAACAATCAGACTTGTCTTGGCTTTGGCTGCTCAATTGGAGTTGAAGGTGTACCAGCTTGATGTAAAATCGGCTTTTCTTAATGGTGAGCTAGAAGAAGAAGTGTACGTGGAGCAGCCACAAGGATATGAGGTGACAGGAAAGGAGGAGAAAGTATACAGATTGAAGAAAGCTCTTTATGGGCTTAAACAAGCTCCAAGGGCATGGAACAGCAAGATTGACAGCTATTTTATGCATCATGCCTTCACTAAAAGCCCAAATGAGCCCTCACTTTATATAAAGAAAAATGGGCAGAAGTTTCTCATTGTTTGCCTCTACGTAGATGATTTGATATACACCGGGAACGATCCCTCAATGATGGCTGATTTCAAGAGGAGCATGATGGAGGAATTCGAGATGACAGATTTGGGGCTTATGAAGTACTTTCTCGGTATTCAAGTGAAGCAGACCAAGGGAGAAATATTCATTTCTCAAGAAAAATATGCTCAAGACTTGTTGAAGAAGTTCTGCATGAAGGACTGCAAACCTGTTGTCACACCTATGACAACAAACGAAAAGCTGGTGCAAGATGATGGTGCAGCTAAGGATGATGCCAGCATGTATCGAAGCCTTGTTGGATCACTGTTGTACCTCACACATACAAGGCCAGACCTAACACAAGCTGTAAGTATGGTGTCTAGGTTCTTAAGTAATCCTAGCAAGATTCATTTTGCAGCAGCAAAACGAATATTGAGATACCTCAAGGGCACCATCTCTTATGGGATCAGATACACTAAGGAGGAGAATAATCAGCTAGTTGGGTATACCGACAGCGATTGGGCTGGCTCATTGGATGACAGAAAAAGCACCTCGGCATATGTTATGTGCTTAGGTTCGAAGGTGATTTCATGGAGTTCAAGGAAGCAACATACTGTGGCATTGTCATCCACGGAAGCTGAATATATAGCAGCAACAGAGGCCGCTTGTGAAGCAGTTTGGTTGCGGCGAATGTTGGCAGATTTGGGCCATGAACAAAAAGGTCCTACAACTATCTACTGTGATAATATGTCGACTATTGCCCTTGCTAAGAATCCTGTATTCCATGCAAGGACAAAGCACATCGAAATTCGCCATCATTTCATCCGTGACTTGGTCAACAAAGGCTCAATTCAGTTGGAGTTCATCAACACCAATGAGCAGCCAGCAGATATGCTTACTAAGCCAGTAACAGCAGAAAAATTTGAGAAGTTCAAAGGGCTGCTGAAAATTACAAATTAAAGGGGGGAATTTGTGAGATAATTTGTATTTCCAGCACTAAATATGCATCTAGCATATTCTGGAAATTACTTGAAGTTCTGGAGTTCTCTAGTTATCTAAGAATCTGTCAATCTCTCATTTAATGTGTCCTAGGAAATATAAGATAATAGTTGTACTCCTAGTTCCTAGGGTAGCTCTAGAATTATCTGTAGAGCCTATATAAGGCAGCCTAATCAAATGTCTAATGAAGCAATCTGATTCATAATAAAATAACTAAGAGCAGCAGCTCAACTTAAACAAAACTCTTTTCAGAATACTTTATCTTCTACCCTTATCACCAACAATTACATGTGTTAGAGTTGTCATAAAAGTAAACCAAATGTCATTTCTAACCACACTCACTCCACAAAATTCACACATTTGAATCAAACTTGTAAAACGAACTATGCATGCTTGGATTCTACTTTTAAGCTTATTCTTTGATTCTAAGCTTATTTTTGAATTCTAATGACATGGAGACGATTATATGTGTTAGGGTTGTCGTAAAAGTAAAACAAATGTCATTTCTAACAACACTCACTCCACAACATTCACACATTTGAATCAAACTTGTAAAACGAACTGTGCATGCTTGTATTCTACTTTTAAGCTTATTATTTGATTCTAAGCTTATTTTTGAATTCTAATGACATGGAGACAATTATATGTGTTAGGGTTGCCATAAAAGTAAACCAAATGACATTTCTAACAACACTCACTCCACAACATTCACACATTTGAATCAAACTTGTAAAACGAACTGTGCATGCTTGTATTCTACTTTTCAGCTTATTCTTTGATTCTAAGCTTGTTTTTGAATACTAATAACATGGAGACGATTATATGTGTTAGGGTTGTCATAAAAGTAAACCAAATGTCATTTCTAAAAACACTCACTCCACAACATTCACACATTTGAATCAAACTTTTTAAACGAACTGTGGATGCTTGTATTCTACTTTTCAGCTTATTCTTTGATTCTAAGCTTATTTTTGAATTCTAATGACATGGAGACGATTATATGTGTTAGGGTTGTCATAAAAGTAAACCAAATGTCATTTCTAACCACACTCACTCCACACCATTCACACATTTGAATCAAACTTGTAAAACGAACTGTGCATGCTTGTATTCTACTTTTAAGCTTATTCTTTGATTCTAAGCTTATTTTTGAAATCTAATGACATGGAGAAGATTACATGTGTTAGAGTTGTCATAAAAGTAAACCAAATGTCATTTCTAACCACACTCACTCCAGAACATTCACACATTTGAATCAAACTTGTAAAACGAACTGTGCATGCTTGTATTCTACTTTTAAGCTTATTATTTGATTCTAAGCTTATTTTTGAATTCAAATGACATGGAGACAATTATATGTGTTAGGGTTGCCATAAAAGTAAACCAAATGACATTTCTAACAACACTCACTCCACAACATTCACACATTTGAATCAAACTTGTAAAACGAACTGTGCATGCTTGTATTCTACTTTTCAGCTTATTCTTTGATTCTAAGCTTATTTTTGAATACTAATAACATGGAGACGATTATATGTGTTAGGGTTGTCATAAAAGTAAACCAAATGTCATTTCTAAAAACACTCACTCCACAACATTCACACATTTGAATCAAACTTTTTAAACGAACTGTGGATGCTTGTATTCTACTTTTCAGCTTATTCTTTGATTCTAAGCTTATTTTTGAAATCTAATGACATGGAGACGATTACATGTGTTAGAGTTGTCATAAAAGTAAACCAAATGTCATTTCTAACCACACTCACTCCAGAACATTCACACATTTGAATCGAACTTGTAAAACGAACTGTGCATGCTTGTATTCTACTTTTAAGCTTATTCTTTGATTCTAAGCGTATTTTTGAATTCTAATGACATGGAGACGATTATATGTGTTAGGGTTGTCATAAAAGTAAACCAAATGTCATTTCTAACCACACTCACTCCACAACATTCACACATTTGAATCAAACTTGTAAAACGAACCTTGCATGCTTGTATTCTACTTTTAAGCTTATTCTTTGATTCTAAACTTATTTTTGAATTCTAATGACATGGAGACGATTATATGTGTTAAGGTTGTCATAAAAGTAAACCAAATGTCATTTCTAACCACACTCACTCCACAACATTCACACATTTGAATCAAACTTGTAAAACGAACTGTGCATGCTTGTATTCTACTTTTAAGCTTATTCTTTAATTCTAAGCTTATTTTGAATTCTAATGACATGGAGACGATTATATGTGTTAGGATTGTCATAAAAGTAAACCAAATGTCATTTCTAACCACACTCACTCCACAACATTCACACATTTGAATCAAACTTGTAAAACGAACCTTGCATGCTTGTATTCTACTTTTAAGCTTATTCTTTGATTCTAAACTTATTTTTGAATTCTAATGACATGGAGACGATTATATGTGTTAAGGTTGTCATAAAAGTAAACCAAATGTCATTTCTAACCACACTCACTCCACAACATTCACACATTTGAATCAAACTTGTAAAACGAACTGTGCATGCTTGTATTCTACTTTTAAGCTTATTCTTTAATTCTAAGCTTATTTTGAATTCTAATGACATGGAGACGATTATATGTGTTAGGATTGTCATAAAAGTAAACCAAATGACATTTCTAACCACACTCACTCCACAACATTCACACATTTGAATCAAACATGTAAAACGAACTGTGCATGCTTGGATTCTACTTTTAAGCTTATTCTTTGATTCTAAGCTTATTTTTGAATTCTAATGACATGGCGACGATTATATGTGTAAGGGTTGTCGTAAAAGTAAAACAAATGTCATTTCTAACAACACTCACTCCGCAACATTCACACATTTGAATCAAACTTGTAAAACGAACTGTGCATGCTTGTATTCTACTTTTAAGCTTATTCTTTGATTCTAAGCTTTTTTTTGAATTCTAATGACATGGAGACGATTATATGTGTTAGGGTTGTCATAAATGTAAACCAAATGTCATTTCTAACCACACTCACTCCACAACATTCACACATTTGAATCAAACTTGTAAAACGAACTGTGCATGCTTGTATTCTACTTTTAAGCTTATTCTTTGATTCTAAGCTTATTTTTGAGTTCTAATGACACGGAGACGATTATATGTGTTAGGGTTGTAATAAAACTAAACCAAATGTCATTTCTAACCACACTCACTCCACAAAATTCACACATTTGAATCAAACTTGTAAAACGAACTGTGGATGCTTGTATTCTACTTTTAAGCTTATTCTTTGATTCTAAGCTTATTTTTGAAATCTAATGACATGGAGACGATTACATGTGTTAGAGTTGTCATAAAAGTAAACCAAATGTCATTTCTAACCACACTCACTCCAGAACATTCACACATTTGAATCAAACTTGTAAAACGAACTGTGCATGCTTGTATTCTACTTTTAAGCTTATTATTTGATTCTAAGCTTATTTTTGAATTCAAATGACATGGAGACAATTATATGTGTTAGGGTTGCCATAAAAGTAAACCAAATGACATTTCTAACAACACTCACTCCACAACATTCACACATTTGAATCAAACTTGTAAAACGAACTGTGCATGCTTGTATTCTACTTTTCAGCTTATTCTTTGATTCTAAGCTTATTTTTGAATACTAATAACATGGAGACGATTATATGTGTTAGGGTTGTCATAAAAGTAAACCAAATGTCATTTCTAAAAACACTCACTCCACAACATTCACACATTTGAATCAAACTTTTTAAACGAACTGTGGATGCTTGTATTCTACTTTTCAGCTTATTCTTTGATTCTAAGCTTATTTTTGAAATCTAATGACATGGAGACGATTACATGTGTTAGAGTTGTCATAAAAGTAAACCAAATGTCATTTCTAACCACACTCACTCCAGAACATTCACACATTTGAATCGAACTTGTAAAACGAACTGTGCATGCTTGTATTCTACTTTTAAGCTTATTCTTTGATTCTAAGCGTATTTTTGAATTCTAATGACATGGAGACGATTATATGTGTTAGGGTTGTCATAAAAGTAAACCAAATGTCATTTCTAACCACACTCACTCCACAACATTCACACATTTGAATCAAACTTGTAAAACGAACCTTGCATGCTTGTATTCTACTTTTAAGCTTATTCTTTGATTCTAAACTTATTTTTGAATTCTAATGACATGGAGACGATTATATGTGTTAAGGTTGTCATAAAAGTAAACCAAATGTCATTTCTAACCACACTCACTCCACAACATTCACACATTTGAATCAAACTTGTAAAACGAACTGTGCATGCTTGTATTCTACTTTTAAGCTTATTCTTTAATTCTAAGCTTATTTTGAATTCTAATGACATGGAGACGATTATATGTGTTAGGATTGTCATAAAAGTAAACCAAATGACATTTCTAACCACACTCACTCCACAACATTCACACATTTGAATCAAACATGTAAAACGAACTGTGCATGCTTGGATTCTACTTTTAAGCTTATTCTTTGATTCTAAGCTTATTTTTGAATTCTAATGACATGGCGACGATTATATGTGTAAGGGTTGTCGTAAAAGTAAAACAAATGTCATTTCTAACAACACTCACTCCGCAACATTCACACATTTGAATCAAACTTGTAAAACGACTTGTGCATGCTTGTATTCTACTTTTAAGCTTATTCTTTGATTCTAAGCTTTTTTTTGAATTCTAATGACATGGAGACGATTATATGTGTTAGGGTTGTCATAAATGTAAACCAAATGTCATTTCTAACCACACTCACTCCACAACATTCACACATTTGAATCAAACTTGTAAAACGAACTGTGCATGCTTGTATTCTACTTTTAAGCTTATTCTTTGATTCTAAGCTTATTTTTGAGTTCTAATGACACGGAGACGATTATATGTGTTAGGGTTGTAATAAAACTAAACCAAATGTCATTTCTAACCACACTCACTCCACAAAATTCACACATTTGAATCAAACTTGTAAAACGAACTGTGGATGCTTGTATTCTACTTTTAAGCTTATTCTTTGATTCTAAGCTTATTTTTGAAATCTAATGACATGGAGACGATTACATGTGTTAGAGTTGTCATAAAAGTAAACCAAATGTCATTTCTAACAACACTCACTTCATAACATTCACACATTTGAATCAAACTTGTAAAACGAACTGTGCATGCTTGTATTCTACTTTTAAGCTTATTATTTGATTCTAAGCTTATTTTTGAATACTAATAACATGGAGACGATTATATGTGTTAGGGTTGTCATAACAGTAAACCAAATGTCATTTCTAAAAACACTCACTCCACAACATTCACACATTTGAATCAAACTTTTAAAACGAACTGTGGATGCTTGTATTCTACTTTTCAGCTTATTCTTTGATTCTAAGCTTATTTTTGAATTCTAATGACATGGAGACGATTATATGTGTTAGGGTTGTCATAAAAGTAAACCAAATGTCATTTCTAAAAACACTCACTCCACAACATTCACACATTTGAAACAAACTTTTAAAACGAACTGTGGATGCTTGTATTCTACTTTTCAGCTTATTCTTTAATTCTAAGCTTATTTTTGAATTCTAATGGCATGGTGACGATTATATGTGTTAGGGTTGTCATAAAAGTAAACCAAATGTCTTTTCTAAAAACACTCACTCCACAACATTCACACATTTGAATCAAACTTGTAAAACGAACTATGCATGCTTGGATTCTACTTTTAAGCTTATTCTTTGATTCTAAGCTTATTTTTGAATTCTAATGACATGGAGACGATTATATGTGTTAGGGTTGTCGTAAAAGTAAAACAAATGACATTTCTAACAACACTCACTCCACAACATTCACACATTTGAATCAAACTTGTAAAACGAATTGTACATGCTTTCTACTCTTAAGCTTATTATTTGATTCTAAGCTTATTTTTGAATTCTAATGACATGGAGACGATTATATGTGTTAGAGTTGTCATAAAAGTAAACTAAATGTCATTTCTAACAACACTCACTTCATAACATTCACACATTTGAATCAAACTTGTAAAACGAACTGTGCATGCTTGTATTCTACTTTTAAGCTTATTATTTGATTCTAAGCTTATTTTTGAATACTAATAACATGGAGACGATTATATGTGTTAGGGTTGTCATAACAGTAAACCAAATGTCATTTCTAAAAACACTCACTCCACAACATTCACACATTTGAATCAAACTTTTAAAACGAACTGTGGATGCTTGTATTCTACTTTTCAGCTTGTTCTTTGATTCTAAGCTTATTTTTGAATTCTAATGACATGGAGACGATTATATGTGTTAGGGTTGTCATAAAAGTAAACCAAATGTCATTTCTAAAAACACTCACTCCACAACATTCACACATTTGAATCAAACTTTTAAAACGAACTGTGGATGCTTATATTCTACTTTTCAGCTTATTCTTTAATTCTAAGCTTATTTTTGAATTCTAATGGCATGGTGACGATTATATGTGTTAGGGTTGTCATAAAAGTAAACCAAATGTCATTTCTAAAAACACTCACTCCACAACATTCACACATTTGAATCAAACTTGTAAAACGAACTGTGCATGCTTGGATTCTACTTTTAAGCTTATTCTTTGATTCTAAGCTTATTTTTGAATTCTAATGACATGGAGACGATTATATGTGTTACGGTTGTCGTAAAAGTAAAACAAATGACATTTCTAACAACACTCACTCCACAACATTCACACATTTGAATCAAACTTGTAAAACGAATTGTACATGCTTTCTACTCTTAAGCTTATTATTTGATTCTAAGCTTATTTTTGAATTCTAATGACATGGAGACGATTATATGTGTTAGGGTTGTCATAAAAGTAAACCAAATGACATTTCTAACAACACTCACTCCACAACATTCACACATTTGAATCAAACTTGTAAAACGAATTGTGCATGCTTGTATTCTACTTTTCAGCTTATTCTTTGATTCTAAGCTTATTTTTGAATTCTAATGACATGGAGACGATTATATGTGTTAGGGTTGTCATAAAAGTAAACCAAATGTCATTTCTAAAAACACTCACTCCACAACATTCACACATTTGAATCAAACTTTTAAAACGAACTGTGGATGCTTATATTCTACTTTTCAGCTTATTCTTTAATTCTAAGCTTATTTTTGAATTCTAATGGCATGGTGACGATTATATGTGTTAGGGTTGTCATAAAAGTAAACCAAATGTCATTTCTAAAAACACTCACTCCACAACATTCACACATTTGAATCAAACTTGTAAAACGAACTGTGCATGCTTGGATTCTACTTTTAAGCTTATTCTTTGATTCTAAGCTTATTTTTGAATTCTAATGACATGGAGACGATTATATGTGTTACGGTTGTCGTAAAAGTAAAACAAATGACATTTCTAACAACACTCACTCCACAACATTCACACATTTGAATCAAACTTGTAAAACGAATTGTACATGCTTTCTACTCTTAAGCTTATTATTTGATTCTAAGCTTATTTTTGAATTCTAATGACATGGAGACGATTATATGTGTTAGGGTTGTCATAAAAGTAAACCAAATGACATTTCTAACAACACTCACTCCACAACATTCACACATTTGAATCAAACTTGTAAAACGAACTGTGCATGCTTGTATTCTACTTTTCAGCTTATTCTTTGATTCTAAGCTTATTTTTGAATACGAATAACATGGAGACGATTATAAGTGTTAGGGTTGTCATAAAAGTAAACCAAATGTCATTTCTAAAAATACTCACTCCACAACATTCACACATTTGAATCAAACTTTTAAAACGAACTGTGGATGCTTGTATTCTACTTTTCAGCTTATTCTTTGATTCTAAGCTTATTTTTGAATTCTAATGACATGGAGACAATTATATGTGTTAGGGTTGTCATAAAAGTAAACCAAATGTCATTTCTAACCACACTCACTCCACAACATTCACACATTTGAATCAAACTTGTAAAACGAACTCTGCATGCTTGTATTCTACTTTTAAGCTAGTTCTTTGATTCTAAGCTTATTTTTGAGTTCTAATGACACGGAGACGATTATATGTGTTAGGGTTGTAATAAAACTAAACCAAATGTCATTTCTAACCACACTCACTCCACAAAATACACACATTTGAATCAAACTTGTAAAACGAACTGTGGATGCTTGTATCCTACTTTTAAGCTTATTCTTTGATTCTAAGCTTATTTTTGAATTCTAATGACATGGAGACGATTATATGTGTTAGGGTTGTCATAAAAGTAAACCAAATGACATTTCTAACAACACTCACTCCACAACATTCACACATTTGAATCAAACTTGTAAAACGAACTATGCATGCTTGTATTCTACTTTTCAGCTTATTCTTTGATTCTAAGCTTATTTTTGAATTCTAATGACATGGAGACAATTATATGTGTTAGGGTTGTCATAAAAGTAAACCAAATGTCATTTCTAACCACACTCACTCCACAACATTCACACATTTGAATCAAACTTGTAAAACGAACTCTGCATGCTTGTATTCTACTTTTAAGCTAGTTCTTTGATTCTAAGCTTATTTTTGAGTTCTAATGACACGGAGACGATTATATGTGTTAGGGTTGTAATAAAACTAAACCAAATGTCATTTCTAACCACACTCACTCCACAAAATACACACATTTGAATCAAACTTGTAAAATGAACTGTGGATGCTTGTATCCTACTTTTAAGCTTATTCTTTGATTCTAAGCTTATTTTTGAATTCTAATGACATGGAGAGGATTATATGTGTTAGGGTTGTCATAAAAGTAAACCAAATGACATTTCTAACAACACTCACTCCACAACATTCACACATTTGAATCAAACTTGTAAAACGAACTATGCATGCTTGTATTCTACTTTTCAGCTTATTCTTTGATTCTAAGCTTATTTTTGAATACGAATAACATGGAGACGATTATAAGTGTTAGGGATGTCATAAAAGTAAACCAAATGTCATTTCTAAAAACACTCACTCCACAACATTCACACATTTGAATCAAACTTTTAAAACGAACTATGGATGCTTGTATTCTACTTTTCAGCTTATTTTTGGATTCTAAGCTTATTTTTGAATACTAATAACATGGAGACGATTATATGGGTTAGGGTTGTCATAAAAGTAAACCAAATGTCATTTCTAAAAACACTCACTCCACAACATTCACACATTTGAATCAAACTTTTAAAACGAACTGTGGATGCTTGTATTCTACTTTTCAGCTTATTCTTTAATTCTAAGCTTATTTTTGAATTCTAATGGCATGGTGACGATTATATGTGTTAGGGTTGTCATAAAAGTAAATCAAATGTCATTTCTAAAAACACTCACTCCACAACATTCACACATTTGAATCAAACTTGTAAAACGAACTGTGCATGCTTGGATTCTACTTTTAAGCTTATTCTTTGATTCTAAGCTTATTTTTGAATTCTAATGACATGGAGACGATTATATGTGTTAGGGTTGTCGTAAAAGTAAAACAAATGACATTTCTAACAACACTCACTCCACAACAATCACACATTTGAATCAAACTTGTAAAACGAATTGTACATGCTTGTATTCTACTCTTAAGCTTATTATTTGATTCTAAGCTTATTTTTGAATTCTAATGACATGGAGACGATTATATGTGTTAGGGTTGTCATAAAAGTAAACCAAATGACATTTCTAACAACACTCACTCCACAACATTCACACATTTGAATCAAACTTGTAAAACGAACTGTGCATGCTTGGATTCTACTTTTAAGCTTATTCTTTGATTCTAAGCTTATTTTTGAATTCTAATGACATGGAGACGATTATATGTGTTAGGGTTGTCGTAAAAGTAAAACAAATGACATTTCTAACAACACTCACTCCACAACAATCACACATTTGAATCAAACTTGTAAAACGAATTGTACATGCTTGTATTCTACTCTTAAGCTTATTATTTGATTCTAAGCTTATTTTTGAATTCTAATGACATGGAGACGATTATATGTGTTAGGGTTGTCATAAAAGTAAACCAAATGACATTTCTAACAACACTCACTCCACAACATTCACACATTTGAATCAAACTTGTAAAACGAATTGTGCATGCTTGTATTCTACTTTTCAGCTTATTCTTTGATTCTAAGCTTATTTTTGAATTCTAATGACATGGAGACGATTATATGTGTTAGGGTTGTCATAAAAGTAAACCAAATGTCATTTCTAAAAACACTCACTCCACAACATTCACACATTTGAATCAAACTTTTAAAACGAACTGTGGATGCTTATATTCTACTTTTCAGCTTATTCTTTAATTCTAAGCTTATTTTTGAATTCTAATGGCATGGTGACGATTATATGTGTTAGGGTTGTCATAAAAGTAAACCAAATGTCATTTCTAAAAACACTCACTCCACAACATTCACACATTTGAATCAAACTTGTAAAACGAACTGTGCATGCTTGGATTCTACTTTTAAGCTTATTCTTTGATTCTAAGCTTATTTTTGAATTCTAATGACATGGAGACGATTATATGTGTTACGGTTGTCGTAAAAGTAAAACAAATGACATTTCTAACAACACTCACTCCACAACATTCACACATTTGAATCAAACTTGTAAAACGAATTGTACATGCTTTCTACTCTTAAGCTTATTATTTGATTCTAAGCTTATTTTTGAATTCTAATGACATGGAGACGATTATATGTGTTAGGGTTGTCATAAAAGTAAACCAAATGACATTTCTAACAACACTCACTCCACAACATTCACACATTTGAATCAAACTTGTAAAACGAACTGTGCATGCTTGTATTCTACTTTTCAGCTTATTCTTTGATTCTAAGCTTATTTTTGAATACGAATAACATGGAGACGATTATAAGTGTTAGGGTTGTCATAAAAGTAAACCAAATGTCATTTCTAAAAATACTCACTCCACAACATTCACACATTTGAATCAAACTTTTAAAACGAACTGTGGATGCTTGTATTCTACTTTTCAGCTTATTCTTTGATTCTAAGCTTATTTTTGAATTCTAATGACATGGAGACAATTATATGTGTTAGGGTTGTCATAAAAGTAAACCAAATGTCATTTCTAACCACACTCACTCCACAACATTCACACATTTGAATCAAACTTGTAAAACGAACTCTGCATGCTTGTATTCTACTTTTAAGCTAGTTCTTTGATTCTAAGCTTATTTTTGAGTTCTAATGACACGGAGACGATTATATGTGTTAGGGTTGTAATAAAACTAAACCAAATGTCATTTCTAACCACACTCACTCCACAAAATACACACATTTGAATCAAACTTGTAAAACGAACTGTGGATGCTTGTATCCTACTTTTAAGCTTATTCTTTGATTCTAAGCTTATTTTTGAATTCTAATGACATGGAGACGATTATATGTGTTAGGGTTGTCATAAAAGTAAACCAAATGACATTTCTAACAACACTCACTCCACAACATTCACACATTTGAATCAAACTTGTAAAACGAACTATGCATGCTTGTATTCTACTTTTCAGCTTATTCTTTGATTCTAAGCTTATTTTTGAATTCTAATGACATGGAGACAATTATATGTGTTAGGGTTGTCATAAAAGTAAACCAAATGTCATTTCTAACCACACTCACTCCACAACATTCACACATTTGAATCAAACTTGTAAAACGAACTCTGCATGCTTGTATTCTACTTTTAAGCTAGTTCTTTGATTCTAAGCTTATTTTTGAGTTCTAATGACACGGAGACGATTATATGTGTTAGGGTTGTAATAAAACTAAACCAAATGTCATTTCTAACCACACTCACTCCACAAAATACACACATTTGAATCAAACTTGTAAAATGAACTGTGGATGCTTGTATCCTACTTTTAAGCTTATTCTTTGATTCTAAGCTTATTTTTGAATTCTAATGACATGGAGAGGATTATATGTGTTAGGGTTGTCATAAAAGTAAACCAAATGACATTTCTAACAACACTCACTCCACAACATTCACACATTTGAATCAAACTTGTAAAACGAACTATGCATGCTTGTATTCTACTTTTCAGCTTATTCTTTGATTCTAAGCTTATTTTTGAATACGAATAACATGGAGACGATTATAAGTGTTAGGGATGTCATAAAAGTAAACCAAATGTCATTTCTAAAAACACTCACTCCACAACATTCACACATTTGAATCAAACTTTTAAAACGAACTATGGATGCTTGTATTCTACTTTTCAGCTTATTTTTGGATTCTAAGCTTATTTTTGAATACTAATAACATGGAGACGATTATATGGGTTAGGGTTGTCATAAAAGTAAACCAAATGTCATTTCTAAAAACACTCACTCCACAACATTCACACATTTGAATCAAACTTTTAAAACGAACTGTGGATGCTTGTATTCTACTTTTCAGCTTATTCTTTAATTCTAAGCTTATTTTTGAATTCTAATGGCATGGTGACGATTATATGTGTTAGGGTTGTCATAAAAGTAAATCAAATGTCATTTCTAAAAACACTCACTCCACAACATTCACACATTTGAATCAAACTTGTAAAACGAACTGTGCATGCTTGGATTCTACTTTTAAGCTTATTCTTTGATTCTAAGCTTATTTTTGAATTCTAATGACATGGAGACGATTATATGTGTTAGGGTTGTCGTAAAAGTAAAACAAATGACATTTCTAACAACACTCACTCCACAACAATCACACATTTGAATCAAACTTGTAAAACGAATTGTACATGCTTGTATTCTACTCTTAAGCTTATTATTTGATTCTAAGCTTATTTTTGAATTCTAATGACATGGAGACGATTATATGTGTTAGGGTTGTCATAAAAGTAAACCAAATGACATTTCTAACAACACTCACTCCACAACATTCACACATTTGAATCAAACTTGTAAAACGAACTGTGCATGCTTGTATTCTACTTTTCAGCTTATTCTTTGATTCTATGCTTATTTTTGAATACGAATAACATGGAGACGATTATAAGTGTTAGGGTTGTCATAAAGGTAAACCAAATGTCATTTCTAAAAACACTCACTCCACAACATTCACACATTTGAATCAAACTTTTAAAACGAACTGTGGATGCTTGTATTCTACTTTTGAGCTTATTCTTTGATTCTAAGCTTATTTTTGAATTCTAATGACATGGAGACAATTATATGTGTTAGGGTTGTCATAAAAGTAAACCAAATGTCATTTCTAACCACACTCACTCCACAACATTCACACATTTGAATCAAACTTGTAAAACGAACTGTGCATGCTTGTATTCTACTTTTAAGCTAGTTCTTTGATTCTAAGCTTATTTTTGAGTTCTAATGACACGGAGACGATTATATGTGTTAGGGTTGTAATAAAACTAAACCAAATGTCATTTCTAACCACACTCACTCCACAAAATACACACATTTGAATCAAACTTGTAAAACGAACTGTGCATGCTAGTATTCTACTTTTCAGCTTATTCTTTGATTCTAAGCTTAGTTTTGAATTCTAATGACATGGAGACGATTATATGTGTTAGGATTTTCATAAAAGTAAACCAAATGACATTTCTAACCACACTCACTCCACAACATTCACACATTTGAATCAAACTTGTAAAACGAACTGTGCATGCTTGGATTCTACTTTTAAGCTTATTCTTTGTTTCTAAGCTTATTTTTGAAATCTAATGACATGGAGACGATTACATGTGTTAGAGTTGTCATAAAAGTAAACCAAATGTCATTTCTAACCACACTCAATCCAGAACATTCACACATTTGAATCAAACTTGTAAAACGAACTGTGCATGCTTGTATTCTACTTTTCAGTTTATTCTTTGATTCTAAGCTTATTTTTGAATTCTAATGACACGGAGATGATTATATGTGTTAGGATTGTCATAAAAGTAAAACAAATGACATTTCTAACAACACTCACTCCACAACAATCACACATTTGAATCAAACTTGTAAAACGAATTGTACATGCTTGTATTCTACTCTTAAGCTTATTATTTGATTCTAAGCTTATTTTTGAATTCTAATGACATGGAGACGATTATATGTGTTAGGATTGTCATAAAAGTAAAACAAATGACATTTCTAACAACACTCACTCCACAACATTCACACATTTGAATCAAACTTGTAAAACGAACTGTGCATGCTTGTATTCTACTTTTCAGCTTATTCTTTGATTCTAAGCTTATTTTAGAATACTAATAACATGGAGACGATTATGTGTGTTAGGGTTGTCATGAAAGTAAACCAAATGTCATTTCTAAAAACACTCACTCCACAACATTCACACATTTGAATCAAACTTTTAAAACGAACTGTAGATGCTTGTATTCTACTTTTCAGCTTATTCTTTGATTCTAAGCTTATTTTTGAATTCTAATGACATGGAGACGATTATATGTGTTAGGGTTGTCATAAAAGTAAACCAAATGTCATTTCTAACTACACTCACTCCACAACATTCACACATTTGACTCAAACTTGTAAAACGAACTGTGCATGCTTGTATTCTACTTTTAAGCTTGTTCTTTGATTCTAAGCTTATTTTTGAGTTCTAATGACACGGAGATGATTATATGTGTTAGGGTTGTAATAAAACTAAACCAAATGTCATTTCTAACCACACTCACTCCACAACATTCACACATTTGAATCAAACTTGTAAAACGAACTGTGCATGCTAGTATTCTACTTTTCGGCTTATTCTTTGATTCTAAGCTTAGTTTTGAATTCTAATGACATGGAGACGATTATATGTGTTAGAATTTTCATAAAAGTAAACCAAATGACATTTCTAACCACACTCACTCCACAACATTCACACATTTGAATCAAACTTGTAAAACGAACTGTGCATGCTTGGATTCTACTTCTAAGCTTATTTTTGAATTCTAATGACATGGAGACGATTATATGTGTTAGGATTGTCGTAAAAGTAAAACAAATGTCATTTCTAACAACACTCACTCCACAACAAACACACATTTGAATCAAACTTGTAAAACGAACTGTGCATGCTTGTATTCTACTTTTAAGCTTATTATTTGATTCTAAGCTTATTTTTGAATTCTAATGACATGGAGACGATTATATGTGTTAGGGTTGTCATAAAAGTAAACCAAATGACATTTCTAACCACACTCACTCCACAACATTCACACATTTGAATCAAACTTGTAAAACGAACTGTGGATGCTTGTATTCTACTTTTAAGCTTATTGTTTGATTCTAAGCTTATTTTTGAAATCTAATGACATGGAGACGATTACATGTGTTAGAGTTGTCATAAAAGTAAACCAAATGTCATTTCTAACCACACTTACTCGAGAACATTCACACATTTGAATCAAACTTGTAAAACGAACTGTGCATGCTTGTATTCTACTTTTCAGCTTATTCTTTGATTCTAAGCTTGTTTTTGAATTCTAATGACATGGAGACGATTATATGTGTTAGGGTTGTCATAAAAGTAAACCAAATGACATTTCTAACAACACTCACTCCACAACATTCACACATTTGAATCAAACTTGTAAAACGAACTGTGCATGCTTGTATTCAACTTTTAAGCTTGTTCTTTGATTCTAAGCTTATTTTTGAGTTCTAATGACACGCAGACGATTATATGTGTTAGGGTTGTAATAAAGCTAAACCAAATGTCATTTCTAACCACACTCACTCCACAAAATTCACACATTTGAATCAAACTTGTAAAACGATTTGTGGATGCTTGTATTCTACTTTTAAGCTTATTCTTTGATTCTAAGCTTATTTTTGAAATCTAATGACATGGAGACGATTACATGTGTTAGAGTTGTCATAAAAGTAAACCAAATGTCATTTGTAACCACACTCACTCCAGAACATTCACACATTTGAATTAAACTTGTAAAACGAACTGTGCATGCTTGTATTCTACTTTTAAGCTTATTCTTTGATTCTAAGCTTATTTTTGAATTCTAATGACATGGAGACGATTATATGTGTTAGGGTTGTCATAAAAGTAAACCAAATGTCATTTCTAACCACGCACACTCCACAACATTCACACATTTGAATCAAACTTGTAAAACGAACCGTGCATGCTTGTATTCTACTTTTCAGCTTATTATTTGATTCTAAGCTTATTTTTGAATTCTAATGACATGGAGACGATTATATGTGTTAGGATTGTCATAAAAGTAAAACAAATGACATTTCTAACAACACTCACTCCACAACATTCACACATTTGAATCAAACTTGTAAAACGAACTGTGCATGCTTGTATTCTACTTTTCAGCTTATTCTTTGATTCTAAGCTTATTTTAGAATACTAATAACATGGAGACGATTATGTGTGTTAGGGTTGTCATGAAAGTAAACCAAATGTCATTTCTAAAAACACTCACTCCACAACATTCACACATTTGAATCAAACTTTTAAAACGAACTGTAGATGCTTGTATTCTACTTTTCAGCTTATTCTTTGATTCTAAGCTTATTTTTGAATTCTAATGACATGGAGACGATTATATGTGTTAGGGTTGTCATAAAAGTAAACCAAATATCATTTCTAACTACACTCACTCCACAACATTCACACATTTGAATCAAACTTGTAAAACGAACTGTGCATGCTTGTATTCTACTTTTAAGCTTGTTCTTTGATTCTAAGCTTATTTTTGAGTTCTAATGACACGGAGATGATTATATGTGTTAGGGTTGTAATAAAACTAAACCAAATGTCATTTCTAACCACACTCACTCCACAAAATTCACACATTTGAATCAAACTTGTAAAACGAACTGTGGATGCATGTATTCTACTTTTAAGCTTATTCTTTGATTCTAAGCTTATTTTTGAAATCTAATGACATGGAGACGATTACATGTGTTAGAGTTGTCATAAAAGTAAACCAAATGTCATTTCTAACCACACTCACTCCAGAACATTCACACATTTGAATCAAACTTGTAAAACGAACTGTGCATGCTTGTATTCTACTTTTAAGCTTATTCTTTGATTCTGAGCTTATTTTTGAATTCTAATGACATGGAGACGATTATATGTGTTAGGGTTGTCATAAAACTAAACCAAATGTCATTTCTAACCACACTCACTCCACAACATTCACACATTTGAATCAAACTTGTAAAACGAACCGTGCATGCTTGTATTCTACTTTTCAGCTTATTATTTGATTCTAAGCTTATTTTTGAATTCTAATGACATGGAGACGATTATATGTGTTAGGATTGTCATAAAAGTAAACCAAATGACATTTCTAACCACACTCACTCCACAACATTCACACATTTGAATCAAACTTTTATAACGAACTGTGCATGCTTGTATTCTACTTTTAAGTTTATTCTTTGATTCTAAGATTATTTTTGAATACTAATGACATGGAAACGATTATATGTGTTAGAGTTGTCATAAAAGTAAACTAAATGTCATTTCTAAAAACACTCACTCCACAACATTCACACATTTGAATCAAACTTGTAAAACGAACTGTGCATGCTTGGATTCTACTTTTAAGCTTATTCTTTGATTCTAAGCTTATTTCTGAATTCTAATGACATGGAGACGATTATATGTGTTTGGGTTGTCGTAAAAGTAAAACAAATGTCATTTCTAACAACACTCACTCCACAACATTCACACATTTGAATCAAACTTGTAAAACGAACTGTGCATGCTTGTATTCTACTTTTAAGCTTATTTTTTGATTCTATGCTTATTTTTGAATTCTAATGACATGGAGACGATTATATGTGTTAGGGTTGTCATAAAGGTAAACCAAATGACATTTCTAACAACACTCACTCCACAACATTCACACATTTGAATCAAACTTGTAAAACGAACTGTGCATGCTTGTATTCTACTTTTCAGCTTATTCTTTGATTCTAAGCTTATTTTTGAATACTAATAACATGGAGTCGATTATATGTGTTAGGGTTGTCATAAAAGTAAACCAAATGTCATTTCTAAAAACACTCACTCTACAACTTTCACACATTTGAATCAAACTTGTAAAACGAACTGTGTAGCTTGTATTCTACTTTTAAACTTATTTTTGAATTCTAATGACATGGAGACGATTATATGTGTTAGGGTTGTCATAAAAGTAAACCAAATGTCATTTCTAACCACACTCACTCCAGAAGATTCACACATTTGAATCAAACTTGTAAAACGAACTGTGCATGCTTGTATTCTACTTTTAAGCTTATTCTTTGATTCTAAGCTTATTTTTGAATTCTAATGACATGGAGACGATTATATGTGTTAGGTTGTCATAAAAGTAAACCAAATGTCATTTCTAACCACACTCACTCCACAACATTCACACATTTGAATCAAACTTTTAAAACGTACTATGCATGCTTGTATTCTACTTTTAAGCTTATTCTTTGATTCTAAGATTATTTTTGAATACTAATGACATGGAGACGATAATATGTGTTAGAGTTGTCATAAAAGTAAACCAAATGTCATTTCTAAAGTTACTCACTCCACAACATTCACACATTTGAATCAAACTTGTAAAACGAACTGTGCATGCTTGGATTCTACTTTTAAGCTTATTCTTTGATTCTAAGCTTATTTTTGAATTCTAATGACATGGAGACGATTATATGTGTTAGGGTTGTCGTAAAAGTAAAACAAATGTCATTTCTAACAACACTCACTCCAGAACATTCGCACATTTGAATCAAACTTGTAAAACGAACTGTGCATGCTTGTATTCTACTTTTAAGCTTATTTTTTTGATTCTAAGCTTATTTTTGAATTCTAATGACATGGAGACGATTATATGTGTTAGGGTTGTCATAAAAGTAAACCAAATGACATTTCTAACAACACTCACTCCACAACATTCACACATTTGAATCAAACTTGTAAAACGAACGGTGCATGCTTTTATTCTACTTTTAAGCTTATTTTTTGATTCTATGCTTATTTTTGAATTCTAATGACATGGAGACGATTATATGTGTTAGGGTTGTCATAAAGGTAAACCAAATGACATTTCTAACAACACTCACTCCACAACATTCACATATTTGAATCAAACTTGTAAAACGAACTGTGCATGCTTGTATTCTACTTTTCAGCTTATTCTTTGATTCTAAGCTTATTTTTGAATACTAATAACATGGAGTCGATTATATGTGTTAGGGTTGTCATAAAAGTAAACCAAATGTCATTTCTAAAAACACTCACTCTACAACTTTCACACATTTGAATCAAACTTGTAAAACGAACTGTGTAGCTTGTATTCTACTTTTAAGCTTATTTTTGAATTCTAATGACATGGAGACGATTATATGTGTTAGGGTTGTCATAAAAGTAAACCAAATGTCATTTCTAACCACACTCACTCCAGAAGATTCACACATTTGAATCAAACTTGTAAAACGAACTGTGCATGCTTGTATTCTACTTTTAAGCTTATTCTTTGATTCTAAGCTTATTTTTGAATTCTAATGACATGGAGACGATTATATGTGTTAGGTTGTCATAAAAGTAAACCAAATGTCATTTCTAACCACACTCACTCCACAACATTCACACATTTGAATCAAACTTGTAAAACGAACTGTGCATGCTTGTATTCTACTTTTCAGCTTATTCTTTGATTCTAAGCTTATTTTTGAATTCTAATGACATGGAGACGATTATATGTGTTAGGATTGTCATAAAAGTAAACCAAATGACATTTCTAACCACACTCACTCCACAACATTCACACATTTGAATCAAACTTTTAAAACGTACTGTGCATGCTTGTATTCTACTTTTAAGCTTATTCTTTGATTCTAAGATTATTTTTGAATACTAATGACATGGAGACGATAATATGTGTTAGAGTTGTCATAAAAGTAAAACAAATGTCATTTCTAAAGTTACTCACTCCACAACATTCACACATTTGAATCAAACTTGTAAAACGAACTGTGCATGCTTGGATTCTACTTTTAAGCTTATTCTTTGATTCTAAGCTTATTTTTGAATTCTAATGACATGGAGACGATTATATGTGTTAGGGTTGTCGTAAAAGTAAAACAAATGTCATTTCTAACAACACTCACTCCACAACATTCACACATTTGAATCAAACTTGTAAAACGAACTGTGCATGCTTGTATTCTACTTTTAAGCTTATTTTTTTGATTCTAAGCTTATTTTTGAATTCTAATGACATGGAGACGATTATATGTGTTAGGGTTGTCATAAAAGTAAACCAAATGACATTTCTAACAACACTCACTCCACAACATTCACACATTTGAATCAAACTTGTAAAACGAACTGTGCATGCTTGTATTCTACTTTTCAGCTTAGTTTTTGATTCTAAGCTTATTTTTGAATACTAATAACATGGAGACGATTATATGTGTTAGGGTTGTCATAAAAGTAAACCAAATGTCATTTCTAAAAATACTCACTCCACAACTTTCACACATTTGAATCAAACTTGTAAAACAAACTGTGTAGCTTGGATTCTACTTTTCAGCTTATTCTTTGATTCTAAGCTTATTTGTGAATACTAATAACATGGAGTCGATTATATGTGTTAGGGTTGTCATAAAAGTAAACCAAATGTCATTTCTAAAAACACTCACTCCACAACTTTCACACATTTGAATCAAACTTGTAAAACGAACTGTGTAGCTTGTATTCTACTTTTAAGCTTATTTTTGAATTCTAATGACATGGAGACTTATATGTGTTAGGGTTGTCATAAAAGTAAACCAAATGTCATTTCTAACCACACTCACTCCAGAACATTCACACATTTGAATCAAACTTGTAAAACGAACTGTGCATGCTTGTATTCTACTTTTAAGCTTATTCTTTGATTCTAAGCTTATTTTTGAATTCTAATGACATGGAGACGATTATATGTGTAAGGTTGTCATAAAAGTAAACCAAATGTCATTTCTAACCACACTCACTCCATAACATTCACACATTTGAATCAAACTTGTAAAACGAACTGTGCATGCTTGTATTCTACTTTTCAGCTTATTCTTTGATTCTAAGCTTATTTTTGAATTCTAATGACATGGAGACGATTATATGTGTTAGGATTGTCATAAAAGTAAACCAAATGACATTTCTAACCACACTCACTCCACAACATTCACACATTTGAATCAAACTTTTAAAACGAACTGTGCATGCTTGTATTCTACTTTTAAGCTTATTCTTTGATTCTAAGATTATTTTTGAATACTAATGACATGGAGACGATTATATGTGTTAGAGTTGTCATAAAAGTAAACCAAATGTCATTTCTAACAACACTCACTCCACAACATTCACACATTTGAATCAAACTTGTAAAACGAACTGTGCATGCTTGTATTCTACTTTTCAGCTTATTCTTTGATTCTAAGCTTATTTTTGAATACTAATAACATGGAGTCGATTATATGTGTTAGGGTTGTCATAAAAGTAAACCAAATGTCATTTCTAAAAACACTCACTCTACAACTTTCACACATTTGAATCAAACTTGTAAAACGAACTGTGTAGCTTGTATTTTACTTTTAAGCTTATTTTTGAATTCTAATGACATGGAGACGATTATATGTGTTAGGGTTGTCATAAAAGTAAACCAAATGTCATTTCTAACCACACTCACTCCAGAAGATTCACACATTTGAATCAAACTTGTAAAACGAACTCTGCATGCTTGTATTCTACTTTTAAGCTTATTCTTTGATTCTAAGCTTATTTTTGAATTCTAATGACATGGAGACGATTATATGTGTTAGGTTGTCATAAAAGTAAACCAAATGTCATTTCTAACCACACTCACTCCACAACATTCACACATTTGAATCAAACTTGTAAAACGAACTGTGCATGCTTGTATTCTATTTTTCAGCTTATTCTTTGATTCTAAGCTTATTTTTGAAATCTAATGACATGGAGACGATTATATGTGTTAGGATTGTCATAAAAGTAAACCAAATGTCATTTCTAACCACACTCACTCCACAACATTCACACATTTGAATCAAACTTTTAAAACGAACTGTGCATGCTTGTATTCTACTTTTAAGCTTATTCTTTGATTCTAAGATTGTTTTTGAATACTAATGACATGGAGACGATAATATGTGTTAGAGTTGTCATAAAAGTAAACCAAATGTCATTTCTAAAACTACTCACTCCACAACATTCACACATTTGAATCAAATTTGTAAAACGAACTGTGCATGCTTGGATTCTACTTTTAAGCTTATTCTTTGATTCTAAGCTTATTTTTGAATTCTAATGACATGGAGACGATTATATGTGTTAGGGTTGTCGTAAAAGTAAAACAAATGTCATTTCTAACAACACTCACTCCACAACATTCACACATTTGAATCAAACTTGTAAAACGAACTGTGCATGCTTGTATTCTACTTTTAAGCTTATTTTTTTGATTCTAAGCTTATTTTTGAATTCTAATGACATGGAGACGATTATATGTGTTAGGGTTGTCATAAAAGTAAACCAAATGACATTTCTAACAACACTCACTCCTCAACATTCACACATTTGAATCAAACTTGTAAAACGAACTGTGCATGCTTGTATTCTACTTTTCAGCTTATTTTTTGATTCTAAGCTTATTTTTGAATACTAATAACATGGAGACGATTATATGTGTTAGGGTTGTCATAAAAGTAAACCAAATGTCATTTCTAAAAACACTCACTCCACAACTTTCACACATTTGAATCAAACTTGTAAAACGAACTGTGTAGCTTGTATTCTACTTTTAAGCTTATTTTTGAATTCTAATGACATGGAGACGATTATATGTGTTAGGGTTGTCATAAAAGTAAACCAAATGTCATTTCTAACCACACTCACTCCAGAACATTCACACATTTGAATCAAACTTGTAAAACGAACTGTGCATGCTTGGATTCTACTTTTAAGCTTATTCTTTGATTCTAAGCTTATTTCTGAATTCTAATGACATGGAGACGATTATATGTGTTAGGGTTGTCGTAAAAGTAAAACAAATGTCATTTCTAACAACACTCACTCCTCAACATTCACACATTTGAATCAAACTTGTAAAACGAACTGTGCATGCTTGTATTCTACTTTTAAGCTTATTTTTTGATTCTAAGCTTATTTTTGAATTCTAATGACATGGAGACGATTATAAGTGTTAGGGTTGTGATAAAGGTAAACCAAATTACATTTCTAACCACACTCACTCCAGAACATTCACACATTTGAATCAAACTTGTAAAACGAACTGTGCATGCTTGGATTCTACTTTTAAGCTTATTCTTTGATTCTAAGCTTATTTCTGAATTCAAATGACATGGAGACGATTATATGTGTTAGGGTTGTCGTAAAAGTAAAACAAATGTCATTTCTAACAACACTCACTCCACAACATTCACACATTTGAATCAAACTTGTAAAACGAACTGTGCATGCTTGTATTCTACTTTTCATCTTATTCTTTGATTCGAAGCTTATTTTTGAATACTAATAACATGGAGTCGATTATATGTGTTAGGGTTGTCATAAAAGTAAACCAAATGTCATTTCTAAAAACACTCACTCCACAACTTTCACACATTTGAATCAAACTTGTAAAATGAACTGTGTAGCTTGTATTCTACTTTTAAGCTTATTTTTGAATTCTAATGACATGGAGACGATTATGTGTTAGGGTTGTCATAAAAGTAAACCAAATGTCATTTCTAACCACACTCACTCCAGAACATTCACACATTTGAATCAAACTTGTAAAACGAACTGTGCATGCTTGTATTCTACTTTTAAGCTTATTCTTTGATTCTAAGCTTATTTTTGAATTCTAATGACATGGAGACGATTATATGTGTAAGGTTGTCATAAAAGTAAACCAAATGTCATTTCTAACCACACTCACTCCACAACATTCACACATTTGAATCAAACTTGTAAAACGAACTGTGCATGCTTGGATTCTACTTTTAAGCTTATTCTTTGATTCTAAGCTAATTTTTAAATTCTAATGACATGGAGACGATTATATGTGTTAGGGTTGTCGTAAAAGTAAAACAAATGTCATTTCTAACAACACTCACTCCCCAATATTCACACATTTGAATCAAACTTGTAAAACGACCTATGTAGCTTGTATTCTACTTTTAAGCTTATTTTTGAATTCTAATGACATGGAGACGATTATATGTGTTAGGGTTGTCATAAAACTAAAACAAATGTCATTTCTAACGACACTCACTCCACAACATTCACAGATTTGAATCAAACTTGTAAAACGAACTGTGCATGCTTGTATTCTACTTTTAAGCTTATTCTTTGATTCTAAGCTTATTTTTGAATTCTAATGACATGGAGACGATTATATGTGTTAGGGTTGTCATAAAAGTAAACCAAATGTCATTTCTAACCACACTCACTCCACAACATTCACACATTTGAATCAAACTTGTAAAACGAACTGTGCATGCTTGGATTCTACTTTTAAGCTTATTCTTTGATTCTAAGCTAATTTTTAAATTCTAATGACATGAAGACGATTATATGTGTTAGGGTTGTCGTAAAAGTAAAACAAATGTCATTTCTAACAACACTCACTCCACAACATTCACACATTTGAATCAAACTTGTAAAACGACCTATGTAGCTTGTATTCTACTTTTAAGCTTATTTTTGAATTCTAATGACATGGAGACGATTATGTGTTAGGGTTGTCATAAAAGTAAACCAAATGTCATTTCTAACCACACTCACTCCAGAACATTCACACATTTGAATCAAACTTGTAAAACGAACTGTGCATGCTTGTATTCTACTTTTAAGCTTATTCTTTGATTCTAAGCTTATTTTTGAATTCTAATGACATGGAGACGATTATATGTGTAAGGTTGTCATAAAAGTAAACCAAATGTCATTTCTAACCACACTCACTCCTCAACATTCACACATTTGAATCAAACTTGTAAAACGAACTGTGCATGCTTGTATTCTACTTTTCAGCTTATTCTTTGATTCTAAGCTTATTTTTGAATTCTAATGACATGGAGACGATTATATGTGTTAGGATTGTCATAAAAGTAAACCAAATGACATTTCTAACCACACTCACTCCACAACATTTACACATTTGAATCAAACTTTTAAAACGAACTGTGCATGCTTGTATTCTACTTTTAAGCTTATTCTTTGATTCTAAGATTATTTTTGAATACTAATGACATGGAGACGATTATATGTGTTAGAGTTGTCATAAAAGTAAACCAAATGTCATTTCTAAAACTACTCACTCCACAACATTCACACATTTGAATCAAACTTGTAAAACGAACTGTGCATGCTTGGATTCTACTTTTAAGCTTATTCTTTTATTCTAAGCTTATTTTTGAATTCTAACGACATGGAGACGATTATATGTGTTAGGGTTGTCGTAAAAGTAAAACAAATGACATTTCTAACAACACTCACTCCACAACATTCACACATTTGAATCAAACTTGTAAAACAAACTGTGCATGCTTGTTTTCTACTTTTCAGCTTATTTTTTGATTCTAAGCTTATTTTTGAATACTAATAACATGGAGACGATTATATGTGTTAGGGTTGTCATAAAAGTAAACCAAATGTCATTTCTAAAAACACTCACTCCACAACTTTCACACATTTGAATCAAACTTGTAAAACGAACTGTGTAGCTTGTATTCTACTTTTAAGCTTATTTTTGAAGTCTAATGACATGGAGACGATTATATGTGTTAGGGTTGTCATAAAAGTAAACCAAATGTCATTTCTAACCACACTCACTCCACAACATTCACACATTTGAATCAAACTTGTAAAACGAACTGTGCATGCTTGGATTCTACTTTTAAGCTTATTCTTTGATTCTAAGCTAATTTTTAAATTCTAATGACATGGAGACGATTATATGTGTTAGGGTTGTCGTAAAAGTAAAACAAATGTCATTTCTAACAACACTCACTCCCCAATATTCACACATTTGAATCAAACTTGTAAAACGACCTATGTAGCTTGTATTCTACTTTTAAGCTTATTTTTGAATTCTAATGACATGGAGACGATTATATGTGTTAGGGTTGTCATAAAACTAAAACAAATGTCATTTCTAACAACACTCACTCCACAACATTCACAGATTTGAATCAAACTTGTAAAACGAACTGTGCATGCTTGTATTCTACTTTTAAGCTTATTCTTTGATTCTAAGCTTATTTTTGAATTCTAATGACATGGAGACGATTATATGTGTTAGGGTTGTCATAAAAGTAAACCAAATGTCATTTCTAACCACACTCACTCCACAACATTCACACATTTGAATCAAACTTGTAAAACGAACTGTGCATGCTTGGATTCTACTTTTAAGCTTATTCTTTGATTCTAAGCTAATTTTTAAATTCTAATGACATGAAGACGATTATATGTGTTAGGGTTGTCGTAAAAGTAAAACAAATGTCATTTCTAACAACACTCACTCCCCAACTTTCACACATTTGAATCAAACTTGTAAAACGAACTGTGTAGCTTGTATTCTACTTTTAAGCTTATTTTTGAATACTAATAACATGGAGACGATTATATGTGTTAGGGTTGTCATAAAAGTAAACCAAATGTCATTTCTAACCACACTCACTCCAGAACATTCACACATTTGAATCAAACTTGTAAAACGAACTGTGCATGCTTGTATTCTACTTTTAAGCTTATTCTTTGATTCTAAGCTTATTTTTGAATTCTAATGACATGGAGACGATTATATGTGTTAGGGTTGTCATAAAAGTAAACCAAATGTCATTTCTAACCACACTCACTCCACAACATTCACACATTTGAATCAAACTTGTAAAACGAACTGTGCATGCTTGGATTCTACTTTTAAGCTTATTCTTTGATTCTAAGCTAATTTTTAAATTCTAATGACATGGAGACGATTATATGTGTTAGGGTTGTCGTAAAAGTAAAACAAATGTCATTTCTAACAACACTCACTCCCCAACTTTCACACATTTGAATCAAACTTGTAAAACGAACTGTGTAGCTTGTATTCTACTTTTAAGCTTATTTTTGAATACTAATAACATGGAGACGATTATATGTGTTAGGGTTGTCATAAAAGTAAACCAAATGTCATTTCTAACCACACTCACTCCAGAACATTCACACATTTGAATCAAACTTGTAAAACGAACTGTGCATGCTTGTATTCTACTTTTAAGCTTATTCTTTGATTCTAAGCTTATTTTTGAATTCTAATGACATGGAGACGATTATATGTGTTAGGGTTGTCATAAAAGTAAACCAAATGTCATTTCTAACCACACTCACTCCACAACATTCACACATTTGAATCAAACTTGTAAAACGAACTGTGCATGCTTGGATTCTACTTTTAAGTTTATTCTTTGATTCTAAGCTAATTTTTAAATTCTAATGACATGGAGACGATTATATGTGTTAGGGCTGTCGTAAAAGTAAAACAAATGTCATTTCTAACAACACTCACTCCCCAATATTCACACATTTGAATCAAACTTGTAAAACGACCTATGTAGCTTGTATTCTACTTTTAAGCTTATTTTTGAATTCTAATGACATGGAGACGATTATATGTGTTAGGGTTGTCATAAAACTAAAACAAATGTCATTTCTAACAACACTCACTCCACAACATTCACAGATTTGAATCAAACTTGTAAAACGAACTGTGCATGCTTGTATTCTACTTTTAAGCTTATTCTTTGATTCTAAGCTTATTTTTGAATTCTAATGACATGGAGACGATTATATGTGTTAGGGTTGTCATAAAAGTAAACCAAATGTCATTTCTAACCACACTCACTCCACAACATTCACACATTTGAATCAAACTTGTAAAACGAACTGTGCATGCTTGGATTCTACTTTTAAGCTTATTCTTTGATTCTAAGCTAGTTTTTAAATTCTAATGACATGAAGACGATTATATGTGTTAGGGTTGTCATAAAAGTAAACCAAATGTCATTTCTAACCACACTCACTCCACAACATTCACACATTTCAATCAAACTTGTAAAACGAACTGTGCATGCTTGTATTCTACTTTTCAGCTTATTCTTTGATTCTAAGCTTATTTTTGAATTCTAATGACATGGAGACGATTATATGTGTTAGGATTGTCATAAAAGTAAACCAAATGACATTTCTAACCACACTCACTCCACAACATTCACACATTTGAATCAAACTTTTAAAACGTACTGTGCATGCTTGTATTCTACTTTTAAGCTTATTCTTTGATTCTAAGATTATTTTTGAATACTAATGACATGGAGACGATAATATGTGTTAGAGTTGTCATAAAAGTAAACCAAATGTCATTTCTAAAGTTACTCACTCCACAACATTCACACATTTGAATCAAACTTGTAAAACGAACTGTGCATGCTTGGATTCTACTTTTAAGCTTATTCTTTGATTCTAAGCTAGTTTTTAAATTCTAATGACATGAAGACGATTATATGTGTTAGGGTTGTCATAAAAGTAAACCAAATGTCATTTCTAACCACACTCACTCCACAACATTCACACATTTCAATCAAACTTGTAAAACGAACTGTGCATGCTTGTATTCTACTTTTCAGCTTATTCTTTGATTCTAAGCTTATTTTTGAATTCTAATGACATGGAGACGATTATATGTGTTAGAATTGTCATAAAAGTAAACCAAATGACATTTCTAACCACACTCACTCCACAACATTCACACATTTGAATCAAACTTTTAAAACGTACTGTGCATGCTTGTATTCTACTTTTAAGCTTATTCTTTGATTCTAAGATTATTTTTGAATACTAATGACATGGAGACGATAATATGTGTTAGAGTTGTCATAAAAGTAAACCAAATGTCATTTCTAAAGTTACTCACTCCACAACATTCACACATTTGAATCAAACTTGTAAAACGAACTGTGCATGCTTGGATTCTACTTTTAAGCTTATTCTTTGATTCTAAGCTTATTTTTGAATTCTAATGACATGGAGACGATTATATGTGTTAGGGTTGTCGTAAAAGTAAAACAAATGTCATTTCTAACAACACTCACTCCACAACATTCACACATTTGAATCAAACTTGTAAAACGAACTGTGCATGCTTGTATTCTACTTTTAAGCTTATTTTTTTGATTCTAAGCTTATTTTTGAATTCTAATGACATGGAGACGATTATATGTGTTAGGGTTGTCATAAAAGTAAACCAAATGACATTTCTAACAACACTCACTCCACAACATTCACACATTTGAATCAAACTTGTAAAACGAACTGTGCATGCTTGTATTCTACTTTTCAGCTTATTTTTTGATTCTAAGCTTATTTTTGAATACTAATAACATGGAGACGATTATATGTGTTAGGGTTGTCATAAAAGTAAACCAAATGTCATTTCTAAAAACACTCACTCCACAACTTTCACACATTTGAATCAAACTTGTAAAACGAACTGTGTAGCTTGGATTCTACTTTTCAGCTTATTCTTTGATTCTAAGCTTATTTTTGAATACTAATAACATGGAGTGGATTATATGTGTTAGGTTTGTCATAAAAGTAAACCAAATGTCATTTCTAAAAACACTCACTCCACAACTTTCACACATTTGAATCAAACTTGTAAAACGAACTGTGTAGCTTGTATTCTACTTTTAAGCTTATTTTTGAATTCTAATGACATGGAGACTTATATGTGTTAGGGTTGTCATAAAAGTAAACCAAATGTCATTTCTAACCACACTCACTCCAGAACATTCACACATTTGAATCAAACTTGTAAAACGAACTGTGCATGCTTGTATTCTACTTTTAAGCTTATTCTTTGATTCTAAGCTTATTTTTGAATTCTAATGACATGGAGACGATTATATGTGTAAGGTTGTCATAAAAGTAAACCAAATGTCATTTCTAACCACACTCACTCCATAACATTCACACATTTGAATCAAACTTGTAAAACGAACTGTGCATGCTTGTATTCTACTTTTCAGCTTATTCTTTAATTCTAAGCTTATTTTTGAATTCTAATGACATGGAGACGATTATATGTGTTAGGATTGTCATAAAAGTAAACCAAATGACATTTCTAACCACACTCACTCCACAACATTCACACATTTGAATCAAACTTGTAAAACGAACTGTGCATGCTTGTATTCTACTTTTCAGCTTATTCTTTGATTCTAAGCTTATTTTTGAATACTAATAACATGGAGTCGATTATATGTGTTAGGGTTGTCATAAAAGTAAACCAAATGTCATTTCTAAAAACACTCACTCTACAACTTTCACACATTTGAATCAAACTTGTAAAACGAACTGTGTAGCTTGTATTTTACTTTTAAGCTTATTTTTGAATTCTAATGACATGGAGACGATTATATGTGTTAGGGTTGTCATAAAAGTAAACCAAATGTCATTTCTAACCACACTCACTCCAGAAGATTCACACATTTGAATCAAACTTGTAAAACGAACTGTGCATGCTTGTATTCTACTTTTAAGCTTATTCTTTGATTCTAAGCTTATTTTTGAATTCTAATGACATGGAGACTTATATGTGTTAGGGTTGTCATAAAAGTAAACCAAATGTCATTTCTAACCACACTCACTCCAGAACATTCACACATTTGAATCAAACTTGTAAAACGAACTGTGCATGCTTGGATTCTACTTTTAAGCTTATTCTTTGATTCTAAGCTTATTTTTGAATTCTAATGACATGGAGACGATTATATGTGTAAGGTTGTCATAAAAGTAAACCAAATGTCATTTCTAACCACACTCACTCCATAACATTCACACATTTGAATCAAACTTGTAAAACGAACTGTGCATGCTTGTATTCTACTTTTCAGCTTATTCTTTGATTCTAAGCTTATTTTTGAATTCTAATGACATGGAGACGATTATATGTGTTAGGATTGTCATAAAAGTAAACCAAATGACATTTCTAACCACACTCACTCCACAACATTAACACATTTGAATCAAACTTTTAAAACGAACTGTGCATGCTTGTATTCTTCTTTTAAGCTTATTCTTTGATTCTAAGATTATTTTTGAATACTAATGACATGGAGACGATTATATGTGTTAGAGTTGTCATAAAAGTAAACCAAATGTCATTTCTAACAACACTCACTCCACAACATTCACACATTTGAATCAAACTTGTAAAACGAACTGTGCATGCTTGTATTCTACTTTTCAGCTTATTCTTTGATTCTAAGCTTATTTTTGAATACTAATAACATGGAGTCGATTATATGTGTTAGGGTTGTCATAAAAGTAAACCAAATGTCATTTCTAAAAACACTCACTCTACAACTTTCACACATTTGAATCAAACTTGTAAAACGAACTGTGTAGCTTGTATTTTACTTTTAAGCTTATTTTTGAATTCTAATGACATGGAGACGATTATATGTGTTAGGGTTGTCATAAAAGTAAACCAAATGTCATTTCTAACCACACTCACTCCAGAAGATTCACACATTTGAATCAAACTTGTAAAACGAACTGTGCATGCTTGTATTCTACTTTTAAGCTTATTCTTTGATTCTAAGCTTATTTTTGAATTCTAATGACATGGAGACTTATATGTGTTAGGGTTGTCATAAAAGTAAACCAAATGTCATTTCTAACCACACTCACTCCAGAACATTCACACATTTGAATCAAACTTGTAAAACGAACTGTGCATGCTTGTATTCTACTTTTAAGCTTATTCTTTGATTCTAAGCTTATTTTTGAATTCTAATGACATGGAGACGATTATATGTGTAAGGTTGTCATAAAAGTAAACCAAATGTCATTTCTAACCACACTCACTCCATAACATTCACACATTTGAATCAAACTTGTAAAACGAACTGTGCATGCTTGTATTCTACTTTTCAGCTTATTCTTTGATTCTAAGCTTATTTTTGAATTCTAATGACATGGAGACGATTATATGTGTTAGGATTGTCATAAAAGTAAACCAAATGACATTTCTAACCACACTCACTCCACAACATTCACACATTTGAATCAAACTTTTAAAACGAACTGTGCATGCTTGTATTCTACTTTTAAGCTTATTCTTTGATTCTAAGATTATTTTTGAATACTAATGACATGGAGACGATTATATGTGTTAGAGTTGTCATAAAAGTAAACCAAATGTCATTTCTAACAACACTCACTCCACAACATTCACACATTTGAATCAAACTTGTAAAACGAACTGTGCATGCTTGTATTCTACTTTTCAGCTTATTCTTTGATTCTAAGCTTATTTTTGAATACTAATAACATGGAGTCGATTATATGTGTTAGGGTTGTCATAAAAGTAAACCAAATGTCATTTCTAAAAACACTCACTCTACAACTTTCACACATTTGAATCAAACTTGTAAAACGAACTGTGTAGCTTGTATTTTACTTTTAAGCTTATTTTTGAATTCTAATGACATGGAGACGATTATATGTGTTAGGGTTGTCATAAAAGTAAACCAAATGTCATTTCTAACCACACTCACTCCAGAAGATTCACACATTTGAATTAAACTTGTAAAACGAACAGTGCATGCTTGTATTCTACTTTTAAGCTTATTCTTTGATTCTAAGCTTATTTTTGAATTCTAATGACATGGAGATGATTATATGTGTTAGGTTGTCATAAAAGTAAACCAAATGTCATTTCTAACCACACTCACTCCACAACATTCACACATTTGAATCAAACTTGTAAAACGAACTGTGCATGCTTGTATTCTACTTTTCAGCTTATTCTTTGATTCTAAGCTTATTTTTGAATTCTAATGACATGGAGACGATTATATGTGTTAGGATTGTCATAAAAGTAAACCAAATGTCATTTCTAACCACACTCACTCCAGAACATTCACACATTTGAATCAAACTTGTAAAACGAACTGTGCATGCTTGGATTCTACTTTTAAGCTTATTCTTTGATTCTAAGCTTATTTCTGAATTCTAATGACATGGAGACGATTATATGTGTTAGGGTTGTCGTAAAAGTAAAACAAATGTCATTTCTAACAACACTCACTCCTCAACATTCACACATTTGAATCAAACTTGTAAAACGAACTGTGCATGCTTGTATTCTACTTTTAAGCTTATTTTTTGATTCTAAGCTTATTTTTGAATTCTAATGACATGGAGACGATTATAAGTGTTAGGGTTGTGATAAAGGTAAACCAAATTACATTTCTAACAACACTCACTCCACAACATTCACACATTTGAATCAAACTTGTAAAACGAACTGTGCATGCTTGTATTCTACTTTTCATCTTATTCTTTGATTCGAAGCTTATTTTTGAATACTAATAACATGGAGTCGATTATATGTGTTAGGGTTGTCATAAAAGTAAACCAAATGTCATTTCTAAAAACACTCACTCCACAACTTTCACACATTTGAATCAAACTTGTAAAACGAACTGTGTAGCTTGTATTCTACTTTTAAGCTTATTTTTGAATTCTAATGACATAGAGACGATTATGTGTTAGGGTTGTCATAAAAGTAAACCAAATGTCATTTCTAACCACACTCACTCCAGAACATTCACACATTTGAATCAAACTTGTAAAACGAACTGTGCATGCTTGTATTCCACTTTTAAGCTTATTCTTTGATTCTAAGCTTATTTTTGAATTCTAATGACATGGAGACGATTATATGTGTAAGGTTGTCATAAAAGTAAACCAATTGTCATTTCTAACCACACTCACTCCAGAACATTCACACATTTGAATCAAACTTGTAAAACGAACTGTGCATGCTTGTATTCTACTTTTCAGCATATTCTTTGATTCTAAGCTTATTTTTGAATTCTAATGACATGGAGACGATTATATGTGTTAGGATTGTCATAAAAGTAAACCAAATGACATTTCTAACCACACTCACTCCACAACATTCACACATTTGAATCAAACTTTTAAAACGAACTGTGCATGCTTGTATTCTACTTTTAAGCTTATTCTTTGATTCTAAGATTATTTTTGAATACTAATGACATGGAGACGATTATATGTGTTAGAGTTGTCATAAAAGTAAACCAAATGTCATTTCTAAAACTACTCACTCCACAACATTCACACATTTGAATCAAACTTGTAAAACGAACTGTGCATGCTTGGATTCTACTTTTAAGCTTATTCTTTTATTCTAAGCTTATTTTTGAATTCTAACGACATGGAGACGATTATATGTGTTAGGGTTGTCGTAAAAGTAAAACAAATGTCATTTCTAACAACACTCACTCCACAACATTCACACATTTGAATCAAACTAGTAAAACGAACTGTGCATGCTTGTATTCTACTTTTAAGGTTATTTTTTGATTCTAAGCTTATTTTTGAATTCTAATGACATGGAGACGATTATATGTGTTAGGGTTGTCATAAAAGTAAACCAAATGACATTTCTAACAACACTCACTCCACAACATTCACACATTTGAATCAAACTTGTAAAACAAACTGTGCATGCTTGTTTTCTACTTTTCAGCTTATTTTTTGATTCTAAGCTTATTTTTGAATACTAATAACATGGAGACGATTATATGTGTTAGGGTTGTCATAAAAGTAAACCAAATGTCATTTCTAAAAACACTCACTCCACAACTTTCACACATTTGAATCAAACTTGTAAAACGAACTGTGTAGCTTGTATTCTACTTTTAAGCTTATTTTTGAATTCTAATGACATGGAGACGATTATATGTGTTAGGGTTGTCATAAAAGTAAACCAAATGTCATTTCTAACCACACTCACTCCACAACATTCACACATTTGAATCAAACTTGTAAAACGAACTGTGCATGCTTGGATTCTACTTTTAAGCTTATTCTTTTATTCTAAGCTAATTTTTAAATTCTAATGACATGGAGACGATTATATGTGTTAGGGTTGTCGTAAAAGTAAAACAAATGTCATTTCTAACAACACTCACTCCCCAATATTCACACATTTGAATCAAACTTGTAAAACGACCTATGTAGCTTGTATTCTACTTTTAAGCTTATTTTTGAATTCTAATGACATGGAGACGATTATATGTGTTAGGGTTGTCATAAAACTAAAACAAATGTCATTTCTAACAACACTCACTCCACAACATTCACAGATTTGAATCAAACTTGTAAAACGAACTGTGCATGCTTGTATTCTACTTTTAAGCTTATTCTTTGATTCTAAGCTTATTTTTGAATTCTAATGACATGGAGACGATTATATGTGTTAGGGTTGTCATAAAAGTAAACCAAATGTCATTTCTAACCACACTCACTCCACAACATTCACACATTTGAATCAAACTTGTAAAACGAACTGTGCATGCTTGGATTCTACTTTTAAGCTTATTCTTTGATTCTAAGCTAATTTTTAAATTCTAATGACATGAAGAAGATTATATGTGTTAGGGTTGTCGTAAAAGTAAAACAAATGTCATTTCTAACAACACTCACTCCCCAACTTTCACACATTTGAATCAAACTTGTAAAACGAACTGTGTAGCTTGTATTCTACTTTTAAGCTTATTTTTGAATACTAATAACATGGAGACGATTATATGTGTTAGGGTTGTCATAAAAGTAAACCAAATGTCATTTCTAACCACACTCACTCCAGAACATTCACACATTTGAATCAAACTTGTAAAACGAACTGTGCATGCTTGTATTCTACTTTTAAGCTTATTCTTTGATTCTAAGCTTATTTTTGAATTCTAATGACATGGAGACGATTATATGTGTTAGGGTTGTCATAAAAGTAAACCAAATGTCATTTCTAACCACACTCACTCCACAACATTCACACATTTGAATCAAACTTGTAAAACGAACTGTGCATGCTTGGATTCTACTTTTAAGCTTATTCTTTGATTCTAAGCTAATTTTTAAATTCTAATGACATGGAGACGATTAATGTGTTAGGGTTGTCGTAAAAGTAAAACAAATGTCATTTCTAAAAACACTCACTCCACAACATTCACACATTTGAATCAAACTTGTAAAACGAACTGTGCATGCTTGGATTCTACTTTTAAGCTTATTCTTTGATTCTAAGCTTATTTCTGAATTCTAATGACATGGAGACGATTATATGTGTTAGAGTTGTCGTAAAAGTAAAGCAAATGTAATTTCTAACAACACTCTCTCCACAACATTCACACATTTGAATCAAACTTGTAAAACGAACTGTGCATGCTTGTATTCTACTTTTAAGCTTATTTTTTTATTCTAAGCTTATTTTTGAATTCTAATGACATGGAGACGATTATATTTTTTAGGGTTGTCATAAAAGTAAACCAAATGACATTTCTAACAACACTCACTCCACAACATTCACACATTTGAATCAAACTTGTAAAACGAATTGTGCATGCTTGTATTCTACTTTTCAGCTTATTCTTTGATTCTAAGCTTATTTTTGAATACTAATAACATGGAGTCGATTATATGTGTTAGGGTTGTCATAAATGTAAACCAAATGTCATTTCTAAAACTACTCACTCCACAACATTCACACATTTGAATCAAACTTGTAAAACGGACTGTGCATGCTTGGTTTCTACTTTTAAGCTTATTCTTTGATTCTAAGCTTATTTTTGAATTCTAATGACATGGAGACGATTATATGTGTTAGGGTTGTCGTAAAAGTAAAACAAATGTCATTTCTAACAACACTCACTCCACAACATTCACACATTTGAATCAAACTTGTAAAACGAACTGTGCATGCTTGTATTCTACTTTTAAACTTATTTTTTGATTCTAAGCTTATTTTTGAATTCTAATGACATGGAGACGATTATATGTGTTAGGGTTGTCATAAAAGTAAACCAAATGACATTTCTAACAACACTCACTCCACAACATACACACATTTGAATCAAACTTGTAAAACGAACTGTGCATGCTTGTATTCTACTTTTCAGCTTATTCTTTGATTCTAAGCTTATTTTTGAATTCTAATGACATGGAGACGATTATATGTGTTAGGATTGTCATAAAAGTAAACCAAATGACATTTCTAACCACACTCACTCCACAACATTCACACATTTGAATCAAACTTTTAAAACGAACTGTGCATGCTTGTATTCTACTTTTAAGCTTATTCTTTGATTCTAAGATTATTTTTGAATACTAATGACATGGAGACGATTATATGTGTTAGAGTTGTCATAAAAGTAAACCAAATGTCATTTCTAAAACTACTCACTCCACAACATTCACACATTTGAATCAAACTTGTAAAACGAACTGTGCATAGCGGATTCTACTTTTAAGCTTATTCTTTGATTCTAAGCTTATTTTTGAATTCTAATGACATGGAGACGATTATATGTGTTAGGGTTGTCGTAAAAGTAAAACAAATGTCATTTCTAACAACACTCACTCCACAACATTCACACATTTGAATCAAACTTGTAAAACGAACTGTACATGCTTGTATTCTACTTTTAAGCTTATTTTTTGATTCTAAGCTTATTTTTGAATTCTAATGACATGGAGACGATTATATGTGTTAGAGTTGTCATAAAAGTAAACCAAATGTCATTTCTAAAACTACTCACTCCACAACATTCACACATTTGAATCAAACTTGTAAAACGAACTGTGCATGCTGGGATTCTACTTTTAAGCTTATTCTTTGATTCTAAGCTTATTTTTGAATTCTAATGACATGGAGACGATTATATGTGTTAGGGTTGTCGTAAAAGTAAAACAAATGTCATTTCTAACAACACTCACTCCACAACATTCACACATTTGAATCAAACTTGTAAAACGAACTGTGCATGCTTGTATTCTACTTTTAAACTTATTTTTTGATTCTAAGCTTATTTTTGAATTCTAATGACATGGAGACGATTATATGTGTTAGGGTTGTCATAAAAGTAAACCAAATGACATTTCTAACAACACTCACTCCACAACATACACACATTTGAATCAAACTTGTAAAACGAACTGTGCATGCTTGTATTCTACTTTTCAGCTTATTCTTTGATTCTAAGCTTATTTTTGAATTCTAATGACATGGAGACGATTATATGTGTTAGGATTGTCATAAAAGTAAACCAAATGACATTTCTAACCACACTCACTCCACAACATTCACACATTTGAATCAAACTTTTAAAACGAACTGTGCATGCTTGTATTCTACTTTTAAGCTTATTCTTTGATTCTAAGATTATTTTTGAATACTAATGACATGGAGACGATTATATGTGTTAGAGTTGTCATAAAAGTAAACCAAATGTCATTTCTAAAACTACTCACTCCACAACATTCACACATTTGAATCAAACTTGTAAAACGAATTGTGCATAGCAGATTCTACTTTTAAGCTTATTCTTTGATTCTAAGCTTATTTTTGAATTCTAATGACATGGAGACGATTATATGTGTTAGGGTTGTCGTAAAAGTAAAACAAATGTCATTTCTAACAACACTCACTCCACAACATTCACACATTTGAATCAAACTTGTAAAACGAACTGTACATGCTTGTATTCTACTTTTAAGCTTATTTTTTGATTCTAAGCTTATTTTTGAATTCTAATGACATGGAGACGATTATATGTGTTAGAGTTGTCATAAAAGTAAACCAAATGTCATTTCTAAAACTACTCACTCCACAACATTCACACATTTGAATCAAACTTGTAAAACGAACTGTGCATGCTGGGATTCTACTTTTAAGCTTATTCTTTGATTCTAAGCTTATTTTTGAATTCTAATGACATGGAGACGATTATATGTGTTAGGGTTGTCGTAAAAGTAAAACAAATGTCATTTCTAACAACACTCACTCCACAACATTCACACATTTGAATCAAACTTGTAAAACGAACTGTGCATGCTTGTATTCTACTTTTAAGCTTATTTTTTGATTCTAAGCTTATTTTTGAATTCTAATGACATGGAGACGATTATATGTGTTAGGGTTGTCATAAAACTAAACCAAATGACATTTCTAACAACACTCACTCCACAACATTCACACATTTGAATCAAACTTGTAAAACAAACTGTGCATGCTTGTTTTCTACTTTTCAGCTTATTTTTTGATTCTAAGCTTATTTTTGAATACTAATAACATGGAGACGATTATATGTGTTAGGGTTGTCATAAAAGTAAACCAAATGTCATTTCTAAAAACACTCACTCCACAACTTTCACACATTTGAATCAAACTTGTAAAACGAACTTTGTAGCTTGTATTCTACTTTTAAGCTTATTCTTTGATTCTAAGCTTATTTTTGAATTCTAATGACATGGAGACGATTATATGTGTTAGGGTTGTCATAAAAGTAAACCAAATGTCATTTCTAACCACACTCACTCCACAACATTCACACATTTGAATCAAACTTGTAAAACGAACTGTGCATGCTTGGATTCTACTTTTAAGCTTATTCTTTGATTCTAAGCTAAATTTTAAATTCTAATGACATGGAGACGATTATATGTGTTAGGGTTGTCGTAAAAGTAAAACAAATGTCATTTCTAAAAACACTCACTCCACAACATTCACACATTTGAATCAAACTTGTAAAACGAACTGTGCATGCTTGGATTCTACTTTTAAGCTTATTCTTTGATTCTAAGCTTATTTTTGAATTCTAATGACATGGAGACGATTATATGTGTTAGGGTTGTCATAAAAGTAAACCAAATGTCATTTCTAACCACACTCACTCCACAACATTCACACATTTGAATCAAACTTGTAAAACGAACTGTGCATGCTTGGATTCTACTTTTAAGCTTATTCTTTGATTCTAAGCTAAATTTTAAATTCTAATGACATGGAGACGATTATATGTGTTAGAGTTGTCGTAAAAGTAAAACAAATGTAATTTCTAACAACACTCTCTCCACAACATTCACACATTTGAATCAAACTTGTAAAACGAACTGTGCATGCTTGTATTCTACTTTTAAGCTTATTTTTTTATTCTAAGCTTATTTTTGAATTCTAATGACATGGAGACGATTATATTTTTTAGGGTTGTCATAAAAGTAAACCAAATGACATTTCTAACAACACTCACTCCACAACATTCACACATTTGAATCAAACTTGTAAAACGAATTGTGCATGCTTGTATTCTACTTTTCAGCTTATTCTTTGATTCTAAGCTTATTTTTGAATACTAATAACATGGAGTCGATTATATGTGTTAGGGTTGTCATAAATGTAAACCAAATGTCATTTCTAAAACTACTCACTCCACAACATTCACACATTTGAATCAAACTTGTAAAACGGACTGTGCATGCTTGGTTTCTACTTTTAAGCTTATTCTTTGATTCTAAGCTTATTTTTGAATTCTAATGACATGGAGACGATTATATGTGTTAGGGTTGTCGTAAAAGTAAAACAAATGTCATTTTTAACAACACTCACTCCACAACATTCACACATTTGAATCAAACTTGTAAAACGAACTGTGCATGCTTGTATTCTACTTTTAAACTTATTTTTTGATTCTAAGCTTATTTTTGAAATCTAATGACATGGAGACGATTATATGTGTCAGGGTTGTCATAAAAGTAAACCAAATGACATTTCTAACAACACTCACTCCACAACATACACACATTTGAATCAAACTTTTAAAACGAACTGTGCATGCTTGTATTCTACTTTTAAGCTTATTCTTTGATTCTAAGATTATTTTTGAATACTAATGACATGGAGACGATTATATGTGTTAGGGTTGTCGTAAAAGTAAAACAAATGTCATTTCTAACAACACTCACTCCACAACATTCACACATTTGAATCAAACTTGTAAAACGAACTGTGCATGCTTGTATTCTACTTTTAAGCTTATTCTTTGATTCTAAGATTATTTTTGAATACTAATGACATGGAGACGATTATATGTGTTAGAGTTGTCATAAAAGTAAACCAAATGTCATTTCTAAAACTACTCACTCCACAACATTCACACATTTGAATCAAACTTGTAAAACGAACTGTGCATGCTGGGATTCTACTTTTAAGCTTATTCTTTGATTCTAAGCTTATTTTTGAATTCTAATGACATGGAGACGATTATATGTGTTAGGGTTGTCGTAAAAGTAAAACAAATGTCATTTCTAACAACACTCACTCCACAACATTCACACATTTGAATCAAACTTGTAAAACGAACTGTGCATGCTTGTATTCTACATTTAAGCTTATTTTTTGATTCTAAGCTTATTTTTGAATTCTAATGACATGGAGAGGATTATATGTGTTAGAGTTGTCATAAAAGTAAACCAAATGTCATTTCTAAAACTACTCACTCCACAACATTCACACATTTGAATCAAACTTGTAAAACGAACTGTGCATGCTGGGATTCTACTTTTAAGCTTATTCTTTGATTCTAAGCTTATTTTTGAATTCTAATGACATGGAGACGATTATATGTGTTAGGGTTGTCGTAAAATTAAAACAAATGTCATTTCTAACAACACTCACTCCACAACATTCACACATTTGAATCAAACTTGTAAAACGAACTGTGCATGCTTGTATTCTACTTTTAAGCTTATTTTTTGATTCTAAGCTTATTTTTGAATTCTAATGACATGGAGACGATTATATGTGTTAGGGTTGTCATAAAAGTAAACCAAATGACATTTCTAACAACACTCACTCCACAACATTCACACATTTGAATCAAACTTGTAAAACAAACTGTGCATGCTTGTTTTCTACTTTTCAGCTTATTTTTTTATTCTAAGCTTATTTTTGAATACTAATAACATGGAGACGATTATATGTGTTAGGGTTGTCATAAAAGTAAACCAAATGTCATTTCTAAAAACACTCATTCCACAACTTTCACACATTTGAATCAAACTTGTAAAACGAACTGTGTAGCTTGTATTCTACTTTTAAGCTTATTCTTTGATTCTAAGCTTATTTTTGAATTCTAATGACATGGAGACGATTATATGTGTTAGGGTTGTCATAAAAGTAAACCAAATGTCATTTCTAACCACACTCACTCCACAACATTCACACATTTGAATCAAACTTGTAAAACGAACTGTGCATGCTTGGATTCTACTTTTAAGCTTATTCTTTGATTCTAAGCTAATTTTTCAATTCTAATGACATGGAGACAATTATATGTGTTAGGGTTGTCGTAAAAGTAAAACAAATGTCATTTCTAAAAACACTCACTCCACAACATTCACACATTTGAATCAAACTTGTAAAAACGAACTGTGCATGCTTGGATTCTACTTTTAAGCTTATTCTTTGATTCTAAGCTTATTTCTGAATTCTAATGACATGGAGACGATTATATGTGTTAGAGTTGTCGTAAAAGTAAAACAAATGTAATTTCTAACAACACTCTCTCCACAACATTCACACATTTGAATCAAACTTGTAAAACGAACTGTGCATGCTTGTATTCTACTTTTAAGCTTATTTTTTTATTCTAAGCTTATTTTTGAATTCTAATGACATGGAGACGATTATATTTTTTAGGGTTGTCATAAAAGTAAACCAAATGACATTTCTAACAACACTCACTCCACAACATTCACACATTTGAATCAAACTTGTAAAACGAATTGTGCATGCTTGTATTCTACTTTTCAGCTTATTCTTTGATTCTAAGCTTATTTTTGAATACTAATAACATGGAGTCGATTATATGTGTTAGGGTTGTCATAAATGTAAACCAAATGTCATTTCTAAAACTACTCACTCCACAACATTCACACATTTGAATCAAACTTGTAAAACGGACTGTGCATGCTTGGTTTCTACTTTTAAGCTTATTCTTTGATTCTAAGCTTATTTTTGAATTCTAATGACATTGAGACGATTATATGTGTTAGGGTTGTCATAAAAGTAAAACAAATGTCATTTCTAACAACACTCACTCCACAACATTCACACATTTGAATCAAACTTGTAAAACGAATTGTGCATGCTTGTATTCTACTTTTAAACTTATTTTTAGATTCTAAGCTTATTTTTGAATTCTAATGACATGGAGACGATTATATGTGTTAGGGTTGTCATAAAAGTAAACCAAATGACATTTCTAACAATACTCACTCCACAACATTCACACATTTGAATCAAACTTGTAAAACGAACTCTACATGCTGGTATTCTACTTTTCAGCTTATTCTTTGATTCTAAGCTTATTTTTGAATTCTAATGACATGGAGACGATTATATGTGTTAGGATTGTTATAAAAGTAAACCAAATGACATTTCTAACCACACTCACTCCACAACATTCACACATTTGAATCAAACTTTTAAAACGAACTGTGCATGCTTGTATTCTACTTTTAAGCTTATTTTTTGATTCTAAGCTTATTTTTTAATTCTAATGACATGGAGACGATTATATGTGTTAGGGTTGTCATAAAAGTAAAACAAATGTCATTTCTAACAACACTCACTCCCCAACTTTCACACATTTGAATCAAACTTGTAAAACGAACTGTGTAGCTTGTATTCTACTTTTAAGCTTATTTTTGAATACTAATAACATGGAGACGATTATATGTGTTAGGGTTGTCATAAAAGTAAACCAAATGTCATTTCTAACCACACTCACTCCAGAACATTCACACATTTGAATCAAACTTGTAAAACGAACTGTGCATGCTTGTATTCTACTTTTAAGCTTATTCTTTGATTCTAAGCTTATTTTTGAATTCTAATGACATGGAGACGATTATATGTGTTAGGGTTGTCATAAAAGTAAACCAAATGTCATTTCTAACCACACTCACTCCACAACATTCACACATTTGAATCAAACTTGTAAAACGAACTGTGCATGCTTGGATTCTACTTTTAAGCTTATTCTTTGATTCTAAGCTAATTTTTAAATTCTAATGACATGGAGACGATTATATGTGTTAGGGTTGTCGTAAAAGTAAAACAAATGTCATTTCTAAAAACAATCACTCCACAACATTCACACATTTGAATCAAACTTGTAAAACGAACTGTGCATGCTTGGATTCTACTTTTAAGCTTATTCTTTGATTCTAAGCTTATTTCTGAATTCTAATGACATGGAGACGATTATATGTGTTAGAGTTGTCGTAAAAGTAAAACAAATGTAATTTCTAACAACACTCTCTCCACAACATTCACACATTTGAATCAAACTTGTAAAACGAACTGTGCATGCTTGTATTCTACTTTTAAGCTTATTTTTTTATTCTAAGCTTATTTTTGAATTCTAATGACATGGAGACGATTATATTTTTTAGGGTTGTCATAAAAGTAAACCAAATGACATTTCTAACAACACTCACTCCACAACATTCACACATTTGAATCAAACTTGTAAAACGAACTCTACATGCTTGTATTCTACTTTTCAGCTTATTCTTTGATTCTAAGCTTATTTTTGAATTCTAATGACATGGAGACGATTATATGTGTTAGGATTGTTATAAAAGTAAACCAAATGACATTTCTAACCACACTCACTCCACAACATTCACACATTTGAATCAAACTTTTAAAACGAACTGTGCATGCTTGTATTCTACTTTTAAGCTTATTCTTTGATTCTAAGATTATTTTTGAATACTAATGACATGGAGACGATTATATGTGTTAGAGTTGTCATAAAAGTAAACCAAATGTCATTTCTAAAACTACTCACTCCACAACATTCACACATTTGAATCAAACTTGTAAAACGAACTGTGCATGCTGGGATTCTACTTTTAAGCTTATTCTTTGATTCTAAGCTTATTTTTGAATTCTAATGACATGGAGACGATTATATGTGTTAGGGTTGTCGTATAAGTAAAACAAATGTCATTTCTAACAACACTCACTCCACAACATTCACACATTTGAATCAAACTTGTAAAACGAACTATGCATGCTTGTATTCTACTTTTAAGCTTATTTTTTGATTCTAAGCTTATTTTTTAATTCTAATGACATGGAGACGATTATATGTGTTAGGGTTGTCATAAAAGTAAAACAAATGTCATTTCTAACAACACTCACTCCCCAACTTTCACACATTTGAATCAAACTTGTAAAACGAACTGTGTAGCTTGTATTCTACTTTTAAGCTTATTTTTGAATACTAATAACATGGAGACGATTATATGTGTTAGGGTTGTCATAAAAGTAAACCAAATGTCATTTCTAACCACACTCACTCCAGAACATTCACACATTTGAATCAAACTTGTAAAACGAACTGTGCATGCTTGTATTCTACTTTTAAGCTTATTCTTTGATTCTAAGCTTATTTTTGAATTCTAATGACATGGAGACGATTATATGTGTTAGGGTTGTCATAAAAGTAAACCAAATGTCATTTCTAACCACACTCACTCCACAACATTCACACATTTGAATCAAACTTGTAAAACGAACTGTGCATGCTTGGATTCTACTTTTAAGCTTATTCTTTGATTCTAAGCTAATTTTTAAATTCTAATGACATGGAGACGATTATATGTGTTAGGGTTGTCGTAAAAGTAAAACAAATGTCATTTCTAAAAACACTCACTCCACAACATTCACACATTTGAATCAAACTTGTAAAACGAACTGTGCATGCTTGGATTCTACTTTTAAGCTTATTCTTTGATTCTAAGCTTATATCTGAATTCTAATGACATGGAGACGATTATATGTGTTAGAGTTGTCGTAAAAGTAAAACAAATGTAATTTCTAACAACCCTCACTCCACAACATTCACACATTTGAATCAAACTTGTAAAACGAACTGTGCATGCTTGTATTCTACTTTTAAGCTTATTTTTTGATTCTAAGCTTATTTTGGAATTCTAATGACATGGAGACGATTATATGTGTTAAGGTTGTCATAAAAGTAAACCAAATGACATTTCTAACAACACTCACTCCACAACATTCACACATTTGAATCAAACTTGTAAAACGAACTGTGCATGCTTGTATTCTACTTTTCAGCTTATTTTTTGATTCTAAGCTTATTTTTGAATACTAATAACATGGAGACGATTATATGTGTTAGGGTTGTCATAAAAGTAAACCAAATGTCATTTCTAAAAACACTCACTCCATAACTTTCACACATTTGAATTAAACTTGTAAAACGAACTGTGTAGCTTGTATTCTACTTTTAAGCTTATTTTTGAATTCTAATGACATGGAGACGATTATATGTGTTAGGGTTGTCATAAAAGTAAACCAAATGTCATTTCTAACCACACTCACTCCAGAACATTCACACATTTGAATCAAACTTGTAAAACGAACTGTGCATGCTTGTATTCTACTTTTAAGCTTATTTTTTGTTTCTAAGCTTATTTTTGAATTCTAATGACATGGAGACGATTATATGTGTTAGGGTTGTCATAAAAGTAAACCAAATGTCATTTCTAACAACACTCACTCCACAACATTCACACATTTGAATCAAACTTGTAAAACGAACTGTGCATGCTTGTATTCTACTTTTCAGCTTATTCTTTGATTCTAAGCTTATTTTTGAATTCTAATGACATGGAGACGATTATATGTGTTAGGGTTGTCATAAAAGTAAACCAAATGTCATTTCGAAAAACACTCACTCCATAACTTTCACACATTTGAATCAAACTTGTAAAACGAACTGTGCATGCTTGTATTCTACTTTTCAGCTTATTCTTTGATTCTAAGCTTATTTTTGAATACTAATAACATGGAGTCGATTATATGTGTTAGGGTTGTCATAAAAGTAAACCAAATGTCATTTCTAAAAACACTCACTCCACAACTTTCACACATTTGAATCAAACTTGTAAAACGAACTGTGTAGCTTGTATTCTACTTTTAAGCTTATTTTTGAATTCTAATGACATGGAGACGATTATATGTGTTAGGGTTGTCATAAAAGTAAACCAAATGTCATTTCTAACCACACTCACTCCAGAACATTCACACATTTGAATCAAACTTGTAAAACGAACTGTGCATGCTTGTATTCTACTTTTAAGCTTATTCTTTGATTCTAAGCTTATTTTTGAATTCTAATGACATGGAGACGATTATATGTGTTAGGGTTGTCATAAAAGTAAACCAAATGACATTTCTAACCACACTCACTCCACAACATTCACACATTTGAATCAAACTTTTAAAACGAACTGTGCATGCTTGTATTCTACTTTTAAGCTTATTCTTTGATTCTAAGATTATTTTTGAATACTAATGACATGGAGACGATTATATGTGTTAGAGTTGTCATAAAAGTAAACCAAATGTCATTTCTAAAACTACTCACTCCATAACTTTCACACATTTGAATCAAACTTGTAAAACGAACTGTGCATGCTTGTATTCTACTTTTCAGCTTATTCTTTGATTCTAAGCTTATTTTTGAATACTAATAACATGGAGTCGATTATATGTGTTAGGGTTGTCATAAAAGTAAACCAAATGTCATTTCTAAAAACACTCACTCCACAACTTTCACACATTTGAATCAAACTTGTAAAACGAACTGTGTAGCTTGTATTCTACTTTTAAGCTTATTTTTGAATTCTAATGACATGGAGACGATTATATGTGTTAGGGTTGTCATAAAAGTAAACCAAATGTCATTTCTAACCACACTCACTCCAGAACATTCACACATTTGAATCAAACTTGTAAAACGAACTGTGCATGCTTGTATTCTACTTTTAAGCTTATTCTTTGATTCTAAGCTTATTTTTGAATTCTAATGACATGGAGACGATTATATGTGTTAGGGTTGTCATAAAAGTAAACCAAATGACATTTCTAACCACACTCACTCCACAACATTCACACATTTGAATCAAACTTTTAAAACGAACTTTGCATGCTTGTATTCTACTTTTAAGCTTATTCTTTGATTCTAAGATTATTTTTGAATACTAATGACATGGAGACGATTATATGTGTTAGAGTTGTCATAAAAGTAAACCAAATGTCATTTCTAAAACTACTCACTCCACAACATTCACACATTTGAATCAAACTTGTAAAACGAACTGTGCATGCTTGGATTCTACTTTTAAGCTTATTCTTTGATTCTAAGCTTATTTTTGAATTCTAATGACATGGAGACGATTATAAGTGTTAGGGTTGTGATAAAGGTAAACCAAATTACATTTCTAACAACACTCACTCCACAACATTCACACATTTGAATCAAACTTGTAAAACGAACTGTGTAGCTTGTATTCTACTTTTAAGCTTATTTTTGAATTCTAATGATATGGAGACGATTTTATGTGTTAGGGTTGTCATAAAAGTAAACCAAATGTCATTTCTAACCACACTCACTCCAGAACATTCACACATTTGAATCAAACTTGTAAAACGAACTGTGCATGCTTGGATTCTACTTTTAAGCTTATTCTTTGATTCTAAGCTTATTTCTGAATTCTAATGACATGGAGACGATTATATGTGTTAGGGTTGTCGTAAAAGTAAAACAAATGTCATTTCTAACAACACTCACTCCTCAACATTCACACATTTGAATCAAACTTGTAAAACGAACTGTGCATGCTTGTATTCTACTTTTAAGCTTATTTTTTGATTCTAAGCTTATTTTTGAATTCTAATGACATGGAGACGATTATAAGTGTTAGGGTTGTGATAAAGGTAAACCAAATTACATTTCTAACAACACTCACTCCACAACATTCACACATTTGAATCAAACTTGTAAAACGAACTGTGCATGCTTGTATTCTACTTTTCATCTTATTCTTTGATTCGAAGCTTATTTTTGAATACTAATAACATGGAGTCGATTATATGTGTTAGGGTTGTCATAAAAGTAAACCAAATGTCATTTCTAAAAACACTCACTCCACAACTTTCACACATTTGAATCAAACTTGTAAAACGAACTGTGTAGCTTGTATTCTACTTTTAAGCTTATTTTTGAATTCTAATGACATGGAGACGATTATGTGTTAGGGTTGTCATAAAAGTAAACCAAATGTCATTTCTAACCACACTCACTCCAGAACATTCACACATTTGAATCAAACTTGTAAAACGAACTGTGCATGCTTGTATTCTACTTTTAAGCTTATTCTTTGATTCTAAGCTTATTTTTGAATTCTAATGACATGGAGACGATTATATGTGTAAGGTTGTCATAAAAGTAAACCAAATGTCATTTCTAACCACACTCACTCCAGAACATTCACACATTTGAATCAAACTTGTAAAACGAACTGTGCATGCTTGTATTCTACTTTTCAGCTTATTCTTTGATTCTAAGCTTATTTTTGAATTCTAATGACATGGAGACGATTATATGTGTTAGGATTGTCATAAAAGTAAACCAAATGACATTTCTAACCACACTCACTCCACAACATTCACACATTTGAATCAAACTTTTAAAACGAACTGTGCATGCTTGTATTCTACTTTTAAGCTTATTCTTTGATTCTAAGATTATTTTTGAATACTAATGACATGGAGACGATTATATGTGTTAGAGTTGTCATAAAAGTAAACCAAATGTCATTTCTAAAACTACTCACTCCACAACATTCACACATTTGAATCAAACTTGTAAAACGAACTGTGGATGCTTGGATTCTACTTTTAAGCTTATTCTTTTATTCTAAGCTTATTTTTGAATTCTAACGACATGGAGACGATTATATGTGTTAGGGTTGTCGTAAAAGTAAAACAAATGTCATTTCTAACAACACTCACTCCACAACATTCACACATTTGAATCAAACTAGTAAAACGAACTGTGCATGCTTGTATTCTACTTTTAAGGTTATTTTTTGATTCTAAGCTTATTTTTGAATTCTAATGACATGGAGATGATTATATGTGTTAGGGTTGTCATAAAAGTAAACCAAATGACATTTCTAACAACACTCACTCCACAACATTCACACATTTGAATCAAACTTGTAAAACAAACTGTGCATGCTTGTTTTCTACTTTTCAGCTTATTTTTTGATTCTAAGCTTATTTTTGAATACTAATAACATGGAGACGATTATATGTGTTAGGGTTGTCATAAAAGTAAACCAAATGTCATTTCTAAAAACACTCACTCCACAACTTTCACACATTTGAATCAAACTTGTAAAACGAACTGTGTAGCTTGTATTCTACTTTTAAGCTTATTTTTGAATTCTAATGACATGGAGACGATTATATGTGTTAGGGTTGTCATAAAAGTAAACCAAATGTCATTTCTAACCACACTCACTCCACAACATTCACACATTTGAATCAAACTTGTAAAACGAACTGTGCATGCTTGGATTCTACTTTTAAGCTTATTCTTTGATTCTAAGCTAATTTTTAAATTCTAATGACATGGAGACGATTATATGTGTTAGGGTTGTCGTAAAAGTAAAACAAATGTCATTTCTAACAACACTCACTCCCCAATATTCACACATTTGAATCAAACTTGTAAAACGACCTATGTAGCTTGTATTCTACTTTTAAGCTTATTTTTGAATTCTAATGACATGGAGACGATTATATGTGTTAGGGTTGTCATAAAACTAAAACAAATGTCATTTCTAACAACACTCACTCCACAACATTCACAGATTTGAATCAAACTTGTAAAACGAACTGTGCATGCTTGTATTCTACTTTTAAGCTTATTCTTTGATTCTAAGCTTATTTTTGAATTCTAATGACATGGAGACGATTATATGTGTTAGGGTTGTCATAAAAGTAAACCAAATGTCATTTCTAACCACACTCACTCCACAACATTCACACATTTGAATCAAACTTGTAAAACGAACTGTGCATGCTTGGATTCTACTTTTAAGCTTATTCTTTGATTCTAAGCTAATTTTTAAATTCTAATGACATGAAGACGATTATATGTGTTAGGGTTGTCGTAAAAGTAAAACAAATGTCATTTCTAACAACACTCACTCCCCAACTTTCACACATTTGAATCAAACTTGTAAAACGAACTGTGTAGCTTGTATTCTACTTTTAAGCTTATTTTTGAATACTAATAACATGGAGACGATTATATGTGTTAGGGTTGTCATAAAAGTAAACCAAATGTCATTTCTAACCACACTCACTCCAGAACATTCACACATTTGAATCAAACTTGAAAAACGAACTGTGCATGCTTGTATTCTACTTTTAAGCTTATTCTTTGATTCTAAGCTTATTTTTGAATTCTAATGACATGGAGACGATTATATGTGTTAGGGTTGTCATAAAAGTAAACCAAATGTCATTTCTAACCACACTCACTCCACAACATTCACACATTTGAATCAAACTTGTAAAACGAACTGTGCATGCTTGGATTCTACTTTTAAGCTTATTCTTTGATTCTAAGCTAATTTTTAAATTCTAATGACATGGAGACGATTAATGTGTTAGGGTTGTCGTAAAAGTAAAACAAATGTCATTTCTAAAAACACTCACTCCACAACATTCACACATTTGAATCAAACTTGTAAAACGAACTGTGCATGCTTGGATTCTACTTTTAAGCTTATTCTTTGATTCTAAGCTTATTTCTGAATTCTAATGACATGGAGACGATTATATGTGTTAGAGTTGTCGTAAAAGTAAAGCAAATGTAATTTCTAACAACACTCTCTCCACAACATTCACACATTTGAATCAAACTTGTAAAACGAACTGTGCATGCTTGTATGCTACTTTTAAGCTTATTTTTTTATTCTAAGCTTATTTTTGAATTCTAATGACATGGAGACGATTATATTTTTTAGGGTTGTCATAAAAGTAAACCAAATGACATTTCTAACAACACTCACTCCACAACATTCACACATTTGAATCAAACTTGTAAAACGAATTGTGCATGCTTGTATTCTACTTTTCAGCTTATTCTTTGATTCTAAGCTTATTTTTGAATACTAATAACATGGAGTCGATTATATGTGTTAGGGTTGTCATAAATGTAAACCAAATGTCATTTCTAAAACTACTCACTCCACAACATTCACACATTTGAATCAAACTTGTAAAACGGACTGTGCATGCTTGGTTTCTACTTTTAAGCTTATTCTTTGATTCTAAGCTTATTTTTGAATTCTAATGACATGGAGACGATTATATGTGTTAGGGTTGTCGTAAAAGTAAAACAAATGTCATTTCTAACAACACTCACTCCACAACATTCACACATTTGAATCAAACTTGTAAAACGAACTGTGCATGCTTGTATTCTACTTTTAAACTTATTTTTTGATTCTAAGCTTATTTTTGAATTCTAATGACATGGAGACGATTATATGTGTTAGGGTTGTCATAAAAGTAAACCAAATGACATTTCTAACAACACTCACTCCACAACATACACACATTTGAATCAAACTTGTAAAACGAACTGTGCATGCTTGTATTCTACTTTTCAGCTTATTCTTTGATTCTAAGCTTATTTTTGAATTCTAATGACATGGAGACGATTATATGTGTTAGGATTGTCATAAAAGTAAACCAAATGACATTTCTAACCACACTCACTCCACAACATTCACACATTTGAATCAAACTTTTAAAACGAACTGTGCATGCTTGTATTCTACTTTTAAGCTTATTCTTTGATTCTAAGATTATTTTTGAATACTAATGACATGGAGACGATTATATGTGTTAGAGTTGTCATAAAAGTAAACCAAATGTCATTTCTAAAACTACTCACTCCACAACATTCACACATTTGAATCAAACTTGTAAAACGAACTGTGCATAGCGGATTCTACTTTTAAGCTTATTCTTTGATTCTAAGCTTATTTTTGAATTCTAATGACATGGAGACGATTATATGTGTTAGGGTTGTCGTAAAAGTAAAACAAATGTCATTTCTAACAACACTCACTCCACAACATTCACACATTTGAATCAAACTTGTAAAGCGAACTGTACATGCTTGTATTCTACTTTTAAGCTTATTTTTTGATTCTAAGCTTATTTTTGAATTCTAATGACATGGAGACGATTATATGTGTTAGAGTTGTCATAAAAGTAAACCAAATGTCATTTCTAAAACTACTCACTCCACAACATTCACACATTTGAATCAAACTTGTAAAACGAACTGTGCATGCTGGGATTCTACTTTTAAGCTTATTCTTTGATTCTAAGCTTATTTTTGAATTCTAATGACATGGAGACGATTATATGTGTTAGGGTTGTCGTAAAAGTAAAACAAATGTCATTTCTAACAACACTCACTCCACAACATTCACACATTTGAATCAAACTTGTAAAACGAACTGTGCATGCTTCTATTCTACTTTTAAACTTATTTTTTGATTCTAAGCTTATTTTTGAATTCTAATGACATGGAGACGATTATATGTGTTAGGGTTGTCATAAAAGTAAACCAAATGACATTTCTAACAACACTCACTCCACAACATACACACATTTGAATCAAACTTGTAAAACGAACTGTGCATGCTTGTATTCTACTTTTCAGCTTATTCTTTGATTCTAAGCTTATTTTTGAATTCTAATGACATGGAGACGATTATATGTGTTAGGATTGTCATAAAAGTAAACCAAATGACATTTCTAACCACACTCACTCCACAACATTCACACATTTGAATCAAACTTTTAAAACGAACTGTGCATGCTTGTATTCTACTTTTAAGCTTATTCTTTGATTCTAAGATTATTTTTGAATACTAATGACATGGAGACGATTATATGTGTTAGAGTTGTCATAAAAGTAAACCAAATGTCATTTCTAAAACTACTCACTCCACAACATTCACACATTTGAATCAAACTTGTAAAACGAATTGTGCATAGCGGATTCTACTTTTAAGCTTATTCTTTGATTCTAAGCTTATTTTTGATTTCTAATGACATGGAGACGATTATATGTGTTAGGGTTGTCGTAAAAGTAAAACAAATGTCATTTCTAACAACACTCACTTCACAACATTCACACATTTGAATCAAACTTGTAAAAGGAACTGTACATGCTTGTATTCTACTTTTAAGCTTATTTTTTGATTCTAAGCTTATTTTTGAATTCTAATGACATGGAGACGATTATATGTGTTAGAGTTGTCATAAAAGTAAACCAAATGTCATTTCTAAAACGACTCACTCCACAACATTCACACATTTGAATCAAACTTGTAAAACGAACTGTGCATGCTGGGATTCTACTTTTAAGCTTATTCTTTGATTCTAAGCTTATTTTTGAATTCTAATGACATGGAGACGATTATATGTGTTAGGGTTGTCGTAAAAGTAAAACAAATGTCATTTCTAACAACACTCACTCCACAACATTCACACATTTGAATCAAACTTGTAAAACGAACTGTGCATGCTTGTATTCTACTTTTAAGCTTATTTTTTGATTCTAAGCTTATTTTTGAATTCTAATGACATGGAGACGATTATATGTGTTAGGGTTGTCATAAAACTAAACCAAATGACATTTCTAACAACACTCACTCCACAACATTCACACATTTGAATCAAACTTGTAAAACAAACTGTGCATGCTTGTTTTCTACTTTTCAGCTTATTTTTTGATTCTAAGCTTATTTTTGAATACTAATAACATGGAGACGATTATATGTGTTAGGGTTGTCATAAAAGTAAACCAAATGTCATTTCTAAAAACACTCACTCCACAACTTTCACACATTTGAATCAAACTTGTAAAACGAACTGTGTAGCTTGTATTCTACTTTTAAGCTTATTCTTTGATTCTAAGCTTATTTTTGAATTCTAATGACATGGAGACGATTATATGTGTTAGGGTTGTCATAAAAGTAAACCAAATGTCATTTCTAACCACACTCACTCCACAACATTCACACATTTGAATCAAACTTGTAAAACGAACTGTGCATGCTTGGATTCTACTTTTAAGCTTATTCTTTGATTCTAAGCTAAATTTTAAATTCTAATGACATGGAGACGATTATATGTGTTAGGGTTGTCGTAAAAGTAAAACAAATGTCATTTCTAAAAACACTCACTCCACAACATTCACACATTTGAATCAAACTTGTAAAACGAACTGTGCATGCTTGGATTCTACTTTTAAGCTTATTCTTTGATTCTAAGCTTATTTCTGAATTCTAATGACATGGAGACGATTATATGTGTTAGAGTTGTCGTAAAAGTAAAACAAATGTAATTTCTAACAACACTCTCTCCACAACATTCACACATTTGAATCAAACTTGTAAAACGAACTGTGCATGCTTGTATTCTACTTTTAAGCTTATTTTTTTATTCTAAGCTTATTTTTGAATTCTAATGACATGGAGACGATTATATTTTTTAGGGTTGTCATAAAAGTAAACCAAATGACATTTCTAACAACACTCACTCCACAACATTCACACATTTGAATCAAACTTGTAAAACGAATTGTGCATGCTTGTATTCTACTTTTCAGCTTATTCTTTGATTCTAAGCTTATTTTTGAATACTAATAACATGGAGTCGATTATATGTGTTAGGGTTGTCATAAATGTAAACCAAATGTCATTTCTAAAACTACTCACTCCACAACATTCACACATTTGAATCAAACTTGTAAAACGGACTGTGCATGCTTGGTTTCTACTTTTAAGCTTATTCTTTGATTCTAAGCTTATTTTTGAATTCTAATGACATGGAGACGATTATATGTGTTAGGGTTGTCGTAAAAGTAAAACAAATGTCATTTTTAACAACACTCACTCCACAACATTCACACATTTGAATCAAACTTGTAAAACGAACTGTGCATGCTTGTATTCTACTTTTAAACTTATTTTTTGATTCTAAGCTTATTTTTGAAATCTAATGACATGGAGACGATTATATGTGTCAGGGTTGTCATAAAAGTAAACCAAATGACATTTCTAACAACACTCACTCCACAACATACACACATTTGAATCAAACTTTTAAAACGAACTGTGCATGCTTGTATTCTACTTTTAAGCTTATTCTTTGATTCTAAGATTATTTTTGAATACTAATGACATGGAGACGATTATATGTGTTAGGGTTGTCGTAAAAGTAAAACAAATGTCATTTCTAACAACACTCACTCCACAACATTCACACATTTGAATCAAACTTGTAAAACGAACTGTGCATGCTTGTATTCTACTTTTAAGCTTATTCTTTGATTCTAAGATTATTTTTGAATACTAATGACATGGAGACGATTATATGTGTTAGAGTTGTCATAAAAGTAAACCAAATGTCATTTCTAAAACTACTCACTCCACAACATTCACACATTTGAATCAAACTTGTAAAACGAACTGTGCATGCTGGGATTCTACTTTTAAGCTTATTCTTTGATTCTAAGCTTATTTTTGAATTCTAATGACATGGAGACGATTATATGTGTTAGGGTTGTCGTAAAAGTAAAACAAATGTCATTTCTAACAACACTCACTTCACAACATTCACACATTTGAATCAAACTTGTAAAACGAACTGTGCATGCTTGTATTCTACATTTAAGCTTATTTTTTGATTCTAAGCTTATTTTTGAATTCTAATGACATGGAGACGATTATATGTGTTAGAGTTGTCATAAAAGTAAACCAAATGTCATTTCTAAAACTACTCACTCCACAACATTCACACATTTGAATCAAACTTGTAAAACGAACTGTGCATGCTGGGATTCTATTTTTAAGCTTATTCTTTGATTCTAAGCTTATTTTTGAATTCTAATGACATGGAGACGATTATATGTGTTAGGGTTGTCGTAAAAGTAAAACAAATGTCATTTCTAACAACACTCACTCCACAACATTCACACATTTGAATCAAACTTGTAAAACGAACTGTGCATGCTTGTATTCTACTTTTAAGCTTATTTTTTGATTCTAAGCTTATTTTTGAATTCTAATGACATGGAGACGATTATATGTGTTAGGGTTGTCATAAAAGTAAACCAAATGACATTTCTAACAACACTCACTCCACAACATTCACACATTTGAATCAAACTTGTAAAACAAACTGTGCATGCTTGTTTTCTACTTTTCAGCTTATTTTTTGATTCTAAGCTTATTTTTGAATACTAATAACATGGAGACGATTATATGTGTTAGGGTTGTCATAAAAGTAAACCAAATGTCATTTCTAAAAACACTCACTCCACAACTTTCACACATTTGAATCAAACTTGTAAAACGAACTGTGTAGCTTGTATTCTACTTTTAAGCTTATTCTTTGATTCTAAGCTTATTTTTGAATTCTAATGACATGGAGACGATTATATGTGTTAGGGTTGTCATAAAAGTAAACCAAATGTCATTTCTAACCACACTCACTCCACAACATTCACACATTTGAATCAAACTTGTAAAACGAACTGTGCATGCTTGGATTCTACTTTTAAGCTTATTCTTTGATTCTAAGCTAATTTTTAAATTCTAATGACATGGAGACAATTATATGTGTTAGGGTTGTCGTAAAAGTAAAACAAATGTCATTTCTAAAAACACTCACTCCGCAACATTCACACATTTGAATCAAACTTGTAAAACGAACTGTGCATGCTTGGATTCTACTTTTAAGCTTATTCTTTGATTCTAAGCTTATTTCTGAATTCTAATGACATGGAGACGATTATATGTGTTAGAGTTGTCGTAAAAGTAAAACAAATGTAATTTCTAACAACACTCTCTCCACAACATTCACACATTTGAATCAAACTTGTAAAACGAACTGTGCATGCTTGTATTCTACTTTTAAGCTTATTTTTTTATTCTAAGCTTATTTTTGAATTCTAATGACATGGAGACGATTATATTTTTTAGGGTTGTCATAAAAGTAAACCAAATGACATTTCTAACAACACTCACTCCACAACATTCACACATTTGAATCAAACTTGTAAAACGAATTGTGCATGCTTGTATTCTACTTTTCAGCTTATTCTTTGATTCTAAGCTTATTTTTGAATACTAATAACATGGAGTCGATTATATGTGTTAGGGTTGTCATAAATGTAAACCAAATGTCATTTCTAAAACTACTCACTCCACAACATTCACACATTTGAATCAAACTTGTAAAACGCACTGTGCATGCTTGGTTTCTACTTTTAAGCTTATTCTTTGATTCTAAGCTTATTTTTGAATTCTAATGACATGGAGACGATTATATGTGTTAGGGTTGTCATAAAAGTAAAACAAATGTCATTTCTAACAACACTCACTCCACAACATTCACACATTTGAATCAAACTTGTAAAACGAATTGTGCATGCTTGTATTCTACTTTTAAACTTATTTTTAGATTCTAAGCTTATTTTTGAATTCTAATGACATGGAGACGATTATATGTGTTAGGGTTGTCATAAAAGTAAACCAAATGACATTTCTAACAACACTCACTCCACAACATTCACACATTTGAATCAAACTTGTAAAACGAACTCTACATGCTTGTATTCTACTTTTCAGCTTATTCTTTGATTCTAAGCTTATTTTTGAATTCTAATGACATGGAGACGATTATATGTGTTAGGATTGTTATAAAAGTAAACCAAATGACATTTCTAACCACACTCACTCCACAACATTCACACATTTGAATCAAACTTTTAAAACGAACTGTGCATGCTTGTATTCTACTTTTAAGCTTATTCTTTGATTCTAAGATTATTTTTGAATACTAATGACATGGAGACGATTATATGTGTTAGAGTTGTCATAAAAGTAAACCAAATGTCATTTCTAAAACTACTCACTCCACAACATTCACACATTTGAATCAAACTTGTAAAACGAACTGTGCATGCTGGGATTCTACTTTTAAGCTTATTCTTTGATTCTAAGCTTATTTTTGAATTCTAATGACATGGAGACGATTATATGTGTTAGGGTTGTCGTATAAGTAAAACAAATGTCATTTCTAACAACACTCACTCCACAACATTCACACATTTGAATCAAACTTGTAAAACGAACTGTGCATGCTTGTATTCTACTTTTAAGCTTATTTTTTGATTCTAAGCTTATTTTTTAATTCTAATCACATGGAGACGATTATATGTGTTAGGGTTGTCATAAAAGTAAAACAAATGTCATTTCTAACAACACTCACTCCCCAACTTTCACACATTTGAATCAAACTTGTAAAACGAACTGTGTAGCTTGTATTCTACTTTTAAGCTTATTTTTGAATACTAATAACATGGAGACGATTATATGTGTTAGGGTTGTCATAAAAGTAAACCAAATGTCATTTCTAACCACACTCACTCCACAACTTTCACACATTTGAATCAAACTTGTAAAACGAACTGTGTAGCTTGTATTCTACTTTTAAGCTTATTCTTTGATTCTAAGCTTATTTTTGAATTCTAATGACATGGAGACGATTATATGTGTTAGGGTTGTCATAAAAGTAAACCAAATGTCATTTCTAACCACACTCACTCCACAACATTCACACATTTGAATCAAACTTGTAAAACGAACTGTGCATGCTTGGATTCTACTTTTAAGCTTATTCTTTGATTCTAAGCTACTTTTTAAATTCTAATGACATGGAGACAATTATATGTGTTAGGGTTGTCGTAAAAGTAAAACAAATGTCATTTCTAAAAACACTCACTCCACAACATTCACACATTTGAATCAAACTTGTAAAACGAACTGTGCATGCTTGGATTCTACTTTTAAGCTTATTCTTTGATTCTAAGCTTATTTCTGAATTCTAATGACATGGAGACGATTATATGTGTTAGAGTTGTCGTAAAAGTAAAACAAATGTAATTTCTAACAACACTCTCTCCACAACATTCACACATTTGAATCAAACTTGTAAAACGAACTGTGCATGCTTGTATTCTACTTTTAAGCTTATTTTTTTATTCTAAGCTTATTTTTGAATTCTAATGACATGGAGACGATTATATTTTTTAGGGTTGTCATAAAAGTAAACCAAATGACATTTCTAACAACACTCACTCCACAACATTCACACATTTGAATCAAACTTGTAAAACGAATTGTGCATGCTTGTATTCTACTTTTCAGCTTATTCTTTGATTCTAAGCTTATTTTTGAATACTAATAACATGGAGTCGATTATATGTGTTAGGGTTGTCATAAATGTAAACCAAATGTCATTTCTAAAACTACTCACTCCACAACATTCACACATTTGAATCAAACTTGTAAAACGGACTGTGCATGCTTGGTTTCTACTTTTAAGCTTATTCTTTGATTCTAAGCTTATTTTTGAATTCTAATGACATGGAGACGATTATATGTGTTAGGGTTGTCATAAAAGTAAAACAAATGTCATTTCTAACAACACTCACTCCACAACATTCACACATTTGAATCAAACTTGTAAAACGAATTGTGCATGCTTGTACTCTACTTTTAAACTTATTTTTAGATTCTAAGCTTATTTTTGAATTCTAATGACATGGAGACGATTATATGTGTTAGGGTTGTCATAAAAGTAAACCAAATGACATTTCTAACAACACTCACTCCACAACATTCACACATTTGAATCAAACTTGTAAAACGAACTCTACATGCTTGTATTCTACTTTTCAGCTTATTCTTTGATTCTAAGCTTATTTTTGAATTCTAATGACATGGAGACGATTATATGTGTTAGGATTGTTATAAAAGTAAACCAAATGACATTTCTAACCACACTCACTCCACAACATTCACACATTTGAATCAAACTTTTAAAACGAACTGTGCATGCTTGTATTCTACTTTTAAGCTTATTCTTTGATTCTAAGATTATTTTTGAATACTAATGACATGGAGACGATTATATGTGTTAGAGTTGTCATAAAAGTAAACCAAATGTCATTTCTAAAACTACTCACTCCACAACATTCACACATTTGAATCAAACTTGTAAAACGAACTGTGCATGCTGGGATTCTACTTTTAAGCTTATTCTTTGATTCTAAGCTTATTTTTGAATTCTAATGACATGGAGACGATTATATGTGTTAGGGTTGTCGTATAAGTAAAACAAATGTCATTTCTAACAACACTCACTCCACAACATTCACACATTTGAATCAAACTTGTAAAACGAACTGTGCATGCTTGTATTCTACTTTTAAGCTTATTTTTTGATTCTAAGCTTATTTTTTAATTCTAATGACATGGAGACGATTATATGTGTTAGGGTTGTCATAAAAGTAAAACAAATGTCATTTCTAACAACACTCACTCCCCAACTTTCACACATTTGAATCAAACTTGTAAAACGAACTGTGTAGCTTGTATTCTACTTTTAAGCTTATTTTTGAATACTAATAACATGGAGACGATTATATGTGTTAGGGTTGTCATAAAAGTAAACCAAATGTCATTTCTAACCACACTCACTCCAGAACATTCACACATTTGAATCAAACTTGTAAAACGAACTGTGCATGCTTGTATTCTACTTTTAAGCTTATTCTTTGATTCTAAGCTTATTTTTGAATTCTAATGACATGGAGACGATTATATGTGTTAGGGTTGTCATAAAAGTAAACCAAATGTCATTTCTAACCACACTCACTCCACAACATTCACACATTTGAATCAAACTTGTAAAACGAACTGTGCATGCTTGGATTCTACTTTTAAGCTTATTCTTTGATTCTAAGCTAATTTTTAAATTCTAATGACATGGAGACGATTATATGTGTTAGGGTTGTCGTAAAAGTAAAACAAATGTCATTTCTAAAAACACTCACTCCACAACATTCACACATTTGAATCAAACTTGTAAAACGAACTGTGCATGCTTGGATTCTACTTTTAAGCTTATTCTTTGATCCTAAGCTTATTTCTGAATTCTAATGACATGGAGACGATTATATGTGTTAGCGTTGTCGTAAAAGTAAAACAAATGTAATTTCTAACAACACTCTCTCCACAACATTCACACATTTGAATCAAACTTGTAAAACGAACTGTGCATGCTTGTATTCTACTTTTAAGCTTATTTTTTTATTCTAAGCTTATTTTTGAATTCTAATGACATGGAGACGATTATATTTTTTAGGGTTGTCATAAAAGTAAACCAAATGACATTTCTAACAACACTCACTCCACAACATTCACACATTTGAATCAAACTTGTAAAACGAATTGTGCATGCTTGTATTCTACTTTTCAGCTTATTCTTTGATTCTAAGCTTATTTTTGAATACTAATAACATGGAGTCGATTATATGTGTTAGGGTTGTCATAAATGTAAACCAAATGTCATTTCTAAAACTACTCACTCCACAACATTCACACATTTGAATCAAACTTGTAAAACGGACTGTGCATGCTTGGTTTCTACCTTTAAGCTTATTCTTTGATTCTAAGCTTATTTTTGAATTCTAATGACATGGAGACGATTATATGTGTTAGGGTTGTCGTAAAAGTAAAACAAATGTCATTTCTAAAAACACTCACTCCACAACATTCACACATTTGAATCAAACTTGTAAAACGAACTGTGCATGCTTGGATTCTACTTTTAAGCTTATTCTTTGATTCTAAGCTTATTTCTGAATTCTAATGACATGGAGACGATTATATGTGTTAGGGTTGTCATAAAAGTAAAACAAATGTCATTTCTAACAACACTCACTCCACAACATTCACACATTTGAATCAAACTTGTAAAACGAATTGTGCATGCTTGTACTCTACTTTTAAACTTATTTTTAGATTCTAAGCTTATTTTTGAATTCTAATGACATGGAGACGATTATATGTGTTAGGGTTGTCATAAAAGTAAACCAAATGACATTTCTAACAACACTCACTCCACAACATTCACACATTTGAATCAAACTTGTAAAACGAACTCTACATGCTTGTATTCTACTTTTCAGCTTATTCTTTGATTCTAAGCTTATTTTTGAATTCTAATGACATGGAGACGATTATATGTGTTAGGATTGTTATAAAAGTAAACCAAATGACATTTCTAACCACACTCACTCCACAACATTCACACATTTGAATCAAACTTTTAAAACGAACTGTGCATGCTTCTATTCTACTTTTAAGCTTATTCTTTGATTCTAAGATTATTTTTGAATACTAATGACATGGAGACGATTATATGTGTTAGAGTTGTCATAAAAGTAAACCAAATGTCATTTCTAAAACTACTCACTCCACAACATTCACACATTTGAATCAAACTTGTAAAACGAACTGTGCATGCTGGGATTCTACTTTTAAGCTTATTCTTTGATTCTAAGCTTATTTTTGAATTCTAATGACATGGAGACGATTATATGTGTTAGGGTTGTCGTATAAGTAAAACAAATGTCATTTCTAACAACACTCACTCCACAACATTCACACATTTGAATCAAACTTGTAAAACGAACTGTGCATGCTTGTATTCTACTTTTAAGCTTATTTTTTGATTCTAAGCTTATTTTTTAATTCTAATGACATGGAGACGATTATATGTGTTAGGGTTGTCATAAAAGTAAAACAAATGTCATTTCTAACAACACTCACTCCCCAACTTTCACACATTTGAATCAAACTTGTAAAACGAACTGTGTAGCTTGTATTCTACTTTTAAGCTTATTTTTGAATACTAATAACATGGAGACGATTATATGTGTTAGGGTTGTCATAAAAGTAAACCAAATGTCATTTCTAACCACACTCACTCAAGAACATTCACACATTTGAATCAAACTTGTAAAACGAACTGTGCATGCTTGTATTCTACTTTTAAGCTTATTCTTTGATTCTAAGCTTATTTTTGAATTCTAATGACATGGAGACGATTATATGTGTTAGGGTTGTCATAAAAGTAAACCAAATGTCATTTCTAACCACACTCACTCCACAACATTCACACATTTGAATCAAACTTGTAAAACGAACTGTGCATGCTTGGATTCTACTTTTAAGCTTATTCTTTGATTCTAAGCTAATTTTTAAATTCTAATGACATGGAGACGATTATATGTGTTAGGGTTGTCGTAAAAGTAAAACAAATGTCATTTCTAAAAACACTCACTCCACAACATTCACACATTTGAATCAAACTTGTAAAACGAACTGTGCATGCTTGGATTCTACTTTTAAGCTTATTCTTTGATTCTAAGCTTATTTCTGAATTCTAATGACATGGAGACGATTATATGTGTTAGAGTTGTCGTAAAAGTAAAACAAATGTAATTTCTAACAACACTCTCTCCACAACATTCACACATTTGAATCAAACTTGTAAAACGAACTGTGCATGCTTGTATTCTACTTTTAAGCTTATTTTTTTATTCTAAGCTTATTTTTGAATTCTAATGACATGGAGACGATTATATGTGTTAGAGTTGTCATAAAAGTAAACCAAATGTCATTTCTAAAACTACTCACTCCACAACATTCACACATTTGAATCAAACTTGTAAAACGAACTGTGCATGCTGGGATTCTACTTTTAAGCTTATTCTTTGATTCTAAGCTTATTTTTGAATTCTAATGACATGGAGACGATTATATGTGTTAGGGTTGTCGTATAAGTAAAACAAATGTCATTTCTAACAACACTCACTCCACAACATTCACACATTTGAATCAAACTTGTAAAACGAACTGTGCATGCTTGTATTCTACTTTTAAGCTTATTTTTTGATTCTAAGCTTATTTTTTAATTCTAATGACATGGAGACGATTATATGTGTTAGGGTTGTCATAAAAGTAAAACAAATGTCATTTCTAACAACACTCACTCCCCAACTTTCACACATTTGAATCAAACTTGTAAAACGAACTGTGTAGCTTGTATTCTACTTTTAAGCTTATTTTTGAATACTAATAACATGGAGACGATTATATGTGTTAGGGTTGTCATAAAAGTAAACCAAATGTCATTTCTAACCACACTCACTCCAGAACATTCACACATTTGAATCAAACTTGTAAAACGAACTGTGCATGCTTGTATTCTACTTTTAAGCTTATTCTTTGATTCTAAGCTTATTTTTGAATTCTAATGACATGGAGACGATTATATGTGTTAGGGTTGTCATAAAAGTAAACCAAATGTCATTTCTAACCACACTCACTCCACAACATTCACACATTTGAATCAAACTTGTAAAACGAACTGTGCATGCTTGGATTCTACTTTTAAGCTTATTCTTTGATTCTAAGCTAATTTTTAAATTCTAATGACATGGAGACGATTATATGTGTTAGGGTTGTCGTAAAAGTAAAACAAATGTCATTTCTAAAAACACTCACTCCACAACATTCACACATTTGAATCAAACTTGTAAAACGAACTGTGCATGCTTGGATTCTACTTTTAAGCTTATTCTTTGATCCTAAGCTTATTTCTGAATTCTAATGACATGGAGACGATTATATGTGTTAGCGTTGTCGTAAAAGTAAAACAAATGTAATTTCTAACAACACTCTCTCCACAACATTCACACATTTGAATCAAACTTGTAAAACGAACTGTGCATGCTTGTATTCTACTTTTAAGCTTATTTTTTTATTCTAAGCTTATTTTTGAATTCTAATGACATGGAGACGATTATATTTTTTAGGGTTGTCATAAAAGTAAACCAAATGACATTTCTAACAACACTCACTCCACAACATTCACACATTTGAATCAAACTTGTAAAACGAATTGTGCATGCTTGTATTCTACTTTTCAGCTTATTCTTTGATTCTAAGCTTATTTTTGAATACTAATAACATGGAGTCGATTATATGTGTTAGGGTTGTCATAAATGTAAACCAAATGTCATTTCTAAAACTACTCACTCCACAACATTCACACATTTGAATCAAACTTGTAAAACGGACTGTGCATGCTTGGTTTCTACCTTTAAGCTTATTCTTTGATTCTAAGCTTATTTTTGAATTCTAATGACATGGAGACGATTATATGTGTTAGGGTTGTCGTAAAAGTAAAACAAATGTCATTTCTAAAAACACTCACTCCACAACATTCACACATTTGAATCAAACTTGTAAAACGAACTGTGCATGCTTGGATTCTACTTTTAAGCTTATTCTTTGATTCTAAGCTTATTTCTGAATTCTAATGACATGGAGACGATTATATGTGTTAGGGTTGTCATAAAAGTAAAACAAATGTCATTTCTAACAACACTCACTCCACAACATTCACACATTTGAATCAAACTTGTAAAACGAATTGTGCATGCTTGTACTCTACTTTTAAACTTATTTTTAGATTCTAAGCTTATTTTTGAATTCTAATGACATGGAGACGATTATATGTGTTAGGGTTGTCATAAAAGTAAACCAAATGACATTTCTAACAACACTCACTCCACAACATTCACACATTTGAATCAAACTTGTAAAACGAACTCTACATGCTTGTATTCTACTTTTCAGCTTATTCTTTGATTCTAAGCTTATTTTTGAATTCTAATGACATGGAGACGATTATATGTGTTAGGATTGTTATAAAAGTAAACCAAATGACATTTCTAACCACACTCACTCCACAACATTCACACATTTGAATCAAACTTTTAAAACGAACTGTGCATGCTTCTATTCTACTTTTAAGCTTATTCTTTGATTCTAAGATTATTTTTGAATACTAATGACATGGAGACGATTATATGTGTTAGAGTTGTCATAAAAGTAAACCAAATGTCATTTCTAAAACTACTCACTCCACAACATTCACACATTTGAATCAAACTTGTAAAACGAACTGTGCATGCTGGGATTCTACTTTTAAGCTTATTCTTTGATTCTAAGCTTATTTTTGAATTCTAATGACATGGAGACGATTATATGTGTTAGGGTTGTCGTATAAGTAAAACAAATGTCATTTCTAACAACACTCACTCCACAACATTCACACATTTGAATCAAACTTGTAAAACGAACTGTGCATGCTTGTATTCTACTTTTAAGCTTATTTTTTGATTCTAAGCTTATTTTTTAATTCTAATGACATGGAGACGATTATATGTGTTAGGGTTGTCATAAAAGTAAAACAAATGTCATTTCTAACAACACTCACTCCCCAACTTTCACACATTTGAATCAAACTTGTAAAACGAACTGTGTAGCTTGTATTCTACTTTTAAGCTTATTTTTGAATACTAATAACATGGAGACGATTATATGTGTTAGGGTTGTCATAAAAGTAAACCAAATGTCATTTCTAACCACACTCACTCAAGAACATTCACACATTTGAATCAAACTTGTAAAACGAACTGTGCATGCTTGTATTCTACTTTTAAGCTTATTCTTTGATTCTAAGCTTATTTTTGAATTCTAATGACATGGAGACGATTATATGTGTTAGGGTTGTCATAAAAGTAAACCAAATGTCATTTCTAACCACACTCACTCCACAACATTCACACATTTGAATCAAACTTGTAAAACGAACTGTGCATGCTTGGATTCTACTTTTAAGCTTATTCTTTGATTCTAAGCTAATTTTTAAATTCTAATGACATGGAGACGATTATATGTGTTAGGGTTGTCGTAAAAGTAAAACAAATGTCATTTCTAAAAACACTCACTCCACAACATTCACACATTTGAATCAAACTTGTAAAACGAACTGTGCATGCTTGGATTCTACTTTTAAGCTTATTCTTTGATTCTAAGCTTATTTCTGAATTCTAATGACATGGAGACGATTATATGTGTTAGAGTTGTCGTAAAAGTAAAACAAATGTAATTTCTAACAACACTCTCTCCACAACATTCACACATTTGAATCAAACTTGTAAAACGAACTGTGCATGCTTGTATTCTACTTTTAAGCTTATTTTTTTATTCTAAGCTTATTTTTGAATTCTAATGACATGGAGACGATTATATTTTTTAGGGTTGTCATAAAAGTAAACCAAATGACATTTCTAACAACACTCACTCCACAACATTCACACATTTGAATCAAACTTGTAAAACGAATTGTGCATGTTTGTATTCTACTTTTCAGCTTATTCTTTGATTCTAAGCTTATTTTTGAATACTAATAACATGGAGTCGATTATATGTGTTAGGTTTGTCATAAATGTAAACCAAATGTCATTTCTAAAACTACTCACTCCACAACATTCACACATTTGAATCAAACTTGTAAAACGGACTGTGCATGCTTGGTTTCTACCTTTAAGCTTATTCTTTGATTCTAAGCTTATTTTTGAATTCTAATGACATGGAGACGATTATATGTGTTAGGGTTGTCGTAAAAGTAAAACAAATGTCATTTCTAACAACACTCACTCCACAACATTCACACATTTGAATCAAACTTGTAAAACGAACTGTGCATGCTTGTATTCTACTTTTAAACTTATTTTTAGATTCTAAGCTTATTTTTGAATTCTAATGACATGGAGACGATTATATGTGTTAGGGTTGTCATAAAAGTAAACCAAATGTCATTTCTAACCACACTCACTCCACAACATTCACACATTTGAATCAAACTTGTAAAACGAACTGTGCATGCTTGGATTCTACTTTTAAGCTTATTCTTTGATTCTAAGCTAATTTTTAAATTCTAATGACATGGAGACGATTATATGTGTTAGGGTTGTCGTAAAAGTAAAACAAATGTCATTTCTAAAAACACTCACTCCACAACATTCACACATTTGAATCAAACTTGTAAAACGAACTGTGCATGCTTGGATTCTACTTTTAAGCTTATTCTTTGATTCTAAGCTTATTTCTGAATTCTAATGACATGGAGACGATTATATGTGTTAGAGTTGTCGTAAAAGTAAAACAAATGTAATTTCTAACAACACTCTCTCCACAACATTCACACATTTGAATCAAACTTGTAAAACGAACTGTGCATGCTTGTATTCTACTTTTAAGCTTATTTTTTTATTCTAAGCTTATTTTTGAATTCTAATGACATGGAGACGATTATATTTTTTAGGGTTGTCATAAAAGTAAACCAAATGACATTTCTAACAACACTCACTCCACAACATTCACACATTTAAATCAAACTTGTAAAACGAATTGTGCATGCTTGTATTCTACTTTTCAGCTTATTCTTTGATTCTAAGCTTATTTTTGAATACTAATAACATGGAGTCGATTATATGTGTTAGGGTTGTCATAAATGTAAACCAAATGTCATTTCTAAAACTACTCACTCCACAACATTCACACATTTGAATCAAACTTGTAAAACGAACTGTGCATGCTTGTATTCTACTTTTAAGCTTATTTTTTGATTCTAAGCTTATTTTTTAATTCTAATGACATGGAGACGATTATATGTGTTAGGGTTGTCATAAAAGTAAAACAAATGTCATTTCTAACAACACTCACTCCCCAACTTTCACACATTTGAATCAAACTTGTAAAACGAACTGTGTAGCTTGTATTCTACTTTTAAGCTTATTTTTGAATACTAATAACATGGAGACGATTATATGTGTTAGGGTTGTCATAAAAGTAAACCAAATGTCATTTCTAACCACACTCACTCCAGAACATTCACACATTTGAATCAAACTTGTAAAACGAACTGTGCATGCTTGTATTCTACTTTTAAGCTTATTCTTTGATTCTAAGCTTATTTTTGAATTCTAATGACATGGAGACGATTATATGTGTTAGGGTTGTCATAAAAGTAAACCAAATGTCATTTCTAACCACACTCACTCCACAACATTCACACATTTGAATCAAACTTGTAAAACGAACTGTGCATGCTTGTATTCTACTTTTAAGCTTATTTTTTGATTCTAAGCTTATTTTTTAATTCTAATGACATGGAGACGATTATATGTGTTAGGGTTGTCATAAAAGTAAAACAAATGTCATTTCTAACAACACTCACTCCCCAACTTTCACACATTTGAATCAAACTTGTAAAACGAACTGTGTAGCTTGTATTCTACTTTTAAGCTTATTTTTGAATACTAATAACATGGAGACGATTATATGTGTTAGGGTTGTCATAAAAGTAAACCAAATGTCATTTCTAACCACACTCACTCCAGAACATTCACACATTTGAATCAAACTTGTAAAACGAACTGTGCATGCTTGTATTCTACTTTTAAGCTTATTCTTTGATTCTAAGCTTATTTTTGAATTCTAATGACATGGAGACGATTATATGTGTTAGGGTTGTCATAAAAGTAAACCAAATGTCATTTCTAACCACACTCACTCCACAACATTCACACATTTGAATCAAACTTGTAAAACGAACTGTGCATGCTTGGATTCTACTTTTAAGCTTATTCTTTGATTCTAAGCTAATTTTTAAATTCTAATGACATGGAGACGATTATATGTGTTAGGGTTGTCGTAAAAGTAAAACAAATGTCATTTCTAAAAACACTCACTCCACAACATTCACACATTTGAATCAAACTTGTAAAACGAACTGTGCATGCTTGGATTCTACTTTTAAGCTTATTCTTTGATTCTAAGCTTATTTCTGAATTCTAATGACATGGAGACGATTATATGTGTTAGAGTTGTCGTAAAAGTAAAACAAATGTAATTTCTAACAACACTCTCTCCACAACATTCACACATTTGAATCAAACTTGTAAAACGAACTGTGCATGCTTGTATTCTACTTTTAAGCTTATTTTTTTATTCTAAGCTTATTTTTGAATTCTAATGACATGGAGACGATTATATTTTTTAGGGTTGTCATAAAAGTAAACCAAATGACATTTCTAACAACACTCACTCCACAACATTCACACATTTGAATCAAACTTGTAAAACGAATTGTGCATGCTTGTATTCTACTTTTCAGCTTATTCTTTGATTCTAAGCTTATTTTTGAATACTAATAACATGGAGTCGATTATATGTGTTAGGGTTGTCATAAATGTAAACCAAATGTCATTTCTAAAACTACTCACTCCACAACATTCACACATTTGAATCAAACTTGTAAAACGGACTGTGCATGCTTGGTTTCTACCTTTAAGCTTATTCTTTGATTCTAAGCTTATTTTTGAATTCTAATGACATGGAGACGATTATATGTGTTAGGGTTGTCGTAAAAGTAAAACAAATGTCATTTCTAACAACACTCACTCCACAACATTCACACATTTGAATCAAACTTGTAAAACGAACTGTGCATGCTTGTATTCTACTTTTAAACTTATTTTTAGATTCTAAGCTTATTTTTGAATTCTAATGACATGGAGACGATTATATGTGTTAGGGTTGTCATAAAAGTAAACCAAATGACATTTCTAACAACACTCACTCCACAACATTCACACATTTGAATCAAACTTGTAAAACGAACTGTGCATGCTTGTATTCTACTTTTCAGCTTATTCTTTGATTCTAAGCTTATTTTTGAAGTCTAATGACATGGAGACGATTATATGTGTTAGGATTGTCATAAAAGTAAACCAAATGACATTTCTAACCACACTTACTCCACAACATTCACACATTTGAATCAAACTTTTAAAACGAACTGTGCATGCTTGTATTCTACTTTTAAGCTTATTCTTTGATTCTAAGATTATTTTTGAATACTAATGACATGGAGACGATTATATGTGTTAGAGTTGTCATAAAAGTAAACCAAATGTCATTTCTAAAACTACTCACTCCACAACATTCACACATTTGAATCAAACTTGTAAAACAAACTGTGCATGCTGGGATTCTACTTTTAAGCTTATTCTTTGATTCTAAGCTTATTTTTGAATTCTAATGACATGGAGACGATTATATGTGTTAGGGTTGTCGTATAAGTAAAACAAATGTCATTTCTAACAACACTCACTCCACAACATTCACACATTTGAATCAAACTTGTAAAACGACCTGTTTAGCTTGTATTCTACTTTTAAGCTTATTCTTTGATTCTAAGATTATTTTTGAATACTAATGACATGGAGACGATTATATGTGTTAGAGTTGTCATAAAAGTAAACCAAATGTCATTTCTAACCACACTCACTCCACAACATTCACACATTTGAATCAAACTTTTAAAACGAACTGTGCATGCTTGTATTCTACTTTTAAGCTTATTCTTTGATTCTAAGATTATTTTTGAATACTAATGACATGGAGACGATTATATGTGTTAGAGTTGTCATAAAAGTAAACCAAATGTCATTTCTAAAACTACTCACTCCACAACATTCACACATTTGAATCAAACTTGTAAAACGAACTGTGCATGCTTGTATTCTACT